>OW388298.1:42798233-43998233 GCA_936450465.1 Gibbula magus
GGGTTGCTGGTCATCAGCCTGTTAGTCCAGTACAATGAAGACATCCTCAACGGTTATGGTGAAAAACACCGTCAAAAACTCTGTAGATGCTTGCATCAACCTCAATTTATTTCTGTTTCAGCTTCTCTCATTCGGGTTGCTGGTCATCAGCCTGTTAGTCCAGTACAATGAAGACATCCTCAACGACATCCTGGGGATGGTCACAGACACCCTGAAGAACTCGCTGGATTCTGTCAAACAGGTGGCTGGTACTGTGATGTCCAAAGACCTTGATATATCCGCGGACGATATAAAGGACCTGATCAAAGCCCTCCTACAGAACATCAGCAAACCACTGGTTATAATCAGCGTCACCTTCATCGTCATCTCTGGTTCCGGGTTGATGGGAGGCTGCTGCAAGTCCAAGTGTTTTCTCATCCTGGTGAGTCGAAACAACCCAACTTCCCCAAAAAGGCATAAATCGCGCAAGTCTCCATCACTGGCTTAATTAAGACTTACAGCATTTCCTTCAATATTCCGTGCGATCATAGCAGAGCGTTATACCTGGGCTCTGTTCCATAACAGCGAGCGCTAATAATCGCTCATTGAGCGCTACAATGAGCGCTACATTGAGCGCTCATTCCTCCTGAACGACACGGTGCGATTCCTCGAGGTTTGCTCGCTTTGCTACGTAGCGCTACATTGAGCAGTCGCGTTCAAGAGAGGTTTAATGTAGCGCTGACTGAGCGATTATAAGCGCTCGCTGTTATGGAACAGAGCCCTGAAATGCATATTGGGCTCTGATACGCTAGCACGGAAACATTGAGTAAATGCAGCAAGGATTGATCGGAAAAGTGATTGTTCGGGGTATGCCTTGCTAGGAAGCTGAAACAACGTAGCTTGTGTCACATAAATCGAGAAGCTCATCCAAGCGTCATGCTCATTCGGTGTATTTTATCCGCTACTCTACTACAATACCCTGGTGCCTTGAACCCAATAACTCTCGATGTGATTTAAGCTTTGTTATTTATCACCACATAAAGCATTACATTGCCAGTCAATAAAATGTCGTGAATTCATCTTCGATGCTCCTCTCATCCGGGCACTGCCAATATTGCTTGAATGCAAGTCTTTTCATTGGCTGGTTATTTATAGCCATATACAAGAGTTGTCATCTTCACAACGTCACAGGCGTAATGAAAAGATTTTCTTATCTTCTCCTTCCGCCCTTGACCTCAACCCTCGCATTTTCAGTGCTAAGATTTTAACGTACTGCAGGCTAATCGGATAAGCTTGTATTGCTTGTATTGCCTCTTTGTCTGTGTCGATCGTCGCTATTTTGAATCGGTACCTAATGTAAACGGCGATTTCATTGGCTGTATGTTAGCAGATGGTAAGGGACGTAACTCGTGATCACAATAGGTGTCGCTGATTCGTTTCACCACTCTGCCTAGGTTGAAGGCAAGGTAAAAAAATGGAGAGAATTCGATACATTTTCATCTTGCCGTGGGAAGATGAAGAGTTATTGGCTCAGGGAATCAGGGTAGCGGATACAAATACAGTGATGGAGAAGGACGATCCAATGTCATCTGATATTAGATACATGTCGACGATCGTTTTACTTTCAACTAGGGTTGATTAGGAAGACAACAACACTCAATGTTATACCATTTTATTTAAACGAGATAATGTTATGGTATGGAACGATAATTTAATGCAAAATCATTCACAAGTTTGATGAACAGTGTATTAAAAGAAAGTTTAGTATTTTGTTTATTACTTGCCCACAACAACCAAGCCAAACAGCCGAAGGTGTGATAAAATAGAGATGTCGGTTTCTTGTGACATCACAACTGCAAACTATTGTGACATCACAACTACAAATTAATGTAGCGACCTAATTATGTGAAACAGTAGCCTAGTATCTTACAATGAATGAATGAATGAATGATGGTTTATTCGGGTAATGGGACCACCGGCCCATCATACAATTGTACATGACATATGTAAATTTATTACCCATATGGTTGAAAATAACCGAGTTAATATTTTTGATATGAGCACATGTGCACATATCACGTTTGCCTAGCAACGATTGTTTCACCGCGGCTTCCCGTATTACGTCGCCTGTGACGTCATAAAATGATTGTTCGTGACGTCACTATAGCTTGCCGTCGCAAGGGAAGTGGGCCGTTTCCTGGCTATTTTTACGCGAATCAGACGGAATAAAATGGGTAATAAAGAAATTATTACACTCGAAAGTGTGCCATATGACTTTTACGAAACTCGTGCAAATTTGTGTATAACCCTCGCTCTCGCTCGGGCAATACAAAAATTCACACTCGTTTCGTAAAAGTCATATGACACACTTCCTCGGGTAATAATCTCTATATATGTGAGCACCACATGGAGCTTGTATAGAAACTTACATTACAATTTCCATTTGATATTTATAAATTATACAGTATCTTAGTACCTAGTATCTTATACGAGCGAGTAATAAGCCGATGACATCAAAAGACAGAAGGGTGCGATTTCCATTCAAAATCACTCTCCAACAGTTTAAAAGTAATTACCTACGTACGATTAAGTATCTCCTACGTATCTCCCACGTACGATCTAGTATTTTCAGCGTACCACCTAGTATCTTCAACGTACCTGCTACAGACGTTACTCCCTTTAGATTATCGATCCTTATCTATGTTCTACTATGAGAACTTTATCGGCTAGAAACGTGTCCTGATTGGTTGCATTTGAATCTAGTTGTGCAATCAGTCTGATTAAAATCGACGGTTTTCCGTGGAATAAAAAATGCAAAATAGTGCATCTACCGGGATACGAACTCGTTCGTGGGTTCCCACTTGTGGCGAGGAATCTACAGAACCTGTTTGTATCCCGGCAGATGCAAAATTTTGCAAATTTTATTCCTCGGAACAAGGTCGATTTTAATCAGACTGGTTGTGCAATCAGCGACGCCATTGTAAAAATGACATTTGTCAACAACACGTCATAATGTTATCTTCTTAAAAAGAAACGTTAGATAAACCTTTTCCAGTTTAATCTGTTTTTCTCGAAGTATGATATTTCATTTTGTGAAAACAATTTGTCATAAACATGTTGATAAATAAAAAAGACAAAATCAGAGACAAAAACCGAAAATAGGAAATTAAATGTTAATCTAGACAGAAAAGAATAAACTAGTTTGATACATAAATCGTTTTAATGAATAATTGTTATACATACCAAATAAAGATATCAGAAAATTCAATTACCTAAATATTGACAGTCCAAGCGAATATATTAAATTTCTTTTTAGAATCCACTTTCGAAATATCACTGGCGCTGTGCAACGCAGATGTACGTCCGATTCCTTCTTAACCTTGAAATGTACATATCGTGAAAATTGCAATGAATTGCATGGTTTGAACGATTTCCGAACATTTAGTTCTTGCATTCAATTTGACACGCGGGAAGCACGTGCTAAAATCGCTCAAGCTGAACCTCCATAGTACTACGCACTTCATTCATAATCTGGTGAAGGTGCCACAAAAAGGTTGTGGAAATGTTCATACTTTTAAAACCTTTAATTTTTAAATGTTATTTCACTCGGAATAAGTGAGGTGTAAGTGAGTTACTACCACAGTTTCCTCGTTGCATCGGGAAATACCTCGGACAGGGCCTCTCGGACAAACTGTCCTGGTATCTTCCAGTACAACTACGGTTGTATATATAACTTTTACGTATTATATGTAGTATCTTTTTATGCCGCTGGGGGATTTTTTTGGAAAAGGAAAGTTCTCATGGTAGAACAGAGGTTAGGATAGAACATCTGAAGGGGAGTAAACTCAGTCTGATTAAAATCGACCTTGTTCCGAGGAATAAAATTTGCAAAATAATATATCTACCGGGATACGAACACGTTCTGTAGATTCCTCGCCACAAGGTCTGAGAACATCCCGTATAGGCGCGTGTTCCGAACCAGTTTAGCGCAGCCAAAGCCCAGTCAAATAGCTGACCAATCACATCATAGTTTTTAAACGGTCGCTGTTTTGAAAGCATTCGGGACAGACACAAGGATAGCTGTTTGGAGTTATCTGCCCCTAGTTTCTCGTACCGAAAGCTTTTGTTGGACGTCTTGTGATTGGTTTACTGAATTGTGTCAGAACATGGGAGTCCACGGGCTGTTACCAGACGGTTTGTCGTGGAAACCTCCGAACGATATGAGTTCGTATCCCGGTTGATGCACTATTTTACACATTTTTTTCCGCGGAATACCGTCGGTTTTAATCAGACTTGGAGTAAACACTGCAGGAGGAAAATGTTGTTTTCGCCTTGAAAGTTAGATTGATGAGTTAGACTGAGAAATATAGATCCATCCACACCATTATAGCCATTGCTTTCTTCTTGAAAGGTACATCTATTGTGTAGATGGGGATAATATATTCTAAACGTTATAAATGGTGTTGCTTTATCGAGATGTACCGCTGTTACCGAAAACTACCAATTTGATGGTAGTCGACGTAGTATATTGACGATATGAAGGTAAAAGTAGTGATTTTTTATCGAAAACCGGACAATGCATCGCGATTGACGCGCCAATGAGTCAAGCGTAATTTTGGAATCTTATTTAAAACAGACAAAATAACAAAGTTTAGTTGATAATGTTCAATAGATCATATAACTACTGTGCATGTAAATGGGACGTGCAGTTTCGGTCTCTGCACATGATGTTACTCGACTTTTAATTGGAAACTAGTAATTATGATATATTTGGAGATGGGATGTATACACAAGCTGAGTGCATTTATTTGTACTGTAAACAGCACATATGGTGATTTGGAACGTGTTAAAGCCAAATAAAAATTTATGAAACACAATGGATGCACCTTTAAGACTCTCAAGTGAAAAGAACATTTATTCGCAATGAAATGTGGAAGATAAACAAGTCAGATTTCGATGATTATGAAAGAAAAATGATTACGTAAGAAATTCACTTTACGTGTGAGAAATGATAGATATGCTCCACGTATGATTTAAAGGGGCAGTAGCACGTTTTTTCGCTCAAATTAGTCGATGAAATGTATTTGAAAAATAATGTCACCAATAGTAAAACACCCTTCTCTCTCCGGAAATCAAATTGAAAATGAGTGTACATGGTTCGATAAAGCCATGAGGATCGTTTTTGTAATGCGAAATGATTAAATTGTGTTCACAATAAAATGGCCGCCATGAAAGTTTTAGCTTTATACGCAACACCGTTGATATCACTGCGGATAATTGGTTTGTGTAATAACATGTTTACCCTCTAAAGTTAATATAAATGAGCTGAACTATCATAATAAATGGGAAATTTGAAAATATAAATTTTGCAAAAAACGTGCTACTGCCCCTTTAACACTGGTACACTTATGAATGCAATTTTTAGATTATCTCTACGTTTGAAATAAATTTAAATCGATCCTTTCAAAGAAATTGATAGATTGACGTTACAATTGAAAATGAGCATTTATTGTGATCTAAGTTTGTCCAAACTGACAAGGAACGAGATTATAACCTTGATTTGTCTTGCAGACGACATAACAATGCAACTATGCATAACGTATCAGACAGACAGGACCTGAGGCCTAGTGACCTAAAACACGATAATCATTGATCGCATATATTGACAATTCACCGATTATCTATGTCAATCGATCCTTTCCTTTTCATCTGTAATCACATAGATAAGACACTGATATTATGCCGACTACCGGATTATGGATATATATATATATATGTATATGTATATGTATATAGTGTACAGATGCATCCCAAAAGTTCAATCACGTACGTGTACTTGCATGTGTTTGCATTCATTGTGCATTCCAAAATACAATATGTTCTGAGGCACTGGTTTCCGCCCGCATCAGTTTCAAACCCACGCCTCAGGGCCGTGTTCAAGATAGGTTTCAAAGTAATCGCTCAATGAGCGAATACCTTTAAACCTATCTTGAACGCGATTGCTCAATGTAGCGCTACGTAGCAAGGCGAGCAAACTTCGAGGAATTTGCACTGTATCGTTCAAGAGAGAGTGAGCGCTACATTGAGCGCTACATTGAGCGATCAATGAGCAATTTAAGCGCTCGCTGTTATTGAACGGAACCCTGGTCTTTTTTTCTAGGTTTTAACAAAAGAAAGGGGCAGATAACTCTAAATCTTTAGCCTTAGAAAACATTGGACTTTGAAAATGTCACCTGTTTAGTGTTGGTAGGGGTGAAATTTCTGACCATTTGGAATAGTAAAACATTTTAAGAGGGTTTGTGCTTTATTTATATAAATAATTGTGTAAATTGTGTTCTTTAACCAGTGAGAAGTTTGTATGAAAAGAAATTTATCTCTTCATTCGAAAACAACAAATGTCGTAAATAAAGCAAAAAACGCCTCATTTTTGTTAGCCTGTAAAGACCAGAATGTTGTTGATTTTTGGGGGCCTCAAATTATATCACTCAACTTTCATATTCATCCCCAATCGCTAAATATAACAAAATTACTTGCTTCCAATGAAAATCGAGCAACATCATTATAAATGTTTAAAAAAACACACTACACGTCCCATTTACTTACACAGTAGTTAAATAACTTATGAACCATGATTAACTCAAATTTGTCTTTTTGTCTGTTGTGAATAAGTTTCCAAAATTTGGTTGACTAATTGTCGCGCGTCTATCGAAATGTATTACATGTCCGATTTTCGATCAGAAGTCACTACCTTTAGTTTATATCGTGACTGTATCGAGTCGATTATCATCAATTTTCGACAACAGTCTGTACTTTTCAATGTGACCTCTTACAACACTATGGATGCACCTTTAAAGGGAAAGTTCTATTAACGATCTATCCGCCATCTTGGATCCTTGACATTTCGTGCAATAAAAGCACGCTATATGTTTCCAATTTTTTTTTTGTTATCATACAACATATTCACTGATAGAATATTCACATAGTAACACATAATGTATCATAAAAGTAATAAACAATATGATGTTAGGCCGTAGCGAAGTTTTCCCCACTCGCAGCGCCGATAAATAGCTTCAATTCTCATTGTTTTGATTTTTCAACAAATGTGCGCTTGTCTTTATCAAATTGTCAACTGTAAAGTCATCAAAGTATTAACTTCATTAATATCTTATAATTTGACTGTGTTTTAATCATATAGTAATAGCATATGTGTGTAAACAGGGATAACCTCTCGAATTTCGTTTCTACAAAAAATACCCCGATAGAACCCTCCTTTTAAATTCATGTGAATAGTGTTCCTACAACAATTAGTCCGACCTTGCAAGCGGTCGAATTGAGGTATAAATCAGAAAACAATATAATGTTTTATTCCGTAAAAAATGAGGTCAATTATCTAATGGAAAAAACATCAACTTTGTCTTCTTGTGATACAACTTTTCTTATTTCGTCAATATGGCAGTTGAAAATACAAATCTAGCCCCCATTGTTTTTTTACTACCCCTGCCATTTTTGTATCCCTACTCCATGTTTCAAGATATAGTTCCATAGACATTGGTGAGCAGACTATATCAGGGAGCGCTTATAATCGCTGATTGATTGCTCAATGTAGCGCTCAAGTAGCGCTCATTCTCTCTTGAACGACACGGTGCAAAATCTCAAACTTCGCTCGCTTTGCTACGTAGCGCTACATTGAGCAATCGCGTTCAAGAGAGGTTTAAAAGTAATCGCCCATTGAGTGATTACTTTGAAACCTCTCTTGAACACGGCCCAGATACATGCATAATACAAAATGAAAATGCGCCGCAAATATTGTATTCATAATTCTAGAGAGTTTATTTTATGAGAATTTGAACGCAGTGAAACAACTTTTGGGACGCAACTGTTGGGTACACCGCGGGAGTAAGAGGGCAAATCGTCAGTTCTAGCTGACAAATCTTTCAATAATACCCCAGGGTTCGAGGTCGGTATTATAGTATTATTTGAGCGAAGGTCCTTTCTCCGAGGCACGTTTCTGTACTTTGACACTTTAGAAAAATTAGAGCGTTAAAGGGGCAGTAGCACGTTTTTTCGCTCAAATAAGTTGATGAAATGTATTTGAAAAATAATGTCACCAATAGTAAAACACCCTTCTCTCTTCGGAAAATCAAGTTAAAATGAGTGTACATGGTTCGGTAAAGCCATGGGAATCGTTTTGGTAATTCGAAATAATAAGATGTGTTCACAAAAAATGGTCGCCATGCAATTTTTGCTTTATACGCAACATCGTTATTACCACTGTGTAATAAGATGTTTTACCTCCTAAAGTAAATTTAAATGACATAAACATTCATTATAAACGGGAAATTTGAAAAAATGAATGT
Organism: Gibbula magus; assembly: GCA_936450465.1. Lineage (NCBI taxonomy): Eukaryota > Metazoa > Mollusca > Gastropoda > Trochida > Trochidae > Gibbula > Gibbula magus. Next base: position 42,806,570 of record OW388298.1, read on the forward strand.
TGCAAAAAAAACGCGCTATAGCCCCTTTAAAATAAGGAAGGGTTTCCTATAAACAGGTCTACCAAAGATAGCTTTTCTCTGTGCTGAAAAATCATTGAAAAACTTAATCAATTAATTAAGTATGTTGGCAAAGTAAGTCACTCTAGTCACTCGAGTCAGACGAACACTGTTATATATAAATATGTGTAAATATATGAATATATTAATATAGATACCACGTACGTAAATATTCGACGTTTTGTCTTTGAGTAAGGTACTTACGTCTTATTATGACTTCCTATACGCAAATATACTCTTTAAAGTTTTACCTTTTGGCGTCCTCGAAAATTGATTATAGTTTGTACGTTCAATAAATAAACGATATATAAATATAGACTTAAAAGTCAAGACAAGGCGTTTGATAAACGGAAGCGTTTGTTTACATAACAGACGTCCGATTTGTATCATTTTCCAATGAGAGATTTCTTTTCCTTTCATCCCTTCGACACGTTAAATCCTTTATGTAGTTTCGAAAGATTACTGATATAATAGAAGGCTCCCTAATTAACATTGGTGAGTTCACTTAACGTCACCTAACTGCGTGGGTTCTCTACAATGATACAATGGAAAAGTATTACATCCAATGGGCGCTTGCAAGCTTCACAGCAACCCATAGCCATATGAGAGTATTTTGTATTATTTTATATTAATACAAAATACAAGCCGTCGCGATATACCATCTTCAGCACGCATCGGGCCACATATGCACTTTTAGAAAATGCATACTGACCCTTGCGACAACTTGAAGGGATTTCTGAGACAGGAAGTAGCACGACTATTGAGCTATGGTGTAGACCAATCAAATGAGCGTTTACAAATCATGCACAGACACGTTGGGTGAACGTTTCTTCTTTTAATTTGAATTACTCGTACTACGCTGATTACGCTAGGTTAATTAGTGATAAAAAACTAAATCACAACGTGTGAGTTAATGAAACAAACCACATTTTTATTCAAGATCTGATAATAGCTCTCTTGTTTAATCCGTTTTGAAACTTATATTATGCAATTAGCTTAACATCCGAGATGAAGAATCCCAAAGTATTATAAGCAATTTGTAAAGCTGTCGGTGCATTACCAACTTTTGGATCGATTGGGTTGGTAACGAACGATTTGATTGGTCAATAGAGGGGACGTAACTCTCTTTGGACGATAGGTGGCGCTCTAAAAGTGCATATATGACCCGATGCGTGCGGAAAATGCGATATACATGTAATTGAAATTCTGCAATTGGTAACTTTCTGGCATTGTAATTTACATCGTCGGTTCTCGAATCGGTGTATTTATCTACTTCATTGGTCCGACAATTTGTAACGTAATGACACATGTATTCCCCAATTGGTTAAGTTCGTGTATATTGAGTATTTCCTTGTTACCAACATGTTTAACGTTATGACACATAGATATATATCCTCGATTCCCCAGTTGGTAATGTTCTGACAAATAGATTAATATAATTGGTTATGTCATGTACGTGTGACAAGCAACATAAGAGAAGTGTATTTTCTATATCTCATAGCTATGTAGCATCATCGCTATTATCATAATCATCATCATCAATGATATATTACAAATATGCTAATACTGCTTTTTCTCTTTTCAGTACTGTATATTCCTGATTATTATTGTACTGGCCGAGGCGGGATTTCTGTCTCTCTTTCTTCTGCCAGGAACAATGGTAAGTTTCTTACTGAAATAAAGTGCTCTCAGAAAAAATTTAATTAGTGTTACCAATGGCTAAATGATGCTCCTGATTCAAAAGAAAGAGTTCTAAAACGAATGTACATGGTGCTGTTAAGCCATACGAGTCAATTTCCCATCGAGCGGTCATTTTAAAGTATCCACATTAAAATGGCCACTGGAAGGTAGTTAAAGTGGTCTAACTGATGTAATAATACCTGAACACTAGGAATAAAGTTTAAATATGGTACAATGACAGAATGGTCAACCATCTTGCTGTCTGAACTCTCAAATTCTTATGAGACATACAAAACTACCTCTCACATTGACGAATTTCACAAAACTGTCGCTTTATACGTCGCACCATTTTCTACCAATACCGATAACCGTTTTCTATGTATACGGTTTATCGGGTCGTGTAATGATATGTTTTACCCGCTAGAGAAACAATATATTGTATAAACTTTAATAATAAATGACAAATTTGAGAACAAATAATATTCAAACACGTGCTACAGCGCCTTTAATGTACTGCCTGTTTTAAGGTCCAAATTGATCTTTAAATTATGTTCTTTTGTAAGCCTTCAATCTAGTTAAGACAGGTCTAACTTTAAATCCAGCGTGTCTGACTGCACATCTTGCGAAATATCAAATTGGACCATGCTTTCGGTATAGATCCTCCTCGGGTCCACCATATGCCCATATATGGCAATCCATCGCAAAATCCATCTAGGCCTTTTTTCATTGGTTGATTTCCAGCCGGACAAAAATATCCCCACGTTTAACATTGAATACGACAGAAAACATAACATTACATCTGTAATTGAATAACATTGGTTAAAAGGGGTGAATCTATCGTTTTCACAACCTTGTCTCACTTTGCCCAAAAATGAAAAAATATTAGAAGGGCTCTGCCACCCTTTCTCATAAACACCTTCAGGAGAATAATTCGGGGAACGATGTTCGAACAAATCCTCCTGGGCCATTGAAGATCAAGTTCGGGAATAAGCAGGAGCGTCCAGACATCCCACTGTCCGAATAATCCCCGCTCACCTATCTCATAAATTTTTCACCTACTTTCACCTCGCAATTACTCGTTTGCAAAGGTCATTCTATGAGACAGGTAGGAATATTGGAATATTCACAATTTTCTAGGATATATCGTTTCTTCCTTCCACAGATTGACAAGTACATCAAAACTGTGCTCAGAGAAGGCCTACAGCTAAATAACTATGGCAGCGACGACAGCGTGATCACCAAGATCTGGATGGCCATTATGGACAAGGTTTGTAGAAATCTGTCAAACAGAACCAAATATTCCTTTCCACAGAGGGTATAAGCCCTGTCCATGCTAAACCGGAAGTTGGCAGTCGTCAACAACTATTTTCTCGACAGACAGTAGTTTTTCAACTGGGGTGGGTACCGAAATTGGTTAGTTTTGATGATTTTCCATTGAATGATGTTAACAATATCAACTTGTTTCAATTCTTGAATAGCTATAGTTTACCATCGCTAGATCTACATCTTTGGAACATGACATGTAATACATAGTTTAGAATTTTTACATTTTGGAGCCAGTCAATCATCGTCAGGGAGATAATCCGCGAAAAGGCGACTTTCTACATGAAAACAGCAAATCTACATGGATCAAACCCATATTTTGTGTAATGTTATGTCGAATGTGATATTTAGGACTTGTATCAAACTTACAGCTTTCACAGATTGATCGAAGCCGAGATATTAGCAAAATTAAAAACTGTACACATTGATGGTAGTTGCTCCATCACTGTCCAGGTACATGTAGTTGAAAATTATCAAAAGTAACTGTCCATGGTAGTTGCTATGCAGGACAGTATTTGATACCCTTTTTCCTCTTTGAAGGTGTCAATATTACATGAAAAAGTGGCAAGTGAATTGATTCTCGCTACTGTTTTCCATATAGATATAATATCATTAATAATAATTTAATTGATAAACTAAAGTACTCACGGAAATGTATTTTGGTGTAAATATCGAATCAACAAAAGAATACAAGTTTAACATATATACTCATGGATTGTTTTTTCTACAACTTATTGTTAATAACAGTGTCATTTGTTTCGTTCTTACACCTTGAACTGTTGCTATCTAGAATAAAACGGCACTGTTTTTGAAATAAGACACTTCATTGTTAATTAATATTAAATGAAATTTCATAAGAAGGAGATAACTCTTTATTAGCAAAGTAATTTCTATTGACCTTTGCAAAAGGTTATAAAGCAAAACGATGTTATTGAATATATAACAAATCACATAAATATAATACAATCGTATCCTTATAGGTCACAAAATACCATTTGAATGTTTAATGTGCTTGCAAGACGCCGTCAATGTACATCGCCATAACAACTACAAGGCCATCAGAGGGCAGAAACAAAGTTATCCTTCCTCTTTAAAGTAACCGTATATATCTGTCTTGAATAAGTAGACTGGACAATGAATAATATTCCCGCTATTCACAAACATTCTGCAATTATACTATCTGAAAGTATCTAAATAAAGATTCAAACACAGAAATGTGGCATGTTTTTCAGTTGTAATTGTAAACATTATAATGAATCGTTCAAACTCCATTTCCTAGCATATATTTTTGTTAGTGAGTGAGTGTGTGAATGAGTGAGTTTTGTTTAAAGTTAGTTTCAAGGAAAGGCAGAAGTTTAAACGTCCAAAAACTCGGTTCGAATCTGCCGCTTCATAGGTGCTGTCAGCATTGCTGGGATTAATAAACGATTTTAAAAGGTGAGTTTTCGATGATTTTCGTGAGACGGGAAATTGACTTAGATTTCACGAGGTAGTGATTACGGACTTTGTCGCATACCTTATGAAATAATGATCCGATTGTGACCATTTATAGCTCATTTTGTTGGGAAATCATTCAAGTTTCGTATCGTAGTCATTGGCATTTGATGCTAAATATGACTTTGAATGAGCATGGGTTGATTTCGTTGTTACATCCCTTTCCTTTTATATAGGGTAGGGTCTATATAGATATATATCTTTTAATCGCTGTTTCTAAGTGATACACGCCCCTGTGGTCAGGTTAAGTCGCATTTTCAAGTTACTCAAGTCATAACTTCCTTTATAAGGTCTACCCCATTAGGAGAAATAATGAAGTTCCTGATGACCATCATTTTAGTTCTGCATAGCCTTGTTCTGTTATCTGGTAACACCTATAACACCAACTACCTGTACAGTTCCTTTTCAACAACCTGGACAGTGTTGTGTGAGCAGGAGCAACTGCCATCAATGTGTACAGTTTTTAAGTTTGCTTATATCTCGGCTTCGATCAATATGTGAAAGCTGTAACTTTGATACAAGTCCTAAATTATCACATTCGACTTAAAATTGCACAAAATATGGGTTTGATCCATGTAGATTTGCTGGTTTCATGTAGAAAGTCGCCTTTTCGAGGATTATTTCCCTGACGATGATTGACTTGCTCCAAAATGTTAAAATTCTAAACTATATACTACATGTCATGTTCCAAAGATGTAGCGATTGTAAACTATAGCTATTCAAGAATTAAAACAAGTTTATATTGTTAACATCATTTAATGGAAAATGTTCAAATTTCGGGACCCACCCCAGTTGAAAAACTACTATCTGTCGAGAAAATGGTTGTTGACGACTGCCAACTTCCGGTTTAGCATGGACAGGGCTTACCCCCTGTGCTTTCCAATTTGGAATTCTGATATAAAACCCACACCCGAGATAAAAACGGTTTTTTTATAAACTAGATCGGATTTCGCCCATTGTTCAACTTCCCAACGCTAGGCATAACACTTGTCAGTCTCCAACACTGGCTGATTTAAGCCTTGAAGTATTTCCCTTTTCGCTTTTCCGTGCTAAGATAGTGGGTCGCTGCACCTGAAATGCATAGTAGGCTCTGATTTCCTGGCACGGAAACTTTGAGGAAATGCGGGAAGACTTAATCAGCCAGCAATGGAGACTGCCAAGATGTATCCCTTGCGTTTGGAAGTTGCGTGTCGCCATCACAGTTGTCCCTTGTAAGTCAACGAAATATTGTTTCCTCAAACTGTTTCCACAGCTGCAGTGTTGCGGACTAGAGGGAAGTGCGGATTTTCAGAACACGTTGTGGATGCAGAATAACACCGATAACCTCACAGTACCCATCCACTGCTGCAAAAACCTCACAGCCGCCTATACGATTCAACTGAGCAACGAGATACCGAAGTGTGCCCTCAATCCGACAGTCAACAACTCTAACTTTCAACAGGTGAGACCCACAGTTCAAGGTCATGATATTAGAAGCTCTCGTACTGATTCTAACAAGGACTTCGATTTTAGAAGCGCTTTTAGTACTTAACTAGGCTTATGGCCTCGATTGGTGAAGCGCTCTTAGTTCGAAGATTGACTAAGGACATCGATTTGTGAAGCGCTGTTAGTTCGAAGATTGGCTAAGGACATTGATTTGTAAAGCGTTCTTCGTTCGAAAATAGGCTTAGGGCCTCGATTTGTGAAGCTTGGCTAAGGACATCGATATGTGAAGCGCTGTTAGTACTAAAGTAGGCTAAGGACATCGATTTGTGAAGCGCTGTTAGTACTGAGATTGGCTAAGGGCATCGATTTGTGAAGCGCTGTTAGTACTAAAGTAGGCTAAGGACATCGATTTGTGAAGCGCTGTTAGTACTAAAGTAGGCTAAGGACATCGATTTGTGAAGCGCTCTTAGTACAAGGATTGGCTAAGGACATCGATTTTTGAAGCGAACAATCGAGTATGATTGTGTTTTAAATAAATAAAACAAAATGAAAAACCTACTTATGACATCAATCGTTAGAGGATTTTTTGTGTCTACAGTGTGACATATAATATATATGTTTATATCAAGACATTGTGATGAGGTTTGCTTTCAAAGACCATCACGCCCTTCGATTTGAATCTGACGTCATAAACAGAATTCCCTTTATTACAAGAAACGTACTTCACAGCAACCGATGCGTCTGGGCGTGTACATTTCACAGGTCGCCATAGCAACCCATGAAAAACTCGTGCTTCTCGACTGTTTTCGTCCCTTGAAACACAAGACCGAATGTGACGATTGTTATATTAACATGTTTCGAAATGTCCTGTGAATATACAAATTGTTGACATTTAGCTGATATATAGGGGAGAGCGGGGATGGTTCGGACGATTTTCAGACAAATCCTCCTGGACTATTAAATACTAAGATATGAAAGCCATGATACATGCCTTAATAAAGCTTAATATATTATCTATGTATATGCCTTGAATGAGAGTGCTACCTCTCATAGTAAAATAAGTGTATCAAATTTTGAAAGATGTCCACATTGTCCGAAGTTACTCCACAGGTAGGGATACTTCGGACAAGGGGTGGGGTACATCCGGACACATACTGCTTTTGATGAAAAATCAGTTTATTGCAATGAAGTAAACATGAAAATGAAATGAATATGAACCAACATCAAGTATACTACAAACTACAACTGCAGTTTTCTTCTATTCTTTAACCACAACTTACATGACATAACAACAAGATAAGTAATCAAAAACGAAATCCAGTATATGTTATCCTTACAGCACTATATAATCCTATACCGCTCTTATATATACCAATCGACGAGTAATAGAAGAATCAAAAGTAGTTACATGTTCTGAAAATTCAATAAAAATCGTTTAAAAGATTTATATTGAGGTTATTGCAAAATGTTTATTTATATTTTGTTAGTGACATTCAAGAGAGGGCATGGTTGTGGAAAACAATTTTAACGTCGACGACTAGTTACTGTTTTTGAAGGTGTCAAACAATGTACATGTCTGTCATATATGCGTCTTTGTTGTGTGTTTGACCAAACATGTGTTTAAAATCTATTCGCTTCTAACTACAAGTATGTCAACAAAGTAACGTTTTCGTACTGCAATATATACCATTACTCATTGGACTTTTGAAAATAAGCAACCAGTTTTCAATGAATAGGCATTAACGGCGCAGATAGTAAATATGCATTGAACAAAATTAAAAAATGACAAAAGCAAAGGCTTTTGATTAATTTCCATGTCTGTGAAAGTTTAAAACAATCGCACATATAATAAGGGACAGGTATGGGGTAAGTTCGTCCATGTGGACGAAGCTACCCCACTGTAACTGTTTTCAGATAAATATAAATTGACAACCAGACAGGAGAGATTATACGAAAATGAAACTGTCCACACATGAGTTGTGCTTATCACTGCAAGACAAAATTCTATTCCTCAAAAAACGATGCCTTTAATGGCAGTGAGCGCTTACGTTCTGACAGTCAAACGTTACATGGGATTTGGTAAAAAAACGAAAATCGTCTTAGCTGATCAAACTTCTCGCTTGCCCAACTTTTCGCGAATATGGAGTGGCTGTTGACGTGGCGCAATTTTCCTGAATCAATGAAAACATAAGGGCCGTGTTCAAGATAGGTTTCAAAGTAATCGCTCAATGAGCGATTACTTTTAAACCTATCTTGAACGCGATTGCTCAATGGAGCGCTACGTAGCAAGGCGAGCAAACATCGAGGAATTTGCACTGTATCGTTCAAGAGAGAGTGAGCGCTACATTGAGCGCTACATTGAGCGATCAATGAGCAATTTAAGCGCTCGCTGTTATTGAACGGAACCCTGTTAAATTTTTGGTTTGGGAATCAGCGGGGGTGTCCGAACCTTCCCGCTGTCCGAACCATCCCCGGTCTCCCCTACAGCTTCAATATGGTATTTGTATCTGCGAGAATTGAGAAACCTTCTGTAGACAAATACACTGATGAAGCTGGTTTAGTCTAACTATGACCTGGTATAACCACAGTCTCATATGTTATCACAGGAACTCGATATCGTAATCAAAACGTAGGTAAAACGTAGGTAAAACAAACCCCTACCCCCTATGTTATATAGGGGGTAGGTTTATTTTACCTACGTTTTACCTACGTTTTGATTACGATATCGAGTTCCTGTGTATGTAATTTAGTGCAATTTTAATGTAACCATAGATGTAGTCCTACTCATTCAGTCCCTTGTTTCGTAATTAGTTTACCTACGTTAAATATGTAATGTAGTGAAACTAATTACGGTTTGATTTTAATTAAACTGGATGTTACCATCCCATTTGTCCTACCCATTCAGTCCCTTGTTTCGTAATTAGTTTAACTACGTTAAATATGTAATGTTGTGAAACTAATGACGGTCTGATTTTAGTGAGACTGAGTGTAACCATAGCATAAGTCCTACCCTTTCAGTCCATTGTGTCGTAATTAGTTTACCTACTTTAAATATGTAATGTAGTGCAACTAGTTACGGTCTGATTTTAATGAGACTGAATGTAACCATAGCATTAGTCCTACTCATTCAGTCCCTTGTTTCGTAATTAGTTTAACTACGTTAAATATGTAATGTAGTTAAACTAATGACGGTCTGATTTTAGTGAGACTGAGTGTAACCATAGCATTAGTCCTACCCATTCAGTGCCTTGTTTCGTAATTAGTTTAACTACGTTAAATGTGTAATGTAGTGAATCTAATGACGGTCTGATTTTAATGAGACTGAGTGTAACCATAGCAGTTGTCCTACCCATTTAGTCCGTTTCGTAATTAGTTTACCTACGTTAAATATGTAATGTAGTGCAACTAATTACGGTCTGATTTTAATGAGACTGAGTGTAACCATAGCATTAGTCCTACTCATTCAGTCCCTTGTTTCGTAATTAGTTTAACTACGTTTAATATGTAATGTAGTGAATCTTATGACGGTCTGATTTTATTGAGACTGGATGTAACCATAGCATTAGTCCTACCCATTCAGTCCCTTGTTTCGTAATAAGTTTAACTACTTTAAATATGTAATGTAGTGCAACTAGTTACGGTCTGATTTTAATGAGACTGAGTGTAACCATAACATTAGCCCTATTCATTCAGCCCATGTTTTACTGTTACAGGGCTGTTACAAGGCGATGACAGACAAGATATTCGAGTCCCAACTAAGCGTGGGTATATTCTCCGGAGTCTGGGTGGTCATATTCCTCCTAGAGCTCGTGCTACTAGTTTCAGCAGTGGCCGTCGTGAAAGAGAGTTTGGATAAGAAGAAAAAGGTTCATCCAAGATCACGGTCACGGCGTAGGAGGCGCTAGAGCTCACAACAATGTCAAGAGCTTTCATTTTTTCGTAATCAAACTGTTTTCGCAATGTTATAAAATCTGCAAAGGCGTAGGGGGGTGCTAGAGTTCGTACGAGAACTGTGCTTGAAGCTTTCGCTTGTTTTGTGATTGACAAATTTGCGCAAGATTGGAAACATAAGTTTTTACTGTGAACATTGAACAATAGAAGAATGAAGAAATCGTAATGAACAGATACGTCTACTTCGATTTACTTCTGAATCTTTATGCATAACTGGATACACTTTCGAAGTGAATACTGTCAGGGCATCAAACCGTGAAATAATAGGTAATATTTTGATATGTAATGATGATAATTTCAAAATCTTAATTAAAATTCGCATAATTCCCAAATGTTCAATTTAACCCCCTCGAAACATCCAAGTTTGAATAGAGTATATTCCCTCTGAGGGAAATCCATAAGTAGAATCTACACCTTCCAATTACATGTACAGTTGTTATATGCCCAAAAGAACATTACCAACCCAAATGTGTTTTTTTGTCTGTTGTAAATATAAGTTTCCAAAATTACGTTTGACAATTGACGCGCGCCAGCCGCAGTCCGGTTTTTCATTAGAACAATTACTTTTACCTTTATATCGTCAATTTCGTCGACTGTCATTTCGACAACAGTCAGTACTTCTCAATAAAATAACACCATTTATAACGATTTGGCACATGTGACTTCAATAACATAAGCCTACTCAGTGGCTCTTTAAAATATATGTAACATCTACAGCGAATCGCTCATAAAATATGTGTGATGTCGACAATAGAATCTTAGAAATTGGCAAGTAATAGTTAATATATACGGTGACGTTTGTGTTGAAATTGATGTATGATTTTGGAGCATGTTCTTCGTTTAACCTGTACACATCGAGTTTCTTGAAGAAAAACGTAAAAACATTGTCTCTAGTATACACATTTGATGTCTTACATCTGGGCCATGTTCAAGAGAGGTTTCAAAGTAATCGCTCAATTAGCGATTACTTTTAAACCTCTCTTAAACGAGATTGCTCAATGTAGCGCTACGTAGCAAAGCGAGCGAACTTTGAGGTTTTGAACCGTGTCGTTCAGGAGAGAATGAGCGCTACTTGAGCGCTACATTGAGCGATCAATGAGCGATTATAAGCGCTCGCTGTTATGGAACGGAGCCCTGGATCAATGTTTCTTTAAGTTGAGTTTGACCCACAGACACCGATTGTGTATCCATTTATCGTAAACTATGATCAACCTGATCTGTTATGATATGAATGAATTAAAGAATTGACCTATTTACGCCTGTGTCGATTTGTTTGTTTCAACCATTTCCTTCATGATTATCTAATTGTATAAATCATACTCCACATATGCACAAACAAAACAAATGCATGTCAAAATTGGTAATGACTTTTGTCCAAGGCAAGATAACAATCCTGTATACGCTCTTTAATGTTTCTAACATTATATTATCGGATATTGAAAGCGCAGTCTACAAAGAAATTTTCTCAATTAGTATAATTATCACCAATTATTGGCTGACCTGGAAAACGCCGATTTGGAAGGTGAAGCCATAGCATTACACTGTCAATGACGTCACGTCACCATGAAGAAATGATATTTTATACTAGGGTATTGTTTTGAAAATGTGAACACAGATTTCTTTTCCCATGTAGGTAATAAAGATATACATTGATATAAACATGATAATGGTTGACAGAAAACATCAAACAACGCCAAGCATGAAGTTGACAGAACCGCACAGTGAGGTTTAATTTTACAGAGAAATAACCCAGTGTATTTTTTATGATTACCGTAAATCCTTGAACAATCGCCTGCCTTGAACTATCGCCTGCCTTGAACTATCGCCTGCCTTGAATAATCGCCGGGTCTAAGCCCTCTTTGAAATAAATAATCGCCTGCCTTGAATAATCGCCGGGTTAAAGAAAATGCAAATAAACAAATGGATATCTCCTTTTCAAAAATAACTCCGGCGTATAAGCATATCTATGCGAAAATTATCATCAGGCATGATATGCATTTCGTTTACAATATTCATAATTTAAAACATACTGTTATGATGTTTTTGTTATGATTTTTCTAAATTTCACATACGAATTATGGATTCGAAAACAATAATCGACTGCCTCGAATAATCGCCTGCCTTGAATAATCGCCGGGTCAATTGATGTTTGGAATTAATAATCGCCGGGCGATTATTCAAGGATTTACGGTAATTCTTTCATTGATGAATCAGTTTATAAATATATCACTATTCAAAATTTCATAGTTTACAAATATCCCTAATTATTTTAAAGTATATTAGGCATTCTCTTCCCACTGAGATTACTCAATTCAATTCTTCCACCCTAACCACTGTTGTATATGGTCCATATTCCACGATTCTCGCAACAACAAAAACACGGAGATGAAAGTTTGCAACACTGATGGCGTCCTTACATTTCCTTATGTATAATCAACATCGTGTTAACAAATGAAATTGGTCTATGTTATTACAGAAAATGACAGGCATCATCCAATCTATCGACCACGCTATTATTGTTATCGAATTTCAAATCAAATAGATCCGTCAAGGGTATTAATAATTTTTATGAACTACGTTGAGGCCTATTTTATGCCTCCATGGTATCAACTTGTCTCCAAATGACAGAACATATGATATACTATCAACAAAGAAGTGTAGCAACGGGTTAATCGATGATAACAAACGATAGGAAAGCGACATTGTAATGTCGGGATTAACCGTTATAAGTCGGACCACCACGTAGGTCCGTCCAGATAATTTGTCACGTCCGTGAAGTATTATTATCTATTACCCATATGGTTGAAAATAACCGAGTTAATATTATTGATACGAGCACATGTGCACATATCACGTTAGCCTAGCAACCATTGTTTCACCGCGACTTCCCGTATTGTGTCGTCTGTGACGTCATAAAACGATTGTTCGTGACGTCACTATCGCAAGAGAATAGGGCCGTTTCCTGTCTATTTTTACGCGAATGAAACGGAACAGAACGGGTAATAAAGAAATTATTACACTCGAAAGTGTGCCATATGACTTTTACGAAACTCGTGCAAATCTGTGTATAACTCTCGCTCTTGCTCGGGCACTGCAAAAAATCACACTCGTTTCGTAAAAATCATATGACACACTTCCTCGGGTAATAATCTCTATTTATTACATACTGTGGGCAAAGAGACACGTCCTTGACACCTAATTACATACCATGGTGTTGAAGAACAGCTGTGTCTCATCGAACTCTCGTCGTCTCGAGGTATTAAAGGGGCAGTAGCACGTTTTTTCGCTCTTGAAAAAAAGTCGATGAAATGTATTTGAAAAAAAATGTCAGCACTCGTAAAACACCCTTCTCTTTTCGGAAAATCAGGTTAAAAATGCGTGCATATGGTTTGGTTAAGCCGTGGGGTCGTTTTTGTATTTCGAAATATTAAAATGTGTTCACAATAAAATGGCCGCCATGCAATTGTTGTTTTATGCGCAACACCGTTATTACCACTACGGATAATTGGTTTGTGTGATAATTGTTTGTGTAAGAAGATGTTTTACCCTCTAAAGTAGATATAAATGACATAAACTATCATTATAAATGGGAAATTTGAAAAAATAAAATTTGAAAAAAACGTGCTACTGCCCCTTTAATAGACTGCAAACATGTGAACGTTATCTACCTCCACTAGTAAGTGTATTTATCATCCAAAGCTGTGTTCCAGTGCAGGTATCCCTTGTGTGAGATATCGTTTTGACAGTAGATATTACATTCTCTTACTGCAAAGTTTATTCCCTTCAGAGTTCCGATCCTAACCTCTGTTCTAGATGGCCTGAATTTCTAGGCTTCAGTAGAATTCCCTAGCGGGGGAAAGGAGAACCTCATACTGTATCCCTGCTTTTTACCCAATGAAAACTCATCTTTCAGCGGCCTAGTCGGCCGAGTGACTTCAAAGATCTTGGCATTTGACTCCTAGGGGTCTTGATAATTGCTAAATAATTTTGCTGGAGCCTCGACATTCAGGCCATCTAGAACAGAGATTAGGATTGTAATCTGAAGGAAGTAACCTCTGTGGGAAAAGCATGACATGGCTAGTACATTTTACCAAAAAAGTTTGTGTAATGAATGGGAATCGAACATGGACATCGTTTATTAACGGAGCTCCTTTATCCATGCAGTAGGGTACGAAGCTGTTTGAAATTAGATGAGTGTTTGTCAGTAGGAACCCAACGTTCTCCACGAGTAAATCGTTAAACAAACTGGGACAGCGTGGAGATCGTGCTAACAACCTAACCGTGAGCACAAAAGCGCATGCATACACAAGAATAATATAACCACGCATTGCACGTGCATCTACCAAGACGTCACCCATGAAATGTACAACGATCAAATCGCGCAGCGTGATAGATTGGGCCCAGGCAAGGTTTTGAAAAGTTTATAAAACTCTGAACAAACTCATTCTTTCCCCACAGAGGTTACTCAAGTTAAGATTTTGAAAAGTTTTAAAATATACAATATCGGTAATATATAAAATTGTATTTATCATCCAAAACTAGGTTCCACAGGAGAAGCGATGACATCAAGCGATATCTCCTAGGACTGAAACGCAGAGTAGGGTATGAGTGTTACGATTTTAATGATATTTTATTATTTCAGCGTAGTTCAACCACCTATATAAAAGTGATTTCTGTGTCATTTGAAGCATAGAGTAAACATCTAACCGGAAGAGTTTTCTTTTAGAGCTAATTTCGATCAGTGTACTGGTCTTTTGGGGTAACTATTTGAGATTTCTCTTTTCATTCCCGTACAATCTCATTAAAATCAGATGGTATAATAAATTCCACTACGTTTTACGTATATGTGTAACGTAGTGGAATTTATTATACCATCTCACCAATTATTGGCTGACCTGGAAAACGCCGATTTGGAAGGTGAAGCCATAGCATTACACTGTCAATGACGTCACGTCACCATGAAGAAATGATATTTTATACTAGGGTATTGTTTTGAAAATGTGAACACAGATTTCTTTTCCCATGTAGGTAATAAAGATATACATTGATATAAACATGATAATGGTTGACAGAAAACATCAAACAACGCCAAGCATGAAGTTGACAGAACCGCACAGTGAGGTTTAATTTTACAGAGAAATAACCCAGTGTATTTTTTATGATTACCGTAAATCCTTGAACAATCGCCTGCCTTGAACTATCGCCTGCCTTGAACTATCGCCTGCCTTGAATAATCGCCGGGTCTAAGCCCTCTTTGAAATAAATAATCGCCTGCCTTGAATAATCGCCGGGTTAAAGAAAATGCAAATAAACAAATGGATATCTCCTTTTCAAAAATAACTCCGGCGTATAAGCATATCTATGCGAAAATTATCATCAGGCATGATATGCATTTCGTTTACAATATTCATAATTTAAAACATACTGTTATGATGTTTTTGTTATGATTTTTCTAAATTTCACATACGAATTATGGATTCGAAAACAATAATCGCCTGCCTCGAATAATCGCCTGCCTTGAATAATCGCCGGGTCAATTGATGTTTGGAATTAATAATCGCCGGGCGATTATTCAAGGATTTACGGTAATTCTTTCATTGATGAATCAGTTTATAAATATATCACTATTCACAATTTCATAGTTTACAAATATCCCTAATTATTTTAAAGTATATTAGGCATTCTCTTCCCACTGAGATTACTCAATTCAATTCTTCCACCCTAACCACTGTTGTATATGGTCCATATTCCACGATTCTCGCAACAACAAAAACACGGAGATGAAAGTTTGCAACACTGATGGCGTCCTTACATTTCCTTATGTATAATCAACATCGTGTTAACAAATGAAATTGGTCTATGTTATTGCAGAAAATGACAGGCATCATCCAATCTATCGACCACGCTATTATTGTTATCGAATTTCAAATCAAATAGATCCGTCAAGGGTATTAATAATTTTTATGAACTACGTTGAGGCCTATTTTATGCCTCCATGGTATCAACTTGTCTCCAAATGACAGAACATATGATATACTATCAACAAAGAAGTGTAGCAACGGGTTAATCGATGATAACAAACGATAGGAAAGCGAAATTGTAATGTCGGGATTAACCGTTATAAGTCGGACCACCACGTAGGTCCGTCCAGATAATTTGTCACGTCCGTGAAGTATTATTATCTATTACCCATATGGTTGAAAATAACCGAGTTAATATTATTGATACGAGCACATGTGCACATATCACGTTAGCCTAGCAACCATTGTTTCACCGCGACTTCCCGTATTGTGTCGTCTGTGACGTCATAAAACGATTGTTCGTGACGTCACTATCGCAAGAGAATAGGGCCGTTTCCTGTCTATTTTTACGCGAATGAAACGGAACAGAACGGGTAATAAAGAAATTATAACACTCGAAAGTGTGCCATATGACTTTTACGAAACTCGTGCAAATCTGTGTATAACTCTCGCTCTTGCTCGGGCACTGCAAAAAATCACACTCGTTTCGTAAAAATCATATGACACACTTCCTCGGGTAATAATCTCTATTTATTACATACTGTGGGCAAAGAGACACGTCCTTGACACCTAATTACATACCATGGTGTTGAAGAACAGCTGTGTCTCATCGAACTCTCGTCGTCTCGAGGTATTAAAGGGGCAGTAGCACGTTTTTTCGCTCTTGAAAAAAAGTCGATGAAATGTATTTGAAAAAAAATGTCAGCACTCGTAAAACACCCTTCTCTTTTCGGAAAATCAGGTTAAAAATGCGTGCACATGGTTTGGTTAAGCCGTGGGGTCGTTTTTGTATTTCGAAATATTAAAATGTGTTCACAATAAAATGGCCGCCATGCAATTGTTGTTTTATGCGCAACACCGTTATTACCACTACGGATAATTGGTTTGTGTGATAATTGTTTGTGTAAGAAGATGTTTTACCCTCTAAAGTAGATATAAATGACATAAACTATCATTATAAATGGGAAATTTGAAAAAATAAAATTTGAAAAAAACGTGCTACTGCCCCTTTAATAGACTGCAAACATGTGAACGTTATCTACCTCCACTAGTAAGTGTATTTATCATCCAAAGCTGTGTTCCAGTGCAGGTATCCCTTGTGTGAGATATCGTTTTGACAGTAGATATTACATTCTCTTACTGCAAAGTTTATTCCCTTCAGAGTTCCGATCCTAACCTCTGTTCTAGATGGCCTGAATTTCTAGGCTTCAGTAGAATTCCCTAGCGGGGGAAAGGAGAACCTCATACTGTATCCCTGCTTTTTACCCAATGAAAACTCATCTTTCAGCGGCCTAGTCGGCCGAGTGACTTCAAAGATCTTGGCATTTGACTCCTAGGGGTCTTGATAATTGCTAAATAATTTTGCTGGAGCCTCGACATTCAGGCCATCTAGAACAGAGGTTAGGATTGTAATCTGAAGGAAGTAACCTCTGTGGGAAAAGCATGACATGGCTAGTACATTTTACCAAAAAAGTTTGTGTAATGAATGGGAATCGAACATGGACATCGTTTATTAACGGAGCTCCTTTATCCATGCAGTAGGGTACGAAGCTGTTTGAAATTAGATGAGTGTTTGTCAGTAGGAACCCAACGTTCTCCACGAGTAAATCGTTAAACAAACTGGGACAGCGTGGAGATCGTGCTAACAACCTAACCGTGAGCACAAAAGCGCATGCATACACAAGAATAATATAACCACGCATTGCACGTGCATCTACCAAGACGTCACCCATGAAATGTACAACGATCAAATCGCGCAGCGTGATAGATTGGGCCCAGGCAAGGTTTTGAAAAGTTTATAAAACTCTGAACAAACTCATATTTTCCCCACAGAGGTTACTCAAGTTAAGATTTTGAAAAGTTTTAAAATATACAATATCGGTAATATATAAAATTGTATTTATCATCCAAAACTAGGTTCCACAGGAGAAGCGATGACATCAAGCGATATCTCCTAGGACTGAAACGCAGAGTAGGGTATGAGTGTTACGATTTTAATGATATTTTATTATTTCAGCGTAGTTCAACCACCTATATAAAAGTGATTTCTGTGTCATTTGAAGCATAGAGTAAACATCTAACCGGAAGAGTTTTCTTTTAGAGCTAATTTCGATCAGTGTACTGGTCTTTTGGGGTAACTATTTGAGATTTCTCTTTTCATTCCCGTACAATCTCATTAAAATCAGATGGTATAATAAATTCCACTACGTTTTACGTATATGTGTAACGTAGTGGAATTTATTATACCATCTCACCAATTATTGGCTGACCTGGAAAACGCCGATTTGGAAGGTGAAGCCATAGCATTACACTGTCAATGACGTCACGTCACCATGAAGAAATGATATTTTATACTAGGGTATTGTTTTGAAAATGTGAACACAGATTTCTTTTCCCATGTAGGTAATAAAGATATACATTGATATAAACATGATAATGGTTGACAGAAAACATCAAACAACGCCAAGCATGAAGTTGACAGAACCGCACAGTGAGGTTTAATTTTACAGAGAAATAACCCAGTGTATTTTTTATGATTACCGTAAATCCTTGAACAATCGCCTGCCTTGAACTATCGCCTGCCTTGAACTATCGCCTGCCTTGAATAATCGCCGGGTCTAAGCCCTCTTTGAAATAAATAATCGCCTGCCTTGAATAATCGCCGGGTTAAAGAAAATGCAAATAAACAAATGGATATCTCCTTTTCAAAAATAACTCCGGCGTATAAGCATATCTATGCGAAAATTATCATCAGGCATGATATGCATTTCGTTTACAATATTCATAATTTAAAACATACTGTTATGATGTTTTTGTTATGATTTTTCTAAATTTCACATACGAATTATGGATTCGAAAACAATAATCGCCTGCCTCGAATAATCGCCTGCCTTGAATAATCGCCGGGTCAATTGATGTTTGGAATTAATAATCGCCGGGCGATTATTCAAGGATTTACGGTAATTCTTTCATTGATGAATCAGTTTATAAATATATCACTATTCAAAATTTCATAGTTTACAAATATCCCTAATTATTTTAAAGTATATTAGGCATTCTCTTCCCACTGAGATTACTCAATTCAATTCTTCCACCCTAACCACTGTTGTATATGGTCCATATTCCACGATTCTCGCAACAACAAAAACACGGAGATGAAAGTTTGCAACACTGATGGCGTCCTTACATTTCCTTATGTATAATCAACATCGTGTTAACAAATGAAATTGGTCTATGTTATTGCAGAAAATGACAGGCATCATCCAATCTATCGACCACGCTATTATTGTTATCGAATTTCAAATCAAATAGATCCGTCAAGGGTATTAATAATTTTTATGAACTACGTTGAGGCCTATTTTATGCCTCCATGGTATCAACTTGTCTCCAAATGACAGAACATATGATATACTATCAACAAAGAAGTGTAGCAACGGGTTAATCGATGATAACAAACGATAGGAAAGCGAAATTGTAATGTCGGGATTAACCGTTATAAGTCGGACCACCACGTAGGTCCGTCCAGATAATTTGTCACGTCCGTGAAGTATTATTATCTATTACCCATATGGTTGAAAATAACCGAGTTAATATTATTGATACGAGCACATGTGCACATATCACGTTAGCCTAGCAACCATTGTTTCACCGCGACTTCCCGTATTGTGTCGTCTGTGACGTCATAAAACGATTGTTCGTGACGTCACTATCGCAAGAGAATAGGGCCGTTTCCTGTCTATTTTTACGCGAATGAAACGGAACAGAACGGGTAATAAAGAAATTATTACACTCGAAAGTGTGCCATATGACTTTTACGAAACTCGTGCAAATCTGTGTATAACTCTCGCTCTTGCTCGGGCACTGCAAAAAATCACACTCGTTTCGTAAAAATCATATGACACACTTCCTCGGGTAATAATCTCTATTTATTACATACTGTGGGCAAAGAGACACGTCCTTGACACCTAATTACATACCATGGTGTTGAAGAACAGCTGTGTCTCATCGAACTCTCGTCGTCTCGAGGTATTAAAGGGGCAGTAGCACGTTTTTTCGCTCTTGAAAAAAAGTCGATGAAATGTATTTGAAAAAAAATGTCAGCACTCGTAAAACACCCTTCTCTTTTCGGAAAATCAGGTTAAAAATGCGTGCACATGGTTTGGTTAAGCCGTGGGGTCGTTTTTGTATTTCGAAATATTAAAATGTGTTCACAATAAAATGGCCGCCATGCAATTGTTGTTTTATGCGCAACACCGTTATTACCACTACGGATAATTGGTTTGTGTGATAATTGTTTGTGTAAGAAGATGTTTTACCCTCTAAAGTAGATATAAATGACATAAACTATCATTATAAATGGGAAATTTGAAAAAATAAAATTTGAAAAAAACGTGCTACTGCCCCTTTAATAGACTGCAAACATGTGAACGTTATCTACCTCCACTAGTAAGTGTATTTATCATCCAAAGCTGTGTTCCAGTGCAGGTATCCCTTGTGTGAGATATCGTTTTGACAGTAGATATTACATTCTCTTACTGCAAAGTTTATTCCCTTCAGAGTTCCGATCCTAACCTCTGTTCTAGATGGCCTGAATTTCTAGGCTTCAGTAGAATTCCCTAGCGGGGGAAAGGAGAACCTCATACTGTATCCCTGCTTTTTACCCAATGAAAACTCATCTTTCAGCGGCCTAGTCGGCCGAGTGACTTCAAAGATCTTGGCATTTGACTCCTAGGGGTCTTGATAATTGCTAAATAATTTTGCTGGAGCCTCGACATTCAGGCCATCTAGAACAGAGGTTAGGATTGTAATCTGAAGGAAGTAACCTCTGTGGGAAAAGCATGACATGGCTAGTACATTTTACCAAAAAAGTTTGTGTAATGAATGGGAATCGAACATGGACATCGTTTATTAACGGAGCTCCTTTATCCATGCAGTAGGGTACGAAGCTGTTTGAAATTAGATGAGTGTTTGTCAGTAGGAACCCAACGTTCTCCACGAGTAAATCGTTAAACAAACTGGGACAGCGTGGAGATCGTGCTAACAACCTAACCGTGAGCACAAAAGCGCATGCATACACAAGAATAATATAACCACGCATTGCACGTGCATCTACCAAGACGTCACCCATGAAATGTACAACGATCAAATCGCGCAGCGTGATAGATTGGGCCCAGGCAAGGTTTTGAAAAGTTTATAAAACTCTGAACAAACTCATTCTTTCCCCACAGAGGTTACTCAAGTTAAGATTTTGAAAAGTTTTAAAATATACAATATCGGTAATATATAAAATTGTATTTATCATCCAAAACTAGGTTCCACAGGAGAAGCGATGACATCAAGCGATATCTCCTAGGACTGAAACGCAGAGTAGGGTATGAGTGTTACGATTTTAATGATATTTTATTATTTCAGCGTAGTTCAACCACCTATATAAAAGTGATTTCTGTGTCATTTGAAGCATAGAGTAAACATCTAACCGGAAGAGTTTTCTTTTAGAGCTAATTTCGATCAGTGTACTGGTCTTTTTGGGTAACTATTTGAGATTTCTCTTTTCATTCCCGTACAATCTCATTAAAATCAGATGGTATAATAAATTCCACTACGTTACACATATACGTAAAACGTAGTGGAATTTATTATACCATCTGATTTTATTGAGATTGATTCCCGTATCAACTTCCCCCAAGGCATAACTCATGCTACACTGTCCACGCCCTATGCTGTAATGTGACTACAGATGAAGCGGCCGTAAAATGAGTGGGATTTGGAGTCAATCACCACATTCTGGTTCCCGGAGTCTGTTGCGCTGCGTAACTGGCGACTGGCTATGATTGGCTAATCACCATACCTCTCTAAGTCCGTTTGGCTTAGAATCGTTCAAAATAAATACTTAAAGATACAACCATTGTGTTTCATACAATCTTATTAGGCTGAAATACGTGCCAACATACGATATGTGCTGATTTCAGTTAAAATAATTTCACTCAACCTGCATATTCAACCCCAATAGATCATAATTGTTTATAGTTTTTAATTATAATTGAGCAACATCATTAGGGGAGACCGGGGCAGGTTCGGCCCCGGGGCACGTTCGTCTTTTCTCTGTAATTTTTGTTAGGTGGTCACTTTAACTTCAGTTGGTGATTCCCAAGCAACCACGTGACCTAACTCATGTACACATAACCAAATGGTGGCGGTTCCACTTGTTATTTGCGATCTGTGAAAGAAAAACCGTTTTTCATTCAGTAGAGTAATATTTCCCCCTTCAATTCAGTTTGTTTTTGACAAATATTGCCTGTACTTATGTTTGTGTTCCTCAATGGAGGTGAACCAACATGGCAAGGGGTATATGTAATGATTATATAATGTGGGTATGGTGGCTGTGTATTATCGCAGAGGTAACATAAAGGGGACGTGTGGGTCTGGGGCACGTTCGGCCCCTACTGACGGGGCACGTTTGGATACATATATCATAACTGTGATTGATGTTCATTGGGAATTTTGACTCAGTTCTCCTTTGTGCGACTAACAAATATGCATATTTGTTCATGGTACTGTTTTTTAAAACATTATTTATTAATAACGAGAAGGGAGCGGTAATTAGTTCACATTTCAGTCGATTGTATAATCAGATCTGTTTCTTTCTTGGGGTACGTTCGGCCCTGCACATCAATTCTCAAAGTCATAAAATGAATACTGAATCTACATGATAATAAACTATATCTATACAAAGCAATGATATGTCGTCTTTTATCGGAAATATATGAGAATAATCTATATTAAATAGTCAGCTGCTGCCTGTATTTTAACTGATTAGGGCCGAACATGCCCCGTTTTGGCCAAACCTGCCCCTTGGGGTAGCCGAACCTGCCCCGAGGCGGGGTAAGTTCGGCTTTTAACCCCAGTGTCAAGAAAGCATAGTTGTGGGAAAAAGTTATAATATTAGCCAATGTGAACAATTACTACAAGACAGTTAAGATGTCTCTCAATACGTGTACAAACAAGCGCAAGGATATGTCATTTAGCCAACCCATTACATTTATTTTGGTGAAAAGGGGACGAACCTGCCCCGGTCTCCCCTATACATGTACATAAACCGAAACTACACGTCCCATTTACATACACAGTAGTTATAAGGCCCATTTAATACTATCAACCCAAAGTTATCTATTTGTATGGTGAAAATTAGTTTCCAAAATTACGTTTGCCCAATTGACGCGCGCCACACGCGGTGCATTGTCCCATTTTCGATAATAATAAAAAAAAAATCGACACTTTTACCATCATATCATCACTAGACTAAATTGAATTTTCGGTAACAGTCAGTACTTCTCGAAAGATTAACATCATTTATAAAGTTAGCATATGTGACCCACAACAAGAAAATGGATGTACTTTAATGAATCAAAATAAATAATGATTATTTGGAATTATTCACACGTTTTTTATTCAAAGGTCTTTACCAACCCTAAACACAACCTTCAGACATTGAAATGATTTTGAGAATGAAATAATTGTTGGCATATTGGAGCGAAATGGTTACAAGGGAGTTCAACATGTTATTAATGGCATTTTTTCTCTGAGCAAACTCATTCTTTCCCCACAGAGGTTACTCAAGCTTTTTTTATTTTAGCGTACAGGTAATTCTCTTCCCACAGAGGTTACTCCCTTCAGATTTCCTATCCTACCCTCGAGGGATAGGATCGGAAATCTGAAGGGAGTAACCTCTGTGGGAAGAGAATGCGTACAGTGGAGATCTGACTGAATTTACCGCTGTGGCGGGGGTGTTTCACGTTGCTCTTAAAAACAGTATTGAATACAAGAATTCAGCTTCTTGTAAGCTTTTCGGTTTATCTTTGAAAAATAGATTCAGTTGAGACAAAGCACTTAAAGCTTTGAATCCATGAAAACGCATACCACTTAAAGAGAAAATGTGTAACTATCATTATTTAATTATGATTTATCGTTTAAATATAAAAGTAAACAGGAAATGGGTTCGTGCAATGTACACTCACACGCAAAAGAAACGTCACCACATTTTCAATAGTTTAAAAATCGAAATACTGCAGTCATAGAAAATCGATTTTAAAGGTACATCCATTGTGTTGTTGGGGGTCACATATTGCATACGTTATGAATGGTGTTACTTTATCGAGAAGTAACCACTGTTCCCGAAAATTACCATTTTGATGATAGTAAACCTAGCATATTGACGATATGAAGGTAAGAGTAGTGATTTCTGATCGAAAACCGGACAATGCACAGCGTGTGGCGCGCGTCAATAAGAAAAAACGTAATTTTGGAATCTTATTTATAACAGACAAAAAGACAAATTTGAGTTGATAATGATTAATAGGTCATATAACTACTGTGCATGTAAATGGGACGTGCAGTTTCGGTTTCTACACATACATAATGATGTTACTCGATTTTCATTGGAAACTAGTAATTATGATATATTTGGTGATTGGGGATAAATATGCAAGCTGAGTGAATTTATTTGTATTGTAGACAGCATTTGTGGTGAGTTGGAACGTATTAAAGCCAAATATAATTTTATGAAACACAATGGATGCACCTTTAACGCGTCTTACGAGGGGCGTTCAATAAGTGTTGCAAGCGGGGCATTGGTGTTTACATAAACAGTGTCAGCTTATAGCAGGTGTTACTATAGTCAAAACATAACATTGACACATGTCAAAACAATTTCTAGACATAACAATTATTTAGATATAATAGCTGCGCTGACCTAGGGGTCTCCATAATCATGGATTCTCTCAAACATGAACAACGCGCTGTGATCAAGTTCCTTACTAAAGAGGGATGCAAAGCTACAGAAATACATAATCGTATGTGTAATGTGATGGGTAAGGATGCTCCTAACTTTTCAACAGTTTGTCGCTGGTCTCTTCAGTTCAAGCGGGGCAGGGAGTCCTTAGACGATGACCCACGGTCAGGCAGGCCATCTGAAGTCACCCGAGCGGAAGTTATATATTGCCGCTATCGAAAGACGAATTTTAGCTGACCGCCGTGTTAAAGTTTCTGAACTGTCTTTGGAATTCCAGATATCAGTTGGAAGTGTTGAAAAAATAATTCATGACCATCTTGGTATGTCCAAGGTATCTGCAAGATGGGTACCCAGAAACCTCACAGCACAAGATCGCCAGAAAAGAACCGAAAGTTGCATGGAGCTCCTGGATCGGTTTAATGCGGATGAAGCCAGGTTTTTGTCTCGTCTGGTGACAGGTGACGAAACGTGGATCCACCACTGGGACCCGGAAACTAAACTGGAATCCAAGCAATGGAAGCACCCGAGTTCACAGCCTCCCCTGAAGTTTCGCACTCAACCATCAGCTGGCAAGGTTATGGTGACAATCTTTTGGGATGCAAAAGGCATATTATTAATTGATTACTTGCCAACCAAAACTACAATGAATGGTCAATATTATGCCAACCTAATGCAAGAATTGCGAAAGACAATTCGACAGAAACGCCTTGGAATGTTGACACGTGGTGTTCTGATTTTGCATGACAACGCTCCAGTCCACAAGTCAAGGGTTGCACAGGCCGCTATACGTGATTGTGGATTCGAACAGCTTAACCACCCACCCTACAGCCCAGACCTAGCCCCCAGTGACTACTTCCTGTTCAGAAACCTGAAATCCGCCCTACGTGGAAGGCACTTCCGGGATGACGAAGACGTCAATGCTGCCACAGAGGCGTGGTTAGGGGGGCAAACGGAAGACTTCTACAAAAGCGGCATCAAAAGTCTTAAAGAGAAATGGAATAAGTGTATTGAGGTGAAGGGTAACTATATTGAAAAATAAAAGTAAAAAATTGACTACGCGAGGTGGTTTTATATTGAAGTTGCAACACTTATTGAACGCCCCTCGTAACTATAGGACGTCAAAAAAAGCAAAACATCCCTTTTTGACTCTCCTATATCGTCTAGTTAGGGTGATTAAAAAAACGACGATTTTGAAAATTCTTAAAACGTGTGTTTCTAATAAATATGAACAGCTACATCTTCCCACGGCAAGGTAAAAACGTATTGACACCACTCTACCCGTTTGATTTTTTGTTTAATCTTTTCGTTACGCCCGTGACGTTATTGTGAAGATGGAACAGATAATGTTTTTGAATTTCAAATTTAGTTAAGTTGGCTTCTGAAGACATGACGTATCTCAGTCCTGTTTATTACTCGCGTGGAATGAAATACCCTTCAATTTGTATGGTGATGTTTCTTTTGCGGTTGTGTATATTCAGCATTTGATAAAAAAAAATTAATTATACTTACCCTATTAATTATTTGTTCCTGCTGCTCAAATTTCAAAACTCGTTTGATAGCAAAGAGGGGGTTCTATCGGATATTTTGTGTGGAAACAAAATTATAGGAGACATTTCTGTTTATACATATGTTTTTAGTTTAATACATAATTATAACATCATCCAGTTTAAACATATTACTGAGGCTCATATTTGGGTGACCTTAAGGGGATTTAGATTCGTCAAATGTTGACAATAACGGCGCGCATTGATTCAAATATAAGACAATGGAAAATGAAGCCATTCATCGGCACTGCAAGAGTGAAATAATTAGACATTGTTGATCATTGAAATGAAAAATTATCAACACTGAGTGAGAGTCGAATACCGGTATGCCACGTGTTTATAATGGAATTTTCAGATAATGAAATATAAATTTTGAAAAAAAACGGTGTGTTTGTTCTCTCTTTAAGTATTTAAAGGTGCATCCATTGTGTTTCATAACATTTTATTTGCCTTTAACACATGCCAACATACAATATGTGCTGATATCAGTTGAAATAATTTCACTCAACTTGCATATTAATCCCCAATTGCCAAACATATAATAGTTACTAGTTTCAAATTAAAATCGAGCAACATCATTATACTTGTGCAGAAACCGAAACTACACGTTGCATTTACATGCACCGTATAGTAGTTATAAGACTTATTAAACATTATCACCTTAAAGTTGTTGTTTTTTCTGTTGTAAGTAAGTTTCCAAAATTACGTTTGACTAATTGACGCGCGCCACAAGCAGTGCATTGTCCGGTTTTCGATCGGAAATCGATACTTTTACCTTTATATCGTCGGTATACTGTGCCGACTATCACCTTTAATCATCTGTTTGAGAGGCATTCTAGAAAGTTGGTGTTATAGAAAATACAATTAACGTTATAAGGATACATGCCTAAATGTATTGTTAAATAAACACGTTGATCATCCATTAAATGGGCAGTAGCACGTTTTTTCTCTCAAATAATTAAGTTGATGAAATGTATTTGAAATATAATTTCACCAATAGTAAAACATCCTTCTCTCTTCGGAAAATAAAGTTTAAAATGAGTGTACATGTTTCGGTAAAGCCATGGGAATCCTTTTTGTAATACAAAATAATAAATTGTGTTCACAATAAAATGGCCGCCATGCAATTTTTGCTTTATACGCAACAAAGTTTTACCATTACAGATAATTGGTTTGTGTAATAAGATGTTTTACCCTCTAAAGTTAATTTAAATGACATAAACTATCATTATAAATGGTAAATTTGAAAAAAATAAATTTTGCAAAAAACGTGCTACTGCCCCTTTAAAGGTGCCGTAGCATATTCTGCTTACTGCTCTCACAGTTTCTGCACATGCATGATGATGTTACTCTATTTTAATTTGAAACTAGTAATAATGATAAATTTGATGATTCGGGATGAATGTGCAAGCCGAGTGAATTTATTGTAAACTGTACCAAGTGAAAATACCAAACCATCCACTCGTTTCATAAACATGTTATCAAACGGGACATAGTTTAGTATTCTATATATACTAAACGATGTCCCGTTTGATAACATGTTTATGAAACGAGTGGATGGTTCGGTATTTTAACGAGCGAAAGCGAGTTAAATACCGGTGCCATTCACGAGTGTCATAAATATGCCATCGTTTAGTATTCTATATGTAAGGGCTCCTACCCCCGGCGGTTATTGAAGATCCGGTCCTTATTATTTTTTGGGAACAAATAAGGCAAATATATCAAGAAGTGTGTGATTATTAACGCGATATAAACCGGGCCCCTGCATGTTAGAAGCCCGACTCTTATTCACCTTTAAGTACCTTTCTCCCTGCTTAGAAAGCTAAAATAGCAAATCAATGGAATTAGTTCAGCAATGCAAGTCGTAAAATGCCATAATGCTCTGACTGACTCGATATCTTGACAATAGACTCCTGTGATTATGGAATAGAAGGCTTTACCTTTAAACGTTGCTATTTACAAGTTTAGTGGTGCTGAATAAGACGTATATGGCCTAAGGATGGTGCAAATCACAGATGATGATGATGATGGTGATGGTGGTGTTGGTGTGGTGATGATGTTGATGATGACGAGGATAATGATAATGGTGATGATGATAATGATGACGATGAAGACGATGATAATGGTGATGATAGTGATGGTGGTGGTTATGATGGTGATGATGAGGATGATGATGATAATGATGATGATGATAATGATAGTCTAGTAATGATGACGATGAAGACGATGATAATGATGATGATAGTGATGGTGGTGGTTATGATGGTGATGAGGGTGATGATGATAATGATAGTCTAGTAATGATGACGATGATAATGATGATGATAGTGATGGTGGTGGTTATGAAGGTGATGGTGATGATTATAATGATGGTGGTGATGATTGTGATGATGGTGTTGGCAATTGTAATAATGGTGTTGGTGGTGATGATGGTGGTGATGTCGATGACAACGATGATGATGATGACGACAACGGTGATGATGATGCTGGTGGTGATGATGATGTTTAAGAAAAAGAGAACTACTTCAACATTTCTGTCTTTGTTGAGAAAATTGCATTTCACGGGATCTTTAAGACCTATACAACGCTTGCCAATTTTTCAGTTTTAATTGCCCCTTCAATGTTAGTCAAATTAACTACATGTGTATATAATTTGCTTATCTTACCAAAAAGTATCCGTGTCTTAGATGAGCCAAGGAATTAGATGGATATACGTCCTTGGATGAGCTAAATGTTTTCATTCAATCACGTTCTGATTCGTTGATTATAAAATATTTCAGATAACTTTTGCCTCGATTAACTACCGCTCCTTCGCGCAAAAATAATTTACGGGTAAAACTAACGAGCTTCAAGGTTACCCGATAACCATTAGCACAAACGGCGCACGTGCTGCACGATTTAGATTTTCCTCGTCATATTTACCACGCGATGAGCTCTTGCTGGTTGTTGAACAAATGAGCACAATGTTATAACTTGTCACTTGATAGTAGATACGCGATAATGACACAATGTTATACACGCGAACTAACCTGTGTGTTATAACATTGCATAATGTTCGATATCAATTATCGCCTGGTCATAGATAATTTCATGTTGGATAATGAGGGCGTATATTGCAGCTTTGTTGACCAGGATTTGGTAACGACTAACTTTTCTAACCCAGTCATTGAACGGAATTCAGTAGAAAGCAAATCCGTCCAATGTAGAGAGAATTATACTAATATCGGCAAACACCCTTGCAGGAAAGCTAGCTCAGCGCCGTTGACGAACGCACCTGTCAAATCAGTTAACGGCATCCCCAGACGGAATCCCCTACCGGCGTTCATCTACGCACGCTGATTGGTCGAAATAAATAATACGTCATTAAATCGGGAAAACACTCATAACATTCCGAGCGTGCTCGCCAAGCGAAATCCACCCTTCTGCCCCTCAGGAAACTACCAGGCAGTTTATGGGAAGGTGAGGCATCGGTAGGGAGATCGAGTTACCGGGCCGGGGGTGCGATTGGTGGAACCGGCTGCTAAAAATACACCATGGCAGATATAACTCTGCGTCTCATCTGGTATAAGCTTGGGGAGAGCTCGAGCAAGATGGCGGAAGCGGCAGCAACTTGGTATTCCAAACTCCGATGGGAAGACCACGTCTTGGACGTTCTCTTGATAGGATGGCTCTGTTGGTGTTCGGCGATCGTCGTCGTTGTCAACTCATTCAGGTCTTTCGTAGGTCCCCTGCAACGTCGCCTGCCCACGGAGACGTTTAGGGTGAAAGAGATCGGAAGTAAGCCCATCCAGACGAAAGGAGGAGGTGTGGAGACGTGCCAATGGTTCAACACAGGCTTGAACTGGTGCTACCTCCACTACTATCACTCGGCAGAGTTCCTGGACGAGTGGATTAAGTCGCTCAATGATCAGATCAACAAACTGGGGGTACGTGCTTTTATTATCCGCACTTTTTAATTCAAGATTTGGTGACAGTTCACCTGAGAGTTTTTTTGACATCTGTTGACATCTGGAGTCTCGGAGTGAGCACGTGTTTACATATGCATGACAATTGTTGACATAATGGCAGCTGATCACATGCATCACATGTAATTGTATCGTCAAGGGTCTGAGGTGAAAATTTGGTGACAATTCACATGACGTTATTTTGACAAGTGTTGATGTCTTGAGTTTACATGACATCTTGAATGTTTACATTTCCATGACATCTTGTTGACATAATGTCAGCTGATCACATGCATCTCACGTAATTGTATCATCAAGGGTCTGAGGTCAAAATTTGGTGACAATTCACATGACATTATATTTGGACATCTGTTGACATCTGGAGTCTCGGGGTGAACACGTGTATGATATGCATGACATCTTGTTGACATACAGTGAGCGGATCACATGCATCTCACGTAATTGTATCATCAAGGGTCTGAGGTAAAAATTTGGTGACAATTCACATGAGTGAACATGAGTGAACATGTTTCCATATACATGACATCTCCATGATTTAGTTGACATAAAGTGATCGCATGTTATACATCAAATGTAACTTGAGTCATCAAGTCTTTAAAGCGCTGTAGCACGTTTTTTGAAAATTTTATTTTTTCAAATTTCCCATTTATAATGATTGTTTATGTCATTTATATTTACTTTAGAGGGTAAACATTTTATTACACAAACCAATTATCCGTAGTGGTAATAACTGTGTTGCGTATAAAGCAAAAATTACATGGCGGCCATTTTTATTGTGAACACATTTTATTATTTCGAATGACAAAAACGATAGCCGTGGCTTTACGGAACCATGTACAGTCATTTGTAACTTGACTTTCCGAAGAGAGAAGGGTGTTTTACTATTGGTGACATTATTTTTCAAATACATTTCATCGACTTATTTGAGCAAAAAAACGTGCTACAGCGCCTTTAAGTCAAATTTTGGTGACAGTTCACATTACATTATTTTGACAACTGTCGACATTTGGAGTGAATATTTACATTATATCTGAGGTGTTAATATTTACATGACATCTTGCCGTGTCATCTCATGACATAAGTCAAAACACCACATGCAGTTTAATCATCTAAATTTTAGTGACATTTTACTTGAGACTTCTGACAACGTGTGACATTCACAGTGAAAAAGTGTTAACACATGCACGACATTTCGACACAGATATATACACTTCCATGACATGTCATACACATGTAATTGAATCATGGAAGTTGGTCACACCAGTATATTGGCAACTGTTGACAGACACAGTGATCATGTATGTGTTTACATTCTATGACATCTCCTTGATATATAGTATGTCTACACATGTAATTCAATCATCAAAACTCCTAATTAAAAATGTGGTCATATTTTGCACACATTAGTGATCATGTAAGTGTCTACATTCTATGACATCTCATTGACATATAGTTTGTCTGCAGATGTAATTGAATCCTCAAAGCTATTAATTAAAAATCTGGTGACATTTCACATGACATTACGATGTTGATATTCTTTGAATGCGTTTTCAATTTGAAAGACTTCTGGAGTATTTATATTTCCATGACATCATGTTGACATATTAACAAAACACATGTACTTCAGTCATCAATATTTTTAATTCAGGTTTTAATGACAGTTTCATTTAAATGAAACTTATTTTCTTCAACTGTTGACATCTAAAGAGAACAAAACTGCATGATATCTTATGTCATCTTAAAATCCCAACACAGCTGTTTAATTGGACAACTGAAAATTTAAAAGAGTAGCAAGAAACATCAGTTATTCTCTTGTGGAGGAGTTATATAATTGATCACATCTGAAGTGAGAAGTGGAACTTTACGAATTTGCACAAACGATTGTAAAGAAAGGTAACAGTGTTCTTGCATAAGGACATTTTGAACAATGGCAGAAAACGTGTTGAATCATTAAGACTCTTTATCTCTCTCGTATTGTGGAGTTCTTCGTTAAGCGTGGTTGTAGTTACTTGGTGGAATATTTGGAGAACAATGTTTGAATTGTGCAGATTTCTGTACTTGCTCTTGTGAAAAGGAGGGTTCTATCGGGTTTTTTTTTGTGGAAACAAAATTTGAGAGGATATTCCCGT
This sequence comes from Gibbula magus, assembly GCA_936450465.1. Classification (NCBI taxonomy): domain Eukaryota; kingdom Metazoa; phylum Mollusca; class Gastropoda; order Trochida; family Trochidae; genus Gibbula; species Gibbula magus. Next base: position 42,838,946 of record OW388298.1, read on the forward strand.
TTACACATATATGCTGTTAATAAATGATTAAAACACAGTCAAATTGAAAGATATTAATGAATTCAATTTTTTGATGACTTTACATTTCACAACTTGATGAAGACAAGCACACATTTAAAACAAATTAAAAACAATGAGTATTGAAGCCAATCATCGGCGCTGCGAGTGGGAAAAAATTTGCTACGGCCTAACAGCAAATTGTTTATTAGTTTTATGATACGTTATGTGTTACCATGTGAATAGTCTATCAGTGTATATGTTTTATTATTACAAATTTTTTAAAATTGGGTTAAATATAGTGTGTTTTCATTTCATGAAATGCCAAGATGGCGGATGCTGCCGATAGATCGGTGATAGAACCTTCCCTTTAAGTGGACATTGTTGAAAACCTGTTTAAATGGGTTTGTTTTTGTACCTATAAATTGAAAACATTTCTCCTGAAAAATGGACATATTGAACAATGGAAAACATGTTTAATTTTCTGTTGTACTGGAAATTTTTAGAGATATTTGATGTTTTATGATTAAAATTTCAATTGTATGCCAAGTACTAAATAAATCATTAAAAATTATTTCAAAATATCCCCAGCTATTTTTTTCGTGAACAGCAGCAGGACACACTGTTATTAAAGGTATAATGGGTAATTCAAGAGATAAATGTATTGTTTGCTGTTATAACATAAGTTGAATAACTTTAATATATATTCATTATATTTTAAACTTTTGTCAGTAGTTAGTGGCATGTTGGAAAAAGAAGTCATTCAAATAATTCTAAATCTAACACCAAACATGTCCCTGGTGACTGATGACATTACAATTACTTTATTGCCATGGCAACGCAATAACTTTGCCTGATAATGTATTCTTGAACAGTGAGACAGTACACAAATGAGCACTACATGTAAATAACTTAGAAGTTCAGGACCTGAGTTTTTAACCTTTCTTCATGTTGAGATAGTCATAATTATATCATACATAAACATAGGTTTAAGCTTGGTGCTGAGAGAGTTTGAAAATCTAGTTTCAGGACTTCATGCTATTTCAATGTCAGGCCTTGGTACAAGATATCTACTTCCCCTCTAGCACCAAGATGGGTTTGATTCTTAGCTTAGACACCACCCCACCCCCCCCCCCCCCCCCCGGCAATAAAATGGCCGCCATGCAATTTTTGCTTTATACGCAACACCGTTATTATATATAACCACTATGGATAATTGGTTTGTGTAATAAGATGTTTTACCCTCTCAAGTAAATATAAATGACATAAATTATCATTATAAATGAACAATTTGAAAACATAAAGTTATTAAAAAAACCTGCTACAGCCCCTTTAATGGTAAAGAGCTATCTGCTGTATCGGTCATCTTGTGTCTTTCATCACGTGAAATCGGAAACATGCTGCATTTTCACTAATTTTCCACTTTTTAAAATATTCACAAATAACAAATAACTTTTCTTTAAACTAATTAACAATGTCCTGTAAGGTCCTGGTAATGGACTGAGAATCGCTGGCCAGTATCTCATCGGTAATGATCGGCTGTGAGAAAAACTCAGTCTCCTTTCCGGGATTTGCCTGCTGGGGTATATATAAATGTACTATTTCTATCAGTGGCTGATCCAGGAATTTTGAAAGAGGGGGGGTCCGGACCCCCTGGACCCCCGCCCCCCCCCCCTGGATAAATGTAAATGTAGATTAAAGGTAATATGTCAAGTTTTCAATGTTAAAATTATTTATTAAAGCCAGACAAAATTGATTACTTGGTTTACAGATTTTTGGGAGAAAATGACTAAAGGCGGGAGACAGAACACAAAAGTAACTTTCCTCTAGTGTAGATGAATATTTTTCGGGTAAGCAAAACATGCCAAGGATAATCTTAATATTTCACTTATATTTTTTAGTTCAGTGGGAAAATCTGGCACTATTTTTAATTTGGAGGGAAAAGTTTCAGAGTAGCATATATTATTTTTCAAAATTGGTCATAATCATGTCAGGAGATTCTGTAAACCAAGTAAATACATTTTTTTCGCCAAATCATCAGTTTCTAGAGTGCATTGCATAGATGTACCTACGTGAGAGAACTGCCACATGCAATGCATGATGGGTAAACAATCAACATGTTGTACGACATTCCGAATGTCATCCATGTGCTAATAGGCGTAATACTTATGTGTACTTACGCAATTACCATGACGACGAGTAATTAGTCTATTTGTTCTCACTTGTTATGCTACGGCAATGATAATTCTAGAAAGTCAGTTGTAGTTGGTATCCCGGTTCCTCAAAATAACGCTTTTACCTGATTTCATTAAGTTATTATTTGGTTATGACTTTGAAATTTTTTTTAAATTTATCATCTTATGTAGTACCTGAAAAGTTTGAGAAAATAATTTTTTTTAATAAAATTTTTTAATTTATGATATGAAAACATGCACAATTTAATTCGTGTATCAACTTAGTTCAGAAATGTTCAATATGCATGATATCTTCATAAAGTTATAAAAATTATAAATTATAAAATTTTGGGATGCAGTAGATTCTTATAATTTAATCAGGAAAATCACAGTAATATACAACATCAAACGTAATTTTCAGTTTATTCTGTAAATACTCCACAGTATTCCGAAATATACAAGAATGTTATTTTGGACTCTATTTTGAAATACACATAATTATGTTCACACTGTTTATTTGGGATATGCAAGAAAATCACGGAACTGAAATGTCAGAACTAAATATAGACGTAAACTGTTGCACCTGTTGGGCTTCAACTTAAAGATGTACATCTGGTGTACGAAGTATATCGGTGTATCAAATAAGGCCTTTCCGTTAGCCCGAAACCTCAGCCCGGAACCTCGTATCTTTCGGTTCAGGGTGGTAACTTTTTTGGAATTTTCTTAAATTTTACCATTTACATTAACAAAATAACACTTTAAGGCTACTGCTTTTCAAGCTAAACGTACAAAGAGTTTATCAGATCAAACTGACTTTCTCGGAGTACCTTATGGCCGGCGCTGATGCTGCACTGAAACAGAAGGGTATTAAATATGCTCTGTTGGCCTGAGTTAACCTTTTTTCTACTGTCCCGCCAGGGGCACGGCAAATTTGTCTGCAGTAGAGAACTGTTCTACACGCAGTAAGGTTTGGGTGCAATGCTACACTGAATTTCAGCATAGTACCACCCATGGTTAGCTAGTTCCAGCCGATGCTCGCAGGTTTCACTGCAAAGCATAGCCACATGGCGTTGCAGGCTTTCTCCCTGCCATAATACTAGCAGCCGCTATATAAGTGAAATACTCTTGAAAGCGGCTTTAAACCCCAACTCACCTCACCTTTTTCTACTGACAATACATTATTCTATTTTATTCAATATGGAGTTCTCATTCAAAGGCGGGGGGTTACTTATTGAAAAATGCATGAGAGGGGGGTGTTGGTTACATGCAAAAAATAGCCTATGGCATGTAGTCAGTCTCGTCGTCTTACTTTTCACTTTTCGACTTCTTCTCAAGAACTACTAGCTCTAGAGGGCTGAAATCTTATGAACAGGATTCTGTGACCCCTTAGTACTGGCTTAAATATCAATTAAAATAAAGGCCTTGAATTAACAAAATATCAACATGTTAATATGAACAATTTGGAATATAGTAAATTTACCTCTCAAAGTACCTTTCTTTGGAGCAGTGACTTATGAGACCTTTTAAAAGACTGATGACATATTTTTCGTTTCATTTATTGTCTGATGATTTTTATTTAAAAATTGATATTTTAAATGTTTTCACTTTTTTCCGTCAAATTGCATAATTTCTTAGCATTTCAATTTTCACATTTACCATGTAATTTTTTTCTCGGGATAACTAAGGCTTAATGTGCTACAAAATCAAATAAAACTACCGGTAATTCAACTTTAGGGAATTGTATGAAAGGATAAAACTTTATAGAAATTTTCCAAGAAAGTTCATCCTCCTATATATGAAACTTTTATCTTTTCCCCTCAGCAAGTTTTCAGGCGATGCTTCAGTTTACGAGATAAGCGGTACATTTGTTAAGATCATTACGTACTTGCAGTAAAGGCATGTATACGCTTTCCTTCCTCCTAACCAAAAGAGGCAGGAGATAGAGAACTCTTCACACTGTTTTCTCACACATACACTGTTGCGAGCTTGCAGCTCATCTTTCTCTCTGCACATGCTGGAAATGCTGACTTGCTTATAAAATTGCTGACTGTTATTCTATAGGTTTACTGACCGGTATTTTATCTATGCTTTCCTGTGTTCTATTACCTTGTTAATTTTTTGGGGACTGTTTGTTGAAATTCTCACTGTAGTGATGTTGCTAAGTATATCTGTTAACTCTATATATGCCATGGTAGGTAAAGTGTTCATCAGAACCTGGCTACTGCATCCTTGGTCATTCAGGGTTTAAAGGGACACTCCGTGTTTTTCATGAAATTTTATTTAGATTTGATACATACATACAAAACAATCAAATGTCCTGGGTCATGTTCAAGAGAGGTTTAAAAGTGATCGCTCAATGAGTGATTACTTTTAAACCTCTCTTGAACGTGATTTCTCAATGTAGCGCTATGTAGCACAGTGAGCAAACCTCGAGGAATCGCACTGTGTCGTTCAGGAGAGAATGCGCTACATTGAGCGCTACATTGAGCGATTAAAAGCATTCTCTGTTATGGAACTGAGCCCTGTTTTATGTCCAAATCATCTCACTCGACTTGCATATTTATCCTAACCCATATACCCTAATGCGAATATTTGACAATAACTTGTTTTAAATGAAACTCGACCAGCGGCTTAATACACGATGAGAAGCCGAATTCATCAGGGTATCGCCATATTTTTAGTGCTTACGAGAAATGAGAAAAACGCTATAGATACTTTTAGTGAGTTTACATCGTTTTGAATAATAAAACATATGTATTGATATGTATCCACCAGACAAGTTATTCATCATTAGGCCATTGGTTAAGGTTCAGAAAAAATACATCATTTGTTGCAAGTTGTACTTTGAGATTTGAGCCAGCAATATATTGTATGTTCTATCAACACACAAGCTTTTGAGTCAGGGAGTTTAGGGAAGTATTTCTAAATGGCAATGCTACACTGAATTTCAGAGTAGTACCACCCATGGTTCGCTAGTTCCAGCCGATGCTCGCAGGTTTCACTGCAATGCATAGCCACATGGCGTTGCAGGCTTTCTCCCTGCCGTAATACTAGCAGCCGCGATATAAGTGAAATACTCTTGAAAGCGGTGTTAACCCCCAACTCACCTCATCTCATCTCAACTCTAAATGGCAAATTTACAGGAATAACAACTCAAAGAGGAAAAATTCCAGTATCAACCACTGTAAAAAAAAAACCTAACGTTTTTCCTCTAATTAGCGCCAGGTCTCCAATAAGCGCCTGGTGTCAAGGGTAGTTGAAAAAATAAGCACCCAGCCTCTAACAAGCAGTGGGTCTAAACCATTAGATAAATGCATGCTTAGTAAACCTCAATTTTCTGGGGGCGGGATTGCGCAGTGGTTAGCGCGTTGGGCTTCAGATCAAGAGGTCCGGTGTTCGAATACCGCCAGGGGCACGGCAACTTTGTCTGCAGTAGAGAACTGTTCTACACGCAGTAAGGTTTGGGTGCAATGCTACACTGAATTTCAGCGTAGTACCAGACATGGTTTGCTAGTTCCAGCCGATGCTCGCAGGTTTCACTTTAAAGCATAGCCACATGGCGTTGCGGGCTTTCTCCCTGCCATAATAATAGCAGCCGCGATATAAGTGAAATACTCTTGAAAGCGGCGTTAAACCCCAACTCACCTCACCTCCAAAAAGCGCTGGGCCTCTAATAAGGAGGGTCAAGGGGTGCTGAAAAAATCATATTAGAGGAAATACAGTATCTCTGAATGAAGCAGGACCTGGATGTTAAGAGTTAAAGGATAGATGAAATGCATTTTTCTCAAGAATGACAGATGATTACCTCTAGGTATATTGTATATTGGAATCAATTGAGCATAAAATCGAGACAATATACACTTGCAATTGATAATTAAGACGATTTTAATTCACCCATTTTAACACTATCGCAATTTGTTCGGCGAAACCTTTTGAAAATGCTCACTGAGGCGTGACTAGGATAAGCGATAGACGGGGCGGCTAGATAGCTTCTCCGCCGATGTCTCGTTAATTAATTAATGATAATTATCACTGCCGCTAAATGAATTTATGAGGTGTATTACATCGCCAAAAAGACATGTTTATGTAATAATTGTGTAATTGTCATCTGCGGAATTACCTAGTTGGATATCTAAACATTCGATATATGGGAAATTTAAGTTGCTTTATTGAAGATATCTTTGTGAAATTAACAATCAAAATGTTGCGAAATTACGTTGAATTGTGACTATCGCTGAAAATCAAATTCCTCCACATACGTCACAGAAGTCATCCCTTCACGGGTCACACCCCCGCAGACTTTCATTCTGGTCGCCGGGGCTAAATCAGGCGTTTTTTTAAAAAGCTGTATATAAGTAATTTATGGACCGATTTCAGAAATTTAAAATCGAGCAATTGTCAAATTGACATCCCATTTTAATGAATCCGATTTGGACCATATGTCATTTCATCCATCCTTTAAGTGTGCACATTGACTGTGATGAAGTCTAGAATGACATCCATCTTGTAAATGATGACATAGCGCATGTCAATAGATGTAAGAAATCACTTCCTTCTTCAGACACTTGAAAACTGCTTAAGGAAGTCTTTAACGGAATTGATACAGAGTTTGATGTCGGTCTTGTGGTAGATCTCTCGACTGTCTCAAATCTAGATCAATATCTTTCGCCCGACTTTGGGCCTCGTAGACTCTCCTCCGCTTCGCCGTCAACTGCTGTGTGTATTATGGATTGTCCATTTTCTGTGTCTATTGATTCTTCAGGGTTAGATCTCCCATTTTCGTTTGGATGGGTGCAACTGGTCTCACGTGTAATAATAATGATATGGATGTTCATACGTCACACTTTTCCATCCCCTTGTGCATGCTACCGACATTATTACCCTGGTCTAACCCAAGCTGACATATATGTCACTAAGGTCACTTCCAACTCGGGTTACCGGGTACCCATTTGCACTGCTGTAAACAGGCATATTTAATTATGTGCACTTACCCACGGTGACACTACAAGTAAATAATAATAATAAAAATGTGAATATTAATAAAGCGCCAAATATCTACAAAGAAACACACTCATGTCTCAGAGTGGGGCAGGGAATCACCCTTCAAATTCTTAGTTTATTCAGGAATGAAGCGGGTCACCCATCTGTCCGACAGGCTGTGGCCATTGTTGCTGAACTTCACTGAAAGTGGTAAACTGAGCTATGCACAAGTGTGTATGACAACTAAAAGAACTCTTGGATCATCTGCCATTGTTCAAATACGTGGCAGTGTTGTTCCTAGGTGATCTGCTGAGGGGGTCATTTTGGCCAATTCTGAACAAGTGGGACCCTTTGCAATGGTAAAAGTATCCTACTGCTTCTAATTCTAAGGGACACAAGCCATAAAGGTGGGCAAATGTTCCCAGGACCCCCTCTAGGAACAACACTGCTTGGTACCAGGAATTTTGAAAGAGGAAGGAGAACTCTCGGGTCTTCTGGCACTGTTCTTATTACAGTATTGGGCTTATAAGTGGTTCAAGAAATTTTGAAGGGGGGCACACAAATTGAAAAGGGGGGTGAGTTCCAGGCCTCCATCAAAGTGACATCCAACATTTTTTCAGAGTGGGGTCCTTAGAACCCCTGAACCACCATCCGGATCCAAATGCTTTGGGTAGAACATTTTCTAGCGGATTTCATTTGCTGTAGATGTATTTTTCATTCAATCATTCCTCATCATTCCACAGCACATATTCCTATGGCTATCTTATTGCCACTTATTGATCTAATCTATATCCATTATTTATCAAGCTGTCAATACCAATATCATAGAGATAAATAATTTATTCCTTAATCTGCAGGTCATTTTCCACAGCATGTGTGCAGTACATATTTCTATGACAATTATTCTGCTGTAAGCAACACCCCTTCCTGATTCCATTATTTGGAAAATTATCAAATATATACCTGATAATATACAGCATATATATAAATGATTGTTATGGCATTACAAAGCAACAACATTATTTGGAAAACTATTAAATAGAAACAAATTTCAATCAATCATCCATATACATTCTGTAGAAATATCTATATAATTATCAAATGATTTTAATACAATAATTCAATTTAATTAATTCAAATTAAATTTAAATTCTCAAACAGATGTCTAACTCAATCAATCGTCTCTTATATATTCTCTGGACATATATCTATGATTATCCCCAAAATTCCAATACTTGTAAACGGTATACAAGTCTATAACAAAATGTCACCATTGTGAAAATGAAGAAATTGATCCTCCATAAAATCTGTCTACATTTTCTTCAATGCCTCCCTCACTGCCCAAGATCCAGTTTATTCACACCGTTTGGAAAACTGGTTAAATAGATGTCTATTTCAATCAATCAATCTCTCTTTTGCCTCTGTAGGTATTCATATGGCTATTATGTCTATAGCATCTGTCTGCTATCACTGTATAATGTACTCATATCAATAATTTATTGTCAAATATTGTTTCAGTTCTACATATCCACACTTTACATATCGAATAGCATTAGCTATAGCTATTATATACTATATATATACACCCACACAATGTAATATCCATAGTAATTGTTTATTAATGCTTTTCATTCAGCTGTCAATCAATTCTCCATTTTAGGTCAGTTGAAGATGAGAAAATAGACTAGCATCTGGCATGATGAAATATATAGAGGATATCTGTCTTTTCTTGACTAATACATGTTTATCTTATCGAGTGAAGTAGATATGTATATTTTCACGAGTGGCATGTCAAATGTTCTATTTATTAGATTTAACAAACCATAGTTGGTAAATGACGTTCATTTTAAAAACGGAGCCTCCGAGATCGCCTTCCTTTCCAAGGCCATACTATGACGTCATCCTATTGTTACGATGACGTCATATGATTGAAAGTGTTATTTCACTTAGTAGAATAACATGTTATTTCACTCAGTGAAAATACGGATTTTATTTTAACCGATAAATGCCGTATTTCACCACTGAAAATCGAATAAATAGAGGATTTCTGTCTTTTCTTGACTAATACATGTTTATCTCATTGAGTGAGGTAGAAAGGTTATATTTTCACGAGTGGCGCTTTTCTACCTCACGAGATGAGATAAACATGGTAATTTTCAAGAATTGACGGATATTCTATTTATTATATGATGTTATCTTTGTTATTTCGCCCGAAAAGGGTATTTTTCACGACGAGCGGCCGCTAGGAACAGCCCGTCACCACAGTAACACTGTGACGTGATAAGCCAATTCGCCGCGTCAGACCATTGTTTTATGACGTAAAATTATATCAGTCACTGTTCGCAGTGAAAATATAAGTTATTTTCACTGTAGCTTGATAGACGGTTTATTTCAGTGATAAATCCCAGTATTTCACTGCTCGCCATATAATAAATAGTAACTATTTTAACTTCATCCTCTAATGAAGGGGACAACTGCTCTCGAAACGTAACATAAACCATCGTTGCAGCTAGCCAGTTACCTGGATGGAGGCCCACCAGTGTGGATGATGCCCCCGGACCTGCACGTTAAACAAAAAGAACCGATGATGATGATGATGATGATGTCACTGTTGTCATCAACCAAATTCAGCAATAACGTTAATGTCACTGTTGTCATCAACCAAAATTCAGCAAATATATTGTCACTGTTGTCATCAATCAAATTCACCAATAACATTGAAGTCATCACTATCATCTTGAATTCAGCAATATCACTAATATCATCAGCAGTAATATAACAATGTCTTTGATATCGCAAACTTGATCTTCATGTCATCAATGTCATTACTGCCATTAACCAAAATTCAGCAAAAATAATGTCACCGTTGTCATCAACCAAATTCAGCAATGCCATGAATGTGATCAATTTCATTTCTGTCCATCACTGGCAATCAAATAGATTACAAGGTAGATAGTTAGTGTTAGAAAGTGTCAATCTGTTACCATCAGGCCATTCAACTCAAAGGTGGAGTGTTAATTAAGGTTGTACATTTCATGTCTGTCCGTCACCATGAGTCTATCGTCTGTCCATCAAATTGAGTTAATCAATGACCCTAGCTTATTAGTTCAGTGTAGGAGTGTCTGTATGAGCGGAACTGCCGATTGTTGCTGAGGTTGATGTGGATTTATGGCTAATTTATCAGGTCTAATATGTAGATGTAAAAGGGACACTGCGTCGAGGATAAATATGAGTCTCATCTTTATCTCACTAAGCTGATTAGAGTGTCTGCTGACGAGTTACGCTTCACTTCACTGTCTACATGCAGTAGTTTTTATTACCAATTACGTCAATTGTCTGAAATTCGGTGTCTGTGACTTGTTAGCAGACATGTTAATCAGCATAGGTAGGAACACATGATCAGATTTTCATTGTCGATGCCGTGTCCCTTTAAGATTCTAGTTTGACCAACGTTTGCTTCTGCAAAAACCTGAAATTGTCCTATGTTAACATTTCGCTTGTTCGTACAGTAAAAATCTTGGTTTGCCTGTCAGGTTTAACAGTAATTGATTTAAGCCTTTATAGGGTTAAACCTACCACTCCAATATATTGATCAATATTCACAATATGTGTCCTTAAAGTCAGTCAGGCAGAAATGGTGAGGCTGTAATTAATTAAGCAGGTATGGGATTTGCTTTTGAGAGTGAAACAGTTCACTTGCTTGATAACGGTGTTAGTATCTGCATTGAAATGTTGCATTCAAAGAAGTTGACTATCCGTAGAACTTGTTCTCATTCATCATACCAGCTTCTAAAATGCCTCTTAAACGGGTAGTAGCACGTTTTTTCGCTCAAATAAGTTGATGAAATGTATTTGAAAAATAATTTCACCAATAGTAAAACATCCTTCTCTCTTCGGAAAATAAAGTTTAAGCCATGGGAATCGTTTTTGTAATACAAAATAATAAATTGTCTTCACAATAAAATGGCCGCCATGCAATTTTTGCTTTATACGCAACATAGTTTTTACCACTACAGATAATTGGTTTGTGTAATAAGATGTTGTACCCTCTAAAGTTAATTTAAATGACATAAACTATCATTATAAATTCTAAATTTGAAAAAATAAATTTTGCAAAAAACGTGCTATCATATGGCCCCTTTAAAGGAGTTAAACAGTAAATGAGTTTGACGGCTCTGGGGTTTCGGTGTCGTTTGGGTGCAGGGGTTTGAACCCAAATTTGAATATCATTTCAACAGGGCCAAAAACTATCAAGTTAGGTGACAACTCCCCCCCCCCCCCCCCCCCCCCCCCAAAAAAAACCCCCCACCAAAAAACAACCTCTGAATCCCTGCCCAAGCCCCCTAAAGAAGATCCTGTATCCACCGAGTGAGGACTTGCCAGGTTAGATCTCTAAAGGTGAAGTGCAATTTACCAGACTCTGGACCTCCGGGCAGAAGACTAATTTGAACATTGCTTGCTCTCAACGTTGTAATCACCGACTGGACGTTCTCGTATCACGCTTATGGAGGGCTGACGATGGTGTAGGTTTGATACCCTTTTACCAGGATATCTGCTGGAGAGAGATGTCTTGTCTCTGAAGTAAAATTTTTGGCATGGAAATTGAGAGGAAAAGGGCCTCTGATATCTCATGTTCAAGCTCTCTAGTCTTGTCATAGACTCCTCGACATAATTCTGATTTCAGGATTGGGACAGGGCTCCTGATAGTCATTTTGAATTTCACTCGTTCAATTTTGAGTTGAGTGAAATAACAAATTGAAAAAAATGTGGAGAACTTCATCACATTAAAGATTTTATTATGAGACAATTTACCCTTAGAACAGTAGAATGTCATCATGATATTAACTTTGTTTCAGGGCTTGCTGTAAAAGAAAGTGTCCCCTGAACATGGATAATGATACTGGTGTTAACAATGGCTCATTCAGAAAAAATTCTAAAATGTTCTCTCCAATACAGATAGCTAGTTAGTCTATAATACAGGAGAACACGGATATAACGAACTCCAAGGGACCAAAGAATTTAGTTTTCTTTTTCCGCTGTTCACTTCTTACGTTTCAGGCCCGTACCAACAGGGGGGGTAGGGGGGGATCAGCCGCCCTACAAATTTTAAGGAATTTTTTTTGGGGGGTCTCAACCTGAAAGTCATTGCAAAAACCTTTTCACCTATGGAATATTCTGATGATGTGCATAACGTTTACATGTAAGATGCAACTTGTGTCTGACGTATCTAATAGACAATGACAATTGATACAACAGGCTCTATAAACTTTGTAAGAAGTGAAGATAGGATCTTTATTTTTGGAAAATTCTGATAGAGCAAGTGGATGTTTTAGTATAACGCATACCATAAGTATTTACCCAACGTACCTATGTGTGTTTGAGTATAAAGTACTCCCCCCCCCCCCCCCCCCCCACTGAGTTAACAAATCCCAAATACTAGCCCCCCCACTCCAAAAATTGGTGCTACAGGCCTGCGTTTGACATATACCATAGGGCTTTTTGAAGGGACTTACAAATTTATTCGCAATTTCCATTTGTTCGCTATATCCGTGTTCAACTGTGCTATTTAAAAGTCTTGATATGTAGAACTGAAACAATATTTGACAATTACCATAATGCATGTGAATAAAACCAGACTTGTATTCTAAGGAAGCTTTGTGGTATTTGTCACTCCTTGGTTTGAATATTTTAGGTATATCTGAATTAACAACGCATATTTTATGCAGATAAGCATCTTTTTGGATATGAACCTTTTTGGGATGTCAGACTTTGCTGTAGAAAGCTGTTCTTCATGTGGTTAATACATGTATAGGTAAACATTGAAATTTGGTTAAGTATATGTCAAGTTTGTTAGTTTTGACCAACAGGTCTCGCCACTAAAAATATATAAGATTTTAATGAAAACTGAATTCCATGGATCAAGGTTTTTCCAACAAAAACATTTAAATTTTTTTAGTGAAAACTTTACTTCTTGGACCAAATTTTTGCCTAAACATATATAAGATTTTAATGAAAACTGAATTCCATGGATCAAGGTTTTTCCACCAAAACTTTTATTAAAATTTTAATGAAAACTGCTTTTGGACCAAATTTTTGTCTTCAAATCCACAAAAAAATATAAGACAGTTGGAAGTCAAACCCGCCGCCACATAATTCCTAGAAATAATTATAGTTGCAAGGAAAATACTATCGATTGTCAACAGCTGCATTCACTAACATCTGTGGAGAGGAAAATAGTATAGCTAACAATGGCAAATAGGAGATTTATTTGACAGATCTATGAAATATGACAATGTCATCTTATTAGGCTTGGATGTAGGACCGTAAATATTGTTAGAAGTATGAATAGTGTAGGCTATTTTCGTATATATTGAAAAGTGTTATTTGTTGTTACATTTGGGATAACACTACCTTACAGTGATGTGGATGAGGTTGCATTCAATATTTGTAGTTTTGACAGTAACAGTGTAAATTATAAAGGAAAAATATTAAATTTCTTTCTCAATATTTATAAAGTAATGGTGTATTCTCTCAGAAATGTTGTTATAAAAAGTACGTATAAATAACTGTGGTTTAAAATGGGTCTGCCATAAAGATTAAATTCTTATTATCGTGTGTGAAATAATCTTTTTAAAAATACAGCCCAAAAGTGTAATTTTGTTATTTTAAATGGCAAAATGAAATGAAAACCTCCAAAAAAATGTTCCGGTTTGTCAACGGCCCTTATGTAATTTTGTTGTGGGTTGCATATACAGATGTTAAAAATGGGGGTTCGCTCATTGAAAAGAGAAGGGGTGGGGGGTTCACTTTGAGAGTCCATCCAAAACTTTTCAAAAAGGGGGATGGGATGTTAACCACCTAAACAACCCTCGTGGTCTGCCCATTCAGTGATCAAGAGGTCCGGGGTTTGAATCCTGCCAGGGGCACGGCAACCTTATCTGCAGTAAGAACTGTTCTACACGCAGTAAGGTTTGGGTGCAATGCTACACTGATTTTCAGCACACTACCACCCATTGTTCGCTAGTTCCAAATCTGCAGGTTTCACTATTAGGTGTCAAGCTAGACTGTTCGATGTTCCTGAGACAGAAGAACGATTTCAAATTATGCTGAATTTATCAGTTGGAAGTTACCTGAAAAAGGGGGAGGGGGGAAAGTGGCCGCCATGCAATTCTTGCTTTATTCGCAGCACAGTTATTACCACTATTGCTAATTGGTTTGTGTAATAAGATGTTTTACTTTAGGAAATTTGAAAAAATAAAATTTGCGAAAAACGTGCTACTGCCCCTTTAAGGACCGATTTCAGATCATTTAAAAATCTACTGTTTATGGGCTAGTTTCTTGCCTCAAATTGAGAGCTTGCCTATCAGCCCAACCATTTTGACCACGATTTCTGCCCACACTCTCTACAAGCTACGGCAACCAACAGGTGAAGGCCTCTATTGGCGCTATCTACCAGGAACTGTCTCGCCCAGACACTAATGGCTTATTAAAGATGCTGTGCCAAGGATACAAGCACGTTTTATGGACACACTGCGTCTGTTTGATATTATATCTAGTGCTTCGTGACGGTTAACATCATTTTCGTGGTAAACAGCATAATATTGTTCAAAATTGTTATGTAACTTGTGTTGGATGTTATATTAAGTGTTTTTGACAGTTAACATTTTTTGGAAGTAAACTGAATCATTATGCTTCAAGACATTTTGAAAGACATTTAAAATTTATTTAACCTGGGCTTGATATTATTTTAAAGGGGCAGTAGCACGTTTTTTCGCTGAAATAAGTCGATGAAATGTTTTTGAAAAATAATTTCACCAATAGTAAAACACACTTCTCTCGTTGGAAAGTCAAGTTAAAATGAGTGTCAATGGCTCAGTAAAGCGATGGGAATCGTTTTTGTTATTCGAAATAATAAAATGTGTTCACAATAAAATGGCCGTCATGCGATTTTTACTTTATATGCAACACCGTTATTACTGCTATGGATAATTGGTTTGTGTTGCAAGATGTTTTACCCTCTATAGTAAATATAAATGACATAAACTATTATTATAAAGAGAAAATTAAAAAAAAAATTTGTGTGCAAAAAACGTGCTACTGCCCCTTTAAGTGTTTGTGACAATTTGCATTTTATTATCTATGCGGGCAATTATATTGTGGTTATTTTTTTTTCAAAGGATACTCTTTGCCTAAATTTCACATTGGTATGGAGACTTGACACCATAAACAATGCTATGACTCACGCTGTGTCAGTGACATTGCGTTCTACAAGCTTGGACGGGGATCTCTGCTTGAAAGTAGATTATTGTGTGTTTTTCTAAATTTCATGACTCTTGAAATAAATAGAACATTATATTTATGAATAGTCAGACAATGTTTAAGACATTGTGCCGAATATAGGTTTTATCGCTTTCATTCGGGAAGTACTAATATTGGTACCATATGACATAGAGCAAGGGTTATACAAAAATCTGCAAATTTTTATAACTTTCGAGTGTAATAATTACTTCTTTATTTATACAGCGTGGCTCGCTGGAAGGGTGGGTTACCCGCCTCATTGCTGAATAAAACCTGAGAGTTTGAAGGGTGATTTCCTGCCCCACACTGAGACAGTTCAGAGGCTCGTGGTGTCACCTTGGGCAAGGAACTTTATTCGAAATGTGCCTCTGTTCACTCAGCAGTACAATTGAGTACCTGCTATGGAAGTTACATGTAAGGCAATGTGTGAGAAAATCTTTAAGTACCTTTATTGGTAGCCCAGGTTGCATACTCCAAGGGGAGTTGAGAATTAAAAAAGAACAATGTTGGTCCTTATACCAGGGTAATAATGTGTTCTGGTTTGGTTGTGCAAGAGTCTTTTTAAACCCCAAATGATCTCACCTCTCGGGGTACAATCATGGAGAAAAGTGACTCATGTTTTCCTTGGTGCAACTTGAAGAGTTAACTTTATCAACATATTCCTGATAAAACCAGCATCAGAGAATTCAGAGTGATGGAGATTGATATTAGAGTGCTAATGTTACAGGAACATTTCATAGGGCTGATACTTTTAACTGTGGCTCCCAGCTAAAAATTTAAAATTGGGTTAGATATAGCGTGTTTTCATTTCATGAAATGCCAAGAAACCAAGATGGCGGATGCTGCCAATAGAACTTTCCCTTTAAATTAGTGAGTGAGTGAGTTATTGTTTAACATCGCTTCGGCAGTATTGCAGCCATTAGCGGCAAGCATAATAAATTAGTACCAAATAGTTCTGAGTGGACAATTTACAGCATTAATCAATAATGTGTGTAGCGCTTTGAGCACGGCCCTTTGTGTTGTGGATTCAGCAGTATTAGTATCCTCATTATATCATTTGTATCACATAAATATAGCAAGGTAACTGCCACCAGCAAGCAATTTACGAACAATTGTTTTGTGACGTCACAGAGGTCACCATGTCAGAAGTCACAGTGAAACAGTGGTTGCTAGGCAACAGGATATATGTGCACTTGTGCTCTTATCGAAAATATAACTCTGTTATTTTCAGCCTTACAGGTGTGATTCATACACTGATTTGGTGTTCTATAAACAAACAAAAGTCTTTATTTCTGAAAAATGTTGTATAAGATTATATATAATCCAAATTGTATGTATACAAGTTTCTTTCTTTTTTATTTTGTATGGTGTGAACAAACTATTATTTCTAAAGATCGTAGGTAAATGGAAAAGCTAATTGGACGTAAATAGAGTGAGATAGAATCAAACTGACTTCACATAAATACCTACTGTCTGTAACTCAAGCAAGATCTAGCAAACACCAGGTGCCTACCAGCAGTTGGAACTCTCCAGTAAGGAGGAAGGAATGTCAGATCTCTCTGGAACACCCTATTCACTTTAGAGACATAATGTGGTTTATGTACAATAATGACAATAATTGAATCATGTCTGCATTCCTCTGTCTAACGTGATTTACTTATCTCTGAAAAGTGCTATGTGCACTTTCACCTTTGAGAGTGAAATTTTGTATCACGTAAGTCAAAATTTATCATAGGTATAATCCACTATCACGACTTTGGAGTTTGAAATTTACGGGAAAGTGCTGATAAAATATTGTGTCACTTTGGAGTCCCTAATCAGAATATATGTTTTGACCTTGCCTTGTTCAGGTATTTATTACTGACATCGTCCAGCAATACAATAGTCTGCTGGAGATTTGAAGGATGCTGTATTCTAATTTCAACTCATCATTGTCAACTAAACCTTTAGTCTGTTATACCCACTTTGAGCATGCAGTGTCGATGAAAATGGGCTGTAGAGGTCTGTCTAACATTGTCTACATACTCTTACGTTCCATTGTCCAACTATTTTACTGTTGTACAGCATATTTACATTGTGCATGAAAATGGGCTGTAAGATAAAACATCTACAAACTCTTGATTCTACTGTCCAACTCTTAATAATAATAAGGATTCTTTTAAAGGGGCAGTAGCACGTTTTTCGCTCAAATAAGTTGATGAAATGTATTTGAAAAATAAGTTCACCAATAGTAAAACATCCTTCTCTCTTCGGAAAATAAAGTTTAAAATGAGTGTACATGTTTCGGTAAAGCCATGGGAATCGTTTTTGAAATACAAAATAATAAATTGTGTTCACAATAAAATGGCCGCCATGCAATATTTGCTTTATACGCAACATAGTTTTTATCACTACAGATAAATGGTTTGTGTAATACAATGTTTTGCCCTCTAGAGTTTATCTAAATGACATAAACTATCATTATAAATGGGAAATTTGAAAAAATAAATTTTGCAAAAAACGTGCTACTGCCCCTTTAAAGCGCTAAATTCCACTCGGAGAGAGTCCTCGAAACGCTTACATAAACTGTTAAAGATGGTTTGGGGATCCTGGTATTTACACAAAGTTATACAGATATGTTTTCAAATGTCTCTTGAATGTTTCAAGAGATATCTTTTTGATCTTTTGGAAGGATGTTCCATTGTTCAGCGGCTGCAAAGGCAAAGGAGCGAGCTCCAAATGTTTTCAGTCTGATGTTAGGGACTTGAAGCTGCTGTTTTGAACTGGATCTTAGTTCTCTGACTGGCTGATAGGGTGACACACGGTCACACAGATATGCAGGAGCAGTGCCATATAATCTTATAGTGCTTCTTAGTACTTATAATCGCTCATTGATTGCTCAATGTAGCGCTCATTCTCTCCTGAACGACACGGTGCAAAACCTCAAAGTTCGCTCGCTTTGTTACGTAGCGCTACATTGAGCAATCGCGTTAAAGAGAGGTTTAAAACTTATCGCTAATTGAGGGATTACTTTGAAACCTATCTTGAACAAGGCCCTGTTGTATGCGCTTTGAGCCTGCATTGTGGATGAAAATGGGTTGGAAGATCTGTACAGCTTTGTCTTCAAACTCTGATGTTATACTGTCCAACTCTTCAATCTGTGCATGTGCTTTGAGCATGGGCTATGCCTGAGAATATATAGATAAGACTTTTATTGTCATTGGTGCCCCAACTAGGAGGAGAATATTGGCAAGGGTATTCTGTCTGAGATTTGTGGATGTTGGTTGTTAAAAATGGACTCTGATGTTTTGCATGAACCGTAATTAAATATTACCTTGACAGTATTCCTAATTGCTGGCAGCTTGCCAGACTTTGCAGCTTTATGATTGGACCATCATGGAATGCTCACCATTTAGATGTTACAAGTCATTAGGAAATTATATTTTTGAAAACTTGTATCACATGAGATGTTAGTCTAACTTTTTTAGTCTTTGAAATGATACTTTTTATGTAAAATTTCAAAATATTTAAAACATGAAAATAAAATTGAAAGGAGCCTCTGACCTTGAACTGAGCTCTTTAATTTTGTTGTAGACTTCACTCACGAGTCGTTAGGAAATTCAATCTTTGAATACCTCGTAAGAGATGTTAGTCTAATATTTAGTCTCTGAATTTATATTTTTGGTGTAAAATTTCAAAATTTGAAAAAACATGAATTTTTTTTAAAGGAGCCTCTGACCTTGAACTGAGCTCTGTAGTCTCGTTGTAGACTTGCTTCAATTCTAAAAGGATTAAGGAGTCTGGATGACTAAAGAGATATGTACAGTCAAGCCGCGATAGTCCGGCCACCGATAATCCGAACGGTAGCAAGCTGTAACCAAACTTATCTCTATATAAACTCATTAAATGAAGAAGACAGATAAACCCTATTTGTCTTCTTCATCACACCAACTTCTAGAATGCCTCTCAAACAGTTTAATGTTGATTCATTAATCCGTTGATTCCGTATCCGAATCCGAACGCCAATTAGCCGTAACGGATTAGTTAGTTACAACTAGTTCTGCTTCATTAATAAATTGTAATGTTTTACATTGTGTGTCAGTAGTTTATGATTGTAATATATTGAAATTTCTCATTTTGTGTGATAGTCATAAATACCCAGCGCGTCAAAGTCATTTCAAATTCTAAATATGTTCTCGTCTGTCTGTAGATTCAAAGGTTATCAACTCCATCTTGTTTGGTTCATTTCAGTAGTCCGTACATTTCACTATCTGAACGTTTTTGATGAAAAACGGAAGCGTTCAGATTATCGAGGCCTCACTGTTAAGTCAGTCAAGGGTTTACAAAGTCTATGTAAATCCTTGGTCAAGTTGACTCCTACTCAGTGATGAAGATGGTATGAAAGGTCATGACCTCTTGAACATTCTAGGCTGTCTTCAGAATGTCTTTGGTCTATTCACTTGGCTATTCTTGATGGTAAAGGTTTGACAAAGGTATGGTTTGTCGGCAGACGAACTCCCTTTTCATCTCATACCACAGATATTCAATAGACTAATATTTAGTCTCAGAAATAAGTACGGTCTGGCTAGCACACTAGAATTGGTCAGCACATGAACCTTACTTCCTGATCAATGAACCGTGACATGTTTATTATCTGGATTGTGTTATAATCTTATATAAGACACCCACGGCAATAAAACACAGACTGTCAATGGGACCGACAGCGTGTTTTGAGACAATAAAACATGCTCGTGATTTTAGACGTCAGTTCGAGCGTCGCTTTGAAAATGACGTCACATGTTACGTCACTTCGATTGTTCAATGCTATTGAATGTGTTCTACGATGGGAGGCATTAATATTTTCAAAATATAGTTTATACAAACAACATAATATCTCCAAGGTTTTTTTATAAAAGTCCTTTGTGTTTTATGCTCCCTGCTATGTTTTATTCAACGATAAAGCATGCCAACTCGTCTTCTATTTCTTAAATATTCATATCATAATTATGTATAAACAGGAATGTTGCCTCAGATTTGTTTCCACAAAACTACCAGATATTATCTT
This sequence comes from Gibbula magus, assembly GCA_936450465.1. Lineage (NCBI taxonomy): Eukaryota > Metazoa > Mollusca > Gastropoda > Trochida > Trochidae > Gibbula > Gibbula magus. The sequence goes on from OW388298.1 coordinate 42,859,439, forward strand.
CCCTTTGTTAATACTACTCGTCTTTGCTAATTCCCACTTATCCGCACTTATCCAGACCTGGAAACAAGCTCTCATTGGTGGGGGGTAGTGGCGGCTTCTTACGTTGGATTGTGTTTTTTCCGTGACACAAAATGATTTATTATTTTATTTACTATACACTTCGAATTCTCTAGGGGAGGTTGAGGTGGGGTGCACCCCTGTTTTTATAATGGTTTACTTGGAAACCCCCCCCCCCCCCCAGATCCACAAAAATACCAGATATTACCTTCCCTTTGACACATCTACTCCCTTTTGCTACTACCCAAATGTAAACTTGAGTCCCCAAAATGTTTCAACTGGATTGTGTTATAATCTTGTATTCATAATATACATATAAAAATGTACCCTAAATATTTCCATAAAAAATACCAAATATTACCCTCCCACCACATCTACTTGTGTATGTTACTACCCAATCATCAAACATTCTCCAAAACAAAATGGCGGATAGAAGGGATGTTTGTTCTCTGCATGTTCTCCACTGATAGCTGACTGAAACAACACGTGTAGCGTGTAGCACATCAACAACAGACTGACAGTGATTTAGATTGTGTTGTGTTGATAGGTTTATTCTGACATGCAAGGAGCTTACTTCACCTCAGGTTCTGGATTCTTGATATTAAACAGAAGCAGTTGTCAAGAAGTAGTATTTCTCTTCAGGCAGGCAATTGTCTAGGATTAGCATTGACATTTCGTTGGAATCAGCAGTTGTCAAACTGTAATACTTTCATATTGACAGGATTTTCTTATGGATAATATGTGTGATAACAAAAGAAGAACTTGTATCTAACACTTTGACAGCTCTGCAAGAAAACTTTGTCTCTTAACATAAGCAGATTTTCAAAATATTAAATTATAGTTTATTTAATTTTTCACTCTTTATCTGCTAATAAAGTAATATTTTAGAATTGACGGATCTCGTTTCACCTACCACTGAGTTTATTTAACAATCACCCCGGTAATAATTTTTGGATCATACTAACTGCAACAGTATCAATTGATATATTTTTTGGGGGACAAGTCAATTCATTTTGAGGAGATAATTTAACCTCGTAAAAGATGTTTGTGGAAAGAATACAAGGGCCAACCTTTCCTAATTCTTTGGCAATTAAATCAAGTGATGAATACTTTTTGTAGATCTTTGCTGTATCTTCTGAGAGACTGTTGAGTTAAGCTGTTTAAGTGCCAAATCATTTTTACTAGCCAATTGAAAAGAATAATAAGAGAAGAGAAAAGTTTGTGATGCGTCACTGACTAAAGACAATTTTCTTCATCTTCTAGAATATTATCCACAGGTAAAGGGTTATGTAAAAGATCCACATTGTGACTTCTTGGGATCATGTTTCAATTTTCTTCGTCTAAAGTTAACCACAGAACCTTTGAGTTGTCGAGATTAAAGGATAGATGAAATGCATTTTTCTCAAGAATGACAGATGATTACCTCTACGTATATTGTATATCGGAATCAATTGAGCATAAAATCGAGACAATATACACTTGGAATTAATAATTAAGACGATTTTAATTCACCCATTTTAACACTATCGCAATTTGTTCGGCGAATCCTTTTGAAAATGTTCACTGAGGCGTGACTGTGATAAGCGATAGGCGGGGCGGCTAGATAGCTTCTCCGCCGGTGTCTCGTTTATTAATTAATGATAATTATCACTGCCGCTAAATGAATTTATGAGGTGTATTGCATCGCCAAAAAGACATGTTTATGTAATAATTGTGTAATTGTCATCTGCGGAATTACCTAGTTGGATATCTAAACATTCGATATATGGGAAATTTAAGTTGGTTTATTGAAGGTATCTTTGTGAAATTAACAATCAAAATGTTGCGAAATTACGTTGAATTGTGACTATCGCTGAAAATCAAATTCCTCCACATACGTCACAGAAGTCATCCCTTCACGGGTCACACCCCCGCAGATTTTCATTCTGGTCGCCGGGGCTAAATCAGGCGGTTTTTTAAAAAGCCGTATATAAGTAATTTATGGACCGATTTCAGAAATTTAAAATCGAGCAATTGTCAAATTGACATCCCATTTTAATGAATCCGATTTGGACCATATGTCATTTCATCCATCCTTTAACATCTTTTGGTCAGAAAGCTTAACCAACAAAATAGGTCAATTCCATCCCACCTCCAATTACATGACCAAAGCTTCCTGTTAGATTACCCTGAGGTGCAAATCTCTCTCATTTATGGTTGCAACAATCTCATTAAAATAAGACAACATTACGCTCGTACCTTGCTGTGTTCTTCATGTGAGGCAGGGGAATGGAAGACAAAGCTGATGTCTGTGACCTTGCCTCTGACCTTTCACTTTCCTTTAATTCAGCCGAACAGTACTCTGATCAGGACGCAGTGAGGTAAAAGTGTTGCATTTGATTTGATTTTAATGAGATAGGTAGATACATCTGATTTCATATTTCTCCTCGACGCAGTGTCCCTTTAAGGTTCATTTGTGCATCAGACACCAGTTCCCATTGCTAAAGAACATCTTGGTTTTCATTGGAGGCATTTCTTAGAGTTTGATCTGCTAGGTCATCGTAACCTTTAATCCATTCTTTCGCGCAGAGGTACTGAAGGTATCCTTCTTTTCCTCTCTCCCACTCCCCTCACTTTTCCCCTCCCTTACCTCTGTTTCTTAACTTTTAGTTTTCTGGAACCTCCTACCAATAAACTAAACATGATTTGAAGTCATTCTGCTGTCAAAGGAACATCAGAACAGTCTAGCTAGACACCTAATACCCCTTTCCCCACCTTCCCCCCTCTCTCCCCCTCCCCCCTCCCCCTTTTTCAGGTAACTTCCTACAGATAAACTAAGCATAATTTGAAATCGTTCTTCTGTCTCAGGAACATCGGAACAATCTAGCTAGACACCTAATACCCCTTTCCCCACCTTCCCCCCTCTCTCCCCCTCCCCCCTCCCCCTTTTTCAGGTAACTTCCAACTGATAAATTCAGCATAATTTGAAATCGTTCTTCTGTCTCAGGAACATCAGAACACTCTAGCTTGACACCTAATACCCCTTTCCCCACCTTCCCCCCTCTCTCCCCCTCCCCCCTCCCCCTTTTTCAGGTAACTTCCAACTGATAAATTCAGCATAATTTGAAATCGTTCTTCTGTCTCAGGAACATCGGAACAATCTAGCTTGACACCTAATACCCCCAATTTCCCCACCTTCCCCTCTCCCCCTCCCCTCTCCCCTCTCCCCTTCCCCTAACTTACCTAGCCTCCAGTTCTCACACATTCTTGCTGCCCGAAATAGCTTCCGTACCTGCCTTCTGGTGTACAGTCAGAAGACTCGGAGCTTGTCTCAGACTGCACACATGGGCAACATATTTTGCATGCATATGTGGCCGATGTTTCCAATTTATAATCTAAGTACTTTAGACGTGGAATTCCATGTAATTAACTGATGAATTTGTCTTGAATTTAACATTGGTTGATGAAGTTATGATGTCTTAATTGATTGCGTTAGTTACCAGGGATTTATGGCTTGGCAGTAGGTGATTTTTGTTTAAGTTTAAGTCCCAAACATTCTGATGTTCATATATTTCGTGAATCAATCTTTCCTTCTTTTTTTTTTTTAATTTTCTATCATTAAAGCTATTTTTAGCTCATCAGGCCTGAAAGACCTGATGGGCTTATGGCATGGTATGGTGTCCGGCCATCCGTGAACTTTTTGCTTTTTCGACTTCTTCTCCAGAACCACTGACTTGAGAGAGCTGCAATTTTATGTGCAGACTCTTTGGCCAATGGGATTCTAAATTGTAGATGTCGTGACCATGTGACCCCAAATAGGGTCACAGGGGTCACAACCTTAAAAACCTATTTATTTCATCTTCTTCTCCAGTTCCAAAAGATCTAGAGAGCTGAAAAGTTGTATGCAGACTCCTTGGCCAATGGGAATTCTAAATTGTAGATTTCGTGACCATGTGACCCCAAATAGGGTCACAGGGGTCACAACCTTAAAAACCTAATTTCATCTTCTTCTCCAGTTCCATAAAGTCTAGAGAGCTGAAAAAATTTATGCAGACTCCTTAGCTAATTGGGATTCTAAATTGTAGATTTTGTGACCCATGACCACAAAAAGGGTCACACGGGTCATGACCTTTAAACATATTTTCATGTCCTCCTCAAGTATGAAAAGCTTCAGAAAGCTAAAATGTTGTGTACAGACTCCTTGGTCAAATGAGATTCCTAATTGTAGGTTTGGTAAATGTATTACTTGAGATAACCTTAGATAATAATCAATGAAGTCCTGATGAGCTACAGAGCCCAAGGACATTACATGACCTCCACCAGGGTGTATGAAGGTCAAGACAATACACAGATATACAAACATGGCAGTGGAGGTATGATATACATCATGTAAACATTACATTGATGATCTCAAATTAAATCAGCCGTACACAAAAAATGACATGTCGACCAAAGTTGTTTATTTTAGAACTTATCTTGGCTGCATATTTGGTTAAGAAATAAAAATCAATCAGTCTTGCTTGTCGTATGGTGTTGAAAAAGATTATTTTGGTGAAAGTGAAATGTTACGCTGTGCTGAAAACTGTAACTGATGAATTAATTAGTGCCACAGCAATCGGAGTGGGATCAAATATTCAAGGAAAAGCTGCTGGTTAAAAATAGGCTCAGTTGACTTTTAGTTGAGTAAGCTGTTTCGTGGTACATGCTGCTCTTTCTGATTTTGTTTATAGCAAAAATAAAACACAGCTCAAAATGGATTAATGATTAATAAATAAAGTGCTAATTCTTTGATAAAAAGGATCAAGGATTACTTGATGTGTTGACACTTTGCAATCTTCTTGAAAAATGTAAAATTTATTTTAATTTGAAAGCCCATAGCATGCCTATAACATTATTGTAAGATTTGAAATCCTAATATTAGGAAATGGCACATGGCCATTGACGGCTATTAGTGAAGTTCAGCAATAATGGGCATGGCTTGTCCGATGGATGGGTGACCCCAATCATTGTTTGATAATCTGAGAATTTGAAGGAGATTTCACTGCCCCACACTGAGACATGAGTTGAGAGACTTACGATGGCACTCTGTACAGTTTTCTTCATTCAAATCTTGTTAGCAGTACAAATGGGTACCTGCTAAAGATTGTTTGTGAGGTGACCTTTGACGTCTGTCAGCTTGGATTAGACCAAGGAAATAATGTTTGTAACACCTTGAGCACCCTTCCCAAACCCCCCAAAGTACGTTTGCATATTTGGTCCTTACCCCCTCCCTTCCCCACCCCCCAAAGTACGTTTGCATATTTGGTCCTTAACCCTCCCTTCCCCACCCCCAAAGTAAGTTTGCACATTTGGTCCTTACCCCCTCCCTTCCCCAACCCCCAAAGTAAGTTTGCACATTTGGTCCTTAACCCTCCCTTCCCCACCCCCGAAGTAAGTTTGCACATTTGGTCCTTACCCCCTCCCTTCCCAACCCCCCAAAGTACGTTTGCACATTTGGTCCTTACCCCCTCCCTTCCCCACCCCCCAAAGTAAGTTTGCACATTTGGTCCTTACCCCCTCCCTTCCCCACCCCCCAAAGTACGTTTGCACATTTGGTCCTTACCCCCTCCCTTCCCCACCCCCCAAAGTAAGTTTGCACATTTGGTCCTTAAAGGTACATCCATTGTGTTGTTGGGGTCACATCTTGCAAACGTTATAAATGGTGTTACTTTATCGAGAAGTACCGATTGTTACCGAAAACAATCATTTTAATGATAGAGTCTTAGAATATTGACGATATGAAGGTAAAAGTAGTGATTTCTGATCGAAACCCGGACAATGCACAGCGTGTGGTGCGCGTCAATGAGTCAAACGTAATTTAGGAATCTTGTTTATAAAATAACAGACAGAATGACAAATTTGGTGTAAGAAATTTTGATTTCATTATCACATTATTTTGTAACATCTCATGTAGACCACAGTTTTGGATGATAATAGAAAGCGGAATCTTGCTACTAAGAAGGGTTGACTCTAATTGAATTGTGGAGTCTATGATCCAGTTTAGTCCTAGTCTGTGTGTCTCAGAGAAGACTGTGACATTAAACGACTCCCACGCAACAGATCAATTTAAATGTAGCTGGGACTCGGGGGGTCTTCATGATACGTGAAAGGAGACGGTATTGTCAAGAATATACTGATACTTGGTTTGAACATGATGAAGGTTGTGTGGATTTGATCTTTCCAGAGATTAACTCGTCGCCAAAACTGTTTTTTATAAATCCAACTTGAAGACTTAAATTGGTTGTTGCTGATGCTATTTTATGAATTCAACTTGAAGACATTGGTTAATGCTGACGTTGTATTTTATCAATCCAACCTGGACACATTAATTGGTTGTGGCTGATGTTATTCTATAAATCCAACTTTAAGACATTGGTTAATGCTGACGTTGTATTTTCTTTCTCCAAGCAAAAAAAGACATTAAATGGTTGTTGCTGATGGTATTTTATAAATCCAACCCGAAGACATTGGTTGTTGCTGACGTTGTACTTATAAATACAACCTATTTGAAATACTCAAATGGGATAGCACAGTGGTTAGCACGTTCGTTTTCAGATCAAGAGGTACATAGTTCGAATCCTGCCAGGAGCATGGCAACTTTGTCTGCAGTAGAGTGAGAGAGTTGGTGTTTAACGCCGCTTTCAAGAGTATTTCACTTATATCGCGGCTGCTAGTATTATGGCAGGGAGAAAGCCCGCAACGCCATGTGGCTATGCATTGCGGTGAAACCTGCGAGCGACGGCTGGAACTAGCGAACCATGGGTGGTACTGCACTGAAATTCAGTGTAGCATTGCACCCAATCCTTACTGCGTGTAGAACAGTTCTCTACATGCAGTAAGGTTTGGGTGCAATGCTACACTGAATTTCAGCGTAGTACCACCCATGGTTTGCTAGTTCGATCCGTTGCTCGCAGGTTTCACCGTATTGTATAGCCACATGGTGTTGCATGCTTTCTCCCTCCCTAGCAGCCGTGATTTAAGTGAATTACCCTTGAAAGCAGCGTTAAACCCCAACTCACCTCACTTCACCTCGAAATACTCACGCTGCAATAACATCGATATTTCCCTCTCTCACACAATACTCTTACAGTAATTCACACTCCATATGTTTCGTATCATACTTCAACAAATGGACATTACGTATTGATCGTATCGACTACACATGCTCTGTTTGTAGGTGACATATGGTTTTACACTATTGTAATTGTCACGTCAATAGTGATGTCGTTCCATTGTGTTGATTCTGTTGTTGACGGTGGGGATTAGGAAATATGAGGATTTGGGCGTGGCTGCACAGATTCTGTGGATTTCATGTTTTTGATTGGTTTGGAACGGACTAAATGATGTTAATCAACGCTAGGGTTCATATTTATCAATTATTATGTCAGAATGCCTTTACATTACGATGACTGCCTTTTGTTTGAGTTTTAGAACTGTTTGCTTTGAGGTCATTACGACAAAAATTTTAAAAAATAATTCAACCAAGTAAACTCTGAGATAATCATGTTTTATTGCTAAACTTATAATCCTTTTTCAAAAACATTTAAGCTTTTTGTCTCATCCCTTATTCTTATTGTTTGAACATCATGATTAGTTGTTATGGCAACCAGTGGTTTTCATGGCAACTAAAAGCATTGTCCATGGTTAATTCCTAGCATTTTCAACAGGAGTTGAATTACAAATCTGCAATGACAATCTAACTTATTGTATTATGTGCCGTATGTTTATCCCCAGGAATCGTGTAGTTTTCATTAGTCATGTTGTGATTTATTTGATGCCAGCAGTTGATGCGTCTCATATATTATTTGTAACACCTGCTGACAAAACTGTCAAGTTGATAATCAAAATAAAAGTGTTAATATTTCACTGAGTAATTAATTGCATGGAATAGTCTCTTGATGATAACAGTCATTGTTGCCATTAATTCCAGTGCTGTCATCGATAATGATAATTATCATGATAATGGTAATTATAAGGATTATTATGAGGATAATAATTTGATTATGATAAACATTCACATGATCAACATTCGTTACCACGATCATCATTATCATCATTATCATTATTGTCATCAGTATCATCATTATCATCATTATCATCATTATCATTATTATCATCATTATCATCATTATCACCATTATCCATATGGTCATAATAATCACCTGATAATCAGTATCACCATTATCCATATGGTCATAATAATCACCTGATAATCAGTATCAACATTATCCACATGGTCATAATAATCACCTGATAATCAGTATCACCATTATCCACATGGTCATAATTATCACCTGATAATCAGTATCACCATTATCCACATGGTCATAATTATCACCTGATAATCAGTATCACCATTATCCACATGGTCATAATTATCACCTGATAATCAGTATCACCATTATCCACATGGTCATAATAATTTCCTGATAATCAGTATCACCATTATCCACATGGTCATAATTATCACCTGATAATCAGTATCACCATTATCCACATGGTCATAATAATCACCTGATAATCAGTATCACCATTATCCACATGGTCATAATAATCACCTGATAATCAGTATCACCATTATCCACATGGTCATAATAATCACCTGATAATCAGTATCACCATTATCCACATGGTCATAATAATCACCTGATAATCAGTATCACCATTATCCACATGGTCATAATAATCACCTGATAATCAGTATCACCATTATCCACATGGTCATAATAATCACCTGATAATCAGTATCACCATTATCCACATGGTCATAATAATCACCTGATAATCAGTATCATTATTATAGATAGTGGAGGCTATTCTCTGTAGAAGAAAGACGGATGCCTCACCCATTGAGCTGATGATACCAGCATGTTATGTAAGCCCTGTGTATTTGTATGTACTCAATACTTGGTTTAACAATATTCAGTAACATTGCTTTATAATGGTATTTGTGTCTACAGTTTCACCCTCAATGTTGCTTTAGGAATCAGCAGAGGGCGGAATAATGTAATGGTAGCGCGTTTGGCTTTTGATCAAGAAGTCCGGGGTTTGAATCCTGCCTTGGGCACGGCAACTTTGTCTGCTGTAGAGAACTGTTCTACATGCAGTAAGGTTTGGGTGCAATGCTACACTGAATTTCAGCGTAGTGCCACACATGGTTCGCTAGTTCCAGCCAATGCTCACAGGTTTCACCGCAGTGCATAGCCGCATGGCGTTGCAGGCTTTCTCCCTGCCATAATCCTAGGAGCCGCGATATAAGTGAAATGCTCTTGAAAATGGCATTCAACCCCAACTCACTCACTCACTCACTCACCTTGACCAGTGATATTTTGCCCTGGGTATGAAAAAGACAAATTCCAATATGATTGCTCTCATAGGGAATACCTACATCAGTTTATCAACTCTGAATCGCTAGTAACATGAATAAAATAACCTCCTTCTTTTTCTTCATCATATCTCATTCTTCTCCTAAGCTTGTGCACCTAATTTCAAAGTGCTTTACTTTTGGCATATATATGGTGAAATTTGACTCTTAACAGTTCTTCTCTTATCTCGTGAGTCTTTTAGACCTCGCCATCGTTGATGTGTTTTTGGATTACGCCATCTTTTAAAGTCGTTTATTACACGTCCTGGAGATAGCGCCCATCACCAGCACTGACTGGAGGAATGGTTGTGTGCCAACGTTTGGGAACTGAAAGTCATGCAGTCTATGATTATATTTAATTCAGTTTATTTTATTGCTTTAAAGTTGTGTGCACCTGAATGACAGGGTCTTGAATACATTGTTATACACAATGATACACAGGGATACACAGTGATACACAGTGATACATAGTGATACATGGGGATACATAGTGATACACAGGGATACATAGTGATACACAGGGATACATAGTGATACACAGGGATACATATGGATACACAGTGATATATAGGGATACTCAGTGATACACATTGATACACAGGGATACATATGGATACACAGTGATATATAGGGATACTCAGTGATACACATTGATACACAGGGATACACATTGATACACAGGGATACATATGGATACACAGTGATATATAGGGATACTCAGTGATACATAGGGATACACAGGGATACATATGGATACACAGTGATATATAGGGATACTCAGTGATACACATTGATACACAGGGATACACATTGATACACAGGGATACATATGGATACACAGTGATATATATGGATACTCAGTGATACACATTGATACACAGGGATACATATGGATACACAGTGATATATAGGGATACTCAGTGATACACATTGATACACAGGGATACATATGGATACACAGTGATATATAGGGATACTCAGTGATACACATTGATACACAGGGATACATATGGATACACAGTGATACTCAGTGATACACATTGATACACATGGATACATATGGATACAGTGATATATAGGGATACTCAGTGATACACATTGATACACAGGGATACATATGGATACACAGTGATATATAGGGATACTCAGTGATACACAGTGATACATAGGGATACACAGGGATACACAGGGATACATAGGAATACTTATTACAGTAATACAAGTTATACAGAGAGATTCACAAAGATACACCAAGATACACTGTAACAGTGATACAGATATATATACAGAGATACACAGCGATTGATAGTGATACATAGTGACATACACAATGATACACAGAGATACACAGTGATACTTAGATACACAGTGATACACACACAGATACACAGTGAGACACACACAGATACACAGTGCTATATACAATGATACACAGTGATACACACATAGATACACAGTTATACACAGAGCTATTGCAAATTTGCTTCAATAATGATGGCAAGTAATAAATGAATACTTACCTTGGTTTGTTGTGAAACCTATTTGGTTCAAGTAATTTTATTCGTTGATGCCAAAACATTCATTTCATACAAATGGGTTGTAAATAGTGTCTTTGTTAGAGAAACACAATGGAAATTTTATCAACCCTAAGTTTAATATACTGCCAAGAAATTGTAACACTTTGGGAAACGCCCACGGACAGTAAATTCCCAATTTCCTTATCATGCTTATTTTTCTTTATTCTGTTAAATTACATCAGAAATTAGTGCAATATGATGACATTACTTTCCAAAGTTTCAAGAGCAAAGGAAAACAAATAGAACAGGTAACAATATAATGTTGTGTGATATTGTACAATGCCCTCTGGCAGTTTCGCATTTTCAAACTTCTAATCCCAGATGATACAATAGCCATTTTTCTAACACATGTATTTCCACATTGTAGTTCAGGGTTCCTGTCCACAATACGCTGTAATCGACTGTGAGGCTACAATCAATTGAAGCTAATCTTAACAGGAAGGGCTCTACAACCTAACATTACAGAAGACTACCTTAACATTTGTAGGCTAGAAGTTCAGAATCATGTAGTATCTATGAAGATCTATGATGATCTATGATGATCTATGAAGAAATATGATGATCTGTGATGATCTATGTTGATCTATGATGATCTTTGATGATCTATGATGATCTATGATGATCTTTGATGATCCATGATGATCTATGATGATCTTTGATGATCTATGATGATCTATGATGATGATCTATGATGATATATGAAGATCTATGAAGATCTATGATGATCTATGATGATCTATGAAGATCTATGATGGTCTATGATGGTCGATGGTCTATGAAGATCTATGATGATCTTTGAAGATCTTTGATGATCTATGAAGATCTATGAAGATCTATGATGTTTCTATGATGTTCAATGTCCAGCTGACATTGAAAGGATCAGGCTTTTTGCCCCCGGCCCCTTTTGAAAATTAGGATCCATTAAACTTTATGCTGGCCATGCTTACAGCTCTCAGAAGGGTGTTGGACTAATTGCGACCAGTCGATTGTGAATTGGTGAACTCTTTGCTCTGTCTTTGACTTTGAGAGCATAGGAGAACTCTCCACTGTTAGAGGTGAACTTAACATGATCAGAGCCGGAGCCGACACGGCATGTGAGACTTAGTTAGACAATCATTTCTCACGTATCAGCTGTTTACTCTGTGAACGACTCGCTGTCTGTTGCCTACCTGGTGTACATTTCCTGTCTATTTCAAGCATGCAAGGAGCTCGCCTCGACTTGCCAGCACTGTTGGGAGTTTGCTTAACCCACTCCCAGCTATAAAACTGTGATGATAAACGAATACATTGACTTTGTGATTATAACTTTAACCTTATGAAGAATATATATAATAATTCTTAAGCTGTTCTCGTATATTTTGAGAGTGCACAGAGTTAATCTTGTCCAGCTCTGTGAGGAGTTTGCTTAACCAACTCACAACTATGTAACTGTGACGAAAAATGAATACATTCACTTTGTGATTATAACTGTAACAGTATGAAGAATATATAACAATTCTTAAGCTGATTTTTTTAATTACTTCTCTCACTTAGTTATAGACTTGACGCCTCGTATGTTTTGAGAGTGCACAGAGTTTATTTTGTCGAGCAGTGTGAGGAGTTTGCTTAACTAACTCCCAACTATGTAACTGTGACGATAAAGGAATACATTCACTTTGTGATTATAACTTTTACTGTATGAAGAATATATAAATTCTTTACCTGTTTTTTTCATGGACAACCTCTCACTTAATTTCAGACTTGACACCTCGTATATTTTGAGAGTGCAAAGAGTTTAACTTGTCCAGCTCTGTGAGGAGTTTCTTAACCAACTCCCAACTATGTAACTGTGACGATAAACGAATACATTCACTTTGTGATTATAACTTTAACTGTATGAAGTATATAAATTCTTTACCTGTTTTTTCATGGACAGTCTCTCACTTAATTTCAGACTTGACGCCTCATATGTTTTGAGAGTGCAAAGAGTTTATCTTGTCCAGCTCTGTGAGGAGTTTCTTAACCAACTCTCATCTATATTATATCTTTGTTACGATAAGCAAATAGTAACCTTTCTGTTCTCTACTGTACTGTTCTGAGAAAGTAAGTTTCGTCAGATCACCATAACTCGGTTGAATGATAATGTACTGAAGCTTAAGCAATTATGGTACTGTATTCTCTCGGATATAAGACCATACCCGAGCCTTAGACCACCCCCACTTTTCAGAGGGTTGTACTGGTTAGGGTTATTCCTGGGTTAAAGCCCACCCCCAACTTTGCCAGATGTTCCATGGTCATACATAGAGATTATTAACCAAGTGTGTTTCCGTATCATTAATATCATATTTTTGGAATAAAAATTGTATTATACGAGCCTTCGGCGAGCATAATACATTATTTTTTATTCCAAATATATGATATTAATGATACGGAAACACACGAGGTTAATAATCTCTTTATCATATTATGTCATTATTAAAATAAGCGTGTTTGTGTTAAAAGTGGTAAGAGAATTGACCCAGTTTTAGCGGAGTAATATCATAGACGGTACATCAAAGTGATGGTGACGACACCGGCTGTGAAATGCCTATAGAAATAGTTCTTAATCAAAACAATTAAAAACACGATGAGCGCGGTTCTTTCAAAAATCAACAATTGGTCCCTGGTTTCTTGTTCATGGAGATAGTTTCAATTAGTTCATAAGCATCTATCTAATAATTAACAAGCACTCATAAAACGCTTGGTCACGTTGCTGGAACGTACTTGTAAGGGAAGTAACTCTAGTTTCAACGTTTTGGAAGTTGCGTTGCAGGGTTGATTCGGATTGCTGCATAACAGTATATCCTTCACACTAAACGATAGTTGTTTGTGAGGTGGGATTGTTTCTTTCGTTTATGACAATAAACACCTATTAATGTACATAATATCGTATGCTCAGCCCTCAAGCAGTTGCCAAAATGTTAGTGCGATCGACGACGCGCGTCAGTAGGTCAGTGACACATCAAGATTCATTTTGTACACAGGAAACTGCAGCTATACTTACTGATGCTGTTGGTCAATAGCGCACTGACTTTTTGAATGAGTTTTAAAAGAAAATCTACAATTATCTTGACTTTGTTAAAACTATAAATGCACTGTACCATATCAGATGACTTCGTGTTTTCGAATATCCATTCTTTCAAGCGGAACTACACGGGTAAACTCCCAGTTACGCTTTTCAATGATTCGTAAATAGTTTTAGGATTCGCATGAACAGAGTGGAATTTTGCGAAAGTAGTTCGTGTATTTGACCTTTGACCTGTTTTGCATATTTATCAGATTTGGATACCAAGTTTATCAGATTGCTTTATTGCATCGATAACACCCCCCATTATATGATAAATTACATATATCTATAATATTATTTCAAGCTAAGTGTCAAAAACCTAAATAAAATCTATTCTGACTGTCTGACGGTCTCTGGTATGAAATTTCATCTGAGTTGAGGTCTCTCCTGTTTAAAAGCCCAACCCCATGTTTCAAGATGTTTGTTTGCCTTGCCCCCTGGTCTTATACCCGAGAGAATACGGTATTTGTTCATGTCACCACTGCTTTTAGGTAGTCGCCGCTAATGGCTGCAATATTGCCCAAGTGGCGTTTAACAATAACTCACTCACCCCGCTTATTGGTTTCATTGCAATGCATTGTCATAATCATCTTGCTGTCTTTCCCTGCTATCTCTAGCGATATTAGTAAATTACTAAACTAATCAGACCTTATTAGAAGGGGGCGGGATAGCGCAGTGGTTAGCGCGTTCGGCTTCGAATCAAGAGGTCCGGGGTACAATTCCCGCCAGGGGCACGGCAATTTTGTCTGCAGTAGAGAACTGTTCTACACGTAGTAAGGTTTGGGTGCAATGCTGCACTGAATTTCAGCATAGTACCACCCATGGTTCACTAGTTCCAGCCGATGCCCGCAGGTTTCACCACAAAGCATAGTCACATGGCGTTGCGGGCTTTCTCCCTGCCATAATACTAGCAGCCGCGATATAAGTGAAATACTCTTGAAAGCGGCTTTAAACCACAACTTACCTCACCTTATTAGAACACCATTAATTAGTTGATAAATTAGCAGTGATTGTTCATCAGCTATTCTGCTCAATTTGTTAATAAAAGTCGGCACTTTAGCAGTCGATCATCATTATGAAATCTCTATCCAAAAATTATTCTTATCCGGAAAAAAAGTTATTTCTCATTCAACATTCAACTGATTGCAGATAATGATGGTTTTAGATTGTCCGGAGGTTTCATTGTGGAAAGCAGTTTAGTTTAAATATTGTTTAATTAACCCTCAAGTATATTAACCGTTTTAGACGTTGTGGCGGTATATCCAGACTCCCTCACTTGCCATCAGGTTTTGTCTTTGGCACTATTTGCCACTGCTATGCCAGACTAACTTTAGACCTGCAAATTAAGGGTTAAGGGAGTCCGATGTTAAGCAATTCAAATAAGATTTTTGGATGACATATTTAGCCAGTGGCCAATCTAAGATTATTCCCTAAATTAGCAAGTAGTTAATCCTGTAAATTGGCAAAATAGAATGGTTTGTTAATCATTCAGATAAAGGGTTGTATTGTCCTGCCCTGTCTATGAGGTCTACTGATTTGCATGTCTAAGCTTAAATTGATAAAGGATAAAGAGATTTTTACCCAAGGAAATGTGTCATATGCCTTTTAGAAATGAGTTTGAAGTTTTGTATTGCCCGAGTGAGAGCAAGGTTATACATAAATTTGCATGAATGTCACAAAAGTTACATTGCACACTTTCGAGTGTAATAATTTCTGTATTGCCCATTCTATACCATTTGATTCGCCTAAAAATGGTCAGGAAACGACCCACTTCTCTTGTGACGGCATGCTACAGTGACGTCACGAACAACCAAATATGGAAAGTCACTGTGAAACAATGGTTGCTAGGCAAACGTGATATGTTCTCACATCAATAATATGAACTTAGATATTTTTAACAATATGGTTATAAAACTAGGGGGGGGAGGGGTGTTATATAATGTATGTAAGGGTGAGGGGTGGTATTCGTTTCTCCTAAACCTCCAACACCGGTTTGTAAGTCCATATTTTCCTGAGTTCAGGTACCCATTTAAACAGCTGGGTGGACTGAGTGCAATGTGGATGAAGTGCCTTACTTAGGAACACAACACTGTATCCCTTTAAAGGCAGAACATGCATCTATTTAACAAGATGCAAATGGACATTTAAACTCGTTCACTATCTGAAGTGTTAAGAGCAAATGACTCCAAGCCTTAGAGCTTTTAAACTGCATGATAACAGATTTTAGAATTCAAATTTGTTTCGGATGACTTAATCAGCTAGTCTGTGTGTTGTTGCTTTCAAAATTTTTATATCAACTCTGTTTTTGTCTGAAGAATGCGTTAGAGTGGGCTGATGTAGTTGTGATTTAGCAAACTTTGCCATTTAAAACCTTCAAGTGAAGGAATCAATAACAAAGGCATAGAAGAACCAATTTCACAGCATTAAGTCTTATTGATTTTCATCACTTTACTTTCTTTGAGGGATCTCTCCCAGACAAGACTACTCTTGGGTAAGATGGAAAAATATGTTTGGGAAACGTTTTCTAATCTTCTAAATTCAATTCCTAAATTGAAAAATAACACAATGTTCAATGTTTATACATGTAGCAATGATGTCCAATTACAAGCCAAATGTGTTCACTCTTCTCTGTCTCTGTCTGTCTGTCTGTCTGTCTGTCTGTCTGTCTGTCTGTCTGTCTCTCTCTCTTTCTCTCTCTCTCTCTCTCTCTCTCTCTCTCTCTCTCTCTCTCTCTCTCTCTCTCTCTCTCTCTCTCTCTCTCTCTCTCTCTCTCTCTCTCTCTCTCTCTCTCTCTCTCTCTCTCTCTGTGTCTATCTCTCTCTCTCTGTGTCTATCTCTGTCTCTCTCTCTCTGTGTCTATCTCTGTCTCTCTGTCTCTCTCTCTCTCTCTCTCTCTCTCTCTCTCTCTCTCTCTCTCTCTCTCTCTCTCTCTCTCTCTCTCTCTCTCTCTCTCTCTCTCTCTCTCTCTCTCTCTCTCTCTCTCTCTCCAAATACATTAGCATCAATCTTACAATCAAAACACTTTAGCCGACTTGATTAATTGGAAACCATTCTAAGGAGCCTATTTACACAATTATCACTAGCACTCAACACAAACGTTCAGAATAACCTGGAACTAGCGGAAAATCCGATTCGCATATTTTTAAATAAAAGATTAATTACTATAGGCTTCCCAAAATAGACTACCAAACCTTTCAGTTCTATTCTGATAACCATGAAGGATCAACAGGTCCTCCCATCAGTCTGTCTGAATGTAATATACACGACTTAACAGTGTTTGTGGAGTAGGGGAGATAGGCGGAGATTGTTTAGTGACAAAACACCTGTTCCTGCAGATTGTTGCTGGTCAGGTCGGAATGAGTTGGCTTTACCTTGTGCTGTTGTTGCTGTTGTTGCTGTTGTTATGGAAACCTGCAGCTTCTGACAACAGACAAGAGAAAATATTATTTGGTCACGCATCCCCGCAATCAAAATTTCCGACAAAAAGGTTCAACAGATGTTTGTCTCTGGTACCGTATATCCCTGATTCAGCAAGCTCGTCAACCTTCATCCCGTTCGAGGTCGGGTTCTTTAGTTGTCTTATCTTAGCACTCCTGGCTTTTATTCCAGGAAATACAGTATTCTTGTGGTTCTGTGACTTCTGTCCATACAGTGTATGAAATACTTTTTAAACTCTACTGGAATTGGGGATTGTGGCTTTTAAGAACCACCCTATCCTTCTTAAATTTGGACAGACCCTGCAATGAGTATGTTTTGTGTCTGCAAAATACCAATAGCCCAATGTGCTTGCTATCTACTTTTGATACTAGGGCTGGGACTGGTAGATTTTTTCTACTCGGGTCCCCGACCCCCTATTCCCCATACCTACCCGGAGGCCTGTTTTGTCGATCTCCAACGTGTAATTTGTAAGATTTTGTAATATTTTATTCAACTGGTAGGCAGAATTATGGAGCTAGAAAGCTAAAGCAGACAGATCTACGGCTATTTCAATCAAATTTTCTTGTGAAAGACAATTGACTTTAAAATTGTGTTAAAATCTTCAGATAAATTGCAATTTCTAATGAAAGTATTACAAATTGAATTGTTTCATATTTAGTCACATGGTAACAACGTGTCGAGTAGCGTGATGGGTAACTGGGTCCTACTCAGTACCCACCCATCCTGGGTATCTGAGTACCCGTCCAAGCAACTGGCCCCGTCTGAAATTATCCCTTCACATGGCTGACAGGCAGACCGCTATTTCAAACACTATGTCTATGTCCTCTGGGTCCAGGAACAGTAATATTTGACTGTAAGTCCTGATTGTGGGCATGGTATGTTTCATAGATTGTTCATTGTGTCCTCTGATACGTATCTTGTCTGATTATGTGATGCACAGATCCTCCTGTTATGACTTGTAATGCTCCATGACCTGAGGAGTAGTTGGTGATCGTACAAATTGTACAGATTCTACAAATTGTACATATTCTACAGATTGTACATATTCTACAGATTGTACAGATTCTACAAATTGTACATATCCTACAAATTTTACAGATTCTACAAATTGTACATATCCTACAAATTGTACATATCCTACAAATTTTACATATTCTACAGATTGTACAGATTCTACAAATTGTACAGATTCTACAAATTGTCAATCAAATTTACTTTCAGAAATTTAAAAATAGGGGAAGATTCAAACCCTCATATGTTGCAAATCAGAAATCATTTTCAAAATTTGAACCTTTTGCACAGTACCAGGTCAAGATTTTTTTTCTTTTTAAAAACCATTGTCTGTCTCTGAAATTGTACCTTTTGCCCAATACCAGATAAAGATGTTTTTCATTTTACAAACCTTGTATTTTCAAAAATCCTTTGCAAAATATCAGGTACAGAAAAATATTTTCTCCATTTTACAAACCATTGTCTGTGTCGGAAATTGTACCTTCTGCACAATACTGGGTAATGGAATGTGTTCCACCTTAATCTACAACCTAAATTAGGGCAAATGCTCATACGTGATGATGCAGTGTTTGAATTAAGCTTGAAAAGTAGCCAGCCGTAAACATAAAAATAAAAATAAAAACTTCCAAAAATTACCAGCCCGGACTAAAATCGTCGGCAATTAATGAACTCTTCTATATCATAAAGCCTTTAAGCTTTGTGTGGGCGCCAGTTGCAGGAAGACAGTGAGAAGAAAAACTGGGCAGTTGAGACCTCCGTCTATATTACAATGTCTTCAGTCTGCCAGGTTTTGTACCTCCACATGCCGAACTGCTTCCAGATACTCTGCTTTTTCTGGTTGCCACGGAAACAGATATTGGCACCTTCTGTTTTAACCGTCAGCTGAGTAATATTTGAATTTTTGCAAGCAAGTATAGTTCTATATACACCCTCAGAAGTGTGAGTTTATTACTGTTTTCATCTTACTAAGTATACATAGTTTCTTACATGCACGATTATCATCAACCAAAGAGTTATTATTGATACTGGCAGTTTCTTACCTTGTCTCTACAGTTTTAGGTCTCAGGTATAGACTCATCTTTGACCCACAATTTCTGTATTGAATTGTCACTATATACACAGTGTATGGCCTAAAAAAATAATTTTTTCTGGTCTTTACATGTTGACAAAAATGATGCGATAACGCGATTTGTTTTTTTGGGGGGAATGTAGAGTTATATAAACAAAATGTATACAATTATTTATAGAAATAAAGCACAAACCCTCTTAAATATGTGTTACTATTCCAAATGGTCAGTAATCTAACCCCTACACTCCATCTCAAAAGAAACAAGTAGGGCTGCAACGATTCACTTATGCCTCGACAATCCATGTGACAATCCAGATACATTTCAAGTTGCACAAATGATGCTGTATTACAGAATTTCAGAATTAGTGAAAATCCCCAGAAATCACAAATGATGCATTATTTCAAAATTTCAGAATTAGTGAAAATCCCTCATAAATCACAAATGATGCTGTATTACAAAATTTCAGAATTAGTGAAAATCCCCCCCAAAATTCATAAATGAAGCTGTATTACAAAATCTTAGAATTAGTGAAAAAACCATAGACATTTCAAATTGCACAAATGATGCTGTATTACAAAATTTCAGAATTAGTGAACCCCCCCCCCCCCCCAAAATTCATAAATGATGCTGTATAACAAAATCTCAGAATTAGTGAAAATCCATAGACATTTCAAATTGCACAAATGATGCTGTATTACAAAATTTCAGAATTAGTGAAAATCCCCAGAAATCACAAATGATGCATTATTACAAAATCTCAGAATTAGTGAAAATCCCCCAAAATTCACAAATGATGCTGTATTACAAAATTTCAGAATTAGTGAAAATCCCCAAAAATTCACAAATGATGCTGTATTACAAAATTTCAGAATTAGTGAAAATCCCCAGAAATTCACAAATGATGCTGTATTACAAAATACAAGAATGAATGAAAGGTTTTCAGGTTTTAAAAAATCTACCATTATTTTAACCTGGTTTTCACCTCATCACACCAGTGTGCTAGCTCCAAGGTACTTGCTGACCTAATGTGTATTTACCCAACCTCTGACTTATATGGGGGAACAGATCAACTCCAACTGACTACCCAACATCAGACCAACGACTATAATGGTTACCGTTTATCAACACTGGATCAGATCTGGACGCTGGTCAGCTGTGAACCTGGCCAGCTCCACACAGATCAAAGATAACACGACTCTTCAAAGAAATAGGAGATTTATTAACCCTTGCCCTGCTGTAGCAGAATATTCCTGCTGTGTTATTTACCCCTGACAATCTCAGACTCCCTACAATTATGGTGGGCTGTGTAGCGGAGTGCTTAGCGCGGTCGGCTTCGGATCAGGAGATCCGGGGTTTGAATCCCGCCAGGGGCAGGGCAACTTTGTCTGCAGTAGAGAACTGTTCTACACGCAGTAAGGTTTTGGTGCAATGCTACACTGAATTTCAGCGTAGTACCACCCATGGTTCGCTAGTTCCAGCCGATGCTCGCAGGTTTCACCACAATGCGTAGCCACAAGGCGTTGCAGGCTTTCTCCCTGCCGTAATACTAGCAGCCGCGATATAAGTGAAATATTCTTGAAAGCGGTGTTAAACCCCAAATCACCTCACCTCACCTCATTCGATGTTAGTGAAGATTGTTGGGTTTCTCTCGATGGTAGTCAAGATCGTTGGGTTTCTCTCGATGGTAGTCAAGATCATTGGGTTTCTCTCGATGGTAGTCAAGAATGTTGTGCTTCTCTCGATGGTAGTCAAGAATGTTGTGCTTCTCTCGGTGGTAGTCAAGATTGTTGTGCTTCTCTCGATGGTAGTCAAGATCATTGGTTTCTCTTGATGATAGTCAAGATTGTTGTGCTTCTCTCGATGGTAGTCAAGATTGTTGTGCTTCTCTCGATGGTAGTCAAGATTGTTGTGCTTCTCTCGATGGTAGTCAAGATCGGTGGTTTCTCTAGATGATAGTCAAGATTGTTGTGCTTCTCTCGATGGTAGTCAAGATTGTTGTGCTTCTCTCGATGGTTGTCAAGATTGTTGTGCTTCTCTCGATGGTAGTCAAGATTGTTGTGCTTCTCTCGATTGTAGTCAAGATCGTTGGTTTCTCTCGATGGTAGTCAAGATCATTGGTTTCTCTTGATGGTAGTCAAGATCATTGGTTTCTCTCGATGGTAGTCAAGATTGTTGGGTTTCTCTCTATGGTAGTCAAGATCGTTGGTTTCTCTCGATGGTAGTCAAGATTGTTGGGTTTCTCTCGATGGTAGTCAAGAATGTTGTGCTTCTTGATGGTAGTCAAGAAGGCAAGTTAATCTGAAAGCAAGACCATTATCATGTAAGGAGTGTCCCTCATGCACCATAAAGCAATTATTGCTTTGCTTGTTCGACCATACTGGAGTTAGTTGGTCGGCTGCACACCTAAGTTGATTAGACCATCAAATATTTGGTTTCCTCTTGTAGTTCTTGATTGCCACATCCTCTTAGCATATGGTATAATTTGAAATATCATCTGTATTATGTATTATTACTCGCCCGTGGAAGATACTTCACTGTAATATTTATACGCCAATATCAAAATAGTTTAAAGGGGCAGTAGCATGTTTTTGGAAATTTTATTTTTTCAAATTCCCCATTTATAATGATAGTTTATGTCATTTATATTGACTTTAGAGGGTAAAACATCTTATTACACAAACCAATTATCCATAGTGGTAATAACGGTGTTGCGTATAAAGCAAAATTGCATGGCGGCCATTTTATTGTGAACAGATTTTATTATTTCGAATTACAAAAATGATTCCCATGGCTTTACGGAACCATGTACACTCATTTTTAACTTGATTTTCCTGAAGAGAGAAGGATGTTTTACTATTGGTGACATTATTTCTCAAATACATTTCATCGACTTATTTCAGAGTAAAAACGTGCTACTGCCCCTTTAATACAACTGCAAGTATGAGTGCATTTGTGATGT
The DNA here is from genome assembly GCA_936450465.1 of Gibbula magus. Taxonomy (NCBI): domain Eukaryota; kingdom Metazoa; phylum Mollusca; class Gastropoda; order Trochida; family Trochidae; genus Gibbula; species Gibbula magus. The sequence goes on from OW388298.1 coordinate 42,882,018, forward strand.
CACAATGATTGTGTCGCCTTCACAATGGTACTTCAAAATCATGGTTTAGTTTCTTTATTGCTATGAATGTATGGTATCTAGCGGTGCTTAATAACTGTGTCCATATTGACACCTAAACGTCACACTCATAGCAATTAAAGGGGCAGTAGCACGTTTTTTCGCTCAAATAAGTTGATGAAATGTATTTGAAAAATAATTTCACCAATAGTAAAACATCCTTCTCTCTTCGGAAAATAAATAAATTTTAAAATGAGTGTACATGTTTCGGTAATGCCATGTGAATCGTTTTTGTTATTCAAAATAATAAATTGTGTTCACAATAAAATGGCCGCCATGCAATTTTTACTTTATATGCAACATAGTTTTTACCACTACAGATAATTGGTTGGTGTAATAAGATGTTTTACCCTCTAAAGTTAATTTAAATGACATAAACTATCATTATAAATGAGACATAAATTTTGCAAAAAACGTGCTACTGCCCCTTTAAGACCTGGACTCTCCATACAGCTTGTTATCCCCTGCCGCACGTTTAGCCGTAGCGGGGGATATAATATTCGGCTGCGTCTGTCCGTACGTACATCCGTACGAAATGGAATAACTCAAATACTATTCACTGGATTCTTTTCATATTTTGCATATGGGTTCATCATAGGGAGAGAAATTTTCCTACAGAGGTTTGTGACCTTGACCTTCATTTCAAAGTCACAACGAGACTGTCATTTTATCCTTGTCAGCGGGATATCTCAAGAACGATTCACTGGAATTCCATCATATCTTGTACAAAGCACCTCCTAGGGAAGATGACGAGCTGATTAGATTTTGGTGACCTTCACATTATTCTCAAGGTCACAGTGGAACTTTGAATTTTTCGACATGCTGATCTTGACATTATTTTTCAATTTTGAAGTATTAATTTGCAGCGGGGATTCATGTCAACTACTTGTTCTCATTCATCGTTCCAGCTTCTAAAACCTCTCACAGAAGATGTAGTCAAATATTTCTTTCAAAACAAAGTGCCACAGGAGAGTTGAAATTACTATTCAGTCTCAAATACATGACATCATAATGCAGTGACATCATCAAATACACGACATCATAATGCAATGACATCATCAAATACACGACATTAAAATGTAATGACATCATTAACTACATGACATCACAATGCTATGAAGTGTATATAAGCTATAAGTGAAATACTCTTGAAAGCGGCGTTAAACCCCAACTCTCTCTCTCACTCAGTTAATCGATGTTACTGATAATTGTTTAGATCAGTTTAATATCAGTACATGTTTTACTACTTTAACATTCCGTCTTACTGATGTCTCGCACTCCTATAAGACCAGGTGCATTCTTCATTTAAGTGAAATGTTTTTATATCTTGTATAAATGTATGAAAATGTCATGTTTGTTTTTACATGTGACATCATAACAACTGTTTATCTTCTTTTTCTTCTTCTTCTAATGATCTCCCGCCTAATATGTGTACTTTCTGTCACCAGGGGCCAGTACAGACAAAGTTTGAACGGATACAAGCCGGGAGTTTGCCCCCCAAGTTCACAGACGTGTCGTGTGAAGCCACACCGGAAGACAAGTTTGTAAGTATTATCTATAGGTTAATATCATGTCATAATCAGTTTGATATAATTTTGAGAAAACTCCGTCTCCCATCACTTAGCACATAATAAAGTGTTCATTACAATCTGGTACCTGAGTATTGTTTGAGTTTGGGGGCGGTATAGCTGCTAGTGGTTAGCGTGTTCGGCTTTGGATCAAGAGGTCCGGGGTTCGAATCCAGCCAAGGCCTCGGCAACTTTGTCTGCTTTAGAAAAAGGTTCTACATGCAGAAGGTTGTGTGCGGGGATGCACAGTGACCATTGAAACCGTAGTCGCCCCTCCCAAGAGAGTTCCAAGTACAGTAAATAAAATAATAAATATAGTCACAAGTGACGATAAAAGAATTCAGCGCATAAATAAATCAAATGTCATGAATGAAACCATTCTCCTATTGTAATTGCGCATTTTTGTAAAGAAAGTTGCAAGTCTGTAACATGTCTGTAGAGTTATCAGGAACCAAATTTTCCAAGACAAAATGGCGTAATTTTAAAGAGAATCAAAATGGCGCCCATGATTTACCCAAGAGAATTCAAAGTATAGTAAACAAAATAATAATAAACTACTGAGAGCATTTTGTGTCACGGAAAAAGCGCGATCCCACCCCCCACCCACCCACCTACTCAAAAAGCTGTATCTGCCCCTGTGCTACACTGAATTTCAGCTCAGTACATCCATAGTTCACTAGTTCCAGCTGCTGCTTGACAGTGCTTGCAGATTTCACCACAATGCATAGTTACAATTAGGGGTGTAACCATAACATCGAACTATCGATGCATCGCAATTGTTGGCTTGGCAATAGTACTATATCGATTGTAAATACTAAAACACTATCGCAAAAGTAAGATTAACTATCGATACTATCGAAACTATTAAATTTCCCTTAATTATGAATGATTTACACAAGCCTCACTGCATTTAATTCAAGATTTTTCATTTTAGAATGTCAAAATGTAAAACTAAAGATAGGAATAAGCAAAATGACAAACAGTCTTTTCATTTATGATTTCGGTTCCATAGACCATATACATCAATTAAACATTTCTACTAAAACCTACACGAAATCTAGCTGAGTATTGCGTATTTGTACAAAAAAACCTATCGCAATAGTTATTGCAATAGTGAGTTACAATAGTCTATCGCTATCGCAATAGTAAGTGGCAATAGACTATCGCTATCACAATAGTCTCTTTAGGTCAATAGTCACCCCTAGTTACAATAGTGTTGTGACAGGGGGGTTCTATCAGTCTGTGTTTGTTGAAAACCAAATTCAAGGTTTCATTCCATTTGGGTTATTCATTTTAATACATTGATAATAATATTTTGGAGACTTTTGATTTAACATGGATGAATCTGAGAATTTGATGGATTTGAAAAAACAATAGTGCACTTTCATTAAGAAATATAACAATGAGAAGTGAAGTCTTTCATAAGTGCTATGATCATGAAAAGTTTTGTTATGGTATAACAAGACATTGTTGTTCAGTTTAATGATTACTTGTTGCTTTGTTGATTTTCTATATATAAATATATAGTCTATATCATTACAAAGTTATGAAATGAGTAAAAATGTAGTGTTTCTTCTCATAATGAACAAAAACAAAATGGCAGACATCTTTAACAGATGATGTTTTTTTATCTCATTTTAAAATTCATTCAAGTAGTGTGAAGTCAGGGTCAGTTATGAGTTTGTATAATGGAGTGATCTAAGTGATATATCAATATTTAATCTATATCATTCCAAAGTTATAAAATGAGTAAAAAATATAGTGTTTCTTCTCATTATGAACAAAAACAAAATGGCGGACATCTGATAGAACAGTCTCTTTAACAAATGATGTTTTTTATGTTATTTTGAAATTCATTCAAGTAGTGTAAAGTCAGGTTCATAGCGATAAGTGGAGAGGAACTTCAAATATCCTGTTTGTTGCCCATTAACTTTGTAAAGGATCTACAGACAGTATTATTGCATCTTAAGAGCAGTTTTACAAAGTAGCAGAACCACAGAAATTACATCTCAACAAAGATTTTCTATTTTCTCAAGTGGATCCAATTCAAAAGAAGATAATTTTTGTCTTGTCGAAAGACAGGCTTAGCTTAACAAAGTAATGTGTGTGTGAGTTTATTGAATCATTTTGGGTGGGAAGCTTATTGAGAATGATCTTTTTCGGCATATGGCTCTATGCATAGCTCAGTTGACTGTTGTCAGTGAAGTTCAGCAACAATGAGTGCGGCTCGCCGAATGGGTGACCTACTTCATGGTTGGACGATCTGAGAATTTGATGGATTTATTCCCTGCCCTCAGACATTAGTTGAGAGACTTGTCTTGTGACTCTGGTTTAAAGACTCAGTTTGAACTGTGCCTCGAGAGGACATTCCTTGTTTACTCATATATGGTATTATTCGTAAACAAGCTCAGCTTTAAAGGGGCAGTAGCACGTTTTTTGCAAAATTTATTTTTTCAAATTTCCCATTTATAATGATAGTTTATGTCATTGAAATTAACTTTACAGGGTAAAACATCTTATTACACAAACCAATTATCTGTAGTGGTATAAACTATGTTGCGTATAAAGCAAAAAATGCATGGCGGCCATTTTATTGTGAACACTATTTATTATTTTGTATTACAAAAACAATTCCCATGGCTTTACCGAAACATGTACACTCATTTTGAACTTTATTTTCCGAAGAGAGTAGGATGTTATACTATTGGGGAAATTATTTTTCAAATACATTTCATCAACTTATTTGAGCGAAAGAACGTGCTACTGCCCCTTTAATAACAAACTGTTAAGACACATATGTGTCATAACACTTTCAAGTAATTTGATTGGCTGACGATGAACTTTGACACTGACTGGACTACTTTAATTGATTCATTCAACGAAAGTGAATTCATTCATGAAATTACAAGTATTTTATGACAACACTTACAATTGATATTTTTCTCATTATTCAGTTAATTCATGAGCTCGTACTCACTGTAATGATTGATTTTAATGAATAATTAACAAATACACCATGACTAGAGCAGAGCTAATAAGCACAAAGTTTAGAGTTTTTGCTCTCAATCTTACCGTTGGGAATGACATTGCACCAAACGCTCAGTAACTCGGTGAAAATAATGTGTTCATAACGGTGCACAGTGAATTTATACTCACAAGGAAAACTTAATCGAAATAAAAGCCATTTCAACGGTGATGTTCATCTAAAACTTACATTTAATGAGGTTGTTAACTTGTTACGCATTCCGACGACGAGAAACATACGAATGGCGGCCGATGGATAACTCTCATCTCATATATGTCCTCGAGCAGGGAGACGTTATATTACGTACGCTTCCTTCAGCATAACTAGTGCAACTGGTTTCGCCATACCGAATATCATGGATTATAGAATGGTTTTATTTTAAAAGCGTGAATATTTAACGTCGCAATATTATGAGCTTATAGATGCTGTGACAGGGTTGATATTACTCCGCTGTTCCGTTCCTTTATAGGGACAACAGAAATATATTTTAAAACACAATAAATCGTATGAAATACATGTTGGTAATAAATAGGATACATAACTCGTTCCCCTTTCATATCAAGTTTATGTCCCTCGTGAAATAATTTTGGTTTGTCTGTCGCCAAGGCTCGAGACAAAGCAAAATTATTTCACGAGGGACATAAACTTGATATGAAAGGGGAAGCTTGTTAGATATCCTATAATTAATACATGCTAATTGCACAATCCATGTCAAACATATAACTGATTTTTGCTGGACATTTAGACCGGACATTGACAAAAGACTTGTTTTCCTAGCGAACTGCGAGGCATTGATACAGAGCTTCTCATGGAGCGAGGCACAGAAACATGTCGTTTCGCATTTCGGAAGAGAGCCGATTTATATTCTAAGTACGAAATCCGGGGCTTGTGGCCATGTATGTATGAATTGTCTATGACCGTCCCGAACCAATCCGGGGCTAGCAAGTTAAGGGTTAAAAAGATGTAAAATTATTTTTTCAAATTATCAAAAATACACTGTGCCACAACAGATCATTCTCAATAAAAAGGAATCAAGTTTCCCTAATATAACTTGCATTTTGATTGGTTGACCTAACGTCAATGCCCATGAATTGCTTAGATAGTCTATTTTAGCCAAATCACACAAGTTTCAACTTACCATTTTATTAATGCTCATTTAATAATAATAATCTCACCTTCATTTACAACCAAATTTTCATTATGATATGTTCTGAAAAAACAGTCCACGATACAACCATTAAAAAATGTGTTACCAGTTAAATGCTTTTTAAGATTTAATTGTAGAAGAAGTTAGGAAACACTTCTGCAGATGTAAGAGACACTTCTTGGCAAGAAGCTGCATTCTCCTTCCAATGATGCTGACTTTCGGTGTGGGAAAGTATTTTCTTTCACCACGGAGCACTGAAATAACTATTTTAAGGGAGCAAGAGTGAAATACATAACACGAGTTAGCTTATCATCTCATGACCTCTTGACCTTGTCTGTCTGTGTGTCCCTATGACCTTTGACCCAATAATATCTTTGATAGGTATTCCAGAAGTTGAGCTGATGAAGTATGAAGAACTGTTTTATGGATTTTAACTTCTTTATTCTGTGTGGATGTTTCCCAATAGGTACTAACGTTATTGTCTTGCTACCAGATGACAATAACAGTATCTATGTCGAAATGTCGCCTATAAAGAAGTTATATATCCATTAAATAATTCTTCATTCTTCACTAACCTAGAATGTTAAAATATAGGGCCAATAGCTTTCTTAGTGCTCAGAAAGTTGTCAGTGCCATACATTAATTAACATTGACTTTATAATTTTGACTAAAATATAGGTCCAGGTGTGAAATATTTTGAATATTTAAACTCATGCCAGAAGATAATATTTTTATCTGGGTTGTTTTGTGTATGTTTTTTTTATTGGGGGGTGGGGTAAGAGGTTTTTTTTGGGTGGGTGGACACGTCCTGGGGGTCTGGGGTTCGAATCCCCCTGAACCGCCCCTCTGGATCTCCGACTACTTTGGATACAGAATAAACATTAATGTCGGTTTTAACGTATTTCATGCTGTATCTGGAATGTCCCGATAGCTTACCGTATTTCCTCTAATAAACGCCCGGGCGCTTATTATTTCAGTACCCCTTAACCCCCCCGGCACTTATTAGAGTCCCAGTGCGTCTTAGAGACCCGTTGCTTATATATATATTTAATAGAATATTGAAGTTTACTAAGGAAGCATAATCTAATGGTTTAGACCCGGCGCTTATTAGAGACACAGCACTTAATGGAGGCCCGGCACTTATTTTCTCAACTACCCTTGACCCACCGCCGCTTATTAGAGGCCCAGCACTTGGAGACCCGGTGCTGATTAGCGTGTTTAACCAGTGGTTTGGATCTTTCTCTTTCTTAATGAATTGTGATTCCTGTAATCTCTCCACTCAGAATGGTTGGCAAGGATAATTTGACAGCTGAATTCATATATAAGATATCCACGGCAATAAAACACAGGCGGTCAATGGGACCCACAGTGTGCTTTATGAGACAATAAAACATGCTCGTGATTTTAGACGTCAGTTAGAGCGTCACTTAGCAAATGACGTCATATGTTACTCCACTTTGATTGTTCAATGCTATTGAATGTGTTCTATGATGGGAGGCATTAATATTTTCAAAATAAAGTTTATACAAACAACATAATATCTCCATGTTTTTTACATAAAAGCCTTTAAGGGCATCTCATATAAGAAATAGAACACTCGTTGTTGTGCTACGTTTTATTCAACAATAAAGCATGCCAACTCGTCTTCTATTTCTTAATTAAATGAACAGACAAGAATATTTAGGGATGATCAACTTCTTTATTCAACAATCGTGACATTTCAGTATATATCCTTATACCGTTTTCAAAGATGCCTAGCGGTTAGAACAATCGAAAAATAAGTATTTTATCAGACAATAAAGGTATAGTTTTTTTTATGACGTAACTATCGAATGACGTTCCCGCTGTTCCACGCCGCTCCCTCATGATCAAGTGTTACCATGGTAACTTAACTTCGAATCGCCTCAGCCGTCTGAACTCTTACATCGCAACTAATAAAGGGTGTACTCCTTTCCATGGTTTGCAACTTCTGCAGTCGGTTAAAATTAGCGGTGGGACAATGAACATCAACTTTTATGACATCAACAAACATTTGAATTAGACAAATTACGTTCCGCCACCACACTTAGACTGGATCAAGCTCTACCCACAATTCTTTTTGGAATGTTAGTCACTTGATCTTAGTGTTTCTTATAGGGGGTGGGTTTTACACGTGGAAAAGCCGTCCATTGGCCCTGTTCATGGATTATTAATATAAAGAATGTAAACAATATTTTTATTTCCAAATTATTGGAAGCAGAATGTTACCTGTATCTGATCATTTGGCATCTAAGAAAAGAAATAAAGTTCGCTGTACCCCAATGTGTTTTGTAATAAAGTATAGTTTTGCCCTAAACTACTATTACGTAAAAGCAACTAACTATAATAGTTCAGGGCAAAACTATACTTTATTACAAAACACATTGGGGTACAGCGAACTTTATTCCTTAAATCAAGCATATTTAAATGGTTTAAACATATTTTATTCCCTGAAAATAGGATTAGGAACGAGTTCACCAACTCTCGTACCCTCGTACAAATATCTTGGCATTGAGTGAAATTTAATGCACTGAGGCCCGAAGAGAAGCTAGAGACTTAATGCCAAGGAAAGCAGACTGAAGGATTTGCTTCAAATAATCCCCCGGGTCTATAATACATTACGAGAGGTGAGGGATGTTTACCACAGATGTCTCGCTACCAGATTTAATGCCAGTATAACGTGTACCGACAACCTACCTTTAAAATACCTTGTATACAAAAAGCCTGTAACAGAACGCTTGCCATGGCAACAAGGCAATCAAAGTGCCCATCATGCATGCTCAACATAGTGCAGGTCGGTGCTGTATGTATATTCACCGAGTATACATTTTCAGAAGGGCACCGAGGTTAGTTTCTCCATCTAATTTGGGAATCTCTGTGTTTATTATAGACTGTCTCCTAGTTTACTGATGAAATGTTATTTATTTGTCAATTGTGCAGATCTTTATATTTTCGGGACGTATCTAGAGAAGGGGTTTCAAACCCTCTCTTTTGAAAAATTTTGCATACAAATTTGATGGACATCGAACGTAATAATAAAAAATTATGGATCCCCTATGATAAACTCTTTACCTACGGAAAATTTCAAAATTTTATTTAAACATTTTTTAAACAATTCGGAGCAACTTTGTAAAACCGCCCCTTATATTTACATTGCTGACGTAGAAACATTGTATATAAAGAACCTTTCTACCTCACTCGAAGAGATAAACATGGTATTAGTCAAGAAAAGACAGATATCCTATATCCTGTTTTATTAAGTTTAGAAAGTAATAAGGGCGAAAAAACAAAGACTTGATTTGCTTATTTTATGGCCTCTTCATATTAATTTGATATGCTTCCAAGTATCACTCTCTATAAAAAATGTTGACAAATTTTATTGCAAACTTGTTTCACAAAGTGACAAATATTATTATCATTATATTTAATTCTCTATTTGTTGTGCTTATCTGGAAACTTTCAGGCAACTTTTCATTTATACTAGACCAAAGCTTCTTTGAGAGGCATTTTAGAAGCTGGTATGATGAATAAGAACAAGTTCTATGGACAGTCAACTTCTTTATTGATATGAGTGCGACGTTTCGATGCAGACCAAAGCTCTTGTTTTTTTTCTGCCAATCAGATACTTAGAGAATAACCAACGAGGTACGAGTGATTACGTGATTATCCATGAGTCTAAATAATGTTCAGCCACGAGCTTTAGCGAGTGGCTCTGAACATTATTTAGACGAGTGGATATTTCCCGTAATCACTCGTACCGAGTTGGTTATTCTATATATTACCCATTATGCAATTAAATTGACCAAATTACGCTTGGTTATTTTATTTTCATGTTGGGCGGCCGCTGTGAAGGACCCGTCGCCACAGTAACATTGTGACGTCATAAGATAATTCGGCTCGTCAGACCATTATTTCATGACGTCATAGTCATTCTTTCTCCGGGTAACCGACCAATCAACGTTGAGAATCACTTGAAAGCACATGTGCAAATATCACAAAAATAATCACCTGTGTCTTCTCACCCGTATGGGTAATATTAAGGTGTATTTGCAGTACATATCAACATTGGCCTAATTTGCTGTCGTTAAAATAATTTCAAGGTTACTATGAAGTTTGGTTTTTATTAAGATGGCTTCGGATGATCAATAAAATCTCACCCTCGGATATTTGTAACTTTTATAAACTTGTGTTGATATATTTGATACCTGAAGACGTTTGAGTGAGATTCTCTATGTATTATTATGTGCTAAGTGACGTGAGACTGAGTCTTCTCTGTTAGGAAAAATGTGTTCTCATCACTGCAGTTTAATATCACTTTCTCAACACAGTGAAATATCACAATGGGGATGACGTTATGTGTACAATGGTATGACGTCACATTTACAATCAACGCAACGTCATCGTCCTTGCTAAGTGACAGAATAACAATGGTATGACGTCACATTTACAATCAACGCAACGTCATCGTCCTTGCTAAGTGACAGAATAACAATGGTATGACGTCACATTTACAATCAACGCAACGTCATCGTCCTTGCTAAGTGACAGAATAACAATGGTATGACTTTGTCGGAACTTACTCTATTGAAACAATTTTGAACTTAAACACCGAATTCAGATCACAAGCATATAATAAACAGGATATTTTGTTTTTTTCAGGATGAAATCACTTTTCTCTTTCATCTAGTGAACATATTGACTTTACCCCGTCACTTGATGTGAGATAAGTGATATCACACTGAAAACACAAAATATCCTCTATTTCTCAGATTCATTGGGGGCGGAATAGCGCAGTGGTTAGCACGTTCGGCTTCTGATCAAGGGGTCCGGGGTTCGAATCCCGCCAGGGGCAGGGTATCTTTGTCTGTAGTAGAGAACTGTTCTACACGCAGTAAGGTTTGGATGCAATGCTACACTGAATTTCAGCGTAGTAACACCCATGGTTTGCTAGTTCCAGCCGATGCTCGCAGGTTTCACCGCAATGCATAGCCACATGGCGTTGCGGGGTTTCTCCCTGCCATAATACTAGCAGCCGTGATATAAGTGAAATACTCTTGAAAGCGGTGTTAAACCCCACCTCACCTCACCTCACCTCACCTCACCTCACCTCACCACACCACACCACACCACACCACACCACACCACACCACACCACACCACACCTCACCTCACCTCACCTCACCTCACCTCAGATTCATGCATGCCTGCCTTGAAATGTTATGGTTATCATCAGTATCATAGTTTCATTCTTCTGTTTCAGGTTATCCATGTACGTGTTGATTCCCGCGATTTGGCTTTCGTCATCTTTTGCTCACAACAGACTCATGAAGGGGTCAAACTTACGAACTGTACAGCTACCGTATTTCGCCTCCGAGGAACAGTAAGCTCTTCATTCAACTATTCGTTGTCTCTTTCTTGAGTCAAAATTTTATTTAGTTATATTGTTAATGTTCTCTCAGAGATATATTTGCCTTATCCTTTGACCCCAACAAAGACTTACAAGAACCCCTTTAAAGATTTCTTTTGGTATACGTATGATTGGTAATACTGTACATATGTAAATATCACTTTCTCACTCCACTCGATGAGATAGAAATGATATTCGGCAAAAACAATGAAATAGTCTCTATTTCATTGAATGCTACAATTGGGGAAGAAGGTATTTGTTTATTACGGTAATTCATCAACTTCATCATATTGCTTATTTGTATTTGTTCCTTTCATTTATTTGTTTATTTCATTTTTCAGTTGCTGGTTAAAGCTTTCAAAGAAGCTGGTGAGGTCAAGGTCACTGTTGCTTTTGATGGCCGACCGGACATCAAGGTCAACGTCAAGCCGACAAACCCTTACCAGGTCAGTATGGTAGTACTTTGTATGCCGGTGTGAACAACAGGAGGATATGACGATTTTATTTTCAGAAATACATGTCATATAGATTGTGTACAAATGTAACATTTATATATATATTTTGGATCGCACTATATGCAACAGTAGAAATTCTTCTACTTTTTAGCTCATCTCGCCTGCAAGGCCCGATGGGCTTATGGCATAACATGGTGTCCGCCGTCTGTCCGTCAGTCGGTCTGTAAACTTTTTGCTTTTTCGTCTTCTTCTCCAGAACCACTTGGTCTAGGAAACTGAAATCCTTGGCCAATGGGGATTCTAAATTGTAAATTTGGTGACCTTGTACCAAATAGGGTAACAGGGGTCACGACCTTAAAAACCTATTTTCATCTTCTCCAGTACCAAAGGTCTAGAAAGCTGAAATGTTGTGTACAGCCTCCTTGGCCAATGGGGATTCTAAATTGTAGATTTCGTGACCCTGCAACCCCAAATATAGGTCACAGTGGTCATGACCTGAAAACTTTTTTCATCTTCTTCTCAAGAACCACTGACCCTAGAGACTTGAAATTTCATGTACGGACTCCTTGGCCAATGAGGATTCTAAATTGTAGATTTCGTGATCCTGCTACCCCAAATATAGGTCACAGAGGTCATGACCTGAAAAGCTATTTTCATCTTGAGATTTTATGTGCTCTTCAAAGGGAGGTAATTTAAAGGAAACAAAAATGATTAATTAAATCTTCAAGTGTGTCTTTATTTGTAGGGGATTTCATCTCTGGCCTCAAAGATAGGTCAGAGGGGTAAGGACGTTAAGACCTATTTCATCCCCTCCATTTAAAGTGCTTCCTATTTGTTTTACCTCTCACCTTGAAGTTGTTATTTGAATTAGTTAATGTATAGAGCCTGATGAGCTACAGAGCCAGTGGCTCTATATTTTGTTTTGAGTCATGACCATGCTGAGGTAACGGTGGCAGAATGGCTAAACTGTTGATATATTCAGTGTTCGCAGCTTGTGTCTAACTCTGAGGGTGTGAATTCGAATCCTGTCTTGGAAAAAGTATAATAATTTGTACTATTGCAAATAGTGTGATCCTAAATATGACATTGTTACATGTGATGAACATCTGTCAAAATTTGGAAATATAAAGTGAGAAAGTTGTGGTAGATATGTTTCATTCTTGTTTCATTCACTGCTTTTAGACTAAAATGTTAATATTTCCTATACATGTATTACATGCAAATCTTTAAAAAAAATATTGTTCCAACTATGTTTGTTCCAAATTATTAACATGATTTTTGAAAATAGATTTGTCCTTTGATTGATAACTTTATAAGATTTTAATATTTAGATAGTTTGTTTTTTTTACACTTTTAGGAATCTCTTTAGTTTCTTTGTAGATACAGTTACTAAAACTAAAGGAAAGTTATTTATTCAATTATTTATAAAATATTTTTGAACTGAATAAAAAAATTACCATCAATTATAATTCATCATCAATTCATGTGAGCTTTTTGTATTTGGAAAGAGCTTTGACGTCTATAATCATGATAACAAACAACCTTCAAACTTCGCGATCATGTTCGAAATTCCAGGGATGAGAATTTTCAGTGTTTTCACTGATTCATCGTATTAGAACATTTTTAGCACCAAGAAATTGAATTAGGTTGCTTTTCAGGAGAAGGGCATAGTACAGATCACTTTTATATGATATTTAAGTCTGTTTACATCTTACAAAATTTTAATTCTGCCCCACTTTAAGCTTAAGGGACACCATGTCGAGAATAAAAATGAGATCATGTGTATCTACCTATGCTGATTAACATGTCTGCTAACAGACACCGAATTTCAGACAATTGACATAATTGGTATTAAAAAACTACTGCATGTAGACAGTGAAGTGAAGCGTAACTCATTAGCAGACACTAATCAGCTTAGTGAGATAAAGATGAGACTCATTTTTATCCTCGACACAGTGTCCCTTTAAGGAAATTATAAAATGATAACCATTCTAGTTACAGGACCTTTATATTTATGAGGAGGCCCTGAATCAGGATGGTTATCAATTTATGTTTTTCTCACGTTTGTAGGGCAACGGACCTCATGAACATTTAGTGTTTTTAAAAACTGAGAATTCTCATATCTGAAAAACAGTCGATAACAGTTCTTGTTCAAACTACCAATATGTTACAGAAATATACTAAATACCCTGGAATATTTAAAGGGACAATAATTGACTTGTGTATTTTTGTGAAAATAAATTTGTAAAGGATATTCATTTGGTGAATTTATGCAATGTCGGAGAGTCAAGGACCTAGTAGCTTTGGTTTTAGACCTCGGACCACTCACTTACTGGCTGGGGATGTAACTCAGTTGATAGAGTGTCCGCTCATCACCGGTAGGTCAGGGTTCGATTCCCTGTCATACCAAAACACTTTAAAAGATGGGAGTTGTTGCTTCCTTGCTTTGCACTCAGCATTATAAGAATAGAACAATGATTGAACTGGAGCTGCAATGTGTTGAATTTCAAATTTGTAATGAGTACAATAAAGTGTAAAGAAAATATTTGGTGACCTTGTGACCCCAAATAGGGTAACAGGGGTCACGACCTTAAAACCTATTTTCATCTTCTTCTCCAGTACCAAAAGATCTAGAAAGCTGAAATGTTGTGTACAGCCTCCTTGGCAAATGGGGATTCTAAATTGTAGATTTCGTGACCCTGCGACCCCAAATATAGGTCACAGGGGTCATGACCTGAAAATCTGGATGTAAGACTGCAGCTTCAAATATATATAATGCTTTCTGTAAATTATGGGTTACAAGTCAAAAGTATATAATTATGAAAAAAGCTTCTGAAATTATTTTTTCATATCGACATCATTTTATCTCATCTCATTTTGGCGATATGAATAGTGTTTGTTATATCTTTAATTCATTAATCAATTATAAGTGACGATGACATTTTAGACTTTAGAACAAGGTCGAATTTTGAAGGTTGGCACGCATGAAATGATGAGAATGTTTAAGGCTGAAATTACATATGATCTTTCCAGCCCACTGCTTTGTTAAATACTTTGCTGATGCTTATATGCCAGTCTATCACTTTTCAAATATTTTGGCTTTTTTTTTAAAATATAAATTATAAAATACTAACAGCTTATAGTATTATTTTACAATGTAGATGAAAATATTGATTTTTGTCATAACCTGCCAACATATGTTTTGACTTATGCTTCATAATATTGAATATATCAAACACTGCAATTGTACTTAGCCTTTTGGGGGGGGGGGGGGGGAACAGGACAATGTTACAAATAAAAATCTATAAATTCGTAAGAATATTTTCCTGAAAGCGTATTTCATAGGAACATATTAATTTCAATATTTACTACAGATCACTTGTTCCCATGTGAAATGTTAACACACAAAAATAGCAAATATACTTGAAAAGAGTTTTTGACCTGGATGTTAGCTTTGAAACCTTCAGAGAAAAATTTATTTTCAAAGATTTTCTAGATAACAACTTCTTCGTAACACACACATTTCGCAGTGTATGCTTATTTCTTCATAAGGTGGAATGACAACTTCCCAATGCAAGGCATAACTCTATCCAGTCTCTATTACTGGCTGATTTAGGCCTTGCAGTATTTCCTTAAGAAATCTGTGCTTAGAAATCCAGGCCCACTATGCATTTCTAGTGCAGTGATTCCCTATCGAGGCACAACAATGCGAGGGAAATACCGCAAGGGTTAAATCAGCCAGTAATGCAGACTGGCAAGAGTTATGCCTTGCATTTGGAATGAATGAAGGAGTGTAAGCATAGAGTCCGAAACATTGTGTATGTTCACAATAAAGACGTTGTTGAAGAATGGAGACAATCAAGTTTATGGATAAACAACTTCTGTATTCTTTGTAGGCAAATTTAATTTTCCACCTAGATTCTAATTATATTTATTACCTTTGAGGGCAATCATATCGGGGTTCATATTTTTTATTCGATTCCCTAGAGCAAAATATCACTTTCTCATGGTGATGTGACGTCATAAACAATGCTATGACGTCAAACATCGTCTATGACGTTGCGTTCTAAATCTGGCAACAGCGGGTCATCAGCCTATGGTTGAAAATGGATTTTATCGTATTTTCATTAATTTCGCATTTTTGGTAATAAACAGAATATTATATTCGTGTCGATGTCATACTATGTTTACGACACTCGTGCCTGAATATCAGTATATCCCTCGCTCTTGCTCAGGAAATACTTATATTCAGGCACTCGTGTCGTAAATGCCATAGTATGACACAGACATATAATATCCTCTATATAATGTTGTTGTCATGCAAGTGATATAAGACATAAGAATCGATGTCGAAACATCGTCTACGAAGAATAAAGAAGTTGTATATCCATAAAAAAAATTCTCCATTTTTCATCACCTCAACTTCTAGAATGCCAATCTAAAAAAAAAAATGTTTCTGGTCTTTACAGGCTGACATTTTTTTTTTTTGAATGAAGAGATAACAAACAAAATTTATACAATTATTTATATAAATAAAGCACAAAGCCTTTTAAATATGTTTTACTATTCCAAATAGTCAATAATCTCACCTCTAGACTCCATCTCAACAGAAAGGAGTGACATTTTCTGTGTCCAAATGTTTCCTGAGGCTAATTTTGTTTAGTTATCTGCCCTTACTTTTGTTAAAACCTAGGCGTGGGTTGGAAATGATGCGGGCGGAAACCACAAACAAATTCTTTTGCGGGGGGGGCTTAGAAAGTTGTGGAAAAAGAACAAGGATATTTTATGGATGATCAACTTCTTCATTTAAATATTGAAAATTTCAAAATTAAAATAAAGAAGTAGATCATCCATAAATATTAACTTCTAGAACGCCTCTCAAACAGTTGAAGTAGTTGTTACCCTGAAAATCTTGATTTCACTTCTAAATGCCCTTAAAAAATTTCATCACAAATTGTTGTGGTGCTCTGTATTAAAATAACAAGGAAATGTTGGCAGGTGTGACACCCCATGTATATTTCACTGCGTTTACGTTGATTTCTAACTTGATCACTACACTTTCATGCTTTCCAGGCAGAAGATGTAAGTCGTCTGTGTGTGTCACTTTGAGTTTCTGACATATTTATTTATCACCAGTGAGATGATAAACAATCATGGATTTGATCAAATTCTTTTAGGTGAAAAAATACTCAATTGCCTACCCTAGATTTCCGTCTTTAAAGGGGCATAAGCACGTTTTGTCGCTGAAATAAGTCAATGAAATGTATTTAAAAAATATATCACAATAGTAAACGCCCATCTGTCTTTGGAAAATAAAGTTAAAAAATGAGTGCACGTGATTCCGTAAAGCCATGGGAATCGTTTTTGTCATTCGAAATAATAAAATGTGTTCACAATATAATGGCAGCCATGCAATTTTTGCTTTATACGCAACACCGTTATTATCACTACGGATAATTGGTTTGTGTAATAACATGTTTTACCTTTCTAAAACTATCATTATAAATGGGAAATTTGAAAAAAATTAAATTTGCAAAAGACGTGCTACTGCCCCTTTAAAAGATGTTATAATATTCATAATTTTGACAACTTCTGTGCTATCCCGCGCCCTGCAAGATTCAAGAAATATGTTCTAATTGTAACAGGATATTTGGGATGAAAAATGTAACAGGATATTTGTGATGAAATGACTTGCAATTGAGTACCTTGATCTTTGGGGAGAATTTAACTAACATATTTCAAATGAATTTAATCTTTAAATACACATTCTTGTTTGAAAATTATAAAGATTGGACGAAAGACATGATTGTTTATCATTTCACCATTTATTTTGAGATTTATTGGTTTTGGTGCTTTGATGTTTTTTATTTCTGTCCCTAACACATTTCTGTCTCTGTTCTAACAAATAAAATTCTAACTTGTTTTTAACATATTAACAATGCTTCATCCACTTACTCTTATATATTTCATTGGGTACTTTATTAAATATCAATTCATAATTGTAGGGTTATATTTTCATGTTTCTGCATTGAAATGCCCAAATGTGAAAGTAATGTCGATTCTACCAATTTAACCATTTTAGTAGTGACCTCTTGGCCGTTACACTGAATGTTAACGCTAATGACCTAATTTCTGAACAGGCACTATAAAGCTAATTTAGTGTTTAAAATTACTTTATTCATGGCTTTGTGTAGCGGTTCCCTGAAATATGGAACCTATTAAAATACGGCCCTCATGTATCTATTCCTGTCATATTTCTTTCTTTCTTTGACTTTCATTTCTTTCTTTCTTTCTTTCTTTCTTTCTTTCTTTCTTTCTTTCTTTCTTTCTTTCTTTCTTTCTTTGACTTTCATTTCTTTCCTTTGAAGCTTTGATTTAAAAGTTTGAAAATTTTGGTGTGAATATAAACCTATGATTTTGAGTTTTCTCTTTGAAAGCCTTGGAAATTTTACCATTTAACCTGCTGTTTCTTGAATATTTGTGCATAATACCGGTAACCAAAATTATGTGATATATCAAATCTTTAAATTTTCGTTTGAAAACCTGTTTCAATTTTCTAATGATTCTATTTGAACACGTACATGTCTGACATGTTAAGTGATTTTTAATTTAATTTAACATGTATCAATTTTCTCATAACATTTTTTTCAAGCCGCGGAATGTTTTCTTTGATAGATTTTCACCTGAATTCTGTTTGTTCGGTAATATCATGAGTCAAAATATTTTTCTTAAATCAATGACTCTGTGAAATAATTTCAGTCAGTTATAGCTTTGCGAAAATAATGGTTAAATGGTTATAGATTTGTTATAATAATGATAAAAATGGTAAAACTTCGTAATAATAATGGCTAAAGTGTTGTCCTCCCCTGTCTTTAAATGAGGAAATTTGATATTTCCAAAGACTTCATTAAACATCCCTTCCGTAACTTGTAGATTTCCCGTTAGATGTCAAACGACTCACTTGTTTCATAAAATATTATTAAACTTGATGTCGTTTAGTATTGTCACATAAGGACAAATTGGAGTCTTCTCTTTTATGTTAAATGTTGTTTCCACTAAAACATCCTGGTTAGAATGTTCTTTTAATAGAATAGAATTTAGTATAGATGTCTGTCAATGTTGAGTATTATTGAATATTACGTGAATGATTTTGTATGTTTTGATTGCAGGACTGGATTGTAAGTTGGTTTGCAGTGGTTTTAGATTTTGCTGAAATATTTTATCTTAAATATTGAAATTTATATTTCGAAGAAAATTTGTTTGGAAAAGAATCGTAGTGAGTTGGCTTGCAGAATTGATTTATTTAAAAAATGAAATGTTAATCTTTGACTTGTTTTAAAATGCCAGGAATTTATACTTATTGTCTTTGAAAAATCCTGGGTGATTTCCTTCATCCATGGTTTTTTCATTGGATTGGCAGTTTAGGTGTGATTTAGTTTTGAAATATTTAGTCGTGGACGAGTGATTTTGAAAATGAATTGCGTTTCATAGAATAGCTTATATATATTCATGAGTGAGATAGAAATTTTTGTGTATGTTTGGGAACGTCGCAATATAAGCATGGTACTGAATTTTTAAAAAAAATTTTTAAAAAAAATTAGAAATGATTTTTAAAATTTATCTGTATTTAAGGCAGTCTTGTTTCAAAAGAAACTAATTAAAGTCAGACAATTTATGTTTTGTAAGACATCATATAATACATTTCATAAGTTCTTAGTCTTTATTTTCATTTATTTCTTAGCAGAAATATTCAAATACTTTTCTACCAATAAACAATAAGAAGAACAAACTTACAAAATGAGAAAGATGACCTGTTTAAAATCATCAGACAGGCTGTTAGGTATTCATTACCTATAAATTGCTAACTATAAAGAAATGTTTTTAAACTTTTTAAAAATTACCAAGAAATCTAAACTCTCTTCAGGATCCCGCTGACATGGTCGACATCGGAATCGTGGAGGAATCCGTCCGTCAAGCCATTTGTATGACAACCACCACCTTCGTCATCACCCATCTGCTGACCCCTGACCTCAGTCAGGTCAAAGGCCACTCAGGTCATGACCGCGGCGCAGGTCAAGGTCAGGGGCCGTCCATGAACCAAGGGTACAGCCAAATGCCACAAACCAACGAAGGAAACTTCGAACGTCGAATGCCGCAAACCCACGGAAGTCAGCCCATGCAGAGTATGAACGTACAAAGCACTCAACTTCAAGCCACCCCGAAACGCAAGCCAGCTCCCCAGCAACCTCAGTTGTCCCCGGCAACGCAGCGTCTCCCCCAGAACGAGGCTCTTTTCGTGCCCATCGAGGCTGAAAAGTACCAAAGTGCTGTAAGTGTCGTGTGATTGGTTAAAGAACGGCTTGGAGCTTCTCTATTGCAGCTTTGTAAATCTTGATGTGACAGCAGCCCTCAAAGAAAATATATTTCTAAAATTTTGCTTAAACTCCTGAAATTTCTGCAGTAAACACATTTTTAACCACAGGGGCTTGGATTGCTGAAAACAAACAGTTCCTAGGTCCAATACTTCGATACGATACACCCTATACTAATATATAAGTATAGAATGTATCGTATATTAGTATAGGGTGTATACTAATATATTAGTATAGGTAAATCGTATATTAATATAGGGTGTATACTAATATATTAGTATAGGGTGTAGTGGAAGTATTGGACCAAGGAACTGTTTGTTAACAGCAATATAAACCCCTGTGTTTTAACGTCATTAAACAATATTTATTATTAGGTTTTTGCAATGGAGAAGTCGTCAAGTTACAGAGATTTGTCTGTCACTTCAAAATCTAGAACATCTATACATAATTTCCAAGAATTTATTTATTTAGTCCACTTTTCTAAATGACTAATTCATTTTGTGAATGTTTCATAACGAACTAACAAGATGTTGTGATTTAGACTTGTTGTAAAGTAGATTAACAATTGAAATGGTTATGTTCATGAACCCTTAATTAATTTAGTCACACATGGAAAGCTAAAAGGGATTTTCTTTAAAGAATAATTGAGAAAAGGAAATACCGGTTCTCTGACCGGGGCATCCAATGTCCTTAGAGAGAACTGGCTGGGATAGCCTATGTATTTAAAGATGCATCCATTGTTTTTCATAATATTTTATTTAGCTTAAATATGAGCTAAAATACCATATGTCCAGATTTCAGTTCAAATAATTTCACTCATGCATATTCATCCAGAATCACCAAAGTACTAGTTTGCAATGAAAATCGAGCAACAGCCATATAATGTGCTGAATCTAAAACTACACGTCCCAGTATGGCCTGGTAAACATTACCAACCCAAATTCTTTTTTGTTATAAATAAGTTTCCAAAATGACGTGTGACTAATTGGCGTGCCTCAAGCGTGGTGCATTGTCATGTTTTTATCAGAAATCATTACTTATATTCTATCATCACTATACTGAGTTGATCATCCTGATAATGGTAATTTTCGGCAACAGTCAGCACTTCTTGATAGAATAACACCTGGTTATGTGTGGCATATGTGACTCCCTGAAACACAATGGATGCACCTTTTTATATATTTCTTTTGAAGAATCATTACTCCATCAGCATAGTGAAAATATCAAATATTC
Organism: Gibbula magus; assembly: GCA_936450465.1. Lineage (NCBI taxonomy): Eukaryota > Metazoa > Mollusca > Gastropoda > Trochida > Trochidae > Gibbula > Gibbula magus. The sequence continues at coordinate 42,903,300 of OW388298.1, forward strand.
CTTAGGGGCCTCAGATTCTTCAGACGCAGACTCAGATCCCTCAGGGGCCTCAGATTCTTCAGACACAGGGACAAATCCCTCAGGGGCCACAGATTCCTCAGACACAGGGACAAATCCCTCAGGGGCCTCAGATTCCTATGACACAGGCACAGATGCCACAGGTTCATCAGGGGCCTCAGATTCCTCAAACACAGGCTCAGATCCCTCAAGAAGTCGATGACACAGATTTCGAGCCTTATGCTCAGATCGAGGTGAAAAAATTGCCTGATGGGAAAATGACAACAAGCCTCACTTCAGAGCCAGTGATCAAAGAGTCAAGGCCATTCGTCGACCCTGAACCAATTGTAATGTCCGATAGAGCGATGGTAGTCGAAACGTCTCAGAAAATGCGAAGATCTGTCACGCCCCCAAGAGGGACAACTTGGGTGGGTACCGTCTGTTGTGGTGAAATCTTTGCTGGTCTTGCGTCATTTTGTGCCCCGTGTCGACAGGATGCTTCATCCTCGCACTTTCATTTCTCTCAGAAATATTTGTTCTGATATTCCGTCAAGAGAGTTCCGTTTCGTCCTGTAGTGTCGTTTTGAGATTTTGTGATTTACCTGTTCACATTTGGTCTATCTGCACAGGTTGTAGTTTGGTGTTTGCACTATTGTTTCATAGAACACTTAAATTGTTTCCATATTGCACAGTTTCTTCTTAGTATGTTTGTACAATATGTAAATTTTAGTACGCTTTGCTCTTTTTGTCATCAGATGTATTTTTCATGGATTTCAACAAAAAGGATTGTCATTGCACATTTTGCATTTGTTGGTGGTTTTTGACAATATGCAAGTGTCATCAAGTAATTTGTTGCTAATATATATAGCAGCAAGAGTTCACAAGTGTGTTGACCCGACTTCACCTCTAACAAAAATGGACCAGCCACCAAGGCCTATCCACTCAGAAATAGGAAGCAGACAGTTCAGTGTAAATTCCTCAAGTAACGACCAAGTTACAAGATTGATATTATTAAATACAAATTGCCTTCGGTTTTAAACTAATTTTCCATATGTTGAATAACGATGAATCCTAGAGGTTTTATTAATGCAACTATTTATCTTATAAGTGTGATTTCAGCGTAGTACCACCCATGGTTCGCTAGTTCCAGCCCTTGCTCGCAGGTTTCACCGCAATGCATAGCCACATGGCGTTGCGGGCTTTCTCCCAGCTGTAATACTAGCAGCCATGATATAAGTGAAATACTCTTGAAAGCGGCGTTAAACCCCAACTCACTCACTAGCTATTAGTGTAATCAGTAAGATTTTTAGTATCCATGGAGACTGGAGATGTCAATGACAATTCTGTTCAGCCGTATTGTCACGCTGATTGTCAAAAACACTGAGTAGCACCTTTCAGCCATATGGGAGTATTTCTGTGGCTAGCGCCTTTGGCAGTTCGCGGTTCGAATCCCGCCAGGGGCACTGCAACTTTGTCTGCTGTGTAGAACTGTTCTACACGCAGTAAGGTTTGGGTGCAATGCTACACTGAATTTCAGCTTAGTATCACACATGACCACACATGGTTTCACCACAATGTATAGCCACCATGGTGTTGAAGGCATTCTCCCTGCAATAATACTAGCAGCCCTTATATTGCAAGAATTTTATGGTACTGAGTAGCAACGTTTCTGAATAAAGCGTGTATAAAGAAGTGTTTTCTTATATGAAATATATCAACACAAGTTGGTAAAAATTACAAAAATCTGATATCTTATGGATATTTTATTTTGTCCAAAGACCGCTTGCACAAAGCCCCCATTGACTAATGTGATCTTATCTCTATATTATCATAAAGGGCTAAGGGCACCCTGCCTTTGTCTAAGGTGGCTTTGTGAAAATGGTTCCAGGTCACTTATTAAAGGGGCACTGCGTCCAGGATAAAAATGAGATCACTCTTATCTTTCTTTGGTGTTTAGCGTGTCTGCTTATGAGTTATGGTTCGTTTCACTGTTTACATGCAGTAATCTTTACTACCAATTACTTCAATTGTCTGACATTTGGGGTCTGTGACTCTTTAGCAGACACGTCAATCACCATAGGTAGATAAAAGTGATCTCATTTTTATCCTCGACGCAGTGCCCCTTTAAGTCTATTACAGTAAACATGGACGGTAAGTTTCCACAAGTCGTCAGACAGACCCTACCAGCATTTCCTTCCATTTGTTCCACCATGGATATTAAAAAACATCATTAGTTCATGTCGATTTCATGCTAATCTTGCCCTTAAGAAAGGCGAGTATATTATTTTGCTTGTACACTGAATACTACTTATTATGCATATAATAAACACTTAAGTGGTTAAAAGAATGATAAAAAGCATGCTTGAGTTTACAGGAGTAACTTTTAACTTTTAACAAAAATCAAACTAAAATGTAAATTTGCATTTCTTTCTATTTTTGCAATTGTTTTGCAGTAAAGGTATGTATGCTACCAATTTCCTCTAATATCAATGGGTAACTAATAAGTGTCCGGTTTCTTATAAGCGCCTTTATGACTGATGGTGTAAAACAACAAGAAATAAGCGTTGTGTCATCGATAAATGTCAAGTCTCTTTATATGCCAAGGTCCTTATTGTCCAAACTTTGAAAACCTAACAAACTTCGTAAATCCACTCTTTAACACAGTGGCTACGTTAAAAGTTAAAAAAATTCTTGAGGCTATGATCATTTTGAAAATAAGGACCCAGGTCTCCATTAAGAGGTATGTGGACTCCATTGCTGTATCGCCAATGATTACCAGGTTCATACTCAGAACTTGATGTCTCACATATTATATAAGTAAACTATCTCTGTAGATATAACATGTTTCTATTTCCTATAGATTTAAGCGTCAGGGCTCTTATTCTCGAAACGTTCGTATCCTCAAGAATTCCTAACTTTTATTGTAGCCCATATGTTACAAATGGGTTAAGGTGTTTGTAAAGTTACAAACGGTTCGAGAATAAAGGCCCTGGACCCATATTTTTGAAGCTCTCTTAGCGCTAAGACAGTCGTAAGTGCCATACATTAACATTGGCTTACGACCATCTTAGCACTAAGAAAGCTTCGAAAATATGGGTCCTGGGCCTAGATTTTCGAAACTCTCTTAGCCCTAAGATACCGTATTTCCTCTAATAGGGGCCGGCCCTTATTAACAATTAGGGGGTCTTACCCCCCGGCCCTTATTGGAGGCCCGGCTCTTATTGGAGGCCTGGCCCTTATTATGATAATAGGTTTTCCAAAGTCAACTTGAGACATGTATTCTAATGTTTGAAACAAATTTTCCCGGTATACATGACACGCTTGTTATAGTTATAGTTATATGTGTGGTATTAAAAACACAAAAGGGAGGGAATATTTAAGTACAAAGGGAAGTAATGATTGACTAGACCCGGCCCCTATTGGAGACCTGGCCCTTATTAGAGGCCCGGCTCTTATTCATGTTTAGGTACCTTTAGCCCCCGGCCGCTATTAGAGGCCCGGCCCCTATTAGAGGAAATAGGGTAGTTGTATGCCAATGTTATTGTTTGGTACTTACAACAGTCTTAGCACTAAGAGAGCTTAGAAAATCTAGGCCCTGGTCACTAGTTAGAGCCGGGTCAGAAAGTCTGTTGCCGCTAGTAGAGGAAATACGGTGCTTGATAATGTACAACACAACTCCATGTCTTCTGCATGTTAGTTTAGTCTGCTGCACTGTCTAACATCTTTATTGTTAATCCAAACATTTCAAATAAAACTCTTTGCAATAAAACCATGATTCTGTTTAGTTTCAGACCCCGGTATCGTCTGCTGCCGAAGTCCCCCCAAAACCCCCCCGGTTCGTGGGGGACAAACGTCTCCTTGTTAAAGTCATCAAAGCCAACGGAGTCGGCGCCAGGGAAATTGGTATTTATGAACTGCATGATAACGTACATTGCATGGATGATATGACGATCTTATGATCTGATGATCTGATATTCTGAAGATTTGAAGATGTGACGATCTAATGATCCGAAAATTTTATGGTATGACAAGATGAAATCATCTGAAGATTTTATATGACGAGATCTAATCATCTGAAGATGTTAAGATATGACGAGGTCTAATCATCTGAAGATGTTAAGATATGACGAGATCTTATGATCTGAAAATTTTAATATCTAATAATCTAAAGATTTGACGACGGGTTGATCTGAAAATTTCATGCTCTAATGATCTTTTGATCTAACGATCTAATAATCTGAAAATTTGATCTGAGAACATACGAGGCAGCCGACCTCATAAACTTTCAGATGATGATATCCATCTTTTACATTAGCTGACACGTACACCAATGTCATGGAATCTTCCGTAAAATTTTCCTTTAATTAATCCACACGCACTGGTACTGTTGAAATGTGTGCAGCAAAATCTTTGGTCTTTCACGAGTCGTGTGTCGCATGTTCAGATTTGTATTAGCCAAGGTTGTCTGCTATGGGCACTCTTTATGTGGTATTTGCCAAGTTGCCGAATACTAGCCAGTAAATAAGATACCATGCAATGGATAGTTACATAATAAAAGTGTTTTATAGACTTAGTTTATAATGTTGTCTTGTCCAGTGAAGTGTCCATGTTTAGACTAGCTCCGAGTGGCGTGGTTCTCACTTTTATAATCACCCATGTATAGCGTGTAGGCCTCGTAGGCTGAATACATTCTGTCTGTCTGTGTGTCTAGCCTATATAGGCACTGAGCTACCGGCCTGTTGTCAGATGGAGGATGCAGAACTGGCATCCGTTAGTTTGACGCAAAGCGCAAAGTATAATAATATTAGTTAAGGCCTTAAAAAAAACTTTCTGGTCTTTTCAGGCTGATGACGCGATTATTATTTTTTTACGACGGAATGAAGAGATAAACACACAAAATTTATACAAATATTTATATAAATAAAGCACAAACCCTCTTAAATATGTGTAACTATTCCAAATAGTCATTATCTCACCCCTATACTCCATTTTGTCAGCCTGTAAAGATCAGAAACTTTTTTCTTTCTTTTTTTTAGGCCTTATTACTGTCCTGGCTGGTCAGAGTAACTTGGTATCCGCATTTTTACAGAACTCTAAAAATGCTTACAAAAGTCATATAGACTTAGATTCCAGACATGCCTACCCTTACGAATTTGGCGTAATCCTTACTAATTTTTGGGTCAAATTACGACTCTTACGATCGAATAGAAAAAATACGATAAAATCAAATTAATCAAAATAAATTTAATTTTATTTATCTTTTCATAAACCTTCTGTATTTCTAATAAACTCTGTGTGTGAACTTACTTGTGTTTGTGATTTATTAACTGTTTTGATGAACAAAAAGCTAGTTATACTTATGTAAACAGAAATCAACAGTTACTGTCAAAACCAGGAAGTAAACAAATTGATAAATATGGCAGTGCGCATGACTGTTCAATTATCCGTTCGTAATAATTCTGTCATACCGAGTTTGTCTCGATGCAACGAAATGAAACGAGTTATAAATTATGTAGTGCTCATAAAATAGTTACCTTACTATTAATTGGCTGAAATTACTGTTTTTTAAAGGTGCTCCTACTATTTCTTACAAAAAGGGGTAGGCATGTCTGAGATTCCCCTAGCCATATTTATAGCGTTGTCTAAGATCCCGATTGTCATTTGCGACAGGGGAATGCAATTTCTACTGGTTCCAGTTTAAATTGCATTCGTGTTTTCAATCAGTACAGTGCCGTCAATTTAAAACTCATCGTAATGATATTAAAATCATCACTTGCAAATTTTGTTTCAAAGCAAAGTCTTCATATCAGGAATTTTGCAAAGGGTGTTGGGAGGCGGGGAAGGATTAGTTATTGAAAAGCAGGGAGTTCATCAAGGTTACGATCTCTCAAAAGGAGTTTCTTGATCCGCCCATTTAAAAGAGGGTTCTATCGGGCTATATTTTGTGGAAACGAAATTCGGGATTTTCCTGTTTACACATATATGTTAGTATACATGATTAAAACACAGTCAAATTGAAAGACACTAATGGAGGTAATATTTTGATGACTTTATATTTCAAACAAAAGCGCACCTTTGTTGAAAAATAAAAACAATGAGAACTGAAGCCATTCATCGGCGCTGCGAGTGGGGAAAACTTTGCTACAGCATTACAGCAAATTGTTTATTAGTTTTATTACATGTGATGTGTTACTGTATGAATACTCTATCAGTGTGTGTCTTTAGTGATTAAAAAGTTGTAAAATTAGATACAATATAGCGTCTTTTCATTTCACGCAATGCAAAAAATCCAATATGGCGACAGAACCATCCCTTTAAAGCTCTCTTGAGGGGGGGGGGAGGTATGAGTTGTTAGGTTTGGAATTGAGTTTGTTTATGTTTTTAGATTCGGGCCAGGAGGGCCGAATCTTTGAGATAAGTGCCTAATGCTTGGAAGGTATTTTGGTTATTGTTTGGATTTAATATTAGAATAATGTTTACTGTTTACTATCTACTGCCTCCATCTGGCGACAGACCCTCCATATATACGCGTGTGTGTGAGTATAGCTCAGCTCACAGTCTAGACAATCAGTCGTCGGCACACTAAGTCATCACTTCAGAAAGTGGGTCACACCCGGGAGCTGGTCTAAGTCCTTCTGCATTGTTTTCATTTCTAGGTCCTTTGAATTTTCTAGGTTCGGTTGATCCTGTTGTGCTGCTGTTGATGGACGACCCCATTCAGAATCACTCCACCAGTGTCGTGCGCAACACCTGCAATCCTTTCTGGGACGAGAGCTTCCTCTTGTGAGTGTCTAATTGCGTTTATATTTATATGTAATGCATAACACATTCATACAAGGGTGTTCTAGCAAAGAGAGGCCTTTGCTCTAGAGAAGACCCGAGGACGAGAGCTTCCTATTGTGAGTGCTTTTGTGTCTAATTGTGTTTATATTTATATGTTATTAATTAAGTATTTCTGAGTTGGCCCAGTTACAGGTCCGAGGTCTGTTGTATTGGCCCGAGACGCAGTAACTTCTTTTCATTCTATTTGCACAACACTAGACATCTCATATATATTGAAATGATAATTATAAACAAGATTGGTGAACAAATAGCACGGGTCGAACTTGTGAAGGGACAGCTTCGGGCTTTCACCAAATGTGCAACTGCGCATGCTCAGACTCATATTGGCCCAGTTTGTCTCGTATTGGCCCAGTTTTTCCCGTATTGGCCCAGTTTCCCCGTATTGGCCCAGTTGTCGAATCACATGGTCTAGGCTGTAAATGCTGTATACATGCCATAACATTGATAGTTAATTAATAATTGTATGTAATGCAACTCTTTCTGGGACGAGAGCTTCCTTTAGTGAGTGCTTTTGTGTCTAATTGCGTTTATATTTCAGACATGCCTACCCTTACGATTTTGACGTAAGCCTTACTATTTTTGGGGTCAAATTACGACCTTACGATGGAGTAGAGAAAAATCAAATCAAATTAATCAAAATAAATTTTTATTTTTATTTTCATAATCGTCTGTATTTCTAATAAATTCTGTGTGTGAACTTACCTGTGTTTGTCATTTATTAACTGTTTTGATGAACGAAAAGCTAGTATATACTTATGTAAACACAAATCAACAGTTTCTGTCAAAAACCAGGAAGTAAAATTGATAAATATGGCAGTGCGCATGACTGTTCAATTATCCATTCGTAATAATTCTGTTATACCGAGTTTGTCTCGAAGCAACTAAACGAAAGCCCCAAACTTTATTTGTTATTATTACTGTAGTGTTCATAAAATAGTTACCTTACTATTAATTTGTTGAAATTACTATTTTTTAAAGGTGCTCCTACTATTTCTTACAAAAAGGGGTAGGCATGTCTGATATTTGTATGTAATGCATAACACATGAATACGAGGTTGTTCCAGCAAAGAGAGGACTTTGCTCTAGAGAAGACCCGAGGGCGCATTAGCGGCCAAGGGTCTTCCCGTAGGCGACGGCCTCTCTTTGCTAGAACGCCCGAAGATGAAAGACTAATGTGACTGCCATTGTCTAAATGTTTTAACTACAGTACAGGTGATCCAAGTAAAAAAAAGAGCACATAAAATATCATCAAAGTTCTCGGACAGTAGAATACTGCTCAACAATTAACTCTTCTCTTCATAGTCACCAATCCCCTGTGTTCTAATGGTAAAGTCTTGGGCTACAAAGCGAAGGGTTGCGAGTTCGATTCCCGCATTGCCTGCTTTGAAAATTTGAAACTTGGCAATTTTGTAGATATGTTATCTTACTTAATGTATTGGGTGCAAAGAATCCTATTTGGAAGGCCTTCAACTGTATAATACCCTGCTGGAAAGGCATTATACTGTACAAGGCCCTCCCAGAAAAAGGACTTATTTCAAGGGTGTTAAATGGGCTTTTAGATATATAAGTTTATATATCTCTCCCCCTGTATGTGTCTTTGTCTGACAGTCACCCATTCTTATAATTATGTTTGTATGGGTGTTTGGAACCGAAGGAGTTTATTGCATGTCCAGCGTCTGTCTGTTAAACCTCACATTTCAATTTCTTCTCAAGAACCACTTTTCTTACACAATCTATGCTTTGGATTTTCTTTGTCTGATTTTCTGTCTGTTTTCTGGATCAAAGCATCCATTTGTAGGTGTCTTCCTAAATATCTATCACTGTCTCAATGTGTCTCATGTCCTTTGGGCTCTGTCTCAATGTCCTACTGTTGCTCTGCGTATCTGTCGGGGGGGCGGGATGGCGCAGTGGTTTGCTCGTTTGGCTTCGGATTAAGAGATCAGGGGCACAGCAACTTTGTCTGCAGTAGAGAACTGTTCTACATGCAGTAAGGTTTGGGTGCAATGCTACACTGAATTTCAGCGTAGTACCACCCATGGTTCGCTAGTTCCAGCTGATGCTCGCAGGTTTCACCGCAATGCATAGCCACATGGTGTTGCGGGCTTTCTCCCTGCCATAATACTAGCAGCCGTGATATAAGTGAAATACTCTTGAAAGCAGCGTTAAACCCCAACTCACCTCACCTATCTGTCGGTCATCCCTGTCTGCCTGTCTGTCATCCCTGTCTGTCTGTGTGTCCAGTTGTCTGACAAGTAACAATGATGCTTGTATCTTTACAGTGATGTCACTCAGAACAGCAATGAGCTGCGCTTCGAGGTGTTCGACAAGACAAGACAACCTGGAGGTAAGAAAAATTATAAATACGACAACATGTTATTTGACATTGTTTAAATCATGTAACATAATTGCCCAATGCTTTTGGAGACTGTCCTTTCATTATTCTATCAAATTTGCGGTGCTACGAGAAATCGTAGCTCGGGTCTTCTCTGTCTTTGTGGCCAGATCCACCAAAGAATACTGAATGGTACCACTAGGAAATGGGTGGTATTCGGACGGTACCTTTTTGTCATCCCCCTCTACCTCTCTACTTATATTCTTTATATATTAAAAATATATATGCATATATCTATGTCTTTTAAAGGGGCAGTAGCACGTTTTTTTTCAAGTTTTTAGCTTTCAAATTTCCCATTTATAATGATGGTTTATATTATTCATATTTACATAAGAGAGTAAACATCTTATTACACAACCAGTCATTTGCATGTGGTAATACCGGTGTTGCGTATAAAGCAAAAATTGCATGACGGCCATGTTATTGTGAACACAATTTATTTTTTCGAATGACAAAAACGATTCCCATGGCTTTACGGAACCATGTACACTCATTTTTTAACTTGATTTTCCGAAAAGAGAAGGGTTTTTTTTTTTGACATTATTTTTCAAATACATTTCATCGAGCGAAAAAACGTGCTACTGCCCCTTTAATATTATGGCAATGGCATAAGATTGTGTATAAGGTTAGATACAGTAAATGTTTGCTATATGATGTAATCCTGCCACCACAGAGGACTTCCTGGGTGAGACGACGGTGTATGTGGAGGATCTACGACGCACTCCCAGCAGTCGACAGATCCTAGCTCTACAGGCTCGCCCCGGACACATGGACTCCATCAGCGGATCTCTCACTGCCGAGGTAGAGTACTCTCTCTCTCTCTCGCTCTCTGTCTCTCTGTGACACTGTGTGTGTGCCTGTCTCTCTCTCTCACTCTCTGTCTCTCTCTCTCTCTCTCTCTCTGTCTCCATCTGTTTCTTCTAGTCTCTGTCTCTGTGTCTCTTCATCTGTCTCTCCTAGACTCTGTCTCTGTGTCTCTCCATCTGGCTCTCCTAGTCTCTGTCTCTCCTAGTCTGTGTCTCTCCATCTGTCTCTCCTAGTCTCTCTCTCCATCTGTCTGTCCTAGTCTCTGTCTCTCTCCATATGTCTCTCCTAGTCTCTGTCTCTCCATCTGTCTCTCCTAGTCTCTGGCCAGGGGCACGGCAACTTTGTCTGCAGTAGAGACCTGTTCTACACGCAGTAAGGTTTGGGTGCAATGCTACACTGAATTTCAGCGTACCACCCATGGTTCGCTAGTTCCAGCCGATGCTCACAGGTTTCACCGCAATGCATAGCCACATGGCGTTGCAGGCTTTCTCCCTGCCATAATACTAGCAGCTGCGATATAAGTGAAATACTCTTGAAAGCGGCGTTAAACCCCAACTCACCTCACCTCACTTCTCGATAAAATAAGACCATTTATAATGTTTGACATATTTGACCCAAACAACACATTGGATGTACCTTTAAACAAAATGGAGGATAGGCCTGATTGGGCAATTGGTTTTTCTCCACAGTTCCTGTACATGGACTCCGCGGAGGCTGAGATGATGATGGGCATGTCTGGCCTCTCCAACAACCAGCTATCCCCGAAGAGGCGGATTGAGACGGAGCGAACCGTGACACCAGGTGGCACTGTTATCACTACTACCACAACAACCACCCACAAGCCGCAGTTCCAACTGGCAAAACCAGGGGTGGATGGTAACGACTAGAAAATGATAAACTTTTAAAACTTGAGTTACTGAATTCAAATATAATTAAGTTAAATTATTGAAGTTCATTGAAGATGGTTAGGAAACTATGACTTTAATTTTTATTGTTTTTGACGATGGTGACATCTAGAAAATGTTGATAAACTTTTTAAATCGACTTACTGAATTCAAGTCTAATTAGAATGTATTCTTTTTATTTTACTAATTCTTCTTATTTTTTTAGAAGGTAACATCAAGAAAATTTTGATAAACTCTTAAAACTTGAGTTACTGAATTCAAATATAATTAAGTTAAATTATTGAAGTTCATATTATTTTGGAAGATAGTAAGGGCTAGGAAACTATGATCAACCTGACTTCAGTTTAATTTGAGTTAGAATTAAATCTGTGAAATTCTTATTGTTTTTGAAGATGGTGACATCGAGAAATTGTTGATAAACTTTCTGAACTTATTTTCTTCAAGTCTAATTAGAATTTATTCTTTTTAATTTATTAATTCTTATTATTTTTTTAGGTAACATCAAGAAAATGTTGATAAACTAATTTAACTAATTTTTTTTCACATTGTGATAATTGAAAGAATTCATGGCTTTAGATTTCAGTTGAACCAAATAACTGTATATATATAGTCTTTACTGGAATGACTATCTGAATCAAAATTAATTTATCCATTATCGCATATAAAAAATCAATATATTCAAGATATATGTTTCAATGATAAAATGGACTGACACTACATTGATAAAATAATATTAATAAGCATCATAAACAAATTACAAAAGATATTTTAAATATTAGTGTCAATGGCATTTACTAATAACTATTATTTTCTTTTATTTAATTTTCATAACAAATAACTCAAAATTCTTGTTAGATATTTGATTAATTAAAACATGTGAATAGTATCATTATGAGGATTTCCCCACAGGCGGCAGACATATACGTAAACCTACCTACCTACAACTACAAAACTACCTAACTTACAAAAAAGATAAGACAATGTCCGCCATCTTGGATTCTGCCATTGGACTGGAAATGGAATCTTGGATCAGTCTACGAATATTACAAAGCGTATTTGAGCCAGCAAACCAGTTTAATCATTTTTGGTCCAATGGCAGGATTCAAGATGGCGGACAGTGTCTTACCTTCTTTATATGTTATATGTAGGTATACGTATATGTATAGAGTTAGAACCTGTGTCAATAGTATGAAGATTTAGCTGGTTTAATAATCGTTAAGTTTAATCCTGTGATTTGTGATTCGCATGGTTTGTGGTTTCAAATGTATAATTTTGCTTGAAATAATCATAATTTATTTCATGTTTGAAGTGAAATTAATCTTTATTTGTTTTGATATTTGGTCAACATATGGTTTTAATTTTCTCGAGTTATTTTTTTGACTATTTATGTTAACTTTGTTTCCCTTAAAAAATTGATAAATTGTTTTCGAAATTGTGTTGTTGATAGCCATTAAAGTTTTATATTATTTATCATAAAGTTTTCCAAAATAAGATTGCAATCATACATCACTTCATTAGTAACAAAATTTTATTTGGTTTCAGTTTATCTATTAAAAATTGGGAAGTGATTTGTATGTAAACCTTTCTCTCCACACAGAGGTAACTCAAGTCTTATCTTCCCACGTGACCTCTGTTCTTTAAGAGATTTTTCATATTTCTCCCCGAAAAAAGTAGCATGAACATTATGCAGCAACAATATACCCCTTTATTTTATCCAAACAAAATATGTGTCTTAACATTTTTCAATACAATTCAATTGTTCTTTAAGAATTTTCAAACAGGCAATTCGCAGTCTGATTATAATTGACAGTTTTTTTTAGGAATCAAAATTGCAAAATAGTACATCTACAGGTAAACAAACTCATATCGTTCAGAAGTTTCCGTGCAAAACCAAGGAATCTACAGAACCTGTTCGTATCCGGGTAGATGCATTATTTTGAAAATTTTATTTCTCAGAACAAGGTCGATTTTAATCAGACTGGGGGAATTTGAATCCCCTGATTCCCCGCCAAATTCAAATGACAGAATTGGTACAGCATCCTCGGTTACCCAGGGTTTTATATATGCTCCGTTACTCTCCACTATATCACCCATGGGAAACCTTATCAGGAGAATCTGTACTCAAATTACCGGTACCCGCCCTTGGCCGGCGTGACGAAGTCAGTAACCAAAGAAAATATGATAAGACGGAAATGGTCAAGGGAGATAACAGGTGATGGATGGCTAACCAAATGATCTCGCATGCTTCGCAACGAAGTGATATGAATTGTCATTGGTTCGCAGGTCCAAGCTGCATAGAAGTTTGATTGGCTCTCGCCGGCCGTAATTTGAGTACAGATTTCTCTGATGAAGTTTCCCATGGGTGATATAGTGGAGAGCAACGGAGCATATATAAAACCATGGGTAACTGAGGATGAGTTTGGACATAAACATGGATACAGAGGCTTTGTGGGAATGTATGACTTGAGTAACCTCATTGGGGAGAGATCTTACCCCGACTTGTGCCTGCCTCTCCCCTGAGCGTGAGTGTCCCCCCCTAACTGCATGCCCTCCTCCCCCAGATTCCCCGAGTACCGTTGAGAAACACCATCGGTCTAATCCTGATCTGGACAGCTCCGATACCATGAGTGCTGACCGGTCCTCACCCTACTTCGGACGATCCGCAGATATGTCGCTCTCTGAGTCTGCGTCTTCAGGTAACAGGAGGAAAGCCTGCAAAATGGTGTTGTTTCATGTTGCAATAAAACCTTTTGAATTAGTTAGGGAAATCCAATATAATGTACTTAATTTGGGTCAATCCACAGATAGGTCTCTCTGAGCGGCTTCTTCTGGTAACTTTGGAGGAAAGCCTGTAAAAAGACGTTGCTTATGTTGCAATAAAACCTGGTGAATTGAATAGGGAAACCAAGCATTACATGTTTCATTTTGGGTAGTTTAAAAATATGTCTTATTCTTAGTCGTCTTCTTCTGGTAACTAGAGGAAAGCCTGTAAAATGGTCCTGCTACATTTTGCAATAAAGCCTACTGAATTAAATAGGGATCTCAATTTGTACAGTGGACAGATTCTCTTCCTGAGTAGGTCTATTCGAGTAACTGGTGGAAAGCCTGCAAATGGTGTTGTTTCCATGTTGCAGTAAAGCCTAGTGAATAGAATAGTAATCTCATTTGGACAGGGGCGGGATAGCGCAGTGGTTAGAGCATTCGGCTTCGGACCAAGAGGTCCTGGGTTCGAATCCCACCAGGGGCACAGCAACTTTGTCTGCAGTAGAGAACTGTTCTACACGCAGTAAGGTTTGGGTGCAATGCTACACTGAATTTCAGCGCAGTACCACCCATGGTTCGCTAGTTCCAGCCGATGCTCGCAGGTTTCACCGCAGTGCATAGCCACATGGCGTTGCAGGCTTTCTCCCTGCCATAATACTAGCAGCCGCGATATAAGTTAAATACTCTTGAAAGCGGCGTTAGACCCCAACTCACCTCACCTCACCTCATTTGGACAGAAGATAGAATTAGACGATCCGACGATATGTCTCTCCCTGAGGATCTTCAGGTAACTGGGGGAAAGCCTGCAAAATGGCATTGTTGGATATTGTAAAAAACCTGCTGAATTAAATAGGGAAACCAAATATTATGTGTTTCATTTTGGACAGTCACAGATATGTCGCTAAGAGTGTGGTCTCAAGATACTGGGGGAAAAAGCCTGAAAATTGTACTCTGATAGGATGCAGTGAAGTTCACAGAATTACTTATCTAAAATGAAGTGTAGAACTGTAGCTAGTTAGTGTCTATAATTTTTGATAAACCATATGTGTGAAGGTTTATTCAAGTAAGCCGTTAATAGTATTGTATTTTGATTTACTTTAAAGGTGCATCCATTGTGTTTCATAAAATTGGCTTTAATACGTTCCAACTCACCACATGTGCTGTTTACAACACAAACAAATTCACTCAGCTTGCATATTCATCCCCAATCGCCAAATATATCATAATTACGAGTTTCCAATTAAAATCGAGTAACATCATTATGCATTTGCAGAAACCGAAACTGCACTATCAATTTACATGCACAGTAGTTATATGACCTATAATGGCTATTCAACATTATCAACCCAAATTTGTTAATGTGTCTGTTAAAGTAAGATTCCAAAATTACATTTGACTCATTGGCGCACGTCAATCGTGATGCATTGTCCGGTTTTCGATCAGAAATCACTACTTTTACCTTCATACCGTCAATATACTGAGTCGACTATCATCAAAATGGTAGTTTTCGGTAACAGTCAGTACCTCTCGATAAAGTAACAACATTTATAACGTTTAGAATATGTGACCCCAATCAACACAATGGATGTACCGTTAAGAGGATTATCAATTTTGTAGTGATTTACTTTGTTCACCACACTGTGTTTAACCAATGTTGATATGATAACTGTTCATGCTTTAATAGTTGTTTTTAAGTCTAGATTCTTTCCTTGTGTGTTGATGTTAAATGTCACTAACTTTGTTGATTTCAGGAAGATGGAGACTGCATGCAGTTTGTTGTTTGAACGTATCACATTATTTATTTATTGTTTGATATAGTTTTGGTAAAGCTTGTTAGGCAAAAATAAAATTGGCTTGTTTGACATTATCTCCTACTAGTACTTAAAAATCTTGTCGGGGGCGGGATAGCGCAGTGGTTAGCGCATTCGGCTTCGGATCAAGAGGTCCGGGGTTCGAATCCCGCCAGGGGCACGGCAACTTTGTCTGCAGTAGAGAACTGTTCTACACGCAGTAAGGTTTGGGTGCAATGCTACACTGATTTTCAGCGTAGTACCACCCATGGTTCGCTAGTTCCAGCCGATGCTCGCAGGTTTCACCGCAATGCATAGCCACATGGTGTTGCGAGCTTTCTCCCTGCCGTAATACTAGCAGCTGCGATATAAGTGAAATTCTCTTGAAAGCGGCATTAAACTCCAACTCACCTCACCTCACCTTAAAAATCTTGTCAAAAATATTAATGAAATTAATGTTATTTATGATTTATAGTCTTCTTTGTCTTCTTTGTTGACTTGTACTGTTCACATTTTCAATATCTTTTTGTCTCTAGCCTCTATAATTAATAAAATATGTAATTAATTTTGTGTAGCCTATAAAAAAGTTTAAATAGTAATGTTTGCATTTAAAAAATAGTCCTTAAAGATTAAAAATTATGCAAACTTCGTCAAATTCATAACATACAATTTAAATTATCTAACCTTTGTTTTTAGAAATAATTTGAATTCTTAAAAGAAACACAATTGAAATAAAAAAATAAATATTGAAGAGGAAAAGGGGAAATAATTTTCTCCATTAAATTTGGAAATTCTCATGTGTATACTTTAATGTTTTTGGTTTTAATTGAAATAACCTATGGGAAAAGTTATAATCACTTTTGTTTATCATTTTAAAAATATTAAATAGATAAAAAGATAAGTAAAAAGTAGAGAAATAGTTATTCACACTACAAATGGTTTAACAAGAGTTTTATCAATTGAATCATCTGTCAGTATTCTAGCAATTGATTGAATTTATGTTCTTAGATAAATAAATAAAAAAATTCTATTCTGAGAGAAACATCAGACATCCATCCCTGGTTTTGTGAGAATATATTGACAATGACGATTGTAATCATGCTCTAGTTATTGTTTCAAAAATGTCAAAAGTAAACATATGCCATCGATTACTTCAGGCAAAATAACATCCAGTTTCAAAATATGTCTTACGACTGTAAAGATAATTGCTAAAATGAATTGTCTTTTGACTTTAAATTTCCAATATTTTTTCTAGTCTATTCATGACAATTAATTTTAATTCTATATTATTAATTACAATCAGTATATAATATTTGAACTCCTTTAAATCCTCAAAACTTAAACTTGCTGTCAAATAATTTTGTCTTTATGTTGTTTTCATTTTCAAGTTTGCATTGCAGGTGTACAGGGAACTGGGGTACCAGTAAGTAGCAGAGCAGACGCCATTTTTGCCCATGGCGGCCATTTTGAAAATCTTGCCAATGCAGTTTGCATTGTGTTCTGCTCTTGGCATGTTTTGTGTCGTGTACTTAGTTTGAATGAATGTGGTTTTATTACAGAATTACTAGTTATTAACGGAGTGGAATCGGTTGCGGAAACAGCTATTCGGGAGTTAAAGGAACAATCCCGGCGCCCCCGTACACCGACAAAAACTAGTACACTAATCATAACCGGTGTCAAACGGGTAAGGTCCCCCCACTTCCTCTCTCCTGATTTTCGGTGATCGTTAGTTAATTAGTTAATTAATTTCTTAATTATGATATGAAATTTGATTTAAGAATTATTTTACATTAGAGAGGAATGTTGTTTAAGGATGAAATGAAAGGATATCGATGAAAAGCAATTTTGCTGAGATTTTGGAATTGATATTTTGTGATTCGGGATTTTGAGCATAATTTTTTTTAATTATTAATAAAATATTCATTTAGAAAATTTGTATTCATAACAAATATTTATGAAAGACCGGGATCCAGATTGGTGATTATGAAATATATTTCTGCAATTTCGGATTTTTTTTTCGTTTCTGAAATAATTTCAGTATGTCCTTTCAGAGAACTTCTTAATTATTTTTTGGATAAATAAAACAAAAATTAATAAAGAAAATAAGCATTATAAAAAATCAAAAAGAATTTTTGATGATTATAAACTTAAAATGTATATACCTGATATGTTGTCTCAATTTGAGAATTATTGAAATAATTTTGACAACCATTTTTATTTTGAAAATTATATTTCATCAAAATTAGATTGACCATAACATCCTCATGATGCTCTGAAATAGAAGGATAAAATATCTATGACATCAAAACGAATAAAGAATTTGCTGAGCTTTGTCCTATTTAGTCACATGTGTTTCATATATATATATTAATATATATACCCTTGCTTATTCATGCAACAACGATTCTTAGGAATATATTCTTATTATATATGCAAGAACTTTCTGTCTTCTTTGACAATAATTCTGTAGTTAGCACCTAAAGGTCAAGAGGTCAGTGGTTAAAATCATCAAGGACATTTTTCTGTCAGAGGATGTGACAGTGAAATTCAGTGCTGCACCACCCATGGTTTACTGGTTCCAGCCAATGGTCACAGACTCCATCACCACATTTCATAGCTTTAACGTTGTTGCAAGCTTTCTCCTGTGTTATATAAATTAAATAATCTTTGATTCAAAATACTTTTCTTGATTAAAAAGGTGTTCATTTTCGTTTGTGGTAAAAACAGATTCATTTTTAGAAGGGATCCTCCTTGGGGTACAAATAGAATGAAATCTGATTTTTTTTCGCTATATGTACTCCAAGGAGGATCCTCTTCAAATAATCTACAACCACTTCAGGTTGATTCAAATCATAGTTTTACCACAGCTTCTCCTTGGTCAATATTGTTTTTCTCGGGTCCTTTGAAAGAACCATTGACCTCACAATCAGTCAGATTGTATAGTTTTGCATGGGTATGCAAGGGTATGTTCATTGATACCATTTGTTGCATATACCTGATATCATGAGATTTAGTCATATATATTTAGTCATTGTTTACAGATAGTCATTGTTTACAGATATATTTATTATTTCATATATCTTCCTCCTATGCATATTGTTTGTGCCTGTTACCTGTTTTTTGGTATCTTTTTGTTTATTTATTATTAATCATGTAGCCTGCTGTGATGTTATTCTTAATCCATATCTTTGTGAATGTAATGTTTTTAACAATCTTGTGTTATAAACTCAGACCTTGTTTACCCTCGTATACCCGGAAACGTGACCATCTGCACAGTAGGATTTCAAGTCATCTCCGTGCATTTCTATGCAAATTTGCTTTATTGCATGACTGGCTTCACGGACTATTTTCAAGTAACTAGATTGTGCAGATAAACAGGGCCTGACTGGATTTGTTATCTAATGGAATACTTTGCATCAAATCATTGTTTTTGCCTTTATGTGTTATTGGAATAATTACAACAAACATTACTTTTCACATGACAAGTTACTTTTGGTTTTTGATCAAGATACTCAACAAGTCTATCGCTCCGTTTATTAGTTTGATTATCTAGTCCTAAATCAACCCGAAGGATATATTTTAAAAGGTGCATCCATTGTTGGTGATCACATGCCAAATGTTATAAATGGTGTTATTTTATTAGGAAGTACTGACTTTTGCCTAATATAACCATTTTGATGCGTTCGACTCAATACTGACTATGTATTGATTTTTTATAGACAACTGAACAATGCACCGCGATTGACGCACATCAATTACTCAAGCGTAATTTTGGAAACTTATTTACAGCAGGCGAAGAGACATATTTGGTTCAATAATGTTTAATAGGCCTTTTAAATACCATGCATGTAATGGAATGTGTAGTGTCAAAATATCTACACATGTATAATGATGTTGCTCAATTTTTCATTGGAAACTAGTAATTATGATATATTTGGCAAATGGGAATGAATATGCAAGTTGAGAGAAATTAATTGAACTGAAATCAGCATATATGGTATGTTAACTGGCACATTTTTAAAAAGAATAAAATATAATGAAACACAATGGATGCATCTTTGACGTTGGTTAAGATTGTTATTAACCCTATCGCTGAAAGGGCACCCATCACGAGTCCTTCTGGCCGTCACATGACATATGGAGCTGGTGGTCCGTAAACTTTTTTCATTTTCACTCAGCAGTACAAATGAGTACCTGTTAATGGTGGCCTTCCAGTGACATGTATGTCAGCTTGGGTTAGACCAGGGTAATAATGTTGTTTGTCTTACCTCACAGTAAAACACTTGATTCTGATTGGTCAGTAGCCGGGGTTCTCAAATTCATGTAAACCTCATATTCTCTGTATCCACTCAGACGGGATACAAATCTTCGGCCTATTTCCCGAACTGCGTAACATCTGTCGAACTGCGTAACAGATTCTACGCACGGTTTAAGATAATTTAAAGATTAATAGGTACATAACAAAAACATGGTTGTAAGATAAATTCTTTGTCAGACCGCACCTCAGGGGAGATGAAATTTCGTAACCCGCGAAAGTGTCCTTTGCTGCTCCGTCTACAAGGATACTAACACAGGTTACAACATTTCATCTACCGAGGTGCAGTCTGACAACTTATAGTATAAAGCATCTATGAAAAGCCAAAGCGCTCGGCCCTTTATACTTCTTCAGTCCTGATTTTTAGTACCAACTTTTCGGTCAGTAGGCCCAATGTGGAATATGTGGTTAAAAAAATTAATCAGAAGTCCTATTATTGTTATAATTAGAAGATGTAAACTCATTTTGCTCTCATAGTATGGGGGCGGGATAGCGCTGTGGTTAGCGCGTTCGGCTTCGGATCAAGAGGATCAACTTTGTCTGCAGTAGAGAACTGTTCTACACGCAGTAAGGTTTGGGTGCAATGCTACACTGAATTTCAGTGCAGTACCACCCATGGTTCGCTAGTTCAAGCCGATGCTCGCAGGTTTCACAGCAATGCATAGCCACATGGCGTTGCGAGCTTTCTCCCTGACATAATACTAGCAGCCATGATATAAGTGAAATACTCTTGAAAGCGGCGTTAAACCCCAACTCACCTCACCTCATAGTATGTAGGACTGATAATTGCGTGAAAGTCAAATATTCAAAAGTCGACAGCATGACTACATAAATGGCAAATCCATTTGGAAATTTCTCATCATCTGTAGATTCATTGCTAAAGAGTTGTGCTGACAATATGGCCAGAATCTAATAGTATAGAAACAGTCTTGAAAAATCAAATATGCATGGTGTGAAACAATTTATCAATCATGTGATCTCATTTCGTTACATGTAATAGTGTTGTGTCACAAAATGTTGAAATGGTTTTTTTTTGAAAAAAATGTAAAAAAAAATTTCTATGAGGTTATGTTATTCTTACAGCTTTACTGTTCTGATCTCATCTTTGTTTATTTATTTATTTATTTAGTAGATGCTCTATGATTATTTACAATTTTTAGTCATTTTTATTTTACTCCAGATTTATTATATGCTTAATATGTATCATAAACCTTAATATTGATATGTACATTTGAAATTATTTGCATGAACTTTCAAATCCCTTTTACATGTATTTATTCCTCAATGGTCTTATTACTAACAAGAAATGTTTTTGTTCAAATTTAAGAGTTGATCAAAACTAGAAAACAGTTTTTAATACATTTTTTGGAGACATGATACACATATACTGGATGGTTTAACACACAAGATCATATGATTAAAGGGACACCGTGTCAAGAATAAAAATCAGATCATGTGTATCTACCTATGCTAATTAACATGTCTGCTAACAAGTCACAGACACCGAATTTCAGACAATTGACGTAATTGGTAATAAAAAGTACTGCATATAGACCGTGAAGTGAAGCGTAACTCGTTAGCAGACACTCTAATCAGCTTAGTGAGATAAAGATGAGACTCATTTTTATCATCGACACAGTGTCCCTTTAAGGAACAAGGCATCATGCAAAATCTATACAAAAATGTTATATTAAATTTTTCACCAAGATTTAAGTGTTAATATAACAAAAAATTGAAATTGGATATCTCTCTTTTAAGAGATCACTCATAAAACAATGTTAATTGTTATGGTTATTTCCCCATTAAAATGTTAAAAAATCAGAAACTGAAATATATCATAAATATTCTGCAATTTTGCGATTTTTGCGTAACAGAACAAGATGAAATCATTCCTACTGGAATTGGGTAATGAAGTATCCCTTTAGCCCGGTTGGTAGAGTGTCTAGTTCTCGCCTTAGACTCTTGAGTTCGAATCCCATTGATTATTATTCATTATTTCACAAAGTTAAAAGTTGCAAAGAGAAAAGGTTTTCTTTTCTTAATGCCTCGTCCCTTATGACATTTAACCCCCAAAACATCTGTAAACCTAGTAATTAATTTGTGTGGCCTTATTTTGCCAAAATTTAAAGCCTTATAGAGTTCAATCTGTTTCATCTTATCAACTTGTAATCTCAAACTGACAATTATGTCTCTCTTAAAGCCACAAATACAAACTTGTGCCTTTAAAGGCAGACTGCGTCGAGGATAAAAATGAGATCACTTTTATCTACCTATGGTTGACGTGTCTGCTAATGAGTCACAGACCCCAAAAGTCAGACAATTGAAGTAATTGGTAGTAAAGATTAGGCCTACTGCATGTAAACAGTGAAACTAACCATAACTCATAAGCAGACACGCTAAACACCAAAGAAAGATAAAAGTGATCTCATTTTTATCCTCGACGCAGTGCCCCTTTAAGAAAATAATTAATAACCATTTTGTGTTTATGCATGGTGCTGCAATAAATGCTTGTTGAAGATTACAGTCTTTTCTGTTGTTGATCTACTAACTTGCTACTTCTACTATTGTGTGTCTGTGACATAGTTTAGCTTAAATTACTAAATGTATGCCAATTTTCAGTGGAAGATTGTCTATTGTAGTCCCCTTAGCTTTATAATAAGATGATTATTTGTCCCTCATGAAATAATTTTGTTGTGTCCCTCACCAAGGCTCGAGACAAAGCAAATTTAGTTCACTCGGGACATAAACATATGAAATGAAAGGTGATGCTCGTTAGATATCCTATTAATCTCTCTCAGTCAATCAACAAGACCACCACTTTGTCTGCAGTATAGAACTGTTCTACACGCAGTAAGGTTTGGGTGCAAGGCTACACTGAATTTCAGTGCAGTATCACCCATGGTTCCCTAGTTCCAGCCGATGCTCACAGGTTTCCCTGCAATGCATAGCCACATGGCATTGCGGGCTTTCTCCCTGTCGAAATACTAGTAGCCGTGATATAAGTTAAATACTCTTGAAAGAGGCGTTAAACCCTAACTCACCTCACCTCCTCTCCAGGGGATCTGGACCCCCCCACCCCCCTTCAAAATTTCTGAATCGGCCACTAAAAATGATCTCAAACTTATATTTTGTACTGTAACATGTAAGTGTAACATTAAATGATAACTGTATACAGCTATTGTCATTACCTCCGGTGAATGAGACTGTTTCATCTTATCGGTCAATCATCGTACCGATCTCAAACTGATGTTAAGCACTGCCGGTGGTTGCAGTTCCAAATAATTGTCACAATGTTTTTAAGATATTTGATAAATTGCATGAGCATGACACGTGTGCATATTTGAATGAAATGTTTACCTCTTACAATTTCCTGTATTTTGCTGTATGGAAATTGGCTTTCAAAATGTCAAAGTTGTTCAGTAGAGCATGACATATTATAGTTTTTATTCTGCAAGACAAAACATCAATAGAGATAGGTGCAGATAGTCAATTCTTTTGGGGAGTGTGTAAGTGGGGTGGGCGGGAAAGCACTGTCGTTAGTGCGGTCGGCTTCAGATCAAGAGATGAGTGGTTTGAAGCCAGAGATCCAGCAACTTTGTCTGCTGTAGAGAAATCTTCTACACACAGTAAGGTTTGGGTGCTATGCTACACTGAATTTCAGTGCAGTACCATGGTTCCCTATTTCCAACTGTGCTCGCAGGTTTCATCGCAATGCATAGCCACTATGATTTTGCTGGCTTTCTCCCGCCAGTAATACTAGCAGCCTTGATATAATAAAATAATCTTGAAAGTCACCTCACCTTAGGAAGTGTGCGCCTTGTGAGATACTTCTGTAACTTGATGAAAATGTCAAATCATGCCCAGTGGCATATCTAGAGAGGGTTCACTTGGTTTGATGCCTCTAACCTTTAAAGGGGACGAGCATGTTTTTAACAAAATATATTTTTTCAAATTTCCTATTTATAATGATAGTTTGTGTCATTTAAATTTACTTTAGTGGTTAAACATCTTATTACAAAATCCAGTTAGCCGAAGTGGTAATAAAGGTGTTGCGTATAAAGCAAAAATTGCATGGCGGCCATTTTATTGTGAACACATTTTATTATTTCGAATGACAAAAACGATTCCCAAGGCTTTACTGAGCTATGTATACTATTTTTTCAATTGGTTTTCCAAAGAGAGAAATGTTGAAATTATTTTTCAAATACATTTAATTGACTTATTTTAGCGAACAAACGTGCTACTGCCCCTTTAAAGTAATGTAAGTAGTATATTTGAAACTCTTAGTCAGGGAGCGAACCCCCCTTTTCCTTACTCCGGATCTATACCATACAAATGTTACAGGCCACAGAGTTACTGGTTCACACTTATTTCATTATGAAATTAAAGAACATGTACTCATTTGCCTACTGAATTTTATTTTTGGAACAGATATAAGTATGAAGATCAAAATCAAGTATAACGTAAAATTTAGAAATTAATGAGATAAATGTAAAACAATTTGACATTATTGATACGAGTCCTACTTCTTAAGGTATGAGTCACGCCAGTCACCAGCACTGGCTAATTTAAGCCTTGCCACATTTCCTTAACTTTTCTGTACTGACGTAGTGGCACACTATAGAGTTAGATGCAGCGCCCTGCTACACGAACACAAAAAAGTTAAGGAAAGCGGCATGGCTTAAATTAGCCAGTGCTGGAAACTGGTGCGAAGTACACCTTGGAGCTAATACAAGTCATACTTTAACTTCAAATCTTAACTAATGTGGAATGAGAACATTACAAAATTACATTGTTTAACCCTAAGAGTATGCATCTATAGGTATATGTACATTCTTCAAAATAAATAAATATCGCTTTGTTATACAAATAGCAAACTTCATGAATTTATGTTTGGTACTTGTACTGTGAAGAACCTAAACACTTTGTGATCACTGCACCTTTGGTATCCAGAGCTTTTGATTTTTGGCCAACAATAGCACTAGGAATCGTTTCTCAAGATGAACGAACTTTAAAGATATTAAAGCAAGGAGAAAACAGAATGGGTGAGGTAGGCTTTATGAATTATTTATTTAACGTTAAATTTTCTCAATAAATAATTTTAGAGCTTAGTGCTTATCAGAAAAAAATATTTAAAAGTTGGTTCATTTAGTTGCATTGCAGATTTTAAGATGTCTTATCAGGAAATCTTTCTTTCCTTTGGATGTTATTTGCATGTTTAAATTCATTGTTGCATGATGTGTATACTAACACTGTCAAATATGAATATTATTCTTTTGAGAAGCATTCTTAAATTTGAATTTCTAAAATAATAATAGTTATTTCATAGCTTTAATTTTCTTGAAAAATGATAAATGTTGATATATATAATTGTGATTCAAGAAGAATTTATGAGTGGAAAGGTTTTTGTATAATTCCAGATGGATTTAAAAGAAGATTATCTTAAAAATATAAATGAAGGTTTTGAGAAACACAAAACATAGATTTATTAAATGCTTCTTAAAAAGTAATAATTTTCAACTGTTCTGAGATTATTTTTTAGAACAAGTTAATTTTATCATGTATAAGTCAAAGTATATTTTGTATATTTTTCATGCGCCCAGGAACCTGTTGTGCCTCAAATTAAGGTACTTTTGGGGAGAATTATATATTTTTTGTCAAATTTCTTTTCCATCACTATTTTTTATTTCAGTTTTATTGCAAAATTCTTTAATTTTATAGAGACAAGAACCAACACTAATTTAGTAATTCATGATACATTAAAAAAATAATTGGTAATATAAAATAATACATTTTGAAAATATTTTGATGTATTTATAAATTCTGATCATCAAAATTATTTATCTGTGTTTACAAATTGAAATAAAGGGGTTTTTAAATAACAAACCTTCGGATACTTTTCTATTGTGTAAGTTAGTGTTGATTTTCTTGAGTTTCTTATTAAGTTGAACCAAACACTTGATGTTTTCAGAATCATATGTAATTGCTAGTGAAGTATATGTATTTATATATATATATATACTTGTTTATGCTTAGCAGTGAGATACAGAGCGTCTTTTAGAGAGATCACATTTCCCATCACTGTGGAAATATCACAAATAAGATGATGTATTAGGGGATCCTGTATTTGCACAATTTGCACAATTTGCACAAACATAAATGCCAATATCAAACTGTTTCTAAGACTAATATTACAACACTGATAACCACATGCCTTTACTAATAAATCCTTTCACGATAAGTCAACTTGAGTCCAACATCATATGACCTCTTCATGATGAGAAATGGAGAGATTTAATTATTTGCATTTCATATTTTAATTTATAATATCCTTTCAAATCTTTAAGTCATTAAGAATTATCCTTCAGCTGAATAATAATACCCTGTGACAGATTTATTATGGTAGATGATGATGTCTATGCCTAAGGCCTTAAAAATAACAAAAAATGTTTCTGGTCTTTTCAGGCTGACAAAAATGATGCGATGACGCGATTTAAAAAAAAGATTTACGACATTTTTTTTTTGGAATGAAGAGATAAACAAACAAAATGTATACAATTATTTATATAAATGAAGCACAAACCCTCTTAAACATGTGTTACTATTCCAAATAGTCAATATTCTCACCCCTACCCTCCATCTCATCAGAAACGAGTGACATTTTCTATGACAATGTTTTCTGAGGCTAAAAAATTAGAGTTATCTGCCCCTTACTTTTGTAAAACTTTAAAAAAAAGACCTGAGGGGTGGGTTTGAAACTGACGCGCGCGGAAACCAGAAACAAATTCTTTTTGGGGGGGGGGGGGGGCCTTATGGCAGGATTGGTTTTATGATTCTCCGGTAGTAGAGGATGAATAGAATTTTTTTACTTGACCAAGGTTTAGCGCTTATCGATTGTGGATGAATGCAAGTTAGAATAGAACCTTACCAGTTTAATTTTGTTAAGTTTTGTATCAACTGGTGATTTATTTACAGCTCTTTCTAAACATAAAATGTTATCCTTCCAAATGGAAAGATCCAATTTCCAAATGATTACATACTTGCAAACATCAAGTATTTTCCCAGTGGTCAGTCTCGACTCTTTCTAAAGATGGAAAGACTCGGTTTACAAATTTGGAAAGTTTTGTAAATAAGAGAATTTTTTCTGCAATTGTATTGTCTCTTTTGAAAGATGGAGATATTCCAATTTGGAAAGACCGCCAACTTCCAATCTGTCCAAGTATGGAAAGATTTGGAAAGAACGCTTCCTACAAGAGTGTTAGTTATTACACTGCTGGTCTATCTTGTATTTGCATTTTTAGAGTTTCATTAAATTATTGCATACACTTGTTGCACGCTACTTATTAAACACAATTATGAAGCTTAGTTTTCTACTGTTTGCATTCTATTGCCTTGTTGCATTTCAGTATTCACTTGTTTATGCTGTTCACGGATAATTTTTGTTGACTGTTCATAAAACAGAATATTGCAGTTTTTTCAAAACAACAGATGTTTAATGTTTTGATTTCAAGAATGTGTTAATAAATTGTCTTTAATAATTATGTTATTTTTTAATTATCTTCAAACTTAATATATTCGTTTATGGAATTGCTATTCTATCTTAAAATTTTATAAAAATATAGGATGCTCCAAATGACCCTAAAATGTGTTTTGGAAAAGATTACAATATTAAAATAATTTCCATCTATGAATCTGAGATAAGAGAAAGAGAGAACGTATTTTGGATAGTTGACTTAATCACAAAATTTATTTTAATTTCTTTTTTTGTGTCACAGACTATAGAAAGTTCCCCAACTGAAGAAGCAGTGGCTGGTCAAGCTGCGGTCAGTGCAGTCCCACATGGACAGGACAAAGGTGAGAATTAATTCTGTTGCTTAGCAACCATATTAAAATAAGAATAACAAAGCAGCCATATAATTGGGCGTGGTATATTTAGCAAACATAAAATATGTGACTTATCTACAGTTGTCCAATAAAGAAACATACCCTGTAATTAGAAAACATATTAGTATGGTATAGTTCCATGACGATGGGTAAAGCAACAATGGTTGCTGTTAGAATACGTCTACCTGATTTATAATTCCAAGTTTTTTTCTCAATTTTATATATGAAATAAAATTACATATTCACGACCATGTGTACAAACTGAAAAAATTACGATTAGAATACTCATAGAGTAGTAATTCCTATATTTACATGATTTTGTTTGAAAGTAACTGTATGGAGTTTATAAGTTACATGCTTGTTGAAATTACAATTCCTTTGTTTTGTAATTACTTCTGTTTATATGTCAACAGTAATATGAGAATTCCAACAAGAATTAGAATTACTTGGATATGACTAAAAACAGTGTTTATATATGATTGAAATTAATCTACTTGAAACAATGTAATGTTTGAGCTTGTAATTGTTATGTTATTGGTGTTGCTATGTCCAGAATGGAAGAATATATTATCAGTGTTGAAAGTATTTTAATATGTTAATGCTGAGCTTGTTTATCACCTATCAGACACCATTCACTGGAATGTCACAATTGCAATTGCACAATGTGTTTCGTTTATCTAAGGTTATCGATTGTTTGCTTACCATTAAAAAGAATAAGCTATGCTAATATTTTTTAAAAAATCATGTAAATATTTTCAACATTATATTATCAAAAATGTCTATTTGTTGTGTAGGCAGTTTCAATTTAAAGTTCTCCTGGGATATTTTGTTCAAAACCGAATTTTAGGGGGCATTGCCTTTTACATGTATGTGTTAATAACACATGATTATGACACAATCCAATTGAAACATAAAACTAAGGGTAATATGATGGAGATTTTATATTTGACAATTTAATAAAGGAAAAGTGCACATTCTTTACAGAATAAAAGCAATGAAAAGTGAAGCCATTCATTGGCGTTATGAGTGTGGAATGCTTTGTTATGACATAAAAGGATATTGTTGATCAGTCTAATGAAAAGATATTTGTTTGATATTCCATTGATATATTTTTTAATGTTTTATTATTTAAAATTGTTAAATTAATCAAAATAAAGCGATTTTCTCATTTCAGGTAATGCAAAAACAAAAATGCTGGATATATCTCGTCTGAGAATTTATGCTTTTATTGTATGGCTAAAACACTCTCTGATTTAAACAATCTCATTTAAATCAGATCGAACGTAACGTTCATACTTTACTGTATTTCCATCGGAGTATTGCTCTGCAGAGGTCATGTCCTTTGACCTTTGACCTTTGACCTTTCACTCCAGTCAACCAGCAACGAGGCTAGAAAATCATCAGCACGTTTCTATTGAATGTAGACCTGAGATTAGTAAAGTCATGGAAGGTGAAGGTCACGGAAAATGTCTCATGACATGACCTCATACTCAGATAGAGAACCAGAAAGGTTTAAAGTATGAACATGAACATTAACTAAGAAGACAAAGAACTCCTCTTGAACCTGGACTGGTCTTCCTTATATTCTTCTGAGAATTTACCAATACGTTTTTGGCGCCAGTGGTTTTAGAAAACCCTGTCCTTTTTCCATGTTTCTATTTATCGTTATGAACAAATTCGAATGGATAAAATTCATTGATGCTTTCAAAGTTACGTATCTTTGTAAAATTTCCGCTATATATTAACAATTCAAATTCCCATGTATCTAAACCATTGATGCTTTCAAAGTTATAGTCATCAACTTTCCTCATTAACTGTTAAAAACTATCCGATAAATTTCAAAGTTAAAGTTCACTATTTTCAAGTATCTTCTACAAAGTAATTAATCAATTTATTAAGATTCATTGATATTTTAAGTTAAACCCCTCAACTTATTTCGTTACCTTCTAAGAATTAACCCTTTCTCAAACATAAAAATCTTTAAGGTTTTTCAAAATTATCCCCCCGTCTTTTAAGTTACTTCAATTTCTCAAATATCAAAGTCTTTTAATATTTCAAAGTAATCTGAAGTAACTTCAATTTCCCAAATCTAAAAATCTTTGAGAGGAGTTAAAAGTTACCTCAAGTGACTTCAATGTACAAAATATCAAAATATTTGAGGATTTCAAAGTCATCTCAAATTGCTTCAATTTCCCAAATATCAAAATCTTTGAGGATTTCAAAGTAATTTCAAGTGACTCATATTTACCAGATATCAAAATCTTTAAGGATTTCAAAGTCATCTCAAGTGACTTCAATTTCCCAAAGATCAAATTCTTTGAGGATTTCAAAAGAATCCCCCGTCCCCTTTTTAAGTTACATCAATTTCTCAAATATCAAAATCTTTGAGGATTTCAAAGTTATCTCAAGTGACTTCCATTTCCCAAATTTCAAAAATCTTCTCTTGATCTTAAGTTATCGCTCACCGTTTCTAAGAATCTTCTGAGCATTAACCAATGATTTTCTCCCCTTCAGTGGCCCGTGGGCCGCAGGTTTCAGAGACCCTGGTCCCAATTGGGCCAATGCTTCATGGGTATAGACACCTGTGAGTTCAAAGTGAGCGCGTATTCTTCGTCCACTTGTTATTTTCACTGACATTTTAGAGACTGTGCTGGTTTTCTGACTAATATCTAACCCTGAAAGGGACAGTACTACCGGAGTATGAAACTCAAAGGACTATTTTAATTCATACATTTAACCAATTGTTGAAATATTGTGACATTCTTTTCCTTACTTATTTTGTAATGTCATTTTAGGATATTTAGATCTGTAATTTGAAAGTTATTTGCTGGTTCATTTGAAGAAAGAATAAAATAAAAACAGGAATTTTTGGTCATCAGTTCCCTTTAAGCTACTGAAAATGTCCATATCTGCTGACATATAGGATAAAAGACTTGATGATACCTAAAATGCAGTTTTTCAAAGTTTGGAAAGGCTGGTCTTTCACTTTGGCAAGGCTCCATTTAAGGCTTGACTTGAATCTTGTAACCCTTTGGTAAATGTATTGGTCAGATCCAGTCGTACAAACCATATTAATGTTCTTTTCCCATGTCAAAAGTTTTGTGAAATATTTACCAAACACCGTATTCTCTCGGGTATAAGACCATACAGACTTGTTGGAGGGTTGTCCTGGTTGGGGTTATTCTCAGGTTAAAGCCCACCCCCAATTTTGCCAGATGTTCCATGGTCATACATTATATAAATCTATAATGTGTATGAATTTTCATCTGAGTTGGGGTCTCTCCCATCTAAAAGCCCATCCCCATGTTTTCAAGATGTTTGTTTGCCTGGGTCTTATACCCGAGAGAATATGATAAAACCAAATGAGAGCTAAACTTGATATCAAAACCATGTAATAATACCAGTGTAATAGCATTTAAAATGTAACGATGAAACGTGAAAAAAAACAAATTTCCATATCCTTATTGTTCTTTATTCAAATGGAAGTGAAGGAGAAGAAGTCCATTATTCTTACAGACATTAATTTTCAGAAACAAAAACTTTGGAGAAAAATCTTTCAAAAAATGTATTCAAAAACATAAATAAAAGTTCTGAAAAACAGCACAATCTCTTTCTTCCCAAACCAAATAACACACTTCTAAAACGTGTTGAATTCAGCGACCGACAAAGCTCATGCTTTAAGTCCCTTTAATCTGTTTTCAACGTCCGCTTCTTGCAGAAAAGAAGAAAAGCTCTTTTGGAGAAGCTATAAGGAAACGCTTTGGTCGTAGGAAGCGATCTCAGAGCGCAGACAGGGCTGCTACGAGTTTGAAAGAGGGCGCAAACTATCTCCGCCCACCTGACCAATCTTATGGGCCTCAGTCAAAAGGTTCCTACAAATACCCTTACAAGCCCATCTCACACAATCAGCACCTTATTCTCTCACAGGCCTTGTCCGGCACTTTGTCTTTGAAATATCGTCTTTTTCTGTTGTATTTCATTTAAGCGGTGTTGTGAAATCTTTTCTGCTCTCTCAAAATCCTGACTTTTATAATTTTGTCTTCTTAATATTTTCAAATAATTGTGTAGTTATAACATTCAAGACGCTGTTTCTGGTGTCTCTTCTGCAACCCTGACATCCATTTGAGTCATTTTCTGGAATATGATCTTTACTTGATGAATCTAATTCTCAAGTTATTAGTATCTTCTGAAATTTGGTCTTTAACTGGTGAACCTAACTCACAAATATCTTCTGAAATTTGGTCTTTAACTGGTGAACCTAACTGTCAAATATATTCTGAAATTTGGTCTTTAACTGGTGAACCTAACTGTCAAATATCGTCTGAAATTTGGTCTTTAACTTGTGAACCTAACTCACAAATATCTT
The DNA here is from genome assembly GCA_936450465.1 of Gibbula magus. Taxonomy (NCBI): domain Eukaryota; kingdom Metazoa; phylum Mollusca; class Gastropoda; order Trochida; family Trochidae; genus Gibbula; species Gibbula magus. The sequence goes on from OW388298.1 coordinate 42,935,362, forward strand.
CTCAAATTTGGTCTTTAACTGGTGAACCTAACTGTCAAATATCGTCTCAAATTTGGTCTTTAACTAAAGAACCTAATTTGCAAATATCTTCTCAAATTTGGTCTTTAACTTGTGAACCTAACTGTCAAATATCTTCTGAAATTTTGTCTTTAACTTGTGAACCTAACTCACAAATATCTTCTTAAATTTGGTCTTCAACTGGTGAACCTAACTGTCAAATATCTTCTCAAATTTGGTCTTTGACTTGTGAACCTAAATCTAAAATATCTTCTGAATTGGGTCTTTAACTTGTGAACCTAACTCTCAAATATCTTCTGAAATTTGGTCTTTATCTGATGAACCTAACTCACAAATATATTTTGAAATATGGTCTTAATTGGTGAAACAAATTCTCAAATACTTTTTTTAAGTGTTGTCTTTAACTGATGAACCTAACACTTAAATATCTTCAGAAATATGGTCTTGACCTGATGATACAAACTCGCAAATATTTTCTGAAGTATTGTCTTTTGAATTGTCTTCTAAAATGTTCTGTAATGTCAAATATCTTTCTTCTTATCTTCTATTAAAAACTAAATTTCTAAGTATTTAATATGTTTTTAATTTTTTTAGTCCGTGAGGTACAACATCAAATGTTAAAAAGACTAAATCTAACTTACAATATCGAAAATACATGATTAAAGTTTTTGGTGCAAACAAAATATTTATATTTCAACAAAGCAACAAGTAAGAATGTTGTTACACGATTGATAACAACTTATTTGAGGTACAACACAATTATGTCTTTTTTTAATTTATGTAAATTACTTTAATAAGATTGTTAACTTTATAGCTTGAAGTACAGCACAAAATAATCTAAAGACTAAATGAAATACCAAAATCTAAGATATGAACTATATCAGTAACAAAACAAGAGACTAACTGAAATTCCAAAATGTAAAATTGTGAACTGGATTGTAACGGCACAGAATACTTAAAAAACTATGTGAAATTAGGACCCGAATGTGAACATGAAAATCAGCTTGTGAAGACCTAACAAATTCCCTGTATATAGTGCTGATGAAATTCACAAAGATATGTGGAAGAGAATATTTGAGAGAGCTACGAGAGATGTCTGGTGTTTATTGTGTGGGGACGGGTTGCGTTATCCTCCGATTGTCTGTGGCTTTTACTCCTGTGGCACTTACATATTCCATCCACCATCGCTCATCGTACACAAAAGCCTAGAACAAATACAGAACAATCTATATGCCTCAAATTTAGTTCTGTTTCATTTTATTTCACATACAACTCAGAAAAAGTGATGTGGTTCCTTTTCTTTACCATTTGGTTATAGAGAAAATAGGAATACAGTCAAGCCGCGATAGTCCGGCCACCGATAATCCAAATCTCGCAGTGTCCGAACGGTAGCAAGTTGTAACCAAACTAATATCTATATAAACTCATTAAATGTTGATTCATTAATCCGTTGATTCCGTTTCCGAATCCGAACGCCAATTAGCCGTAACGGATTAGTTAATTACAACTATTTCTGCTTCATTAATCCGCTGGCTCATCAAAAGCGTTCGGGTTGCCCTTTGACAAGCGATCATCACACTGAATTAATCGGTAAATATTCAGTGTGTCAAACTCATTTGATATTCAAAATACGTTCTCGTCTGTAGATTCAAAGTGAATCAACTCCATCTTGTTAGGTTCATTTCAGTAGTCCGAACATTTCACTGTCCTAACGTTTTTGATGAAAAACGGAAGCGTTCGGATTATCGAGGCCTGACTGTAATGTAAATGCCTAAAATTTAGTTCTGTTTCATTTAATTATACATACAACTCAATAAAAACTGATCTGACTCATTTTCTGATAGAGTAAATACAGATAATGTAAAAGCCTCAATTTTAGTTCTGTTCTGTTTAATTGTACACACAAATCAGAACAAGCGATGAGCTTCATTTCCTTAACCTTTCGGTTATAATAATTCAAATAGCATATGCACATTCAAACAATAAATTAACGACTTTGTGTTATTCAAATGAAAGCATTCATAGTTAGTATATGAAGGAAAACCAAGTTGTAATCGACTTGTTTATTGTAAATAATGTGACGTTTCGGTGTAGATAGTGATACCTTTAAAGCATGTGATATATATATTTGGAAAAAGGAATATGTATATACATTACTGCAGTGAATATAAACAATTGACAAGGTAGATATACGCTTGATTTTGGAAAGGAGGTTGATGGACAGGGAATTGATCTTGAATACAGATGTGAGTTGAGTTGTGGTTTAACACCGCTTTCAAGAGTATTTCACTTACATCGCGTCTGCTAGTATTATGGCAGGGAGAAAGCCCGCAAGGCCATTTGGCTATGCATTGCGGTGAAACCTGAGAGCATCGGCTGGAACTTGCGAACCATTGGTGGTACTACGCTGAAATTCAGTGTAGCATTGCACACAAACCTTACTGAGTGTTGAACAGTTCTCTACAGCAGACAAAGTGCCGTGCCCTTGGCAGGATTTGAACCCCGGACCTCTTGATCCGAAGCCGAACGCGCTAACCACTGCACTATCCTGCCCCTGAAAAACAGATATAATTGTCCCCCGCCGCAACGCGGAACGGGGGACTATGTATTCAGCGGCGTCCGTACGTACGTACGTACGTCCGTACGTCACATTTCTTGTTTACGCGATATCTCATGAAGCGTTGCATCCAAAGTCTTTAAATTTGGTTTCAGCCTACATTGTGGTAGGACGCAGACACCAGTCAATTTTGTTGACCTTGACCTTATTTTCAAGGTCACCATGACACTTTGACCACTTTTTTAACTCTTGTTTACGCGATATCTGATGAAGCGTTTCATCAAAAGTCTTCAAATTGGGTGTCAGCTTACATTGGGGGAAGACGCAGACCCCAGTTGATTTTAGTGACCTTGACCCTATTTTCAAGGTCACCGCGACACTTTGACCACTTTTTAAACTCTTGTTTACGCGATATCTGATGAAGCCTTGCATCAAAAGTCTTCAAATTAGGTGTCAGCCTACATTGGGGAAAGACGCAGACACCAGTCGATTTTGGTGACCTTGACCTTATTTTCAAGGTCACCGCGACACTTTGACCACTTTTCTTATGCTTGTTAACGCAATATATCATGACTGGTTGGACCCAAAGTCTTCAAATTTGGTGTCAGCCTATAGTGTGGGATGACAGAGACACCAGTCGATTTTGTTGACCTTGACCTTATTTTCAAGGTCACCATGACACTTTGACCACTTTTTAAACTCTTGTTTACGCGATATCTGATGAAGCCTTGCATCAAAAGTCTTCAAATTAGGTGTCAGCCTACATTGGGGAAAGACGCAGACACCAGTCGATTTTGCTGACCTTGACCTTATTTTCAAGGTCACCGCGACACTTTGACAACTTTTCTTATGCTTGTTAACGCAATATATCATGACTGGTTGGACCCAAAGTCTTCAAATTTGGTGTCAGCCTATAGTGTGGAATGACAAAGACACCAGTCGATTTTGTTGACCTTGACCCTATTTTCAAGGTCACCACGACACTTTGACCACTTTTTGAACCCTTGTTTACGTGATATCTCATGAAGCGTTGCATCCAAAGTCTTCAAATTGAATGTCAGTCTACATTGGGGGAAGACGCAGACACCAGTCGATGTTAGTGACCTTGACCTTATTTTCAAGGTTACTGTGACTCTTTGACCACTTTTCTAACTCGCAATGTTAACGCAACATCTCATGAACTCGAGCACCCAAAGTCTTCAAATTTGCTGATCATCATGACACTTTTTACCAGTAATGCAATATATAAAGTAGCTCATTTTGACCAATTGATGTGACTTTAAACTCAATGTTACCGGCGGGGGACATTGCCATGTTAGTGGCAAACACTTGTTATAGATTTAAAGTTTAGAAAACATTGGGACATAAGCATATATTTTGGTTTTCCTTCATCTACACAGCTCCTACAAATGCTTCTTCAAACCAAAGCAAAGAAAAATCCCTTCCTATTCTTTGTCAAAAATAATACTTTGTACCAATTCATATTCATAGTTGACTCATGTAGTTGTAATACATATTCTAAAGCAAGAAGAAATGTTAGTTCATTTAAGTTCATATTCTAAAATAAGAAGAAAGTTTTAAAATTTAGTACATTTCTTAAACAAGAAGAAAATCTGTTCATTTAGTACATTTCTTAAACAAGAAGAAAATCTGTTCATTTAGTACATTTCTTAAACAAGAAGAAAATCTGTTCATTTAGTACATATTCTAAAGCAAGAAGAAAATCTGTTCAATTAAGTACATATTCTTAAACAAGAAGAAAATCTGTTCATTTAGTACATATTCTAAAGCAAGAAGAAAATCTGTTCAATTAAGTAGATATTCTTAAACAAGAAGAAAATCTGTTCATTTAGTACATTTCTTAAACAAGAAGAAAATCTGTTCAATTAAGTACATATTCTAAAGCAAGAAGAAAAGTCGCTTCATTTGAGAACATATTCTAAAGCAAGAAAATAAGGTCAGTTCATTCTAGGACATATTGTAAAGCAAGATGAAAATTCAATTTAGTTAAGGACAAAAAAACAAAATATAAGGTCATTTCATTTATGTCCATAATCTAAAGCAAGAAGAAATGTTAGTTCATTTAAGAACATATTCTAAAACAAGAAGAAAATCTGTTCATTTAGTACATATATTTAAACAAGAAGAAAATCTGTTCAATTAAGAACATCTTTTAAAGGGAAAAAAAACAATTTGTTCAAGTTGATATTCTAAAGCTTCATTTAAGGACATATATTTTAAAGCATGCAGAAAAGTCAGTTCATTTAAGGACATAATGAAAACAAGAAGAAAAAAAGTCTGTTCATTTAAGGACATAATGAAAACAAGAAGAAAAAAGTCCGTTCATTTAAGGACATAATGAAAACAAGAAGAAAAAAAGTCCGTTCATTTAAGGACATAATGAAAACAAGAAGAAAAAAGTCCGTTCATTTAAGGACATAATGAAAACAAGAAGAAAAGTCATTTCATTTAAGGACATATTCTAAAGATACATGTAGATGAAAAAAAGCCTGTTCATTAAAGTACATTTTTTTTTTTTTAAATTAGTAAATTTAAGTACATTTTGAAAAGCAAGAAGAAACAATCACTTCATTTATAGAAAGAAAAAAAAACTTCATTTAAGAACAGATTCTAATGCAGGAAGAAAATCACTTCATTTAAGTACTTATTCTAAAGCAAGATGAAAAAAATTCATTTAAGTACATATTCTTAAGCATTAAAATAAAATCAGATCATCTAAGTACATAATGAAAACAAGAAGAAAAGTCAGTTCATTTAAGTACATATTCTAAAAAAAGATGAAAAAAGCCTGTTCATTAAAGTACATATTTTAAAGAAAGTAAAAATGAGTAAATTTAAATTCATATTGTAATGCAAGAAGAAAAATGAGTTCATTTAAGTATATATTGTAAAGCAAGAAGAAACAATCACTTCATTCATAGAAGAAAAATCACTTCATTTAAGTACAGATTCTAATGCAAGAAGAAAATCACTTCATTTTAGTTTTTATTCTAATGCAAGATTAAAAAGGTTCATGTAAGTACATATTCTTAAGCATTAAAATAAAATCTGATCGTTTAAAGGGGCAGTAGCACGTTTTTTGCTAAATTGATTTTTTCAAATTTCCTGTTTATAATGATAGTTTGTGCCATTTAAATGTACTATAGAGGGTAAAACATCCTATAACACAAACCAAGTATCCGTAGTAGTGATAACAGTGTTGCGTATAAAGCAAAAATTGCATGGCGGCCATTTTATTGTGAACACATTTTATTATTTCGAATGACAAAAACGATCTTTACTGAGCCATGTATACTCATTTTTAACTTGATTTTCTGAAGAGAGTAGGGTGTTTTACTATTGGTGAAATTATTTTTCAAAAACATTTCATCGACTTATTTGAGCCAAAAAACGTGCTACTGCCCCTTTAAGTACATGAGCAAGAAGAAATGTCACTGAACATAATTTTCATCGTGTTCTGTAACAATGAAGCTGGGAACACAGAACAACAATTCAGCTGCATACAGTGATTTCCTTCTTTTCTGCAGTAGTTATCCCCTATGTCGCAATATGTCATAGCTAGTTGTATTGGATTTGTTAGAGTTGTCAGTATCTGAGTGAGTCGACACTTGTTCGTAGAAATCGTTCATTGTTCTGATGCATGCTGCTACAACGTCACAGTGTTGTTATACACATCGTTCATTTGGGTAGGTCAAATCATAACTTAGACGTTTATTTCATTTAAGTTACATCAGTTTCAAAAGAGAAAAAAAACATGTATTTTTTACCAAAAATTAGTGAAAAGTGATATTAATAATTATTTTGGTTTTGTTAATATGGATGCTGAACAATACACCTTTTTGTGGAAATGATTATTTTTCCAAAAATTAAAATTAAAATGATATATAAACTTGTATTAATTAAATATCTCCATGTCCCCTTGCTCAAGAATTAACATTAAAGAAAACTTTTCAAATTCCTTTTATTATTTTTTTCATTTTTGATATTCAGTTCTAACATATTTCAAACCTCATTCCACCAATTTACAAAATTATTTCCACTTTAATATTTTCCTCCTTTTTGCTTATTCTAAATAAACACTTAACATCGTATCTCAGTTTCCATTGGATTAGCTATATACACGCATAGCCACTGTTTCCTTTTGGATGGGATGTGTGCAAGTGATTTCAGATTTCAAGTAATTTCAGATTTCAAGTAATTTCAGATTTCTAAGTAATTTCAGATTTCAAGTAATTTCAGATTTCACCCACCAGGAAATGCTGGATCATTCTCCTAAAGAGAAATATCATCATCATTGCATGTGATTTAATATTGATTTTATCAATATTTTTGTTTTCTTTATTTCAGCTGTTCAGTAGCTTAGCGAGTTGTTTTTCATTTAATTATTTTTTTTAAATAAAAATTTTGATCATCAGTTTGGTTTAGATTTGACTTCAAAGGAATTATCATTAATTACAAGTAACAAAGTCTTTGCCAGGACTTGCTTGAGTTGAGCTATGATTATAATTAGGACACCCTTGAACAATCTGGGACCCGCCAGTGAAGTTTAAATGACCAAGAAGTCAATTTGAGTGAAACACGAGCACAAATTTTGTGAGATATGAAATTCCGCCATTGAAACATTTTTAAGTCAAATCTATACCAACTATTTATTTGATTGTACGTGTTATTTTGCTGTCGTGCGGTGTGATTATGTTAGATAGAATTTCACCTAATGTAAGACCAAAACAAAACAATATACCAGTAAAAAGTTTCTATTTAATTTCTTTCAATATTTAAATCTTGCCTTCCATTAAAGTATATAAGTATTTATTTATTTATAAGACATTGCTTTTGAATTATGCACGTAACAATATATTACGACAACACTGGACTGTTTTTGTAAGTTTTTCTAGAAATTTTTCCTACATCACAAATCAAGCTATGTTTGAAAACAATTTACGAACAAATTATTCAAATACAATAAAAAAAATTGTGTGTCATGTCTTCTAATATTAAGAATGAATGAAATATGTTCTGTTCAAGTCAAGAAACATTTGTGTTCTTCAAAATCAACATGTTGAACATTGTTGATCACAAAATGCCATTTCTATTTGTTGACATTTCAATCATTAGGAAACAACATTTCTGTAATTAAGTATCAACATTTCCTCTCCTATGAGGAACCATTGTTTTTATTAAGGAACCATTGAACAATTGTTTTTATTGAGGAACCATTGTTTCAATTGAGGAACCATTGTTTCTATTGAGGAACCATTTTTTCAATTGAGGAACCATTGTTTCAATTGAGCATCCATTGTTTCAATTGAGGATCCATTGTTTCAATTGAGGATCCATTGTTTTTATTGAGGAACCATTGTTTGAGGAACCATTGTTTTTGTTACAGATGATATGGAACTGGTCCGTTCACAAGAGCCACCAAAATCACCAAATTTGAAAAAATCTCGTTCATTAGGCGGAAGTCTGAAGAAGCTATTCCGTCGGGGACGGAAACGGTCCAAGTCCCGAGGAGAAACATCGCGGGAAAGTTCGTTTTCAAGGTCATCAGGTCGTCCTGCCTCCCAGAATCCATCGCGGGATAGCTCATTGAATAGACATTCAGCACATCAACGTTCTGCCTCCACCTCCTGAACTATGACTAGGAAACTATCTAATATATAATAACTTATTTTGTAAAAATCAATCTGATTGCAAGGATACAAAGCACAAAGAAGTTGTCCATAGCCAATCAGAACCTTTCTTGCATATATTTAATCTTCAATGCATTTTTCGATATTTCAGTCTTTGACCTCTGGGCCTTGACCTTGAAATTCATGTTGAGTTTTATTAAATTACTTACGTATTTATTATCTGTTGACATATATTAAGATTATGTGATGTACAAATGTAAGTTAATGAATAATAGTAATAATACTTTATTACCTCCCAAGGAATTTATTTTGCACCACAAAAGAGCTTGTTTACAATAAAGGACACTCATTACAATCATGAAGACAGATGTATGCCAATTCGAAATACCAGCAAATATAGAGGAAACTTCCGACTCAGGATAAGTTTTGACTGGATTACTATTGTTTTCTATGAAAATAAACAGGAATTATTTGAAACAGTACCTGACATGATAGGGAGACTTAATCCATATTTTAAAATCCCTATGAAAAAATATATAAATGACCGGTTTGTTGCTATGAGTCTGAGGCCATACTGTCCATTGTACAAAGTGGTGTGCACTGGTGATGATCGGCTAATATGCTGTTTGTATAAATCAAGTACAGCCCGCAGATTAACAACTTCTGACAGGGTCGTTGTTGATGAAGTCAATCAGAAATAGAAATGTAAAGATCACCTGTTTTATGTTTTCCTCTTGACCTTTCTACTTACCTTGACCTTTTGACTAACCTTGACCTCAAAGGTCATGTGATACCAGAAATTTTCTGCAAGAAATGTTTTGATTGGATGTGTTCAATAGAGCCTGCCTGCAACAGTTAATGTACAGAGTTGTGACAATGTGTGTTAATTCGTATCTTTCTTGTCAGATCCCTGTTTGAAACCAGCTTAAGTGATTTGATCAATTTAACAGGGTCTACCGGACCGACTGAGAATGAATTTTAAAAACAGAAAAAAATCTCACCCTTGGCGTTGATAATCAATTTTTTTCCCGTAATTTGCTTTAAAAGATGAATATTTTTAACAAAAATAATTGTTAATGTTTTTACGCAATTTAAATTGTTATACTTTTAAAATTAAAGTAACAGTTATCGTTTTCTTTTAATTTATTTCAAAGACGATATTAGTTGTCAATTTCATGTTCATCGGTTGATTCAACTTAGAACAGTAAAGGCAAAAGAGATGATCAGTGTTTTAGTAGGTTTTATTTATTTTTCTGAACACATTTATTAATGTCTGTCAAATCCGATTTCTTAAGTCAAAAACAATTCAAAGTATCGGACAAAGGGTTCCTAGCGTTATGTGATTTTACTTTTACAATTTCACAAGAACCTCCTTTTTAATGAAAGGAAGAGAACTTCAAGGAAGTGTCTAACATTTAAAGAGTACAGTTAAATTACTGCTTAGGATAAATATTCCTCAAACGCCTAACTTTCGTACCTGGCTTATCCAAGCCCTTATGATCAGTAACAATTCCAGGCGCGAAGTCCACAGAAATGGCGTGCAGCTAATGGAATACACGGGATACAGTTTCTGTGTACCTGAGCCAACTAACATGTATAAAATCGGAGATTTCATGAAAACTTGGTGATTTTCTTGGCAAAGTTAGATAGGTTTTCTTCTTCTTAAATTTGTCCCTTTTTGCCGTATTTCTCCTTCCAATCTTCCTATTTTTCCAAGAATTCCACAACGCGACCATACGCTTTAGACGTAGTCTTGGTATTGTCAAGTTTTTAAGATATTTGTTTCTACTGATTTATTCAGATTTGATTTTGGGGTGCTATAATTATGTTTTAAAGAACATATCTTCATCTGGTCTGACCACCTCATTATGAAAATGCTCAATTTTACTTTTACGCTTTTTGAATTTTTGCACTTTTTAGTACTTTTGCGTTTGGGTTTTGAAAAAGAGTTCACATTTGAACACTTTAACAATCAAACTTTTAAGTATCTGTGAACAATGATGAGTTTGTAACAAATGTTAAATTTTACACTTTAAATTTTTATTTACCTTTGAATGTTGTAAAACATGTCTTTTACAAATTATGTTACATTAATTAATGTCAACCTTAAGTCACTATGATATATAAATGTCTGATAAATCTGGCGAGAGTTTCACGTCGAAAGTTGAAGTAACTAATCAAAACAGGCAAACATTTGTTTATGAATTTGTATTAAAATGATCATTTCATTTTGAAAATATGATTTTAATATTTATCATAAATCAGTATTTTCAGAGCCTTAATCTGTGCAATATGTGGTCATAATGAAACATTGTGTGATACTTAGTCCTTTAATTTATTACTTGAATGTAGGTGTTAGACAGGGAAACTGCACTGTTGTATGGCTGTTAGACTTGTGTGATTACTATTGTAGATATAGAATTTTGTACAATATTTGTTAAATGATTTTGTGAGATTTTTTGTATTTTCAACTTGACATTAAAATCTTCTGTGCACTGCGGCATCGATTCCAAAAATATTCACAAATTTCATAAACATCAAATTTGGATGTTTACTCCAAATTTTGAAATCAACAGTTTTGAAATTTTTGAATAATTTTGTTGCTTAGAACTGCAAATCACTAACACGCAAAGAAAGGGATGTTTGCATTGTTATTAACAAATCATAGTTGTTTGCTTCAAACAGATTATATTAACATTATGAATTATTATTTCCAACTATGCAATTCATATCAGAATAGGCTCAACAGCCTAAGGAACTCTTAATCCATATGAATAGTTATCTGGATTCATATTTCGATGAAGTGTGAATTTTCACTTCTTTAATTTTCGAAAGAATCTCCCTTAAAAAAAGTGAAAAGCTTGTGTTAGACCAGAGTATTCCTACACACAGCTCCCTTGACCTAAGGGTATCTTAGCTCAATGTTATAATATGGGCTAAGGGATTCCTTAGTCCTAAGGGGACTTTGTGTAGTGAGGGCTAGTGACGTTTGTAGTCTAACTAGAAAAATGTGAAGTTTGCGAAAGACAATGAGAAAGGTATGAATTTTGAGGACACTTGAAATTTGACATGTTTGCGAGTGACGTCAAATAGTCTCACTGGTATCTTCTCCCATTGGCCAATCAATGGACAGTGAATAGACTTTGAAAAGAATTGTGATAAACTTTCAATAGATATGTACATGAACTGAAAGGACATCGAGACAAATTTGAAATAAATTAATTCGCAAAACAGGGCAAATGCAATTTCATTTGGAATCAATGGGGCGGTCAACTGATGCAAACATTTCTAAAAGTACCAATAAGGTCTCTGGGTTTCAGCTTGAATCCTATGAAAGGGTATTTCGTCACCATGAACCATGTCTGTCTCATCTGGTCAGTGAACTGTTTCAGTGAATGTAGTGACTGTAGAGACTGTTAAGTCATGTTGATCTCCAACCATCGGATAAGAAGTTTGTCTAGAGACTGTTAAGTAAGCAGTGGGTCTAGAGACTGTTAAGTAAGCAGTGGTGGGTCTAGAGACTGTAAGTAATGTTGATCTCCAACCATCAAATAAGCAGTGCACATAAGAATAAAACTGTCAAACTTCAATATCTTGTTTGTTTTTCTTCTGGGGATCTTTCGTCGCTAATGTCAGATAGGTAAGTTAAATGGGTATATCCCCAATCTGCCACATAACAAGTATTTAGAAAGATATCACACAACAATTTGAAGAGTAAACATGGGTTTAATACAATATAGGATAAGGTTATGATACAAGTTCTAAATGCAAATATATTACAATGCATAAATTCCCAAAGCTAAACTGGCAGGCTAACAAAAGATATAGGGCTTAACAATATAAAAATATACTCATCACCGACATGGCTCAACCGACCTGGGGGGCGGGATAGCGCAGTGGTTAGCGCGTTCGGCTTCGGATCAAGAGGTCCGGGGTTCGAATCCCGCCAGGGGCACGGCAACTTTGTCTGCAGTAGAGAACTGTTCTACACGCAGTAAGGTTTGGGTGCAATGCTACACTGAATTTCAGTGCAGTACCACCCATGGTTCGCTAGTTCCAGCCGCTGCTCGCAGGTTTCACCGCAGTGCATAGCCACATGGCGTTGCGGGCTTTCTCCCTGCCATAATACTATCAGCCGCGATATAAGTGAAATACTCTTGAAAGCGGCGTTAAACCCCAACTCACTCACTCACTCACTCACTCAACCGACCTGGTACATGCACAATTCAACAACTAACTTACAATATTGCAATGCCCATTTTATACATGTCAATGAATTCTGCAAGCTACCAATTAACAACAATTACCCAAGCGCTTTAACACTAGATAAAGTATAGTGAGAAGACACAAGCAACATAGTCAATTAAAAGAACAATGGCCCCATAAGCTAACCAATACTTGAAGATTCCCACTTGTTAAAGGATTTAGATTTTAAAATATACCTAGACATAACACTCCCCCCCCCCCCTTTGAAAAAGAAGTTTTCTGTGAAATGAAATATAATGGACAACTTCTACAATAGAGTATAGAATCTTTCATTATATAAAAGTAAAATGCACCATGAACAAATCTGTAAACTACATTATTATATGAAAAATAAGTAGCAAATATAATATAGGATATTTCATATAGTTGTACACAGACAATACAAAAGTAATGCAAATGACATAGGTGATATAGGTGCATTTTTACACATAAGATATTCAACACATTGTTATTGAATAAACAGTCATTTTTTTTTTGTTTCATAGATAAAATCACAGGTATCAGAGTCACATCACTTCACAAAGCACAATAGATCAGAGTCACGTATCACACACTCCACGCGAGAGTGCGTCGGCTAGGACATTATCCTTGCCTTTAATGTGATGGATTTGCATGTTGTATGAGTCCAGTGATATGCTCCATCGCATGAGTCTTTGGTTTCGGTTCTTCATTTTCGAAATGAAGACAAGCAGATTGTGATCCATGAAGACTTGAACCGGGTGCACAGTGGTGCATAGATACACATCAAAGTGTTGGAGAGCAAGTACGAGAGCAAGTGTTTCCTTCTCTACTGTGGAATAGTTCCTTTGATGTTTGTCGAACTTCTTGCTGAAGAAGCAAATAGGATGGTCGACTCCAGCAGCATCTTCCTGTTGTAGCACAGCTCCAGCCCCATGATCACATGCATCCACGTACAACTTAAACGGCCTCTCGAACTCTGGCGTTACAAGAACAGGGGAATTCGACAACACTGCTTTCAGCTGGAGGAAAGCCTGTACCTGACTATTGTCCCAATGGAACTGCTCATTCTTCTTCAGCAAGGATGTCAGCGGTGCAGCAATTTGAGCGAAGTTCCTGCAAAACTTTCTGTAGTATCCAGCTACTCCAAGGAAACTCATGAGTTCTTTCTTGTTCTTTGGCGCTGGAAATTTGGTGATCGCCTCCACCTTGGCTTGTACGGGCTGAACCTGACCTTGGCCGACGACATGTCCAAGATACGTCACAGTGGCTCTTCCGAATTCAGTCTTATTCAGGTTGATGGTCAGCTGTGCATGTGATAGCTTCTCAAACAACTCATAGATCACCTGAATGTGTTCTTCCCACGTCTCTGTGGCAACGATGACGTCATCAATGTAGGCATCGCAATGATTGATGGCAGCAGTGACGTTGTTGATAAGACGTTGAAAAGTTGCTGGTGCATTTTTGAGACAGAAAGGCATGACTTTATATTGGTACAAACCATGTGGTGTTACAAAAGTAGTAACTTGTTTAGCCCTCTGACTTAATGGGATCTGCCAGTATCCCTTAAGAAGATCAAACTTGCTAACAAACTTAGCATTCCCTATCCTGTCTATACAGTCATCTATTATAGGCAATGGATAGCTATCTGACCTTGACAAAGAATTGACCCTCTTAAAATTGTTACATAGACGTACACCTCCTCCAGATTTTGGTACGAGAATACATGGTGAACTCCATGGGCTACTGCTTGGCTCTATGATGTCATTATCCAACATGTACTGAATCTCAGAGTTAAGTTGTCCAAGCTTGATAGGATTCATGCGATAAGCATGCTGCTTAACAGGTGTAGCGTCTCCTATGTCTACATCATGTTCAAGTAAACCTGACCTTGAAGGCACATCAGGGAACAAATTGGTAAACTGCTGAATTAATTGTACAAGCTGTGACCTGTGGTCATCGTCTAGATGGGAAAGCTTAGCGTCTAATTTGGTCAACACTGCAGAATTATTCAGCCTGGTTTCAGGTATATCTTTGCCTGCAAACAGCTCTTCACTAGCCACATAAGCACTATCAGTATCCACAGACTGAACTTTAGAAATGCAAACAGGTTTGACAACTGTTTCACCTCTCTGAAGGTAAGGCTTTATCATATTTACATGACACCAACGTTTAGACTTTCTCCGATCTGGAGTTTCAATGATGTAATCTGTATCATTAGCCTTCTTGTGTATAGTGTGAGGACCATAATACCTAGCCTTCAAAGGATGTCCAGGTAATGGAAGCAAAACAAGAACTTTGTCCCCGGTATGAAACTCTCTGGTAATTGCCTTCCGAGCATACCATGATTTCAACTTGCCTTGACTTTCTCTAAGCTTCTCTTTAGCCATGCCACACACACTAACAAACTTTTCCTTGAAGTTTGAAACATAATCCAAAAGATTAGTGTCTGATTCCTCTGCTAACCATTTCTCTTTTAGCAACCTCAAAGGACCTCTCATTGTCCTTCCAAACACCAACTCAAATGGACTGAACCCTAAGGATTCCTGAACAGTCTCTCGAGCAGCAAACACCACAAAAGGGACTCCTTCATCCCAATATTTACCATGATCTAAGCAATATGTTCTAAGCATATTCTTCAGTGTTTGATGGAAACGCTCTAGAGCCCCTTGTGACTCAGGATGATATGGACTTGATCTGTACTGTTTGATACCCAATTCACTCATCACCAGCTGAAATATCCCTGACATGAAATTGGTACCCTAATCTGACTGAATGGACTTAGGCAAACCAACAAATGTAAAGAACTTCACTAAAGCTTTACAAACTGTCCTTGCCTTGATATCTCTCAATGGTATCACCTCTGGAAATCATGTAGAAGAACACATGATTGTCAGCAAATAGTTATTTCCTGACTTAGTACGAGGAATAGGACCAACACAATCAACCAGAACCCGACTGAATGGCTCATAAAAAGCTGGTATGGGATGTAATGGAAACTTTGGAATATTCTGATTAGGTTTGCCAACCAGTTGACAGGTGTGACATGTCCTACAGAACTCCTTGACGTCACTCTGTAACCCTGACCAGTAGAAATGACTCAACACCTTTTGATAAGTCGTACTGACTCCAAGATGACCAGCTAAAAGAGTATCATGAGCTAAACTGAGAACTTCCTGGCGGTAACAATGTGGAGCTACAATCTGGTGCTGAACCTGCCAAACCTCATCCACTGGGCTCTCTGGAGGCCCCCACTTCCGCATAAGAACATCCGACTTCAAATAGTACCCAATAGCTACAGACTGAATCTCATCCTCAGACAAAGCCTTATCCCTAAGTTGTCTCAACTCTGGATCAGCCTTCTGAGCCTCGACAAGACTGTCCCTGGACAAAACACCACTAGATATGCCATCTACAGTCTCAGAAGTACCTTTTGTAGCACATACATCATCCAGATTGCACATAAATGTGTCAGACAAATCGCCTACCTCAGGTAAATACATAGATTTGACCTTAGCCATAGCTCTCGTAAGAGCACATGAAGGATACACCTCTACACCATCCACCGTTTCCTGACTATCATCCTCAACTAGCGGAACCTCACACACCACTGGATCAACAGCTCTAACTTCACCTCCAGCCAAATCATTACCCAACAAAAGCTGAACTCCTGGCACCGGAAACTGTGACCTAACACCTACAACAACCTTGCCTGTAACAAGTTCTGACTTGAGGTGAATAGTATGAAGAGGAACCTTGACCATTCCACATTCAATGCCCTGCATGATAACACTAGTCCCTGTATAGGTCTCCTCTGACAATGGCAAAACACCCTCCAGTAACAGTGTCTGCAAACCTCCAGTATCTCTGAGAATGGTAATTGTCTCCGACTCAACTTCACCCAGAGAAACTTGACCTTGAGACAAGAAGGGGTCATACGATCCTACAGTAACTGCCGTTTCAGGTGCAACCTTCGATGACACCACAGGAACCTCATCAAAAGATAGTGTATCTAGAGTCCTATCAAAAACTCTGAAACAAGCATGACCTTGAGGATCACTGAAATTGGAACCTTAACCTCTATTCTTAAGCTTATTACATTCACTGATCAAGTGACCCTTTGATTTGCAGTAAGCACATGATGGACCTGTTGACTCTAAACCTTGCTGATTAGACTGACCTGTAAACCCTGGTGGACCATTCTGGCGATAACTAAACGTGTTATCCGAAAACTGTTTACCCTGTAACCGACTTGCATCGAATTACTACCAACAGTACCCTCAGGAAAACCACTCTTCGGACCAAAATTAGCCTTCTGTAAACTAGGTGACTGATAACTGCTGCTATGAGAAAGACCTTGGTCCTTCCTATCCTGATAGTACTGATTATCAACACCTCTCCCAAATGAACTCTTATGAGTGAGCGCATAATGATCTGCCATTGAAGCAGCCGCCTCTATCGAACAAACCCCCTGCTCATCCAAGTAAACTTTAACCTCTTTGGGAATACACCTCTTAAGCTCTTCAACCAGCATTAACTGTCTCAACTTCTCATAATCTTTCTGAAGAACACCATCTGTCAAACGTAGTAATCTTGCCTCTTGCAAACCCAACATATGTCTGATTGTCAAACTTCCTGTAATTCCTAAACTTCTGACGGTAAGCCTCAGGAACTAACTCTTAGGCCTTCAATATAGCAGCTTTCACACACTCATAATCAGCACTCTGTTCCAGAGACAGCGACGCATAAACCTCTTGAGCTCTACCTATCAGGACACTTTGCAATAAAGTACTCCACAACCGAACAGGCCACTTCAAACTGTTAGCTATCTTCTCAAAATGCAGAAAGTAAGTGTCAACGTCACTCTCTAAATCGAGGAACTAACCTGACATACCTTGTAATTTCAACTTCTCCATCTGAAATTCATGTTCCAACTCTATCTTTCTCAAGTTCTAACGCTCCCTATATTCCAACTCCAACTTTCTCAACTCAAACTGACGCGCCTCACGCCTCTCTGTTGTACTAGTCTCAAAATCCTGAACACATTCATCACCAACTCCTTCCACAATCTTATGGCTAACCAAATAATCCAGGAGAACATTCTGAATTGTAGGTTTACGAGCTGACTTGTCTACACTTATTCCATAATGACTTGTGACTTCAAGTAACTCAGAAACCTTAAGCTGGAGAATACTAGCTTCAGTAATGTTCTGAACATAGTTAGCTACATCAAAACTCATAATGAGCTAATGAAATTGTTGTGATCATCTGAATAAAATTTGGAATAACAAACAAAATGACAAATAGAATGAGAGCAAAACTGCTTGCCCTTTAACCCATTACAAGTTATAAATTAGAAGGTTCAAAATTGGACGAGCCCCCAATTGTTACGTGTCAGATAGGTAAGTTAAATGGGTATAGCCCCAATCTGCCACATAACAAGTATTTAGAAAGATATCACACAACAATTTGAAGAGTTGACATGGGTTTAATACAATATAGGATAAGGTTATGATACAAGTTCTAAATGCAAATATATTACAATGCATAAATTCCCAAAGCTAAACTGGCAGGCTTACAAAAGATATAGGGCTTAACAATATAAAAATATACTCATCACCGACATGGCTCAACCGACCTGGTACATGCACAATTCAACCACTAACTTACAATATTGCAATGCCCATTTTATACATGTCAATGAATTCTGCAAGCTACCAATTAACAGCAATTACCCAAGCGCTTTAACACTAGATAAAGTATAGTGAGAAGACACAAGCAACACAGTCAATTAAAAGAACAATGGCCCCATAAGCTAACCAATACTTGAAGATTCCCACTTGTTAAAGGATAGATGAAATGCATTTTTCTCAAGAATGACAGATGATTACCTCTACGTATATTGTATATCGGAATCAATTGAGCATAAAATCGAGACAATATACACTTGCAATTGATAATTAAGACGATTTTAATTCACCCATTTTAACACTATCGCAATTTGTTCGGCGAATCCTTTTGAAAATGCTCACTGAAGCGTGACTGTGATAAGCGATAGACGGGGCGGCTAGATAGCTTCTCCGCCGATGTCTCGTTAATTAATTAATGATAATTATCACTGCCGCTAAATGAATTTATGAGGTGTATTACATCGCCAAAAAGACATGTTTATGTAATAAATGTGTAATTGTCATCTGCGGAATTACCTAGTTGGATATCTAAACATTCGATATATGGGAAATTTAAGTTGGTTTATTGAAGATATCTTTGTGAAATTAACAATCAAAATGTTGCGAAATTACGTTGAATTGTGACTATCGCTGAAAATCAAATTCCTCCACATACGTCACAGAAGTCATCCCTTCATGGGTCACACCCCCGCAGACTTTCATTCTGGTCGCCGGGGCTAAATCAGGCGGTTTTTTTAAAAAGCCGTATATAAGTAATTTATGGACCGATTTCAGAAATTTAAAATCGAGCAATTGTCAAATTGACATCCCATTTTAATGAATCCGATTTGGACCATATGTCATTTCATCCATCCTTTAAAGGATTTAGATTTTATAATATACATAGACATAACACTGTGTACATGATTAAAGGTGCATCCATTGTGTTTCATAAAATTTTAATAGGCTTCAATACTTTCCGACTCATCATATGTGCTGTTTACAGTGCAAATAAATTCACTCGGCTTGCATATTCATCCCGATCGATCATCAAATATATCATAATTACTACTTGCCAATTAAAATAGAGTAACATCATTATACATGTGCAGAAACCAAAACTACACGTCCCATTTACATGCACAGTAGTTATATGACCTATTAAACATGATCAACCCAAATTAATCAGTTTGTCTTTTATAAATACTATTCCAAAATTACGTTTGACTCATTGGCGTGCGCCAAACGCGGTACATTGTCCGGTTTTCGATCAGAAATCACTACTTTTACCTTCATATCGTCAATATACTAAGTCGACTAAGATCAAAATGGCAATTTTCGGTAATAGTCACTACTTCCCGATAATATAACACAATTTATAACGTTTAGCTAGTAGTTTGAGAAGTGGGTAGTTTCTTCACAGGTGCAGTGATTAGCAAGGAAACTTTTAGACGAAGACGTTTGATTCCCAAAAGGGGGCTTCGGATCAAAAGGTCCGGGTTCGAATCCTGCCAGGGGAACGGCAACTTTGTCTGCAGTAGAGAACTGTTCTACACGCAGTAAGGTTTGGGTGCAATGCCACACTGAATTTCAACGTAGTACTACCCATGGTTCGCCAGTTCCAACCGATTCTCGCAGGTTTGACTGCAATGCATAGCCACTTGGCGATGCGGGCTTTAAGTGAAATACTCTTGAAGGCGGCCTTAAACCCCAGTTCACCTCAGCTCACCTTAGTTCCCAAGAACTCGGTATGTGATGCACAAGGGTGTATCATAGTCATATTAGTCACAGTCTTATTAAAATCGACCCTATTCCAAGGAATAAAATTGCAAAGTATTGCATCCACCAGGGCACAAACTCCTATCGATCTGGGGTTCCTCCCCACATGGTCTGATGACTTCCCGTATAGGCACATGTTCTGACCACCAGTTCAGTTAGCAAATAACAAGGCTTCCAACAAATGTTTTTGGTTCGAGGTTCTAGGGGAAGTAACTCCAAACAGGCATTCTGTTTCAGTGACATAAGGAACGTGTTAATAAATAGTTTCGAATGCATTCAAAATAGCGATCATTAAAATACAATGATGTAATTGGTCCGTTAATGATTAGATTTTGTCTGCACTAAACTAGCCTCAGAACATACGCCTATACAAGTGTCCTGATAGATGCAATATTTTGCAACGTTTATTCCTCTTAACATGGCTGATTGTAATCTCGCTGGCTGATTTAGAAGATCAGATACATATTGCATAAAAAAAAAGCTCAATGATGTCGAGTCAAAGTCAAAGAGTTTATTTTATTAAAGGCCTCCGGTCCACATACAAATATACATAAACAAACAGCTGAAGTCAAATTCTATACAAGACAATTGATAGCGAACAAACTGAAATCTGGAACATTGAACCTAGAATACTAATAACAATAACTATGATAATGTTATAAAAATGGATATTTTTAAACAAAGAAATACGAGACAGTAAAACTGGTTTAAGGAATTCAAAGAAGAAAATAAATATAATAAATTACGAATTATAGTGAAAATTACTACCAGAGAGGGATAAATTTTCAAAAGATTGTATTTCAGTATGTACAAATATGAAACAGTAAAACTGTTTTAATGAATTCTAATGGAGAAAATAAAAGTAAGAAATTACGAAACATCTTTGTTATCACAGACAGATATTTTTCAACAGATAACTATCTTATTTTGATATATACAAATATGAAACAGTAAAACGTTTTAATGAATTCAAAAAGAAAAAGAGAAAATAATATAATAAATTAGAAAACCTCTTTGTTACCTCAGAGGGATTTCTCAGATGATTTCGATGTACAGTATGTACAAATATGAAAACTGGTTTAATAAATTATATAAATAAACAGAGAAAATATTTTATAATAAATTACGAAACCTCTTTGTTACCATAAAGGGATTTTGTTTTCAATATGTGACTTTTTTATTTCGTTATGTACAAAATATGACTCAATAAAACAACTTTGATGAATTCTAAAACAAATAATGAAGTAAACAATATTCAACAATTATCTGTTACCGCAGTGGGATCTTGTTTTAAACATAAATGTTTTTTATCATAAAATAAAATAACTGGTTTAATCAATTCTTAAAGAAAAGTAATGAAAAAAAAATTGTTTATGAAACTTCATTGTTACCATAAAGGGATTTTGTTTTTAACGCTGGACCAAATACTTCATTAAATGTATCAAATATATATGTACATATCTGAAACAATAAAATATTAATAAATAATAAAACATATGTATACGAAATAAAAATAAAAAGTATAATAAAATAAAAGATATTTATTATATAATAATTAAGAAAATATTCAAATGAAAGCTAATTTATGTACATGCTAATCTTGAAATTAAACAAACAATAATTTGGTATGTATTGAATTAATTGGAAATCATTATTTGGTTTGATAGCAGAATACAAGTTCTTCAAACTCAGCCAATAGGTCAAATACATCAACTTACTTTACACAAAATTACGTACTGATATCATATATAATTGTATGGACACATTAAAGGTTTACTTTACAATAAAATGCGCTGTTTTCCGAAGACAAAGTATGTCTATGAGTATAAAACAAATAAAACTATCCAATTTTCTTAATATAAAAAAGATGTCATAATCATTGTTCTATAAGCTTCGAGCTTTATTCATATAAATAATTGTATACATTTTGTTTGTTTATCAATTCATTCCCAAAAAAATGTCCTAAAAAAATTAAATTCCATCGCATCATTTTTATCAGGCCCAAGAGAAGACAGCTTTTGTTAACAAGTAGACAGTTTTTACAAATATAAGTAACTTAAGGAGATGTTGAAGGCAATACAATACTGTGTTATTATGCGGGAGTTATTTCTGATTTAATGCCATCTGCTCTCGTAGATCGACTAGAAGGCAGATAACATTGATTTGGGACAGCTGCACGTTTTTTTTCGGTGAAATAAGTCGATGAAACGTATTTGAAAAGTAATGTCACTAATAGTAAAACACCCTTCTCTTTTCGGAAAATCAAGTTGAAAATGAGTGTAAATGGTTCTGTAAAGCCATGGGAATCGGTTTGGTCATTCGAAATAATAAAATGTGTTGATAATAATATGGTATCTCCTAATGCCAAATATTTGACAACAACTTGCATTCAATCAAACTCGAGCAGCGGCTTAATACACGATGAGAAGCCGAATTCATGCGCCCCATTTACAAGTGTACCAGTTATATGTTCCATTGAACAGTACCAACCAATACCTGTCTCTTTGTCTGCTACATATATACGTTTTCAAAATTATGTTTGAACAATTGCCGCGGAACATTGTCCGGTTTTAGATCATAATCACGACTATAAGATCTTAACAATGTAACTATACCGAAAATATTGGAACTTAAAGGGTAATTAGGCATTACTTCTCGATTAAATAACACCCTTGGTAACTTTTTACCTACAATAACATACGGAGTGTCCCTTTAAAAAAGATCAGTGAATAGATTGCAGAATATGTTGTCCAAAGGGACAGCAAGGTTTGGATGTTTTAAATGAAAGTTCAAGGAGATATGCGTGCATGCATATGTGCATTTATAATTAAAATAATATCAATGCATGCAAGTTGGTTTACTTACGTGATTTATGTTACGTTATTCATTGATTGTATAATCATGTTCAATCAGAGTATTTGTATCACGAAAGCTATAATCCTCACAGGGGTAAACAACCACCCTGGCCACTCCCAGCGTGCAATAATGCACAGCAGCGCGCTGTTACGCTAGCCCAGAAAAGTCATCGAAATGCAGCAAGACTTATAAGGAGTGATGAAACGAAATATTTTAGAATTCACTTATTTTTTTTCAAAATAGCAAGTTTATCATGTCTTGTATCCAAAAATGTAATACAATTTGGGGGTCACCGAATGATTTAAAAAAGTTATCGGTATTTATAGTAACACCCCTATCGGCAAATTACGCTATTGACCGATGTCACCTCCTTAATGTTACCGTAAGTGAATTCAATTTCTTCGTCCCATCTCCCCTTAAAGGAAAAGTTCTATCACCGATCTATCGGAAGCATCCGCAATCTTGGTTTCTTGGCATTACGTGAAATGAAAACACGCTATATTTAACCAGATGAAGGAGACTGGCAGTAGACGTTAAAGGGACACCGCGTCGAGAATAAAAATCAGATCATGTGTATCTACCTATGCTGATTAACATGTCTGCTAACAAGTCACCGACACCGAATTTCAGACAATTGGCGTCATTGGTAATAAAAACTACTGCATGTAGACAGTGAAGTGAAGCGTAACTCGTTAGCAGACACTCTAATCAGGGCCCATATTTTCGAAGCGCTCTTAGCGCTAAGATAGTCGTAAGTCAATGTTAATTTATGGCACTTACGATTATCCTAGCACTAAGAGAGCTTCGAAAATATAGTTCCAGGATGATACTCATATTTATCCTGGGCGCAGTGTCCCTTTAATACCTTGGTGGAGAAGGATGTAACCGGGGCAATTCAAAAAGGCATCCCGTGAATTTCGCCTAAAATCCCGCAACAACTTAAATGTCTTGCTTGTACTATCCCTTTAAGTTATGTCGACCAGTTGGAAGTCATCCTCTACAGTTCCTCCCTGATAGAGCGTGTTGTCAACCATTACTGTAAATATATAAATATATATATGTAAGATGAAGATGAATTTCACTTTTTACTACAATGTCCATTGTACTCTCATTTGAGATATGTCCACTTAAAGCGATGTTATTGTAATCGCTATTCCGTTTATAAATGTAAGCAATTATTGTCATCAGAAAAAAGTAATATTCAGCGTTCCTTGAGTAAATTTGTGTATGAAGCTTTTCAATTAAGAAACAACAATTAATACATCAGTGTCGAGTGTTTACCTCAGCACCGTAACATGTATTATTACCAATGTATGGCTGGAGGTCAAATAAAAAAGGTCGCTAATAAAGTCTGTCTGTCTGTCTGTAAATATAAACACGTAGGTTAATGTTCACAATTACTCATGAGAAGTTCTGTTCATTTAGAATTCTCTCGTTTTAAGTTCTATTGTAAGGATATAGATAGTCTAATAGTTAGTCTCTGAAATGAAATTTTTGGAAATATTTCAAAATTTGAAAAAAATTGGAAAATCTGTTAATTGCCATCTAAAACTGAGCACTGTAGGTTGTTGTAAACTTGCCTAGGCGTTTAAAAAATCAGGTTTGGGTCATTAAAACATCTTCTTCAACATAATCAATCGTATTTCTTTCTTTGCAGATCACAAGGAGTATTACTTATGTAAATTATTGAGGTGTATATACGAAAAGAAGTATGTATGTATGTGTAGTTTTTCGGATTATTGGATACATCAATTTACTACATAAATATCGATGAACAAAATACCTTTTTGGTCATCTTCTAGACAAAAGTATTCATTGCCCGTAGCACCTGTAAACAAATACATTTCATATTTACTGACATTGTGCTATTAATTCGATTTGTCGATTCGTTTGTTTTTATTATTATGGTTACTTAACCATGAAATGTATCACAATAGCCTCATAAAATAAATAAGCCTAGATATAACTAGCAGTAAGAACTTTTCATCGTAATAATTCTTAATGTATAGTTTTAGCACTATACGGACACCAAACAAACGTCACAATGTAGCCATAAACGACGAAATATGCTGAAACCATGTTTGCTGGACAAAATTATATATCGCAACATATGTCAACGCCCATCTTTCACCACTTGGATGATAACCTCTATAAGATCGTATAAAACTGGTTTTCAAAGTTCAATCATCTTATTACAAGGTAATATTCTACAGACCTGATGTTTCCTCTCCAGAGTTGCCGACAACTGGTCTGGTCTCCACTTCGTACATCGCATTGTCTTCCATCACTGGGAACGGGAAATATGTCACATTCACATAAACCTAAGGTGTCATATTTGTGTCATTTTGGAGCTAATTCTTTTCTCGGGTAAACCTCCTTTCAAGGCCATACAGAACTCCATGGGGCATTCTATAGAATATCTCTGGGACATTCTATGGAATATCCCTGGCCCTGAAAGTAGACTTGAAAGGGGCAGTAGCACGTTTTTTGCAAAATTTATTTTTTCAAATTTCCAATTTATAATGATAGTGTATGTCATTTAAATTAACTTAAGGGGGTAAAACCTCTTATTAAACAAATCAATTATCTGTAGTGGTAAAAACTATGTTGAGTATAAAGCAAAAATTGCATGGCGGCCATTTTATTGTGAACACAATTTGTTATTTTGTATTACAAAAACGATGCCCATGGCTTTACCGAAACATGTACACTCATTTTAAACTTTATTTTCCGAAGAGAAGGATGTTTTACTATTTGTGTTTTTCAAAAACATTTCATCAACTTATTTGAGCGAAAAAACGTGCTACTGCCCCTTTAACGTGAATTGTAAAATCCGGAATAATCTCATTTGATGTTTTTACTTCAATCACAGAACAAATCGAAAATGATTCTAAGTTAAAATTTCACACTTGACATGATGGGATTCGAACGTGCATCCCTTCGCTCCTTAAATTGGACGCTCTACCACGTAGACAAGAAATGCGGCCAGGCTTGAATTAGCCAGTGATGGAGAGTGACGCGAATAATGACATGCGGGGGAAGTTGAAAGTGTTGGAGACTGTTTTCATTTCTATTATTTCTATACTTGTGTACTTGGAACACAAGTTTACAAGCAGCGTACCACTTATAAACAGTGAAATGATATATGTTTATGTATTTTCAAGGTATCCTTCTCCCCCAAAATTTAACATGTTCAGTTCAATAATTATCGTCCTTCTTTGAGCTTGGTGTTACTTAAAGGTCCATTTTCACTGAAAGATTTCTAGCAGCGACTGTTGGAATTGAATTATGTTGTAAATATGAGAACATGCTACATGGTTTTGTTCGAATTTAATATTGACTTGTACTTACCCATTTTCTCTTCGGTTGTGACGTCACTCTTCAACATCTTTGCTTCGTCACAGCTGGCATACTCGTGTCCTGTTCAGGGGTTCAAAATATGTTTTTAAACTCTAATGTCCTCATTACTAATGGTGCTACCAAGAAATGTGGCTGGTTTTATCAAATCACAAAACGAAGATGGATATACATATGAACATTTCACTATTACACTGAAAACAGGCCGAAACCTAAATTACATAATGAGACTCTCGCTCTACCTCGCCAAAAATATGGCATCTTAATTCCCACGGCAAGGTGAAAATGTATCGAGATCTCTCCATTTTTTACCTTGCCTTCAACCTAGGCAAAAGTGGTGAAACGAATCAGCGACACCTATTGTGATCACGAGTTACGTCCCTTACCATCTGTTAACATACAGCCAATGAAATCGCCGTTTACATTCGGAACCAATTCAAAATAAGCGACGATCGACACAGTCACAGAGGCAATACAACTCTCTTCTGATTGGCTTATCCGATTAGCCTGCAGTACGTTAAAATCTTAGCACTGAACATGCGAGGGTTGAGGTCAAGGGCGGAAGAAGATATGGAAATCATTTCGTTACGCCTGTGACGTTGTCAAGATGACAATATGGGAGTGTAGCGACTATTGTTGAGGCTAGGTTTACTTAGACTGCTTTGTGTTTAATCTTATTCTTCATTCAACAAATTAAGGTGATAATCCGACAATGTGTAGCTCAATTTGTATGTTTTCAAACATTAAACTTAGGCTTCCGAGAAACGGCATACATACATACATACATACATACATACATACATACGTACGTACGTACGTACGTGCGTGCGTGCGTGCGTGCGTGCGTGCGTGCGTGCGTGCGTGCGTGCGTGCGTGCGTGCGTGCGTGCGTGCGTGCGTGCGTGCGTACGTACGTACGTATATATTATATTATATTATATTATATTATATTATATTATATTATATTATATTATATGATGGACGAGTGTTCTGCTTTCTGATTGGCCGAGTCAGATGGTCATCGACAATGCTCAAACGTTATGTTGACCGCGGGAAACGTCACGCGAGGTCGATAGAACAATCCAATGACCTGGAGCTAAAAATAGATCACCGCTGCGAGGAGCTTAGCGAGGAGCGCTGTTTAATTACATGTTTTGTATTCTATTAAGTTAGAGAATTTTTTTATTTTTTTTTAAATGAATTTTTGGGAAAATTTAGACTTTCATGTATCATATAATAAAATAGTTATTGACTTCAGTTATCGGTGAATCAAATGGTTTATCGACCTCGGAAAGTTATGTTCACCTCGGCTTTCGCCTCGGTGAACATAACTGTTCCGAGGTCGATAAACCATTTGATTCACCTCAACTGAAGTCTATAATTTAATTGTATATTAGGAGGAATTACAATGCTTGTAAACCATGATATATTTGCTGGAGAAACTATCTTAGACTAATTTTGACAATATGACAGACTATGAACAGCAAATGTTTTGAAGAAAGTGGGTCTCGAACCAACACCTGTAGTACGTGAGCTAGCGCTTTAGTCTACTGCGCCAACGAGGCAGATGAGATTCCACAGTACAGACGCAACTTAGATAGCACGGGAGTTATTATATTATATTTATTATATTATATTATATTATATTATATTATATTATATTATATTATATTATATTATATTATATTTAAAAACTGATGAGCTACAGAGCCAGTGTCTACATATGTGTTTTTTTCAAACCTACCAGCGTTTGCATTCGCGCTATGGGGACTTGTGGAAAGATATTCTTCTGTTGTAACTGTAAATAAAATAAACAACAAATTAATGAATAAAGTTTATCATTTCCAGCGAAAGACGGAATCCATGCTAACTAGATGACAAGCTCCAATGTCTTATTGTGACAAAAGCATTGTCTTGTTCCAAAAAAAGGCATAAACAAAACAAAATGGTTTCAAATAGCTAAAACATAATCAGCTTATAAGCACCCCGTGTGAACGTGTACGCCAGGGCAATATTTCCAGAAGGGAAATGTACGCTCCCCAATTCTGGCGGTAACTTTCGTGTTGTCTGTTGTTAGTAGAATTTTTTTTAAATATCTCAAAATATATACACTTTTAAGCAGAGATATTTCATGCTGTTAATGAGCATTCCATACATTATACGTATACCAACTTTCAATCATCAATTCATTGCATAGACTTATCTGCTGAGACAATTAGGACACTGTCGTCAGTGCTACACGTGTGAATTTCGGATTTCAGCCAAAAATACTCTGACACCAACTGATCCAAAGGTTTTAAAGTTCTAACATACTTTTCTAGCACGTTTTTTGCAAAAGTTATTTTTTCAAATTTCCCATTTATAATGATAATTTATGTCATTTAAATTAACTTTAGAGGGTAAAACATCTTATGACACAAACCAATTATCTGTAGTGGTAAAAACTATGTTGCGTATAAAGCAAAAATTGCATGGCGGCCATTTTATTGTGAACACAATTTATTATTTTGTATTACAAAAACGATTCCCATGGCTTTACCTAAACATGTACACTCATTTTAAACTTTATTTTCCGAAGAGAGAAGGATGTTTTACTATTGGTGAAATTATTTTTCAAATACATTTCATCAACTTATTTCAGCGAAAAAACGTGCTACTGCCCCTTTAAGTTGGTTGTTTTTGTAACGTTTTTTTTAAATTAACTCACCCATATCATCATTACAGCTTGTATACCCGGGGGGCTCTGGGAAAAGAAAACATTTGTGAAGGAACTGTCTCATATTTCGTTTAATATTTATTTTTTTTAATAATAAAAAAGAAACTTCACCATACAAAATACAATATAATTCAATCTACGAGTGATAAACACGACTGAAGAGAGATAAATAGAGAATCTCACCCAAGTGTCTTCTGATATCAAATATATCAAAACGAGTTGATAAAAGTAACACATATCCGAGGCTTGTCGAGGATATTTTAACTTTTATCAACGAGAGTTGATATATTTGATATTTGATGGCACGGAGATCGTACGTTGTGAGCACGTACAACGCAATTACCACGTGCGCAATACGGTTCACGCACGCTCAAGGCCCGGCATGGCGTGCGAGCCACGTACTAACACCATGCGCAAACGTGCGAGTGACGTGCGTTGACGTACATTCTCCCTGTTCTTGCCACTCCCAATATGAAGGCTCGGGAGACACTGGTTTAAAGATGGTAGATCAGACCATATTAAAGGTACATCCATTGTGTTGTTGGGGGTCACATATTGCAAACGTTATAAATGGTGTTACTTTATCGAGAAGTTGCCACTGTTCCCGAAAACTACCATTTTTGACTAAAACCGGACAATACACAGCGTGTGGCGCGCGTCAATAAGAAAAAACGTTATTTTGGAATCTTTATAACAGACAAAAAGACATGTATATGGGACGTGCAGTTTCGGTTTCTCCACATGCATAATGATGTTACTCGATTTTCATTGGAAACTAGTAATTATTATATATTTGGCGATTGGGGATAATTATGCAAGCTGAGTGAATTTATTTGTATTGTAGACAGCACATGTGGTGAGTTGGAACGTATTAAAGCCAAATATAATTTTATGAAACACAATGGATGCACCTTTAAGAAGCATACAGAAACCAATTGCACTATGAACAAGATTTTACATAAGGATAACATTGTGGTACATGCTAAGCATTGATGCAAAAATCGTTGCAAAATATATAATCTTTAAAAAAAGTGAATTATTTATAAGCCTATAAATTCTCTACATTCTAAATAAAAGGTGGCACTGCAACAAACACAGTAAACAGCGTCCACCAACTTCGTATCTTGTATCGAAGTAATCCTTATCTATAGTGTATGATATTTCTCATTATGAACCTACCAGCCATATAACGTGATACTTGAAACCACCTTTCTAAACCGTATCACCCGTTACGAGGGACTTACAACCTTGTAATTCCCTCCAGGAGGGTTTACACAGACAGTTGTAAACACTGTTAGAAGGAATTATAATGATTGTAAACCCTGATATATCTGTTAAGATGACGGCTTGAAAGTAAATGTCTGAAGAAACTAACTTAGACTAATTTTGAAAAATTTCATAAGTTTACGACAGAATATGTACAGCAAATGTTTTGCAGAAAGTGCGTCTCGAACCCGTATCCACCATCACTTGTAGTTAATGAGTCAACGCCTCAGACTACTGCGCTAAGGGGACAGACGAGAAACATGGTACAAAAGAAACTCTTATATAGCGCGGCTGTTAACAGGCTGACATCACCGAGGGATCCTAAATATAACACCAGGGATCCGCAAGATCCTCAATATAACGCGATAACAAGTTAAACGCCTGTTTTACACTTAAAAACGGTTGATAATACAGATAACCCTTTCTACCTCGGATATGGTAAGGTTGTAGACCCTGATAGTCAGGAAAAACCTTCGGATGCTTCGCATCCTCGGGTTTGTCCTTCCTATCAGGGTCTACAACCATACCACATCCTCGGTATCATGGGTTGTCCTTATATTCACGTGTTTTGAAAGGTTACGTGTTGTTGGTGAAGAACTTGTGGGTTGAAAAATAATTGAAATATGTTTACGTCGGGTTTAAGTACGACCGTGTAAAGATTAATGCTGTTAACTATACCCTAGATGGCATATTAACAGACGTTTTTTAAAATTATTTTTGTGCACTAATTTTTAGGACTTATCAAGTTAATAATTGTATAAATGATATATGTTATACGAACCTATATAAATAGTCTCGTCTCCTTTGCAGTACGAGTTACGTCCCTTTAGAATGATCAGGACGGCGGTTCCGACAATCATGACTACTAGGACACCGACGCCGAACCCAATCAACCTGGTGTTTACATTATCCTTGGACGATGACCCGTCTCCATCTGGAAATAAAATATATGTTATCATTATTATCATTGTGATGCTTTGCCATCACATGCTCAATTCTGTCAGCCAATGAAATGCCAACATGAAAATTGCTGATCGCTTATTGGCTTTTTCGATCACATCCGGGTACTTGGAATATTGCTCGATTTTAAGTTTTTCATTGGCTAGTAATGTATAGCGATGCGAGGCTAATGTGTAGCAGATAATCAGAGGATTTGGAGTAACCATGTGGCTAACACATCCTGAATTATCTATTATCAACGAACTGACCTTCTACCGTAAATCTATTGAATCCGACCTTGCTATTACAACAAAGTAGACACGCAATGCAGACTATCTGTAGGCATATACCTATTGAGCCACGCCTTGCTATTACAACCCACTTCCCCAGTAGGCACGCAATGTAGACTATCATGGTTTTATATATGCTCCGTTAATCTCCACTATATCACCCATGGGAAACTCTGTCAGCGAAATCTGTACTAAAATTACCCGCCCTTTGCCGGCGTGAGCCAATCAAACCTCTACGCAGCTGGGACCTGCGAGCCAATGACAATTCATATCACTTCGTTGCAAAGCACGCGAGGTCATTTTGTTAGCCATCCGTCACTGGTTATCTCCCTTGACCATTTCCGTCTTATCATATTGAGTATTTTCTTTGGTTACTGACTTCGTCATGCCGGCCAAAGGCGGGTAATTTTAGTACAGATTTCGCTGACAGAGTTTCCCATGGGTGATATAGTGGAGAGTAACGGGGCATATATAAAACCCTGGGTAACCGAGGATGTACCTTGTTATAACAACCCGATATCCCACTACGAGAGTGTGAGAGTCTGAAAGTACGGAAAATGGACTATTAGTAGGCATAGACCTATTGAGTCCTACATTGCTATCACAACCCGCCTTGTCAGTACCAGAATACATAAACGCAATTGCAGACTATTAGCAGAACTCTACCTTGCTATAACAACCCGAATTTCCAACTACGAGAGCGTCTGTCTAGACGCTAATGTGACTATTTAGGAGATAAACCTCATGAACCTGTGTTTTTAACTTTTAGTGAGTCTAACGTAGATTCGATACCGATTTTTAGCTCATCAGGCCTGAAAGGCCCGATGGGCTTATGGCATGGCATGGCGTCCGGCGTCCGTCCTTCTGTCCGTAAACTTTTAACTTTTTCGACTTCTTCTCCAGGACCAATAACTCCACAGAGCTGAAAGTTATGTGCAGACTCTTTGGCCAATGGGGATTCTAAATTGTAGATTTCGTGACCCCGTGACCCAAAATGGGGTCACAGGGGTCACATCCTTAAAAACCTATTTTCATCTTCTTCTCCAGTTCCAAAAGGTCTAGAGAGCTGAAAAGTTGTGTGCAGACTCCTTGGCCAATGGGGATTCTAAATTGTAGATTTCGTGACCCAATGACCCCAAATGGGGTCACAGGGGTCACATGTTTAAAACCTATTTTCATCTTCTTCTCCAGTTCCAAAAAGTCTAGAGAGCTGAAAAGTTGTGTGCAGACTCCTTGGCCAATGGGGATTATAAATTGTAGATTTCGTGACCCCGTGACCCCAAAATGGGGTCACAGGGGTCACATCCTTAAAAACCTATTTTCATCTTCTTCTCCAGTTCCAAAAGGTCTAGAGAGCTGAAAAGTTGTGTGCAGACTCCTTGGCCAATGGGGATTCTAAATTGTAGATTTCGTGACCCAATGACCCCAAATGGGGTCACAGGGGTCACATGTTTAAAAACCTATTTTCACCTTCTTCTCCAGTTCCAAAAGGTCTAGAGAGCTGACAAGTTGTGTGCAGACTCCTTGGCCAATGGGGATTCTAAATTGTAGATTTTGTGATCCTGTGACCCCAATCTAGGTCACGGGTCATGACCCAAAAACCTATTTTCATCTTCTCCAGTTTATATGTAAAGCTCTAGAAAGGTGAAATGTTGTGTAGAGATTCTTTGGTCAAAGGTGATTCTTAATTGTAGGATTGGTGACCCTGTGACTCTAAATGTGGGTCACAGGGGTCATGATCTAAAACCCATATTATTTTACTTGTTAACAATGTATTACTTGAGATAACTTAGATATTCAACCTTAGATAATAAATCAATGAAATACTGATGAGCTACAGAGCCCATGGCTCTATTTTTATCATTCGGAGCCGAACGCGTCAGCGTGAGGCTTCGAATGATAAAAAAAAGGTATCGAATCTACGTTAGACTCACAAAAAGTTAAAAACACAGTAGGTTTATCTCCATTCTACCATGACAAGTTATCAGCGTATTTTAAACGTGTTTCTTTGACACTGCGGAAGTGAACTGAGTGATGCGGTAATCGGTTTAACCCATTTTTCTTCAGGTATGACGCATCACATTTCCGTTGTTTTCGATGCGGTAGAAATTGAATAAACAGTGAAATCAAAAATTCATTCAAATTCAAATATGATGATTAAGTGACAACATAGATTCTAATCAAATATACCATACAGGTTTGTAAATCTTAAGGTTTCTCCGCCTTGAAAGCTTTCCTCCACCACTTGTCAAATTGACGCGACTATTTCCTGTGACATCATAACTGATTGAGCTTATGACGTCATTGTATCCGAACCGAAACCTGCTCGTTCACGGCTTATCGCGGTCTTGATCGACTACTGTAGTTTCACTGTTTAAAACATCGGTCCTAATTATAATTATTTTCCAAAACAGATACAAAGATAAAATTGCGTAGAAGGAAAATATGATGGAAACCGTCAAGTGAAGATAAATGATTTACCCATGTTTTTTTTCAATTGACATAGTTTGGCCTAGAAACTTACGTCATCATGTATCCAAACGCGGAAAATCGCTGTTCACAAAAATCGTGTTCGAACCTCCGTTCGACCATAACATAAACCAATCAAAAACAAGGATTTTAAAATTTCATGGTAGAATATTAGATAAAGGCCAATTGAGATCTACTAAACTATTACACGCGTGTGACTATGAGTAGGCATAGACCAGTTACGTCCTGACTTGCAATCACGACCATCTTTCCCTGTAGGCCTACTCACGTTCATTCTGAAACCACGCTGTGCTGTTCCTGCCCGTCTTGGTGTTGGTCACTGTGCAGGATACACCTGTCTCTAGGCCACTGTCCACCAGGATGGTCACGTGCTGACTACAGGTGCTAGCACACCTGCAAGTACACAGAGGGCACTGGGTCATTCTTTGACAAATACCGAGGGGGTGACATTTCAATGTAATCATGGCGGTGTCCCCTTTGTAATGAATACGAATAATGATAACCAGAAAAAGAAATTTCTCAAAAAGCAAGAAACATTAAAGGGGCAGTAGCATGTTTTTTGGGTGAAATGAGTCCATGAAATATATTTGAAAAATAATGTCACCCACAGTAAAACACCTTTCTGTCTTCGAAAAATCAAGTTAAAATATGAGTGTACATGGTTCCGTAACACCATGGGAACCGTTTTTGTCATTCAAATAATAAAATGTGTTCACAATAAAATGGCTGCCATGCAATTTTAGCTTTATACGCAACACCGCTATTACCACTACGGATAATTGGTTTGTGTAATAAGATGTTTTACCCGCTAAAGTAAATATAAATGACATAAACTATCATTATACATGGGAAATAAATTTTGAAAATTAAAAATTTGCAAAAAACGTGCTGCTGCCCCTTTAAAATGATAGTTGTACAAAACAATTATTAGGCTCAGTGACTTCACGATACCGGGACAGGACCTACTGGAATATAGTTGTCTCCATCCTCGGTTACCCAGGGTTTTATTTATGCTCCGTTTCTCTCCACTATCACCCATGGGAAATCTGTACTAAATTAACCCACCGGTGGCCGGCGTGACGAAGTCAGTAACCAAAGAAAATACTCAATACGATAAGACGGAAATGGTCAAGGGAGATAACCGATGACGGATGGCTAATTAACAAAATGACCTCGAGTGCTTTGCAACGAAGTGATATGAATTGTCATTGGCTCGCAGGTCCAAGCTGCCTAGAGGTTTGATTGACTCACGCGTGCCAAGGGCGGGTAATTTGAGTACAGATATCTCTGATGAAATTTCCCATGAGTGATATAATGGAGAGTAACGGAGCATATATAAAACCCTGGGTAACCGAGGATGAGTTGTCTCTGGCTAATGGGTAGTAGCTTTATGTTATAACTATAGACTAAGTGTAACATTTAACACTAAAGGAGCGATATAAACATTGGCCGATGGTGACCCTAAGGTGACCTTTAGTGTCGAAAATAAACATAACCTTTGACTGTTGTGAGACTGGACCAAGGTAGACTTATTGTTACCTGTTGTATATGGTTTCGGTTGTATTTTCTTCTAGGCCATTATTCCAGGTGAAGTTGTAGTGCTCGGATGTTTCGCAACCGGAAGTGCATGTTAACGTGACCGTCAGGTTGTCAAGGTCGGCTGTTTCCGTTAGGGTCACGTTTTCAGGGAAATCTGAAGGAGAAGAGACGCTTTGTCTTTAAATATTTCAATCTGGTGTGCACTTAGAAGTTCATGAAGATATATATTTAATTTTGTGTTTGTTCTCTGCCTAATGAACGGTGCAAGCCAACATTGCAATGCCAAAGTTTGTCGATGACATATGTATAAAACTTTAAATAACTTCACACACTTTCACTTTCACAAAGTCTTCAAGAGGGACTTCTTTCAAGGTTGTTTTTTTGTGGAAACAAAATTTTAGGTAAAGTTCCTGTTTACATGAATAACTCTCTCATGATACCAATGAAACATGTTGGAGTGAATATATATAGAGAGATTTTCAACAATTGTATTTTTCAATTTTTCAGCTAAATTAGACCTGAGGGTTGGACAATTTTGAACTGATTTGTATTAATATATATGCATATAGAAACACACACACACACATATATATATATATATATATATATATATATATATATATATATATATATATATATATATATATATATATATATATATATATATAAGCATATTACTGAGAATAATTTTATAAAACTTGCACTCATTCATTGACAATTTAAAACAATGAAAAGTGAAGCCATTCATCGGAGCTACGAGTGTTGAAAGTTTTACTATGGTTAAACATGACACTGTTTATCAGTCGTATGATAAATAAGTTGTTACTTTGTGGATATTATATTAATATAAATGTATTATTTTTGTAAAATAGTAAATTAATAAATACATAGCGTTTTTCTCATTCCATTTAATGCACAAACAAAATGACGAATAGAACCCCCTCTTTAAATCAATAGTTACTTACCTGGTGCCTCAAGTACGATCAGTTGCACAGTGTTGCTTTTAGTGCTACCAACCTGACAATGTAACATCAACCCGTCGTCTTCTCGTGAGATTTGGGACACGATGACGTCATGGGTCGTATTGGAACAGTTTATTGATGATCTCTTGACGATGTTTCCATCATACTCATTTAGAATACCTAAAGTGCACCTCCCGTTATTCTCATTAAAGGAAATCCTAAAGAAGGGGAGATCGGATTTCTTTAAACACCACGATGACTGGGCCAAAGAGCCATCTGTCAGCATACAGCTGAACGTCATTGTATCGCCCACGTAGCTGATGACGTTGTCGATGTCCATGTAGATTTCATCTGAAAGCGAGCAAAATGGTATTACTTTATGATATAATTTCTAAGAACCTCAATCATGTGCGAGGCCTTATCAAAGGACAAAAGCAGATTTGTTCATTCGAAACTGCACAATATTTTTCGAATCATGGTACCTCTTTCGCATTCAACATCATTTGATATGTTGTATCGCTATCATAAATGAGTTACTTAATTACTTGATAAAAGCACGTCAGTTCATTCAGCCGTTGTAATGAGTGCTTTGTTTGAATGCTATTGGACATGTATTTCAAACACAGGGGCGTGTATCGCTTAGAAACAGTGTTTGAAAGACATATACCTATATATACCCTACCATATTACTATAAAACAAGGATAGTAATAGGGTAGGGTTTATATAGGTATATATCTATATGTCTTGCAAACGCTGTTTCTAAGCGATACACGCCCCTGTATTTTAATTTAAGGAGAAACCATGATACCGAGGATATGGTAAGGTTGTGGACCCTGATAGGAAGGAAAACCCCGAGGACGCGAAGCATCCGCGGGTTTCTCCTGACTATCAGGGTCTACAACCTTACCATATCCGAGGTAGAATGGTTTCTCCATATAATCAACCGTTTTTAAGTGTAAAACAGGCTTTTTAATTGTTATCGCGTTATATTGAGGTTCCCTGGTAAATAGAGTCGTTCATAAAATCCTTGTTTGGAACCTGAATCAGCCTGTTAACAGCCGCGCTAAGTTGCTTTTGTACCGCTGAATCTCATCTGCCTCCTTGGCGCAGTAAAGCACTAGCTCACGTACTACATATAATATAGTGGATACAGGTTCGAGACGCACTTTCTTCAAAACATTTGCTGTTCATATTCTGTCGTAAATTTAGGAATTATTTTCAAAATTAGTCTAACTTAGTTTCTTCAGATCTTTACTTTCAAGCCGTCATCTTATCAAATATATCAGGGTTTACAATCATTGTAATTCCTTCTAACAGGGTGTACAACTGTCTATGTTAACCCTCCTGGAGGGACTTACAATGTTGTAAGTCTCTCGTCCCGGGTGATACGGTTTAGAAAGGTCGTTTCAAGTATCAGTTATATGGCTGGTAGGTTGATAAAGCGCTAAAATGCTATAGTTGGTACGTTTATAATGAAACAATTTTATATTGTTTAAATCCAACTGAATAAGGGTAATAAGTGTTTGAAATATAACCTTCAGTGTCAATCACAGGTCCATATGAATTTATTCATTATTACTAAAAGTAAATATATTTACACAGAATCTTTCTAGAATGCTTTAGAAATTTGACAATTGTAAAATTAAATTAAATAAAAACTAGAAATTATGCTTACCGTTGGTAGATGGTGAAATATTCACGCCGTTGCTCTTCTCTGAGCCTATGGAGCAGTGCCAAACTTCAGAAATGTTTCCTTCTCCAAACGTTATGCTTTGGTACCGGTAACCGTAATCCCACGGTACCGTGTTCCCGGTGTTACTGTCCAAAACGCACGTTCTTCTGTCAAAACTATATTCCCACTGACTGTCGTCTCCATTTTGCCATACAATCGGCGTTGCTGCGTTTGAGAGATCATTTCCTGAATCATTCCAGGAACAAACCAGCGTGTGTATGATTCCTGATTCTCCAATGTGAGTAGTTGAACGCAGTTTGAGACAGCATATGTCTACAAAAGAGTGAAACACGGGCATTTAAAGGTACATCCATTGTGTTGTTGGGGGTCACATATTCAAAACGTTATAAATGATGTTACTTTATCGAGAAGTAGCCTACCGACTGTTACCAAAAACCACCATTTTGATGATAGTCGTCTTAGTATATTGACGATATGAAGGTAAAAGTAGTGATTTCTGATCGAAAACCGGACAATACACTGCGTGTGGCGCGCGCCAATGAGCAAACGTAATTTTGGAATCTTATTTATAACAGACACGATGATAAATTTGGGTTGATTATGTTTAATAGGTCATATAACTACTATGTATGTAAATGGGGCGTGCAGTTTCGGTTTCTGCACATGCATAATGATGTTACTCGATTTTAATTGGAAACTAGTAATTATTATATATTTGGCGATAGGGGATGAATATGCAAGCGGAGTGAATTTATGTGTACTGTAAACACCACATGTGGTGAGTTGGAACGTATTAAAGCCTAATACAAATTTTATGAAACAAAATTGATGCACCTTTAATAGTCGGTAGGTCCTACAACAAGGTCTAGATTGCAACTTCTTTACTATGCACACATGACGTTCGTTTTTCTCTAATGGCTTTCAATCAAAGTCCATCCACTTCAGACCACTTGATTAAATAACTATAATTAGCTATCTAAACAATCCATCCATCTCGCTTAACTCACCCCACGTAATATTTTGCAAAAACATAGTGTAATTAGCTTGCTTCTAGTACAACATGTAAATACATTTGTAGCTTGGAAGTTGTCATTCACCTGATGAAGGGCCAAAACGTAGCCTAGAAACGTCATGCGTGCCTATTAAAAAGTACCAATCCAAACTTTGTTGTAGTAACCATAAAATGTATCGTTACGATAGATTAAACTGCGTCAAGATAGTAATACCGAGAAAAAGAAACACGTCGCGTCTATATTCATCCACAGGCCAAGTTTAGCGCAAATATATTCCGCAATAGAGATCACGCATAGGGAAAACTGGTCGTGCATATCTGTTGCGGAACATATTTGCGCTAAACTTGGCCTGTGATTCATCAATCTCAAAAAGGCTCTGTTGCCTTTACCCACACATTCCTGACTCTATCAACCATTGAACTATCGGCAAAACTAATAGTTAAGAAATCGGCGTCGGAATCTCCTTAACTAGACGAGATATATAGAAGCATCAAAAAGCGATTTTTTGTGACGTTCTACAGTAATGATGCGTCAACAAATTTAAGTCTAAGAAGGTTATCTATGTCGACGACATCATTTATAAATTAATTTCCTACTAATTAAATTTAAAAAAACTTCAACTACAAAAAATGCGAGCAAAAACATCTTGAAAAGGCGATTTTAACAGAGATAACAAAAAAAAAACACAAAAAAAACGTATCATACTCTGATGTTTTTCTCTTACATGTCTTATTACTCTCAAACCTCTGTGGGAAGAGAATGACTCTGATGTGTGAAATTGTGAGCACTTCTTTACAAAACATGTGTCTGTGGAATACATTTAAAATCTACTTTCTCCGACATCAATATTTAATTTTATATTCTTTTAAAATGCGGGGGTGTTTCTTTTGCACGTGAGTATGTTTCAGCGCCAGGGTCTAATAATCCAGCGACAGGGCTCCGTTCCATAACAGCGAGCGCTTATTGATCGGTAAATGTAGCGCTCAAATAGCGCTCATTCTCTCTTGAACGACACGGTGCAAATTCCTCGAAGTTTGCTCGCCTTGCTACGTAGCGCTACATTGAGCAATCGCGTTCAAGAGAGGTTTAAAAGTAATCGCTCATTGAGCAATTACTTTTAAACCTCTCTTGAACATGGCCCAGATTTCGTGGCAGTTGAGGAGTATGGTTATCAATTGTTTCCGCGGACATGATAATCCGACGATCAGTTGGTAAGCGGACCAGAACATAGCATATCCTTGTACAATAGACTGAACGTCAGTCGCTGATAATTTGTAAATAATTACATAAATATTTCTTTAAGAATTGGATTTATGGTTTATGAATATGGAGATTTTGGTTTTGTTTGTAAGGGAAAACTTGGACTAATTTGTGGAGGGAAGGAGAAACGCGAATAAGCGCAGGGTCTCTTTTAAATTTCCGATCGCTTAAGAGAGGTAATGCGATTAGAAGGAACCCGGCGACTGTTCAAGGCAGGCGATAATTCAAGGATTTGCGATAAATTGATTGCGGTGTTTGGAGGAAAATTGTGAACTCTTATAAGCGTCGCGTCTCCAATAAACTCTGGATACACTAAATACTAAATCAGTTGAATTGGAGACAGTCAAGGCGATATTGTCGTAACACGGAAACTGTCTCTTGAAGTATACCGTAAATACTTGAATAATCGCCTCCTTGAACAATCGCCTGCCTTGAATATAAT
Source organism: Gibbula magus (assembly GCA_936450465.1). NCBI lineage: Eukaryota > Metazoa > Mollusca > Gastropoda > Trochida > Trochidae > Gibbula > Gibbula magus. The sequence goes on from OW388298.1 coordinate 42,976,083, forward strand.
TGTCGGGTCTAAGCCTTCTTTGAAATATAAATAATCACCTGCCTTGAATAATCGCCAATAATAATTTAGAAAATGTATATAAACTAATGGCTATCTCCTTTTCAAAAATAATTCCGGCATTAAAGCATATTTAATTTATGCGAACTTTGACCTCATGACGTGAACTTCGTTTGCAATATTCATAATTTAAAACATACTGCAATTATGTTTTTTGTTATGATTTTTAAAAATTGCATAAATATATATTATGTTTTCTAAAAATATAATCGCCTGCCTCGACTAATCGCTTGCCTTGAATAATCAACGGGTCAAATCGGTGTTTGAAATTAATACGGGCGATTATTCAAGGATTTACGGTATAATCATGCATCATCTATACATTTCTGCATGGCGGTGTCTATTACCGAATACGTTATCAACATGTGTAAATATTACGACAGAAAATATTATTTATACTTTTAAAAAATCCTAATGGATATTAAATCGGATTTGTTTATGTAAGAAGGTATTCGCCTTAAAATATGAGTCTCGTGACATCATGCTTGGAAGGCGAGTAACCAGAATTTTAACTGTTTTATAACAACTAATTAACGTTCTTGTTTAATTTTGACATTTGGGGTGATGACTTCTTTCCACGTTTCTTTTATACACTTCACAGTTTCTGCAAATAATACCTTATTTTCAGATGTTATTCTCAAATGTGTTAATGTATAGCATTCGTCCAGTAGACATTAACCCTCTCTTCGCTCACAGGTGAAGTTTAGCGCAAATATGTTGCGCAACAGAGATGAACGACCAGTTTTCCATATGTTCGATCGCGCATATGGAAAACTGGTCGTTCATCTCTGTTGCGCAACATATTTGCGCTAAACTTCATCTGTGCTTCGCTAAAGTAGGCTCAAGTCGACCTCCAAGATGAGTCACCCTAGAGAGTTATAGGGTTAAGCATAACCGTCAGGCCACATCATAGCATAACTTAATATCCGGTATGAGAGTGTGTACTTTCTGAAGATAAAATAATGTGTCTTTTAATAATTCTGATATTTTTTCTCCAATGCAACAAATAAACTATAACTTACCGCGAATAGCACATATTGTCAAAAACAAGCACAAAACGTGATATAGTTTCAACTCCATCACTGCAAGCCGCTTCTGTTGTGAGTGTATCTTCTGTTCCTTGTTCAACTAATGTGTTTGTTTCCTTCCCTGTTGCTTGTAACCATAGACATACAGCAATACATGTAGAGTTACATATCAAGTTGAGGGATATCAGTCAAAGAGGGCGTGGTGACAAATAGGAAGATATATCTGTAAATTACAAACGATATAGTGAAGAGTTATTAAAATACACTTGTGACGTCATCCTGTTGTTCTTTCACTCCATTATTTTTCAGTAATGGAGAGTTACACATCACATCATATTTTTTAAGAAGAAATTTAATTTCTATAACTTTTTAAAGCAATTTGGATAAAAGAGCAATACTTTGAATGTAATTTAAGTAGGGTAATATCCTCGTAACTCTCCATTCCTTAAAAATAATGGGCCTCGGCTCCGTTATTTTTAAGGAATGGAGAGTTACTCGGACATTACCCTCTACGTAATTAAGTGGAGTGGTGCATAATTATTACCAGTTCGATTGTCAGATGCTCCTTTTATGACAAATATATTGTTTCCTACCAAAATACCATAACGTGTGACGAATTTATTACCCTTAACGGCACTATTGCAGCAATTTTTCGACAATATGTTGGACAGTCCAGAACTTTTTTGATAAATAGAGTTTATCTGTGTTTATGCACTGACGCATAACGGCTTGGCAAATTTTGCTTCTAAGACGGGAATCATCAAATCGCATGCAGCGTAAATCTGAACTCATCACTAAAACAACTCGATTCCAGTCTCTCTGATTCCATTGGAGGCGTCGTCGAGCCCAAAGGAAACTCTGACGTCGATGAAATGGCGTCAGAATTGGTCCTTGATACGGTCGTCGGTTTTCGGATGGATTTATTGTCTGCGTTCCATTTCATGATGGTACATGAGGTGTTACGGTCACCGTGGTGAATGGTGTACTCTAGCTTACAACATTGGTACCCCCCCCCCCCCCCCCCCCCCCAAAAAAAAATATCCTGCACCTGAATTCAGTATACTGGCCAATGTACCAGCCAATAGCGAATACACATGGTTGGCAGTCACTGAGAAGGCACGCCAGTGAACTATAATGACTCATACTTACTTATTTATGGTGCTACAGGAATGACGTTGGGATCATTTGAAGGATGTTAACATTGCAAACATGATTAAATTAAATATTGTATGAAATGAATATATTTTTAGTTATTTTATGTATGCACCACATAGAGTCACGCCCTTAGTTGTGTGAGTAGGGCAATAAAACAAATATGTGTCTCCGTCAAACAAAGATGGCATTTTCAAAATTTGAGACTCTTAATTAGCAGTAATAATTCCTTGAGAGAAGCTATATACTGGATGTGGGGTCAAGACCAAACTTACAAACGGTCGTCTCCATGTAATAAAGAAGCTATTCTGAAAATTGTATTTCTATGTCAACTTGTTTCTAGGAGATGACGACGTTTAAAGGTTTGACTAATAATGCCTGCCACGCCCATGTTTGAGATGTGGTCAAGACCAAACTTACAAAATGAAGTCTTCATGTTATAAAGATATTATTCTGAATTTTTTTTTTTATCTATGTCAACGTGTTTCTAGGAGATGACGACGTTTAAAGGTTTGACTAATAATGCCTGCCACGCCCATGTTTGAGGTGTGGTCAAGACCAAACTTACAAAATGAAGTCTTCATGTTATAAAGATATTATTCTGAAAAAATTGTTTATCTACGTCAACGTGTTTCTAGGAGATGACGACGTTTAAAGGTTTGACTAATAATGACTGCCACGCCCATATTTGAGGTGTGGTCAAGACCAAACTTACAAACTGAAGTCTTCATGTAACAAATATATTATTCTGAAAATTGTATTTCTATGCAAACTGTTTCCCGAAAAGTCGTTTTAGACAAAATGACCGCCATGTTGGACGACTGTCCATACCATAAGACCATCAACTTATGAGCTAAAAATGTGGTGTGCTATCGTGCCTTTAATTATAGTGTCTAAAGCCCTGTTTATACGGCGAACTTTGCACATATGCAATATTGCTTATGGTAGTAATATATACACGTGAGTAAAAGTAAAATTACTATGCGTTCATACGTGTTTAATGTCTGCCTAAGCAAATGGGCTTCCAACTAATCTAATATATGAATAGAGAATTTCCTAAACATGCCAATTAAAATGTTTTAGATATAAACTAAATAAATGACAACAATGTATTATCTGTCAACATTGGTTTGACTATATCGCCCTAATTATAACGAAAATCTGATAGTCAGATGGATCTCGAAGGTCACCGCGTGCAAGAAGGAGATTATCCTATATAGAGAATTTGAAAAACAATATTAAGAGTTTCTAAAGGTCTCTAATATATGTTCCCAACCTGTGTGAAGTCACCATGTCTGTATACGACGAACTATTACTAGAATAGTGGAAATACCATATTTACTCACGGTAGTAAACATTTGCACCTGCCCTTGACTAGGTGCAAATTTGCTTACGGTAGTGAAATATTTGCTTACGGTAGTAAAATATACATATGTGCAAATGCGTCCATACGGCGAATTTTGCTCATATGAGCAAATTTGCATATGTGTAATGGTTTACTCATATGCAAACGCTCGCCGTATAAATAGGGCTTTAGGCGATAACTTTTAAGTTGCAACACGCGTTGTAAACAGGAAACTGGTAAAGATGGTGTGACATGAGCAAGTCTGATTTTATATCCTGATAAGTTTTATCTCTGTTTCATTGTTTCCTCACGAAGACAGAGTTGAGACTGCTGAATCCTAAAGGAATATTGATACAGTACCATGCCATAAGTAAACGGAAATATTTATTTCCATACATTTGCATGTTAATGTAGACTATTGTAGTCCAGGATGAATAATATTTATAAAATAAGTTCTCGTTGGATCAATGTCAAATTTTTCAGCTTTATTTGAAATCCTCTCAGCTTGAAGTACACAATATAAATTACATTTTCTAACGACAATTTAACTAACGTTATCTGAATTACCTACATGTGTAATAATAATAATAATAATAATGGGCATTTATAAAGCGCTATATCCATACACAAGGTGCATGCTCAAAGCGCATTGAAAATAAGAACATTTAAGGTGATGAGATGAAATACTATGGAATAAAGCCTAAATGTAATACTGTTAGCATTGATTAAGGATATTTATCATTAGAGTCTATGGGTAAAATAATATGAAAATAGAATCTATGAATAATAGCTAGAAAATAGATGAGTTTTGAGCTGTGATTTAAATACAGTCAGTGAGGATGACATCTTGATGACATAAGGAAGTTGGTTCCAAAGTCTTGGAGCAGTACAGCTGAAAGAGTTTACATTTCCAATAACTCGCCATGTTAATGTTTTCACAACTATGTACATATGCTGATAAAATTACTGTCATTTCCTAGGTAGAAATATAGAATAACATGTTTATTAAACGAATGAATGGTTTGGTATTTTAACGAGCGAAAGAGAGTTAAATACCGATGCCATTCACGAGTTTCATGAAGAAGATGAAAATAGATTTTTAAGGTTGTGACCCCTGTGACCCCATTTAGGGTCATGGGGTCACCAAATCTACAATTTAGAATCCGCTTTAGCCAAGGAGTCTGCACACAACTTTTCAAATATTATAAAATAAAATTTAAGAGAAGATGAAACCTCAATAATTCTTCATTCATAAAAAGGTCTATGTGTTACAATTGAAATAGCTTAGACAAAGTCTAAAACGCATTTTCTCATCAACTGCAAGAAACAATGTCCTTAAAGGGAAAGTTCTATAACCGATCTATCGGCAGCATCCGCCATCTTGGATTTTTTACATTTCTTGAAATGAAAACACGCTATATTTAATCCAATTTTATTTTTTTGTAAAAATGAAACATATACACTGATAGAACATTCACATAGTAACAAATGGCGTATCATAAAATTAATACACACTATGATGTTAGGCCGTAGCAAAGTTTTCCCCACTCGCAGTGCCGATGAATGGCTTCAATTCTCATTGTTTTTATTTTTTAACAAATGTGCGCTTGTCTTTATCAAGTTGTGAAATGTAAAGTCATCAAAGTATTAACTTCATTAATATATTTCAGTTTGACGATGTTTTAATCATGTATTAATAGCATATATGTATAAACGGGAATATCCTCTGGAATTTCGTTTCCACAAAAAATACCCCGATAGAACCCTCCTTTTAACCATTGTACCAATCCTTGAAATACTAAATAAACATGCAGTTGTCTACAGTACCTCAGTTAGTTCAACTGAGCTTGGCCTGTTACATAAAAAGAAACCTGATCTCCTATTATGTAACATTACACTTACCCTCTCTACTGCTCTTGTGCTGTGGACGTAACCCCACAATTTCACATTCCTATATCAAGCGCTTTCGGAGAAGAAGTTGTTTAAACGTTTCACTTTAAACATCTCTGGCGACCATATTTGTGGGCGTTGGAATTTGTGATAAACAAACTTTGATCCCCAAGGTGCCAGGTACAAACCCACCAAATTACAGCTTTGAGGGTGTAGCGGTTCTGGAGGAGAAGTCGAAAATGTGAAAAGTAAACGGAAGATGGACAATGGACACCTGACAGCGGCCCATCATCCCATCTGGCCTGATGAGCTAAAAATCAGAATAACCTAAGTAGCAAAAGGCACCACTCCAACACTAGGTCTAGCCACACACCCAGTTTCGTGAAAAAATACTGCATAGATTTTGAAAAAGAGGCCGGAAAAGGTCACTACCCCCATATGCACTAAGGTCAAACTGTTTCCATGGAAACACTCTACCACTCCACCATTAGATTTAACCACATACCAAGTTTCGTAAAAAAGAAAATTTAACGTTTTTTGGGATATGGCCCGGAAAGAAAAGCATTTCGGAAGCCGGAATTACTGAATTACGGAAGGAGGTGAAAACATTATGTCTCCCGCAAAGCTTTGCGGGGGACATAATAAATAGATACTGTAATAGTTTGCTCAAAAGTAACAGGAGCAACCACTGTATACATAATGAACCTGTCCTGTCCAAAGTGGCGTGTCAAGTGTCATCATACCTATTTTACAAGTGGAACCGTCCAAATGAAACGAAGTGTCACCAAGTACCTTTTCTTACACCACAGGGGCGAGAATTGTCAATAATAATAGTCTAGAAAGTAGTAAGTGCTTGATCGTGGACTTCATATGGCTTAAACTGGGGCGTGTATTGCTTAGAAACAGCATTTGAAAGACATATTTACCTACCTATTTCCTCCAATAAGCGCCCGGGAGCTTATTTTTTCAGCACCCCTTGACCGGCGCTTATTAGAGGCCCAGCGCTTTTTTCTTCAATAGATTTTGAAATTTGCTAATGACGCATTAATTAAAAGGTTTAGACCCGGTGCTTATTAGAGATCCTGCGCTTCTTTTTTCAGCTACCCTTCACCCCAGCGATTATTAGAGGCCTGGTGCTTATTGGAGACCCATTGCTTATTAGAGGAAATACAGTATATATACCCCACCCTATTACTATCCTTTTATATAGTAATAGCTTAAAGGATAGGATCTATGTAGGCATACATCTTTCAAACGATGTTTCTAAGTCATACACGCCCCTGTGATGGTTTCCAGACTCTTGTTATCAACAATACACGCCCCTGTGGCTTACATACTTTCATCTAGTCTGACATTCAGACTCTGAAATGAACATTTTGTAAAATTTCAAATTTCACAAAAAAAAATGAAAGTATGATAAAAAGGAGCCTCTGAGATGTGTTCATTTAATTTTAAACTGAGCTCTGTAGTCTTGCCTAGGCTCTTTCAAAATTAAGGGGTCTGGTTGACAGACTAACTTTCATCCTATGATAAACAAGTCATTTTAATATATTTTTTCAATGTAGCACTTAACCAAAATCTCCTCATCTCCCATAAAACAGATAACTTCCAAGATTTAAAACACAAAACACATCTTTTATAATTTTATTCAGCATTGATCACAGCACTTGATGAAAACAAAATGATCTCTGAAATACACTCTAATCAACACATTCATAACCTTAAAGGGGCAGTAGCACGTTTTTCCAGTGAAATAAGTCGATGAAATGTATTTGAAAAATAATGTCACCAACAGTAAAACACCCTTCACTCTTCGGAAAATCAAGTTAAAAATCAGTGTACATGGTTTCGTAAACCATGGGAATCTTTTTTGTCATTCAAAATAATAAAATGTGTTCACAATAAAATGGCCGCCATGCAATTTTTACTTTACCATTATTACCTCTAAGGAAAATTGGTTTGTGTAATAAAATGTTTTACCCTTTAAAGTAAATATAAATGACATAAACCATCATTATAAATGGAAAATTTGAAAAAATTAAATTTGCAAAAAAGATGCTAGTGCCCCTTTAATAACTCCATCATCTTCCCGGACAAGGCACAGCTCATGTCAGTCTATGAAGTCTACTCACGCTATACAGTTAAGGTACAGTGTGCTGCTATGCTAGCACAGAAAAGCTAACGAAATGCAGCAAGGCTTAAATTAGCCAGTGATGGAGACTAACATAATCTATGACTTGTGGGGGAAGTTGTAACTCCATTTTTATATGATATATGATAGAAATACAAAAGAACTGTAATTTTACAAAATCTAGTTTCATGTTCTTCAATGTAAAACAAAACCCTCGTTAACCAAGGGCATTGGCTCCATTTCTGTCTTACTATAAATCTCCAGCATCCTCAATTTCAGTTTGCCTCCCTTTGAGTACCACTAGGGTTTATCATATATCATTGAGCGGTAACTAGGTGTCCAACTTCTCTACACAAGGCATAACTCTTGCTAGTCTCTATTACTGGCTGATTTAAGGGGGGACTTGATTTGTGAAGCGGCGACGCACTTGATTCAGGCGGGCGGGTGTTCAATATCGCCCGCCGGGGTAGCCCAGTTGACCCTGTTTCAAATGAGCGGGCTATCGCGGGCGATAATGGCGGCATACGGACCAAACTCGTTTTTGCAATTTTGAAAATATCGTATATCTTTCCATCTTAACATTTACAATACAATTATTTATAAGAGTACTGAAGGGAAAGACTAATGTAGCAAACTTTTCTAGCAGAAGTAATAATATTGTTCTTTGTTGTCGAGATATCGTTGTCATTGTCGCAAACACTTTAGAAAAGTTCGATTATTAGTTGCAAGGCAACTAAGTTGGCTCTGATGGTTGCCATAACAATAACCCGAATCAACTTGATTTGGTTCGTCTGCTCGGATCACCCGGATAGCCCGGTCACGTGACCGGGCTATAGCGGGCTATGCCCGGGATAGTACAAATCAAGTGCCCCCTAAGTCTTGCAGTATTTCCCTCACCATTCTGTGGCAAGAAATTGGATCACTGTACCTAAAAACAGAACTGGCCCTGATTTCCTGGCACTAAAACCTTAAGGAAATACAGCAAGGCTTAAATCGGCCAGTAATGGAGACTGGCAAGAATTATGCCTTGCATAGAGAAGATGTCTGGAGATAGAAACTTCTGGGCAATAATGAATTTCCAGCCTTTCTAAATTGATAAGATAATTGCCACATTTCCTTTAGGTTTCTGTGCTAGAAAATCAGAGCCCATTATGTATTTCAGGTATGACACTCCACAGAAAAGTGAGGAAAATACTGCAAGGCTTAACACAGCCAGTTATGGAGATTGGCAAGAGTTATGCCTTGCGTAAGGAAATGGCCTCTGGATCTGCCATTATAACACTCAGTGTTCTGTAAAAGTCACCTTCAAATCCTATTTAGATAAACTGAAACCCTGTCCTCTTTTTTTACCTTGTATTGATTCTGGTTTGGGCTCTCAATTTCATTTTATTTGTTTATTAATCCAAGTTCTGAGCAGAATGTATAAATCAGAGAGCAAACATATGAAGATGACCTAGTTAATAGAGATACATTACACACATCTTGCATATCAATAATTTCCTCATCTAATCGAATCACTTGTCAAACAATCTAGTTTTATCTGTGTATTCTCCATCACACGGATCAAATTCTTTAATAGCTGGTGTTTCGACTGGTCCTTTGATGTCAAGGGGAAGTAACTCTTCATCAATCTGCAGAAAGACGATATACACAAAATATAAAAGGAAGGTTTATATCAGGGTATTGTTGTGGAAATGAAATTCGATGGGACATTACTTTTTATACAGTTATGATACTGATACATCTTCATTTCACAACCAGTTGATATATATTGCTTGAGTACTTATAATTACTTGAGTGTGAAACACTTTGTTATGATAAAACAAGGTGAGGTGAGGTGAGGTGGGGTTTAACTCCGCTTTCAAGAGTATTTCACTTATATCGCGACTGCTAGTATTATGGCAGGGAGAAAGCCCGCAACGCTATGTGGCTATGCATTGCGGTGAAACCTGCGAGCATCGGCTGGAACTAGCGAACCATGGGTGGTACTACGCTGAAATTCAGTGTAGCATTGCACCCAAACCTTACTGCGTGTTGAACAGTTCTCTACTGCAGACAAAGTTGCCGTGCACCTGGCGGGATTCGAACCCCGGACCTAATCTGAAGCCGAACGCGCTAACCACTGCGCTACCCCGCCCCCCTATGATATAACAAGAGTTGGTGATTAGTCTAATGATAAATTATTTGTTACTTTGTAGATATTCTATATAAATGTGTAATTATTATCATTGAAAAGTTGTGAAATCAGTAAAAATAGAGTCATGGGCTCTGTAGTTCATCAGGACCTCAATGATATAAAAAAAAGTTATCTCAAGTAATATGATGTCACAATTCCTTAAAGGTCATTAGAAGGGGCTACAAAACTAAAATCATTTATATTCTTACCCCCTCCCCCACCCTATGCAAAGTACCTCCCCACAAATTTCAGCTTTAGGGGATCAGTGGTTCTTGAGGAAGTGCAAAGTTTATGGACGACAGACAACGGCCCATAATCCCTATTTGGCCTTTATTGGTTTTCTTTGAAATCAGAAAGTTTTATTATTTATTTTTCAAAGTGATTAATAACATTTTCTCAATAAAAAAATAATCGTTTTTGAAGAAAACAATCTCAAGATCAGATTTAAAAAAATCTTTTTTCGTTTTTATACCTGAATAGCTTTTTGATACAACTCTTCTGACTCCGCCCGCAACTCTTCCAGTGCCATCTGTTGAGAGGTCAAGGCCGCGCTGACGACGGCCTGCTCACGTTGATGTTGTTTCATCTTGTATCTTGACCACGCCTTGTGTAACAGCGCCCTCTCTTCACTCTCTTCAAATGTCAAAACAGTTGTCTCCCTTTTACGAGATCTGTGCAATGGGGATAACAAAATTAATTTGTTAATTTTGATAATCTTTTATTTTATGCTCTCTCGCCACACTCATCAAAACAGTTGTCTCTCTGCGTCATATATGAATAAAATATAGATTATCCAAAAAAGGTTTATTTATTTATGTTTCTGGTTGTTTTGTTAAGAAGTATTTTCTTGGACAAATGGAGATGTTTGGTGTCACACACCCTTATGAATACAAGTCAGCTGATCAACCTCACTTGCTACTGTCTCCAAAAAGGTTTATTTATTATATAATTTAGAGTGAGATACTTAATTCTATCAGTGAAATAAACCCTCTATCAAGCTACAGTGGCAATAACATTTATCACCACTCTACTGAGTGACGATAAACTTTAGTGATATCATCGGGACAATTTTATGACATCGTATTGTCATGATCAGCTTGCAATGGCTGTACGTTTACCATTGAAATCACTCAACGACAACATAAAACACAGAAATAATTATATAATAAATAGAATATCTGTTTTTCCTTGACAAATACCATGATTATCTCATCGAGTGAGGTAGAAAGGTTACTATATTATCTACTTTTCTACCGCACTCGATGAGATAAACAAGGTATTTGTCAAGAAAAGACAGATATCCTCTATTTATAGTTCGTAGTATTCATTTTATGTACATGATAGGTAACAAATATAGTATTTCCCGTACAAGATCGAGGGACATACCAATATTCATGCACAAGTGTCGTAAATATAGTATGGCATAGACACTCATTTAATATTCTGTTTATTACCCATGTCATGAAATTAATGAAAATACCAAATCCACTATAACCATAGACTGGCAACCCATGGTTGCTGCATCTAGAATACAACCTCATAGACAAAATGTGACATCATAGCATTGTTCATGACGACTCGTCACCATGACAAAGTGATATTTTGCCCTAGGGCATCATATGAAAAATAGAGAGCTCATCAGGATTTCATTGATTTACTATCTAAAGTTGAATATTTAAGTTATTTAAGTTATTGTTTACAAGCAAAAGATAGGTTCTGAGATCATGACCACTGTGACCCCATTCGGGGTCACGGGGTCACACAATCTACAATTTAGAATCCCCATTGGCCAAGGAGTCTGCACACAACTTTTCAGCTCTCTAGACCTTTTGGAACTGGAGAAGAAGATGAAAATAGGTTTTTAAGGATGTGACCCCTTGGGTCACTGTGAACATTACTTCACCTCATGCATATTCCCTGTAATCATTCGTACGTTGTTGGTTATTATCTAAATATTGCTCTAATGACATATTCCAAACAGGAAGTAATAGTTTGTTAAGTCACCCTGTTTCTCTCTTCAGTTTCGGATCTCCAGCAATTTCCTCTATTGGCTTGAGTTGACGACCAAACCGCTCCAATTTCTTAATCTGACGTTCTATCTTCTTTTTCTTCTTCTGTTCTCGTTGATGAAGAAGAGCAGGATCCAATTTCTTCTTCTTCTTCATCGGAGCGGCCCTATAAACATTGATTGATATTGCCGTAACTTTGACCATGTTATGGCTGGGAACTGTCCAGATTTTCTATCCTGGTAGCCCATCCCCTAGAACTTTTCCTACCCAGATATTGGTTATGTGAATCCCAAATGAAAAATTTACAAGAATTAGCAATATACACTCCAGATATGAGCATAGAGTGGAGTTTTTGTTCGATGTTTTAATGGGTAACAGTCGACTGTAAATTATCTACCAGTCTAAAGAATTTGGTTAACCTGACCTAGCGACACATGTATGTACTTTATATCAAATGTAATCAGCAGTGGCCGATTTAGGGGGTGGGGTTGGGAAAAGGTTAGGGAAGAAGGTGGGTTTGAAAAAGCCCCCCCCCCCCCCCCCCCACAAAACTTTGAACTATTTGCGTGTAAATTTAATGGACCCCCTGGTGCTCCCTTTTCAATATATGACCCTCCCTCTTCTAAAATTCCTGGGTCTGTCTATGGCCAAGAGTCTCTTTGAAATCGTGATTACTGTCCTTCCTTATATAACATCAAGAGCCATCTTACAAATCCATCTTCTAAAGTATATCCTAAACAACAACCTGCGGCTATTCCGAACTCTTAACTCACCCTTCTCCATGACCTGCTTGTTTTTACATACTTCATATGATGGTTATATAGACAGATTTTTTATTTTATTTTCAAAACCTTTTCAAATTTAGAATCCTATAAGGTACCAACATAAAACTGAAGTATGCTAGTTTGCACAGCTTTACAGTAATTATGTGTAACCAACTTTCCTTTCAATCGATAGCTGTAATGATATCACAAGACACACAACATCATTTTAAAAAATTGGAAACTGCTTGTCTCAAGCTAAAACACAAATGTCAACTCAATAACAATCTATCCCCAAGTCTTGGAAAAATTTTATTGGTGGATTTTAGGCTTGACGGGAAATATAGAAATTGTAATCCTATAAGTGCTAACCAACAACAGTTCAGGGCCATGTTCAAGAGAGGTTTAAAAGTAATCGCTCAATTGCTCAATGTAGCGCAACGTAGCAAGGCAAGCAAACTTAGAGGAATCGCACCGTGTCGTTCAGGAGAGAATGCGCTACATTGAGCGATCAATGAGCGATTATAAGCGCTCGCTGTTATGGAACAGAGCCCAGGTTTGAGGGCACAGCAGTTATAAGGGTATAACTTTTATTTTATGGTTATTTCGTGCAATGACTTTTAAAAAATGTTTACTAAAAACAACAGGTGTGAAAGAATGCATAAATTTCCAATATGTAGTTACCATTGTTGACTTGTTGTTTTGAAGAGAAGAGGTGTGGCCTGTGTGTGAATCAGACGTGCATGTCGACAACTAAGAGTTAACCTGAAAGAAGAATAACTTTTGTAACATCACATCACATTACGTTAGTTTTAGCAATAGTTAAATGTTCAAGCTAGCTAAGGGTATATATAAACCTAATTGTTTCTCAACTTTTTGGAAAAAAAAAAGATTACAGCCGTGTTGGGTAAAGATACACAGAGGGTAAATATATGCTCTGCTACAAATACAACATCAGTAAATGTAAAGTGGATTGACTTCAATCATATTTTCTTTTGAAAGTCTTAGAATATAATACATTATTTTTAGCAGGTAAAAGTATTTAGACTGGTGTTTATTTACCAAAATAGTGAAAATCACTGAAAATTGAAAAAAATTGTATCAATCAAGACATAATAAAACATTTAGCTCTCTCACAATGGAAACCAAAATACTTCAACTGACATCTAGTAATAGTACTTTCATCAGCTTCTGGAAATAGTTTAAACATTTATAATCATTGTAAAATTTGAAATTGATGCTGTAGTCAAACCGTGCCTACCGTGAACATTTAACCGTGCCTACCGTGGGGTGGTCATCTGATTAATTTCAGCATCAATGCATTAAGCATTTGTATATACAAATTTTACATTAATGTTATTACTAAAAGCCTTAAAGGAACTCTGGTCCAATCGATCTTGAGACTGCGGTAGACACCGTTACGCAGGCGAGTAAGGAGGTCACGTGACGCAAACTAGGTGCAGGCGAGCGATCGCCGGCTTTTCGTATCCAAAGTAAACTCGTCTTAATCGGGATTCGTAATCAAAACGGAACTCGTACTAAAAATGCCTGGATATAGGTTATATTTTGCTTTGCATGTATTAATAAATAGTCTGGTAGGTAACTAAACGATTGGTTGTTCAAACAAACGAGACATTTCAGATTTAAATTCATTTATTATCCTTACCTTTGCAGACAATTAGTACAATAAGAAAACGGTTTGGGTACAGGTTGTATTAGCATCATAAAATGTGAAATAGATAAAAGTATGTGTCTGACAAAACAACAAAGATTTGACGAATAGAAAATGCTGGTGAAGAGAAAAAGATAAGTCACCGACAAAGTAATTTACACCCAAAACATCTCACCACACACAAATATGCACACCTTATCCTGAGTTGTTCACGCTTCAGATGACGTATTTGAAGAGTAAGTTTTTATACATTTATTAACATTATTATTACTGATAATATAATATCATCATGAGACAAACTTAATATAACCATTTTCAACTCGTAATTAATTGACAGGTTGTTGATACAATATTACGGAGTCTTCTTCCTCAATACAACTTCACATACGGGATTAAATGTAAATGTAAGTACTCGTATATTATTTAAACAGCATTTATTTCAGGATCTTACATGGAAAGATGGGTTGACAAACAGGGTTACAAGTACATATACACGCGTATATGTAATTCATTATTACCATACTTCATGTGATGTTCATCCATGATTGTGTTACAACAAATTAATTACGATATTTCACAGAGAAAGCCGTAGTTTATCAAGGTGCTTAATAATACTAATAATACAATTAAAATGCTACTGGATGGTTTCATGGAATGCATAAGAGAGGTAATAGTGTGACATCGATTTCCTGAAAATATGTCTCCGTGTTTGGCGAAAAATCAAGGTTTAATCTTACATTTCATTTGAAGCTTTTTTATTTGTTGCTATAACACTTGATATAGTTTAAACGTATTAAAACACTGTAAAAGTGACGGAATCGGCAATCAAGCAAAACAATGCTTGCATAAATGCCTCTACCTACAAACCGCAAACACACCAAACAAACAAACAAATAAGTTGCATACATTGAACAGTCATAAAATATTAAACCAACAGGCATGTATATGGTACCAGATTACTAGACACAATTGAAGGCGTTAAACTTTAAAGATGTTGAACGTTACATAACAGCAAGGCAATAGATGATAAGAAATAATTAAGAAACAAAGATTGATTTATGAAAAATCCGAAAATCTTTTAGATTTAATGATAAAATTGTGGATGGATTTTAGCAGTACACGATTTTCGTGGTTCATTGCTCAAGCATTTCCTTGCAATATGGATGTTATATTGAAACCTTTTGTAAAGAAACATTTGTTTACTCTTATATTATTGTATATACGTTTGATATCAGTGACAAAGTATATCAATAAGTGTAATTAAGTAACATTGTGTATCAGATATAAAAGGTTGCTATTATTCCAAGTGTGTCCATCAAAATATTTTAATGTAATGCAAACCATTAAAAAAATATTGTGAAAGTATAAGATTTTCAACAAGCTCAGTGAAATTAACATTAAGATTGCACCATTGTACACGCACATATATACATTATGAGTATACATATTTATAGAACACGATCGAATGAATGAATTATGTTACCAGATGCAACCTAATACACACTCTCGTAAATGAAAACGAAATGGATGGGTAAATACGATGATAGCTCCAATACAAATTCTCAATTTAACATACCATATAGATGTTTCTTCAAAGGAGAGAAGTGTTGTGACAGCCAATTAGTTTACGCAATTAAGCTGAACAAAGTCAAATACGCTGAGTAGTGTAATTAAAGGTACATCCATTGTGTTGTTTGGGGTCAAATATGGCAAACGTTATAAATGGTCTTATTTCATCGAGATGTACCAACTGTTACCGAAAACTTCCATTTCAATGATACTCGACTTAGTATATTGACGATATGAAGGTAAAAGTATCGATTTCTGACCGAAAACCGGACAATGCACAGCGTGTGGCGCGCGCCAATGAGACAAACGTAATTTTGGAATCTTATTTAAACCAGACAAAATAACAAATTTGTTTTGATAATGTTCAATAGGTCATATAACTACTGTGCATGTAAATAGGACGTGCACTTTCGGTTTCTGCACATGCGTAATGATGTTACTCGATTTTAATTGGAAACTAGTAATTATGATATGTTTGGCGATTGGGGATGAATATGCCAGCTGAGTGAATTTGTTTGTATTGTAAACAGCACATATGATGTGTTGGAACGTATTAAAGCCAAATACAATTTTATGAAACACAATGGATGCACCTTTAAGTTTTTACAGATAACTAGTTTATTGGACCGGTTCAATTATATAATAAATGGCATGTCGGTGACCGGCGGCATTTCAATTGTCATGTTAATTGTCAAAAGTCTGGTCTTGGTGACACACAAACTATCATGAAATAACATTAATGCGACTGTCAGTCTAGATATTTTTCAGCCAATGAAACGTTCACTGAAAGGTAGGAACATATATTCCACCAATGGAATTTAGGGATAGGATGAGCTTTGTATTCTGTGTTCTTTGGCGAAAAACCTCCAACAAGCTTTTTTTGGCATTTGAAGAATAACAGAATGACATAGGACGATTATTATAGTACATGGATTATTAAGCTCATGGTGAAAACAGGTTCGTTATTCTAATTTTTGTCATCATTGTATCTTGCTATTCGCATGCGAATTACTTGCAAAATCATCACAATTGTACTTTTGTTATTTACAAAATGATATATAGATACATGTTTCTTGAAGAGCGATATGTAAGTCCTTTAGCTGGTTTGCCGATTCCCTTCTTTTTTTTATCATGATAAGAGACAATTACCATGTAAAACAAAACAGACAGTTAGAAGTATTTGTTTCTATTAAAATGCATTCATATTCGCGCTTGTACGGCAAGTAGTGGCGAGTAAGCCACTGCGCAATGGAAACAAAACTGCGTAGGGGTAACGCTAGTTCCGTTTTCCTACTCGCTGTTAACACATTGAATTTACGCTTTCCAGTGTTTTATTCAGGAGCACAGTATTCCTTTAACTTTCATATGGAGATAGATTTTTCACATCTGAAAATTTTTGATATGCGACAGCAATGATATTTTGATGATTCCTCCAATGGTTATTCAAATTTTAAAAGTATAAAAGTCTCGTGCACAGTTAGATAGTTAGAATTGTATTTTCCTTAGTGGAAAAAATAACAGATCATACTGTAATGTTAACTTAGTTGAGGCAATGACTCAATGAGGGTTTCCAGAATGCTACCATGGTAGGGAGAATACGTTTTAGTGAGTGCCGATTACTATAAAAGATAGTGCATTTCCAATTCCGAACCAAGGCATATCACATCATAATCAGAGTAGGTCTTGAATGCAACTAGCAACGTAAATAACAGCAAAAACCTTGAAAATCGTGAAAAAAGTGACAGCATCGTGGGCGCTGCCATGTTGGTTATTTTGAAATTAAAATTTACCAAATACGGAAAGACGATGGGCACTAATTTATACTTGTTAAAAATACGGTACTGCTATACATGTTCACAATATCCTTAAAATTATCATCAATTAGATAAGCTTACTTTTATGATTGATGGACAGGAATAATCGTTACTTTTCTTTAAATTGTAGTCCCTTTTTCGTTAAAGCTTATTTAGTCCAAATTTTCGGTTTCCAATGTCAAGGTCGCAAAACATTTCCCGCCAGCTTCCGAAGTACACGAAATCTTGGGACTTTGTTTACACGTTGAATTTTAATGTCTTGATTTACTGAAGTGAATTATGGTGCTCCAGAATTCCGGTAAATATAAATCCGAAAGGGATCAGGGCTCCGGAGAGCAAGGAGGGTATGTCTTTATTTTGTTTACCTCAATGACACTTCAAATTTGCACATCTAAAGTTCTCAAATAGAGATTTCTAGAGAAAATCTCATTAATTTCGATTTTTGTCTTTTCAAATGTCTGGCTCTCAAAGGTATATTAGACAAAGAGGGAAACGATTCACTTGATCTTTTTATAACATGACAGGACCCACAATTAGTTTCTGAACAAAGAATGTAACAGAGCTAATTACTAACTAAAACTACAAATAAACAATATAAGCCACCACTTAAAAAAATGTAAGCTAGATAAATAATTGAAAAATGACATGGAAAATAAGTATTCGCTAAGTGGTTGTCTGCTAGTGCTTTTGTGTTGTTCAAGGTAATGTTACCTCTTTATATCTTTTTTATCTTTATATATTATATATATATATATATATATATCTACAGTGACGTGCCAAAAGTATTGCAACAATCTCTGTGTTCCAATAGGATCCCATGTTATTTTAGTGTAGCATTAATTATATAAATAATTTTCATGATCATGACAGTGAATGAAAACTTATAAAATTCAACATGATTGTAATCTAACGTCTTGAGATTATGTTTATAATTTTCAAATTCATTAATTTTGAACATGGTTTTGGAGAGCGGCAAAATATTGACTGGGTAATTTTACAGTAATGTCACCTTCCCATTGCCACCATTATATAAGCAGACCTAAAGGGCTGAAAAAATGGACATACCTCAGTAATAATTTAACCCTTTTGTTAAATAACGTTGTATCCAAAATCAGAAATTGGGTGCCTGTTGCAGAGTAGATTTCCTGTTTCCATGTAAATTTTCAGTGAAATATTTTGAAATTGAGATAATTAAAATTATCAATGCTACACTGAATTAACATGGGATCCTATGGGAAAACGGAGATTGTTGCAACACTTTTGGCACGTCACTGTATACATGTCACTGATCTTTCAGACGAGAAGACAGTACAGAGAAGAGATTAAACAGAGCCAACACTAATGATGAAATTGACGCACGCTTTGGATTTGAGAGATACAAAGATCCGCAGGAGAAAACAGGATGGCTCATCAACATGCACCCTGTAGGTTATACTCATAATCTCATGTCAATATTAGCATGGTCGACTTTTGATCAAGAGGTCTGAGGTTCGAATCCCGTCAGGAGAAATATTTTACATGAGAAAATTCAACTTTCAAGTTGGATGATGTCATCATGTCCTCTTTCTTTTGCTAACTTTCTACAAACTTAAGGACAAGGACTTGCCATTTTCAGCCTTCTATAAGAAAATGCAGTCCTGATTTTTTAAAATAACTCTTTATTAATTGTCCTCAATACAAAGGTACATGTATGTTTGAAATTTTGTTTGCCTTTTACACTCAGCAGCCAAAGTTCAGCACCAGTTAAAGGGGCCGTTCTGTCGGCAAAATCCGCCATATTGGATTTTGTGCATTACGTGAAATGAAAACACGCTATATTTTACCTAATTTTACAACATTTTAATGATAAAAGATATACACTCATGACTGATAGAAAGTTCACATAGTAACACATAGGGTGTCATAAAACTAATAAACAATTTGCTGTTATGCCGTAGCAAACTTTTCCCCACTCGCAGCGCCGATGAATGGCTTCAGTTCTCATTGTTTTTATTTTTCAACAAATGTGCACTTTTCATTATTAAGTTGTCAAATATAAATTCATCAAAATATTACCTTTATTAATATCTTTTAATTTGACTGTGTTTTAATCATTTATTAGTAGCAGATTTGCGTAAACGGGGATATCCTCTCGGATTTTCATTCCACAAAAAATACCCCGATAGAACCCTCCTTTTAAAGCGTTGTTCTGTCATTATGCTGAGTGTCAAGCAAGGAAGCAACAACTCCCATCTTAAAACATATTTTCGTATACCCGGTCTTCCTGGTGATGAGTGAACACTTTACCAACTGAGCTACTTTTGAGCTTACTAATAAATATTTAAAAATTTTAGACGGATATTTTGGATGAAGACAAGCGGTTGGTCAGTGCAGTCGACTACTACTTCATTCAGGACGATGGCGAGAGATTTAAGGTAAGTCAATAACTTACATTGTTAGAGGGTTTGTGACAAAGAAGCTGGGCCTAGATTTTCAAAGCTCTATAAGTGCTATAATGATTGTAAGTACCACACATTAAAGGGTAAGATCTATCCCTGATCTATCAGCAGTATCCGCCATCTTGGATTTTTTGCATTACGTGAAATGTAAACACCCTATAAATTACCTAAGTTTACAACTTTTTTATCATAAAAGATAAACACTGATGGCATATTCAAATAGTAACACATAACATGTCATAATACTAATAAACAAATCCGGGGTTCGAATCCCGCCAGGGGCACGGCAACTTTGTCTGCAGTAGAGAACTGTAGTAGGCTTGGGTGCAATGCTACACTGATTTTCAGCATAGTAGCACCCATGGTTCGCTAGTGCCAGCTGTTGCTCGCATGTTTCACTGCAATCATAGCCACAAGGTGTTGCATACTTTCTTCCTGCCATGATACTAGCTTCTGGGATATAAGTGAAATACTCTTGAAAGCAGCGTTAAACCCCAACTCACCTCACCTCACTGTATTTACAGTATTGTTTATCATATGTTTTTTGTTTTCAGGTCACTCTGCCATTCAAACCTTACTTCTATGTTGCCACCAAAAAGGAGTGCGAGAGAGAGGTGGCTTCTTTCTTGACGAGGAAATTTTCTGGAAAGATTTCAGCAATTGAAAGTGTTACAAAAGAAGATCTAGACTTGGTAAGGGGGATTTTACAACAAATTTTCATGTTATTTACCTTAGTTTGTAAATGACCTCTGATTAACCTCCGTGTTTATATTTCTTATGTTAGAGTTTTATTCAAATTAACTTATAATTTAGTCACTCATAACTCATGACTTCACAATCTCTCAAAAACAATGGTTTTAAAGGATGTAATTGCTTTGGTTTCTACCCAAAAAATCCTACTGAAACTGTCCCTTTAACTGTTTGTCTGATCTTCCACAGCACAACCATTTGGTCGGCCTGAAGAGGAAGTACCTGAAGTTATCTTTCCTTAGTGTGGAGGATCTTGGGAAGGTAAAGCGAGAAATATTCCCTGCCGTCCGGAAAAACAAGGAAAGGGAGAAACAGAATGAAGCGTACACTGCAATGTTAACCAGGTAATGATGGATGTCAATTTGTTGGGATATCTCAGTGGTAAACGCGCTCGGCTTCAGATCATGGGGTTCGAATCAGCCAAAAATAAAATTCAGAAATAGGTCTTACCCTCAATAGGCACATCTAGGCATCATGGTTGACATTTGTATGAAGTTTGGTGTAGCTAGAATGTATAGTTTAGGAAATCAGTTCCGCACAAAATATCTTCCTTATTGAGTCACTGTTTGGTCATGTTTCCATGGAAAACTGCAAAAAATAACATTCTAAACTCGATTTAACCCTAAAAAAAAAGCACAACTAGAGATCATGACTAACGTGTAGCAAGTTTGGTGAAGCTAGCATGTATTGTGTGAGAAATATGCTCTGCACAAAATGACTTCCTTGCAGAGTCACTGTTTTGGTCATGTTTCCATGGAAACCGAAAAAAATCAAATTCACAAATCAATCTAACCCTCTAAAGGCACAACTAGAGATCATGGCTAACATGTGTATCAAGTTTGGTGAAGCTAGCATGCTTAGTTTGGGAGATACGCTTTGCACAAAATGAATTCCTTACAGAGTCTCTGTTTGGTCATGTTTCCATGGAAACCGCAAAAAATAACATTCAAAACTCGATTTAACCCTCAAAAAGCACAACTAGAGATCATGGCCAACATGTGTAGCAAGTTTGGTTAAGCTAGCAGGAATAGTGTGAGAAATATGCGCTGCACAAAGTTTTGTGACGGACAGACGGACAGAATGAACGCTATATATATACCCCCGCTTACGTTGTAAGCCGAGGGTATAAATATCGTTGTATCGATGATCATGCATCTTCCGCACACATCGGGCCAGATATGCATTTACAAGAAATTCATATTCGAGGATTAATGTATCTTTCTTTGAACTAAGAATACCATATTCATCCTAATAAACGCCCTCTCCTAATAAACGCCCCCCTAAGCCATTTTTGACTCGCTGAAAATGACCCATAATAAACGCCGCTCTTTTGTATCGACTTATCTTACTGATGTTTCATTGAAGAAGAGTTTTCAATTTTGCTATCAACTTCTATGTCCAGTTAAGTGTAAGGTACATGGTATTTCCAGTCCCCCGGCGGCATTTTATGCAACCGCCATGTTTTAAGGAACAGGAAAATGTCTTGCTCAACTCTCTTGAAAGATTTCCCACAACTACAGATGACACTAGCACACTGACCGCAAATTTGTCATGAACGTTATTTTGTTCACGTGTAGTTGTCAATGTGATATAAATTAAGAATATCATGACCCAGGAATAGTGTTTACATAATCGTTCTGCACCATGTGCTTATCAGCTGATTGTGTTTATGTTGCCGTTCATTGGTGGTTATATTTAGATTTCTAAAGTTTCATTGGATAGGAGTAATGACTAGTGGTGCGACGATTCATCGATACGCATCGATGCATCGATCTATGGGCCGCCGATACAGTGTATCGATACTAAGTTTTGTTTTGAAAAATATCCCGATGCGATACTCCAAACGGTCCACGATACATCGATGTTTATTTTCGTTATCGGCGAATCCCGATGTCAAATAGGCTCAATAAGTAAATATGACTTAGATGTCATTTATTTTCAAATACATGCTTACAATTAAAAAAGATTTGCTTGGAAATTCGTGCTCCGAAAACGTTCTTTGACAATATTAGCTGTCGATGTAACATTAATCAATAAGTGTTTTAACTTGGTCATCTCGAATCCGAATGCATATAGAAAAATCCTTCAGGAAACTGACGATATATTTACAAATGTTGTAAATTGTCCTTATTCTTATAATTATTTAGAGATGCATACTTTAATCAACTGATTTATGATAGAGTTTAGAAGGAAAACGTTAATGCATTGAAATTACAAAACGAAAGTTGTACCTCCTGGACTTCCCATAACCCCCTTGGCAAACAACAATTTCTGTGAAGAAAATGCTTAAAAAGTCATCTGAATAAATTTTGCATTATTAGAATGCATCTGTCATTTACAGATACCTTTCATTTACTTTAGATTATCCGTTAAACAAATCTAAAGCTTGTAAACATAGTGCAGTCAAACATTGTGTCTATTTATAGAAATGAGTAAACGCACTCAAAACATGTCGGTTTTCTTCGACTGAAGTCAGCAGCCAGTAGAAAAGTATACGTATTTCAAGGTTCAGTTGATATTTGCAGTTCTTCCGAATGATTAATGGCCTTGACATTCAGTCTTCCGAATGAATGACCGGTGACAAGTATGCGAGTAGCCGATTTACGTTTATAATTACAATGCTACTAGAAGTTGTTGTTGTCATTGAGAGGGAACCAAAATATTTGGAAAATCTTCATATTTACTTCAGAAGTAGAGAAAGTGACTGACATTTGGTGAGAGCCTGATTTTATCAATGGATAACAGGGATTTACGAGTGGACAGCTGTAAATACTAAATGAAGTTGTGAGTTCAAGTTGTAGTTCAAATACTATAAATAATAAATAAATATATTTAAATGATAAACTGGTTGTTCAGTTTATCATAAGCAAATCTTGATATTGTTTTCATGATAGCATGACAGATGTTAGCAAGAAGTATTTTATAATTTGCTTGATATAGAAACTAAATAAATAAACTATTTCTGTTTGAAACAAATTGTTTCAAAGTACGTACATAACTGCAATACTATTTTGTTTTACATTGATAATTTGTTATTATTCAATTGAAAATGTCAAGTTGATTAATTTGTACATGTTTATTGTTAGTATTTGAAATTAATTTAGTTATATCAATCGTAATCTGTTAATATATTAATATTAAAATATGTATGATAAAGTTTACAATTCCAGTGAGTATTTTCATGCAATTGGTATTTTAAAACACTATCTTTCTACAATATGTGTCACTCAGGAAGACTGATCCACTATATAAATTGATGAAAATCATTCAGTATTCCCTCTAAAGCTGTATGTAAAACATAAACAACACTGGCATCAATGTTCAATTTTTTTTTTATATTTTGTCTCATTACATTAAAATCATGAAAAATCAGGGCAAGTGACTTTCTTTATGTCACTTGCCCTGGGGCAAGTGGCTTTTCCAAAAATTTTTTAACCCCTGTGATATGAAGATTTAGTATCGTGATACGTATCGTATCGCCTGCCTTGTATCGGGATACGTATCGTATCCCAGTTAAGGTGCACAATACTTTGGCAATATATCGTTGGGACGAAAATTATAGTATCGTGATGTATCGTATGACAAAATGTATGCCAATACCACCACTAGTAATGACCCGAAAAGATGGCGGATTCAATTACTCAATGTATCTTCGTGAGTTTTAATTAGTTTCAATTGCCATTGCAAATTGTGTATCAGTACTGGTTGAAATTTGATACAAATAATAAACTGCGATATTTAACTCCTCTTTACATTTATTCGATACACTTATTTTGATTAAAACTTTCCTTTTTCTTTTGGACATCAATAGACATTTTTTTAATAAACGCCCCCTTTTTACGATTTTTAAAGTCATTTTAATAAACGCCCCCCTTTTCCAATTTTTTAAACGCCCAGTTCTTCTATTACGGCGAATACTTTTATTGAGTAGCTTGGGTCTCTTTGCCATCAGAATGATTATATTAAACAAAATAACAAACATAGCACATCATGGATTCATGATATATATTCAAATCATGTCATTCTGAAAAATCTTGATTAGTATGAAATCCTGACATTAGGGAAATGCCAAACATCTGCTGAATTATAAAATTTCAACAGCAACTGCTATCAATTCACCAGAGCCCGGTATCTGAATTTTCAAGGTTCGTTAACCGCTAAGTCATAAGTCAGTGGCATGTTACTTATGACTTAATGACAAAGCTTTAAAAATCTGGTTCCCTGACCTAGATTTTCAAGCTTCTCTTAGCGCTAAGTGATTGTATGTAAATTGTAATGTACGGTAGTAACGACCAGGGATGCAGATCCAAAATTTTGCCAGTCGGACATTTCATCTTTGACCCAAAACGACGAACCCGGAAGTAAAATTTGTTTATGAATAAAGTTTGAGAAAGTATTACTATTTGTTATTCCTTCATCCATTGCATAAACATAGCACGATAGCAATTAACTGTAATTATTAATTTATCAACAACATGCATAAAATAGTTCATAATTTAAAATCAATGTTTACCAACTACGATTTATCGACAGTGCTAGTTTTAGCGAGTTTACACAAGGGAGTTTACAAGCGAATTTGCGTCAAGATAGACGAGAAATTTCAAATAATTTGATTGCACATAGTTCATCAAAAGTTCAAATCATGGACCAAATGATATGTTCCTTCTAAATAAGCATTTTAAATTCCAAGGAACTCGTTTTCAATAGCGATATAATTTAATTTGCTTGTAAGGCGTGTTGGTTTAGTTTTCCATTTTTTTTCTGCAGTCGGACAACTGATGTCCGATAGGTCAATTTTCCATTTGGACAAACTGGATTTACAATCGGACATGTCTGGCAAATAGACCGATTTCTGCATCCCTGCAAACGACCTTCTTATTGCTGGAGCTTTAAAATCTAGGCCCTTATTAATAATTCGTATTTTATTTAGCCATCTGACCGGGGAAGATGGAGTATCGAGGAAGATCGCGGACCAGATGGATAACATCATGGATCTTAGGTGAGTCTGCGTCTTCATGGCGGGAATTTTTTTGCGTTTTGTGTATGTTCAAATTTTTCATGTAAATAAAAGTTTATGCAGTTTATCTCTATTTAAGAGCGAAAAACAGTCCATTATAGTCCTGATTATCCGTAGACATAGAAAACGACATCACCTAGAAAATTTACTTTGAGAGATTTTTTAGCCCCTGTCATCAGGCTTTGACATCACAGCGTTGTACCCGATGATGCAAAAGCATTATGATTTCATGTAGTTGATACAAAAACATTGTGTTGCCATGCAGTTGATTATGCAAAAAATTAGAATTAATCTTATTTGCTAAGAAGTAGAGATATGCAACCTTTCATGACTCTGTCAGATATATAGATATAATTCATTTGCAGAGAATATGATGTCCCCTACCACGTGCGAGTTTCTATAGACCTGAAGATATTCGTGGGTCATTGGTACTCAATGAGGGGACGTGGAAGTGCACCGCCCGAGATACGTCACCGAGAGGATATTGTAGACAGACCGGTAAGAACAATTATCTTGGAGACTTTATGATAACCCCGCTGGGGTATATAGCGTTCCTAGTATCCTTCGTTGTGCGGTTCCGTCGAAAAAACTCTGAAATTATATGACTTAGAAACTTTAAATCTGGTATGGATATTACCTATGTGGTTGTGTTTGAGGGGTTTCAACTCCAAGGTGGAAATAATTTTTCATATTTTGACAAAAAACAGCCAAATTCATTTCTCAAGTGTAACTCTAAACCTATATGATATGGTAACTTCTAGGGCTGTGAAATTGCCTCAATTTTTGTATTGCGATACGTATTGCTGAACTGTAATGTATTGCAATACGTACCACAATATATTGCAAGATCCTCTGACAATGAGATGTTTCTCTAGAAACCATTTTAACTAGGTCCAATGATATTGCAACATGCTAAATGAACTGTACATTCAACTTTTATACTTCTTTTTTGCAGTTGAAAACATGACATATTTGATAAAAATACATTAAGATCATTTGTAACACGCATTCTAAAAATTCTAAATAATTTTCTGATACAAGTTAAGCCAGTAAATGTGCCTTTTACAAGATTAATGAATAAATTTAACTTAATATTTGTTGGTGCAATATATTGCGATATGAAAATCGTATTGCAATACACGTATTGCACAACTCTGTATTGCAATATATTGGTATTGCAATAATATTGCACAGCCTTTGTAACTTCAGTTTGTATGGTGAAGTTACCAATATGGTAGTGTTGGACGTTTTAGGGGTAACTACTCAACAGCGTCCATTAAAATTATTATTTTATTCAGTGACATTGACGTCATATGTTTTCAAATTAATGTTGTACTACAGATGCAAGTATATGAGCCGTGCTCACTTTTGCCTTGTTTTCCCAACGGAATATCCATTTTAGAGATTATGACAATCCAGAAAAAATTTGCTAATGTTTGAAAGGGGATACCGTTATACAAATAAAAGGCTTGTCACTTGCTGGTCACATAACAAAATGATATAAATATAGTTTTATGCCTACCACTACTTATGGCACTCAAAAGAAGAATGGTGTATTACCGTATTCTCTCGTGTATAAGACCAAGCCCCCAGGCAAACAAACATCTTGAAAACATGGGGGTGGGCTTTTAGATGGGAGAGACCCAACTCTGATGAAAATTTATACCTGAGACCATCAGACAATCAGAAAAGGTTTTATGAAGGTTTTTGACAGTTAACTTAAAATAATCAATGTTATAGATGTATGTAATGTATGACCATGGAACATCTAGAAAAATTGGAGGATGGGTTATAACCTGAGAATAACCCCAACCAGGACAACCCTCTGTTAAGTGGGGGTGGTCTTAGGCTTGAGTGTGGTATTATACCCGAGCTAATACGGTAATAAAGATACTGATGTACATGATTATTTCCATTCCATTTCAGGAACCGGTTGTGATTGCGTATGACATCGAAACAACTAAACTGCCTCTGAAGTTCCCGGACTCTCAGATCGACCAGATTATGATGATCTCCTATATGATCGATGGACAGGTAAGTGGATAAAATTGGATGTTGTTAGTCCTTATGGTACTCTTGGTGGAGTTCAAAAGATAGTTCTGAAATATATGTGGTGGCCCTTTGCATAGCTCAGTTGACCGCAATCAGTGGAGTTCAGCAAGAATTGGCGTGACTCGTTGAATGGGTGGGTGACCCGCTTCATTGATAATTTAAACTGAGAGTTTGAAGGGTTGATTCCCTTTCTACATAGAGACATGAGTTGTGAAACTTGTGGTGTCACCCTCGGCAAGTGACTTTATTCAAAGTGTGCCTCTGTTCAATCAGCAGTACAATTGAGTACCTGGTATGGATGTGAAGGCAATGTGAAAAATCCTTTAAAGCACCTTAAATGGCAGCGAGTTGAGAAGTTGGTACGTACACAAGGACACATATTTTCGAAGCTCTCTTAGCGCTAAGATAGTCGTAAGAGCCATACTTTTAACATTGACTTACAACAATCTTAGCACTAAGACAGCTTCGAAAATATAGGCCCAGGGTGATTATGTGTGCTCCTTCGTGGCGTGGAGTTCAGCGCAGTATAAGTATCCTCATTATTATTATTATTTATGGATATGTGTCCCTTGAACCTGAATTTGAAATAAGCACAAATAACCGCTGTAATGCTCCAATGGGGACAAGTTATCTCTGAAACTATTATATTAGGTGAATGAAATTATGGCAATCCTTATCATACTCTTGATTGGGCTCAAAAGCCAGATCTGAAATTATTATTTTTAACAGAGTTATTTCCCTTGAATCTGTAGTTGAACTTGATTGCGTATCTCTGTGATACTCACTTTTGCCATGTTACTGTTTTGCCTGAGTATGTATTTCAATACGGTAATTTTGTGTTACAGGGCTACCTGATCTGTAACCGAGAGATCGTGTCCCAGGACGTGGAAGACTTCGAGTACACTCCTCGGCCTGAGTTTGAGGGACCGTTCATTGTCTTCAACGAGCCAGATGAGGTAAGACTGTATGTAAATGGATAAGCTTGATTGGGGACCTGGCACACCATCAAGTGAATCAGCGGCGCAACCGGGCGACCACTTAATTTGAACCCGATTGGAGACCTGGCACACCGTCCAGTGAATCAGCGGCGCAACCGGTCGACCACTTAATTGGAACCCAGCGTACTCTGAATGTGACAATTTGAAACTACCGGCAAAGGCGGTACAAAATGGCAGACACACCTTACCCTTGCAACATTAAATAGCTTAATCTTTCTGGGATTGATTTTAAATGCCTTACACGATAATAAAATGTCAATATATGTTTTGAAATAGTTTACAAAAAATATTTGTATCATATAAATGACATGTTTATTGAAGCTTGTTTGAGTGAAGTTGTAATCTTCTTGTCTGTACGCCAATACATTTCATTCAACCAATCAAATGGTCGTTGTAATTGTAAAATGAATGAAGTATTGTTGTATTGACTATGGTAATATGTATGAAATTAATAGTATGTATTATCCTTATTATGTCGCTCACAATTAAGTGCAGGAAATCCTATGCATTTCTTATCGTCAATGACAATGTGTAATTCATGTAAATTCACGTTGCAGGTGTCGACCATAAGAAAATTCTTCGAACACTTCCAGGAAGTACGACCGTTGGTTTGTGTCACTTACAACGGTGACTTCTTTGATTGGTGAGAGATATTCATATCAATATTTATCTAATTCATCTCTCACAATGCCAGAAAAGCAAATGGCGTCGCCAAATGTCTCAATAGACTTTTCACATTTTCAACTTCTCCTCCAAAACTGCTGTATGCACAAAACTGGAATTGAGACCTTCAAAGAAGTAACTAATCCAATATAGTCACAGGAATAGTAAATAATCAGAAAAAACATCTTTGTGACGGATATTACAGTTTGACAATTAGTCTCGTCAAAGATTGTTTAAGTTCTTCAGGAGGTTGTGTGTTTTGATATACTAATTCATGCATTTGGAGTTTATAAAATTTTATAAAATGGTAATTTATGTGTAATTTTTCTATAACAGGCCTTTTGTTGAAGCTCGTTCTGCGTTCCACAGCATCGATATGTTCCGAGAAATTGGGTTCCAGAAAGACAACCAGGGGGAGTACAAGTGTCGAAGTACCATTCATATGGACGCCTACAGGTGTGTTTAGTTAAGAAAAATCTTAACTGATAACTATCCTGGTTACAGGGCCTCCATATTTTATGAGGAGGCCCCGAATCAGAATAGTCTTCGTTTTAGATTTTTATTTTGGGTTATTGAATGTATGCAGTTTGTGTGTATTTAGTACCTCTAGTGTGCCACTTTCATTTGACTCGAGCAGGTTTCATTCTTATGTCTAGTCACTATGGTGTTGCTGACTTTCTCCCTGAAGTAATGATAAGTGCCATGGTAAGTGACATATTCCTGATAACAGCGCCAAACCTCAATTAAGTTTTAATGAATGAATTTGTATTTATAGAAGTCGGCTGGTTATATTCTTAAACTTCATGATAGGATTTTCTTGTGGGTTGCAGATGGGTGAAAAGAGACAGTTATCTCCCTGTAGGAAGTCAGAACTTGAAAGCTGTTGCAAAGGTAAGCATAATATTAAATACCCCCAAAATATCGATCTTATTAATTAAGCAGTCGTATGTTTGAAACAACAGTATAGTAGTAAGACAGCTATGTTGTTAAAGGCACCTTTCATGTTGCTTAGATTATATTCAAGGTCAACCTTAATATTTTGTGTCGAGTAGAAAATAATTATGAAAATGATGCTCCCTAGTATTATTGCTATTTAATTATACACTGCATTATTCAGTTGTGGATTTAATAGGTGAACACGCCCCCATCCTTCTAATACTCTTTGTGGCCCTGACATCTAATTTGAAGTAAACTTATGTTTCTGTAGGCCAAGCTTCGATACGATCCAGTCGAGTTGGACCCCGAGGAAATGTGTAGGATGGCCAGTGAGGAACCCCAGGTATAGTATAGATAGTTTATTATACCTCCGTTACGAAGCCGTTAGTATGTCCGTCCGTCTGTCTGTCTGTCACGTTTTGCTCTGACACTATTTGTTCAAATGTTACAAAAGATGTATATAATCACTATGATGTGTAGATTTGTCTTTTGTATGTGTCAAACCCTCATTTGCATAATATATGCAAATTTCCTTAATTTTTCGACTTACCTGGAATAAGCCACGAATCAGGTTATCCCAGAATATAACTGTATTAGGTGCTTAAATGTTAATGATATGATAATGATGATGATGGCGATGACGATGATGATGATAATGATAATGACTGTTTCTGCAGGTGCTTGCGAACTACTCAGTATCCGACGCAGTGGCTACGTACTACCTTTACATCAAATATGTCCACCCGTTCATCTTCGCCCTCTGTACCATCATCCCTATGGAACCAGACGAGGTGAGATGGTCTTCGAATGAACTCAACTTTCTCTGCAAGGCAAAACTCGTGCCAGTCTCAACAAGAACTCCATACTTCATAAATATCATGTATACAGATTTCACAGTTCTCAAAATTGCAACGTTCTTGACCTTGCAAAATATTTTCAAACAGCCATTTTGTTGTCTTTTCTGTCATCGTTGTTAAGAATATCGTCAACAAGAACTCCATACCTCATAAATATCATGTATACAGATTTCACAATTCTCATTATTGCAACATTCTTGACCTTGCAAAATATTTTCAAACAGCCATTTTGTTGTCTTTTCTGTCATCGTTAAGAATAATGTCAACAAGAACTCCATAATTCATAAATATCATGTACACAGATTTCACAATTCTCATTATTGCAATGATCTTGACCTTTCAAAATATTTTCAAACAGCCATTTTGTTGTCTTTTCTGTCATCGTGGTTAAGAATAATGTCAACAAGAACTCCAAACTTCATAAATATCATGTATACAGCTTTCACAATTCTCATTATTGCAACATTCTTGACCTTGCAAAATATTTTCAAACAGCCATTTTGTTGTCTTTTCTGTATCTGTTGTTAAGAATAATGTCAACAAGAACTCCATACCTCATAAATATCATGTATACAGATTTCACAATTCTCATTATTGCAATTTTTCAAAATATTTTCAAACAGGTTCTACGAAAAGGTTCCGGAACACTTTGCGAGGCTCTGTTGATGGTACAGGCGTATCACGCAAACATCGTTTTCCCCAACAAACAGGAGTCCGTTTTTAATAAACTGACGGAAGACGGACATGTGTTAGACTCAGAGACGTACGTCGGTGGCCATGTTGAAGCTTTGGAGTCGGGCGTGTTCAGATCAAATATTCCTTGTCGCTTCAGGATGGTGAGTTGATTAGATACGTAAAGAATACTAAATGACGCTCTTTTTGATATCATATTTAAAGAGACACTGCATCGAGCATAAAAATGAGATCACGTTTATCTACCTATGCTGATTAAATGTCTGCTAACATGTTATGCTTCGCTTCACCGTCTACATGCAGTAGTTTTTATTACTTATTACTTCAATTGTCTGAAAATTTTGGTCTGTGACTCATTACCAGACACGTTAATCAGCATAGGTAGATAAATCTGATCTCGTATTTATCCTCGACGCGTTGTCCCTTTAAAAAACATGGTTTGGTTTTTACAGAGTGAAAGCGAATTAGATACAAATACCATTCAATATAAATGTGGTATTAAGCAGGGCAGAGTTAAGTATCTTATTTATTACTCGCTGATTTAATGAAGCTTAACTGCAATAATATTGCTGATGTGAAGCCTAAGTCATTGTCAGTCTAGGGTATGCAATGTTATTTCACTGATATTTTTAATGGGGAGTAATAAAAAATAATTGCGAAAACTTGTTTAGAACATGTCAAAGTTAGAAGTTTTAGAAGTATTTTCTTATCTATGCAGGTCCCTGAAGCATTTCAGACGTTGATAGATCGCGTGGATCGCACAATGAAACATGCTATAGAAGTGGAAGAAAAAATACCCATGGATACCGTCACAAACTTTGAAGAGGTGAATATCTGTTATTATCATCCAAAACTGCATTCAACGGGAGATATCGTTTGTGTGAGATCAAGCACTATCTCCTAGGAGATATTTTGTACAATGTCCTCTCACCGCCAACTGCACATTATCGATTTGCTTTCACATCATCAAGTATTGACTCACAATACTACAACGTCAAAAACCTGATGACATCACAATCATGATGATGTCACAATGCTATGACATCACCGTACTGGAAGTCTGATGGCAGTGCTGTGCTCAGTGATGTTAAATTTTCTTATGTATCTTAATCGAGCGATGCCAACCCATATGATTTTATCTTAATTGTTACGAAAAAACAAACACTAAATATGCGACTGCGATAGCATTAAAAATCATATGTTTATTTTAAAAATGGACAAAATGGATTTTTTTATAGCATATACATCCCTTGCATATTATCCCCCGCCACAACAAAGTTGGCGGGGGGTATAGAAATGAGCTCCGCCCGTCTGTCCGTCTGTGCGTCCAGGCTTTTCCATTCCGGCCTCAAACTTCAAAACTATTCAATATATTTTGCTGAAACTTTGTACAGGTATCAACCAAGTAGTCTAGATGTGCCTTTTGCTTTATAGAAATTTGAGAATATTTTTTTTTTTTACGAATGCAAACAGTCTGGACTTAGAACCAAGAAGAGGGAAAACTATATTCCGGCCTCAAACTTCAAAACTATTCAATATATTTTGCTGAAACTTTGTACAGGTATCAACCAAGTAGTCTAGATGTGCCTTTTGCTATATAAATGCATTATATATTCAAAATGCATAAATATATTAAAAATTCCTACATGGCGGGGATATGGCCGACTCTGTCTGCTTGTTTAATTTAAAACACATTTCATTGAAAATTGAATATATTCTCTATTCACAAATAGTTTTAAGAAATATTAACGATAAAACATTAAGAAATCTAAAACAGGGTTTGCATCTCTATTAATATGTATCACAAAATGCTACTCTGAGGTGTAAGTGTAAATATGGAATACTTTAGTAGCAAAGAAAAACAGTAAAATATTATATTACCCATAATGCCAAAATTTTGAGGAAACAAATGCAATCAAAATTTCATACAGTTAAATCTACCGTGATGAATAAGATCAAGAATATGGTCACAGCTTTATTTTTGTTCTATACGATCAAATTACCTTTGTGTTTAGAAAGGCCAAGATATAATTCTTGTCAGTTTCTACCTGTAGTTAAGTTCAGAGTCTTTTTGCAGGTGTGTAGTGATGTTGTGGATAAACTGGCGATGTTGCGAGACTGTCCGAACCGACTGGAGAACCCAATCATCTACCATCTTGATGTCGGAGCAATGTACCCAAATATCATCCTGACCAACAGACTACAGGTCAGTCAGTAGTTTTCATTCTCCCCCTTCCGTCTGTCTGTCCTTTTCTTGTAAACATGATAATGAAAGTTGCGAAATATGTCTCCAAATAAAATACAGGGTTCGACACTCGCACTGGTCTGCTGGCCCGAGGCCAGTGAAAATTCAGAAGGGCTAGTGAAATTTGTTTGAAGCACTACAGATTAACATATGTCACTAGTCCCAAGAGCACTTCGGGCTAGAAAAGATTTCTCGCAAGCGTCTACAACATTATTTACCAAAAAGATTTCATTAACATCGCATTTTAAACAAATTTTGTCAAAGATAAACATTGTATGAACGTGTGGCTTCATTGTACTGTTGATTCAAGAATTTGTTACAGATTAAGATTTTGCTACTTTGAAAAGTTCAATCTCGATAAATTTCATAATATCTCAGTCATAAAACATAGGTAACATACTATAACAACATATGATAGATCAATATTGATGTATGGTAAAGCTATTATACAAATTCAAAATAAATAAACCTATCAAAAACGAATAATATTATTTTCACGATATGTTATGTAGTCAAACACTGTTTGTATGACACTACGAACACTCGATCGTATTTACATGATGACACACGTTATAAAGAGGTATGCTTACTTAAAAACTCCAATTTCTCTTGCGTTTACATTATTTCTTCTTATTTTATGATTATTCGTTTACAACAGACTTCAGGTCAGTCATTATTTTCAGGATTTTCATTCTCGCCCTACCTTATTCAGCGGAGTACGTGATGTCCGCCTGTCTGTCCTATTCTTGTTAACGTGATATCTCATGAACCACAGCACCAGATGTCTTAAAATTGGTGACAGTCTTCTTTGGGTGATTACGCACGCACCCATAGACTTTTGTGACCGTGACTATTATTTCAAGGTCACCACAACACTTTAACCACTTTTCAAACTCTTGTCAACGAGATACCTCACTCTTAGCACCAAATGTCTTCAAATTGGTGATCATCATGGCACTTTTTACTGGTAATGTAACACATGAAAAAACCACTTTTGACCAAATGATAAAAACTTGTAAATGTGTCTTATTTGACTATAAGCTAGCGGGAGGGGACATCGCCATGTTAGTGGCAATACTTCTTATCGTTTGTTTTGTTGAACATCTAGTGACATTACTCAAGTGCTTAGTGAAGGGTGACTTCTGAGTTTCTCTTACTTGAAAGTAGTTGATAAAGTTTATAACAAAGCAATGTATGACTTTTGTTTTTGTTATAGCAGCAACTTTAAATTAGTGAGTGATATCACTTGAGTGTTACTTGTAATTCATTTATCAAGGAATTGTTTACGGTAGTTTTCTAATTCTTGTAACATTTTCAGCCCCCAGCAATCGTAGACGAAGCGACATGTGCAGCGTGTGACTTCAACCGGCCCGGAGCTCAATGTCAGAGGAAGATGCCCTGGATGTGGCGAGGAGAGTTCAGTAAGTTGGGTATTATGATTGTGTGGGCGCGATGGTGCATTGGTTAGCGCGTTCGTGTTAGGCGAGGTTCTAATCGTGCCAGGGGCTCGGCAACTTTAAGTAAGGTTTGGATGCAATGCTACTCTGAATTTCAGTGCATAACCACCCATGATTTGCTAGTTCCAGCCGATGCTCGCAGATTCAATGCAATGCATAGCCACCATGGTGTTGTGGGATTTCTCCCTACAATAATACTAACAGCCGTGATATAAGTGAAATAATCTTGAAAGCGGTGTTAAACCCCAAATTGTCACATCTCATCTCCCTGCAATAATACAAGCAGGCGTGATATAAGTGAAATAATCTTGAAAGCGGTGTTAAACCCCAAATCGTCTCATCTCATCTCATCTCCCTGCAATAATACAAGCAGGCGTGATATAAGTGAAATAATCTTGAAAGCGGTGTTAAACCCCAAATCGTCTCATCTCATCTCCCTGCAATAATACTAACAGCCGTGATATAAGTGAAATAATCTTGAAAGCGGTGTTAAACCCCAAATCGTCTCATCTCATCTCATCTCCCTGCAATAATACAAGCAGGCGTGATATAAGTGAAATAATCTTGAAAGCGGTGTTAAACCCCAAATCGTCTCATCTCATCTCCCTGCAATAATACTAACAGGCGTGATATAAGTGAAATAATCTTGAAAGCGGTGTTAAACCCCAAATCGTCTCATCTCATCTCCCTGCAATAATACAAGCAGGCGTGATATAAGTGAAATAATCTTGAAAGCGGTGTTAAACCCCAAATCGTCTCATCTCATCTCCCTGCAATAATACAAGCAGGCGTGATATAAGTGAAATAATCTTGAAAGCGGTGTTAAACCCCAAATCGTCTCATCTCATCTCCCTGCAATAATACAAGCAGGCGTGATATAAGTGAAATACTTTTGAAATCATCTTGCCTCACCTCTGTTTCTCAAGCCAATGCTTGCAGGTTTCATCGCAATGATTACTGGGGGCGGGATAGCGCAGTGGTTAGCGCATTCGGCTTAGGATCAAGAGGTCCGTGGTTCGAATCCTGCCAGGGGCACAGCAACTTTGTCTGCATTAGAGAACTGTTCTCCACGCAGTCAGGTTTGGGTGAAATGCTACACTGAATTTCAGTGCAGTACCACCCATGGTTCGCTAGTTCCAGCCGATGTTTGCAGGTTTCACCGCAATTCATTGCCACATGGCCTTGCGGGCTTTCTCCCTGCCATAATACTAGCAGCCGCGATATAAGTGAAATACTCTTGAAAGCGGGGTTAAACCCTAACTCACCTCACCTCACCTCACCTCGCAATGTCTACTCAATTTCTCTGTTCTAGTGCCAGCCACGCGGAATGAGTTCCATCGTATCCAGCAGCAATTGGAGAACGAGAAGTTTCCCTCGATGTTTCAAGGAGGGGAGCCTCGTGCCTTTCACGAGCTGCCGAAAGAAGAACAAGCCAATATCGAGAAGAAACGTCTTGCAGGTGATTACTGTCTTGTTTTGTTATCAGCACATCGACTGACAAGACATGCTAGGGTACTGTTTATACTGGGACTCGACATGTAACTATGACGATATTTTCATCCTCTGCTCTGTATTTTATCGACGTCATAATTTATCAATTTAGTGGCACTACAACCAAAATATGACGTCTGCTTTTAAAACTATGACGTCACTAGAGATCAGCAGGCTTTGAACAAGAATCTGTATAAACCAATCAGCGCGTATCTCATGGTGTCAGGTTATTTATAGCCTGGTTTCCCCAATAACTTGTTTGAAAATACACCGATGTCATTGTGAATGAAACAATTGCATCAACAAGAAACCAAATAACAGAATTAAGAAAAATGGTTTTGAAAATTTTGCCGAACATGATGACCGGCAGCCTTTGAAATTACCGGACATGTTCAATTTAAACCTGTCAAATGTCTGGTATATGCTGGACAACGGAAACACTGTTACTGTCAGCATCTGTGAATAAAATATTGGTTAGCTATTCCCAAGAGTTTGTATCGTAATTTAGTGCTTCAGCTGCTGATTAAATTAGCATCACACCATTCTGAGTAGCTTTGTTACAGGAAGCACATGCAGAAGGAATACTCCGTAATTGATACCATGCTAAACTTTGATTCATAAACTTTCCAGAGTACTGCAGAAAGGCCTACAAGAAGACGAAGACTACGCGCATGGAGGAACGTACTGCATGCATTTGTCAGCGAGAGAATTCGTTCTACGTCGACACCGTCCGAGCTTTCCGAGATCGGAGATATGAGTTCAAAGGTCTGACGAAAGTCTGGAAGAAGAAACTTGGAGAAGCAGAAACAAAGAAAGACGCAGCAGAGATCAAGAGAAGTAACGGGATGGTGGTACTCTACGACTCTCTGCAGCTTGCTCACAAGTGTATCCTCAACTCTTTCTACGGTTACGTCATGAGGAAGGGGTGGGTACATTGTTGATGCATTCTTTTAGTTTCTGATTATCATTGAATCGGGGGCGGGATAGCGCGTAGTACCACCCATGGTTCGCTAGTTCCAGCCGATGCTCGCAGGTTTCACCGCAGTGCATAGCCACATGGCATTGCAGACTTTCTCCCTGCCATAATACTAGCAGCCTTGATATAAGTGAGGTACTCTTGAAAGCGGCGTTAAACCCCAACTCACGTCACCTCACCTAAGGCATTTTTAGCATAGACCCTTGGAAGAAACTCATTTGTTTCAGAAAAATCATGTTTTCGTGTGAAATAATCTTTATGCATTGAAACACAAAATCTGTCTCAAAACTTGGCACTAGTTGTCACTTCACAGGGTTATAAGGAAAAAATTGAATAATGAATAAAGTGAAAGTGTTTATAAGGAAGTAATATACTGAAGCATTTACATGAAGATGGGTAATGGTTTTGTCTGCCACTGTTATTCAGCGCCCGTTGGTACAGTATGGAAATGGCGGGTATCGTGTGCTTCACTGGCGCAAACATCATCTGCAAGGCAAGGGAGATAATAGAACAGATTGGGTGAGATTTGTTTTTCTTTATGTTGTCATTGCACAGTATGTTCATCCCTATTTAATGTCAGAAAATCCTGTAATTGTCAAATAATTATAAAGTTAGAAATCTTGGTACATGCAGGGCTGCCTACTTGTACACTTTTGGAATATTTTGTACACTTAACTGTCCTTTAATGTGATTATACACCAATGTTGCAAATTGTACACCTCTACTGTGAAAATAAAAAAATTTCATTTCATAAATTTCTGAATGGAGTAATGGAGAACTGGACCAATATTTTCGAAACTCTCTTAGCGCTAAGATAGTCGTAAGTGCCATACATTAACATTGACGTACGACTATCTTAGCGCTAAGAGAACTTCGAAAATATGGGCCCTGGACTGTTACTGAGTTAAATTAAAACTTAAGTTCAAGGAGTTAATCGCAGTGAACAAAGTCGGATCATTGTTGTCAAACCACACCATGATATTTTGAAACTAATAGTATCCTACTTCATCATTTTTTTGTACACCAAAAAATTTCAATATACTCCAAAATTGCAATATGTCTACACTTAACCATCCTCGGTTACCCATGGTTTTATATATGCTCCGTTACTCTCCACTATATCACCCATGGGAAACCTTATCAGCGGAATTTGTTCTCAAATTACCCGCCCTTGGCCAGCGTGACGAAGTCAGTAACCAAAGAAAATGCTCAATGGGATAAGACGGAAATGGTCAAGGGAGATAACCGGCGACGGACGGCTAACACAATGACCTCGCTTGCTTTGAAATGAAGTGATATGAATTGTCATTGGCTCGCGTAGCGGTTTGATTGGCTCACACCGACTAAGGGCGGGTAATTTGAGTACAGATTTCTCTGATGAAATTTCCCATGGGTGATATAGTGGAGAGTAACGGAGCATATATAAAACCAGGGGTAACCGAGGATGACACTTAACACGAACCGGAGGAGACAGTTCTGTACATGGTACAGTTCTTTCCTCCTATTTGACGTTAGGAAATCCTGTAATGGTAAAATACTTCTAAATTCAGAAATCTCAGACCATAACACACATTTTCACACTTCACCTGATTTACTCACTTTAACATCCTTAAGAATATGGCGATTGGTAATTTAAAGTGAATAAATATAATTAATTTCTTCAATAGTTTGTGTACATTATTCAGTTTATTATTTATTTATTTATTATAATCAGTCGCCCACTTGAGTTGGACACAGACGGAATTTGGTGCGTACTGCCCGCGACATTCCCAGAGAACTACGTTGTCAAGACGACAAACCCGAAGAAGGCCAAGGTCACTATATCTTACCCGGGAGCCATGCTGAATGTCATGGTCAAGGTACGTTCGATTAAGCAGACTCGAAACTAATTGAGACAGGGTAACATTGTTGTTAGAATGATTGTTTTCACTTTATGAAAACTTGGCTTCTAAACTCACTGTCTGCTGTAGAGAACTGTTCTGCATGCAGTAGCATTTAGTTGCAATATTACTTTGAAGTTTATTTTACGGTCACCAATGGTTCAATAATTCAAAATGATAATAATAAGAATAATAACAAGAATACTTATTACCATCATGTTTGAAATAAGCGAGTTTATATTTTCGATATGAACACATGTGCATATCATGTTTCCCAGCAACCATTGTGTCAACGAGGCCTGTCGTATTTTGCCGCTTGTGACGTCATAAAACAATTGTTCGAGATGTCAAAACTTGTAACTTGTCGCAAGAGAATTGTCCATTTTTACGCTATTTAATTGGAATAGAATGGGTATTTAAGAAATTACACTCAAATGACACACTTCCTCGGGTGATAATCTCTATATATATATCTAACTTTATACGATTTTATTCCAGGATTTCTTCACCAACCACCAGTACCAGGAACTAGATGACCCCGACTCCCTCTCGTACTCTGTGCGCAGTGAAAACTCCATTTTCTTTGAGGTGGACGGACCCTACCTGGCCATGATCCTGCCCGCATCCAAAGAGGAGGGGAAGAAGTTGAAGAAGAGATATGCTGTCTTCAATTTTGATGGTTCACTTGCGGAGTTGAAGGTGAGACATTTCTCATCTTTGAAGAGCATTTACAAGTTGAATATTTGGCTTCGGTTCAAGAGGTTTGGTTTCAAATCCTGCCTGCTCTGCAACTTTGTCTGCTGTATAGAACAGTTCTACATGGAGTAAGGTTTGGGTGCAATGAAACTCTGTATTTCAGCGCAATGCCACTCATGATTCACTAGTTCAAGCCTTTGCTCGCAGGTTTCACCGCAATGCATAGCCACATGGCATTGCGGGCTTTCTCCCTGCCGTAATACTAGCAGCCATGATGTAAGTGAAATACTCACCTCACCGCACCTCACAAGTCAAATAAATGACAAAAACAATTTTTCCATAACACCTTGTTTCAATA
Organism: Gibbula magus; assembly: GCA_936450465.1. Classification (NCBI taxonomy): domain Eukaryota; kingdom Metazoa; phylum Mollusca; class Gastropoda; order Trochida; family Trochidae; genus Gibbula; species Gibbula magus. The sequence continues at coordinate 43,017,194 of OW388298.1, forward strand.
CTGAATACAGTACAGCTTCGTACCTAAACTTACTCATACTCAAAAGGTGCGCTGGGTAAACGTTGCAATACTTGTCTACGCAGTATGCGTTATACTCAAACATCCACTTGAACTATCAGAATTTTCTTCACTTCTTACAAAGTATATAGAGTCAGTTGTGTTTATTGTCATTGTCTATTTAGATACGTCAAACACGATACTTGTAACTTACACGCAAACGTTACGTACATCATCAGAATTTTCCAAAAGTGAAAATTATTTCGTTCACTTCTCTCACAAAGTTATTTGCAATGTCTTTCAGGTTGAAACACACTTTGGAATAGAGAGCAAAAAATTTTCTCCCTAAAATTTGTGGGGTGGCTCAGCCCCCCCTAGCCCCCCTGTTGCTACCGGCCTGTTGTTTGCAGTTGAACAAATGAGACAGTTAGGATCTAGAGGATGGTTATATCACCTCACCTTGATACGTCAAGCCTATACAACTGAAAACAATTCCTGAATATTACCTTCTTATTTGAATACTCTTAACCAAATGAGAGCTGCTTACTTTACGTGCGAATAGTTCCGCAGAAAAAAAATGTTCTGAGTGCACAAGTGATTTTAGGGCATAACTCTTGCCAGTCTTCATAACGCGCTGATTTAAGTCTTGCCGCATTTCCGTATAATTTCTGTGCTAGGAAATCAGAGCCCACTATGTATTTCAAGTGCGGCCCTCCACTATCTTACCATGAGGGGAATACTGCAAGACTAAATCAGCCAGTAATTGAGACTGGCAGGAGTTACGTCTTGCGTAGGGAAGTAGCTAGGGAATTAAAGTTTGTATATTTGATCCTGAAGGGAGAGTTGACAGCTGTCTTTAAATTTTCATTATCCATGCTCTAATTTTTGCAGGGCTTTGAAGTCAAGAGAAGAGGGGAGCTGCAACTCATCAAGATCTTCCAGTCGTCTGTGTTCGAGGCCTTTCTCAAGGGAACCACACTGGAAGAGTGTTACGAGGCTGTTGCGAAGATTGCAGATTACTGGCTCGATGTGCTGTACAGCAAAGCTGCAAACATGCCAGATTCCGAACTGTTTGAACTGATTGCCGAGAATCGAAGTATGTCTCGAAAACTGGACGATTACGGGTCGCAGAAATCGACCTCTATCAGCACAGCAAAGAGGCTTGCAGAGGTACATTGTAATTATCAAGTCTTTGAAGGGCGTTTAGAAGTGGGCTTGTTAAATATGACTTATTTGATATTAATTTCTTTATAATGATCATTGATTTTATGCTTACTCCTTGTAATTTTACTGTAATTTAAATTTTATTGTGAATCAGTTTGTAAAGGAGACATTTCTGCAGATTTTAGCAGCCTATTATCGATCTTTCACCCAGGATTTTATATATTAGTAGTTTGAATAACAAATGGGAAACATCTTAGAATATAGGTGACGGTAACGCCATGTGGCATCTCGTAAAATGACAAAATACAGCAGGCTTGAATAGCTGGTGATAAAAACTGGTGCGAGTTATGAATTGCGAGGGAAGTTGATGAGAATACCAGTTCTGATTAATTTAAAGATGTCTCGCTACCAGTGTATGTCATGTTCCAGTTCCTCGGCGACCAGATGGTGAAGGACGCAGGTCTGGCGTGTAGATTCATCATCGCTAAGAAACCAGAGGGAGCACCTGTCACTGAGAGGTCTGTTCAATACATAGAGGATATCCGTCTTTTCTTGACAAGTACCATGTTTATCTCATCGAGTGAGGTAAAAAAAAGTAAATATTTCACTAGTGGTGCACCCACGAGTGAAATATTATACACTCAATTACTCATGGTGAGGTCATTATGCGAAATACAAGGACTTGAGATCTGACCGAGACTGCAGGTCGAGGTCAGGTCAGACCGCCGAGGGAGTCAGGTCCGAGGGTCCTTGTATTTCACTAATGACCTCACCATGAGTTGTGTTTTATTATACCGAAATTATTTGTTCTTAAGACTTTGCTATTTAACATTTTAGCTGTTGCACTACACACATAGCCATACTGGTAAATCGAAAATATTATCTCATTACAAAATCAGCAAACCGATCAGATGATGCCATCTTGGACAAAAAACGTCAAAACAAACAGTCACGTGACGAGTCAATATCTCGGGTCAGTGACAGAAATTTCTGTCACTATATTGACCTCATCACCGGGAGTGTACAAATATATTTTTCGATCATGTGGTGTGTAATGACCAATGGAATTCTTACAAATTTAATAGAGGTATAATAATAACTTCTATCTCACCTCATGTACCATGTTTATCTCATCGAGTGAGGTAGAAAAGTAAATATTTCACGAGTGGTGCACCCACGAGTGAAATATTAACTTCTATCTCACCTCGCTAGTTTCTCTTTAAATTTTCATCCCTCATTTTGCTGAGATATAAAGTGGTTTCTGTTGACAGTTTCATTATCCTGATCTCTATATAATTTAAATTTTCGCAGTGATTGTGATTTGACATGAAATGAACTATAAATGTTAGATTTGGACTGCATGGTTAATTTCTTCATTCATGCTTACATTGTCAATAATATTTATATATTCCAAGCAGACCGGAGCCATTTTTATGTTGTCAGTAATGTTTATATCTTTTCCCTCTTCCCAGGGCCATTCCTCTTGCTATTTTCCAAGCAGAGCCCAGCGTCAAGAAGCATTACTTGAGAAAATGGCTGAAGAAGGCTGATCTCTCTGATTTTGATATTCGTGAGGTGAGAAATAACTTTAACCCCCTATCTGCTAGACAATTGGCACCATGATAAGCCTCTACTGGGCTAATTCTCCTTACTAACAATGAAAGAAGGCAATATTTATAAAAAAATAAATCAATATATTACCCTCAAAATCATGTTGATGGTGTGTGATCATGTATTAAAAACATGTGTATAAATGGTAATGTCCCCTTTAGTTTCGTTTCAGCATAAAATACCCTGATAGAACTGTCCCTTTAATGTTTGACAGATCCTAGACTGGGAGTACTATATCGAGAGACTCGGTGGAACCATCCAGAAGATAGTCACCATTCCTGCCGCGCTACAACAAGTGAGTTACTTCCCTTAGATGCTCGCCGCTAATGGCTGCAATACTGCCGAAGCGGCGTTAAACAATAACTCACTCACTCACTCCCTTAGATGCTTGGAAATATGATATGTTGCCATTAGGGCTGCTCCTTTCACTGCCTGGTTCTTGTTCCGAATGTCCAGTATATAAGGAGTAGCTCCGAACACTGTTCTGGGCATGCGGAACGTGGCCAAAAAAGCAGGTGCAAGTCGCACACCCAGTGTTTCTAGTCATTCCTTTCACTTCGCAAATGTACCGGACATTTGGAGCAATGTTCAATATTTTGAAAGGAGCAGGCCTGGTGACAGATCCAGTAAGGGGATCAGGGGTTTGACACATTAGCACAGAAAAGTTCAGGAAATGCAGCAAGGCTTGATTAAGTCTTTGATGGAAACTGGCCCGAGTAATGACTTGCAAATGAAGTTAGTGATTGGCAAATGTAAGTTATAACATTCAGTGGAGGTTTACATCGTGAATTATAAGACCCGCATTATTTTTTATTCTACGAGCCGGAGGCGAGTAGAATAAAAAATAATAAGGGTCTTATAATTCACGATGTAAACCTCCACTGAATGTTATAACGTTTTTATCCTACCGAATGTCTCAAAATATTATTAAAAACAAACAGAAATGCTCGAACATCGTTTATTCAAAGAAGCAACAAATCTGGGTCAGAGTCAAAATAAACTGTATCACGTGACATGGACGTGGACGCACGCTTTATTTCGGTAGCGGGGTATAAGGTTTTTATCACCCTTGGTGACATTTATCCACCTGGGTGAGGGTGAATATGGTTATTTGTTCAGGGTCACGTGGACCAATCATAGATCGACATTCTTACATGAGGTAGGATAACAAAAGTTATAAGTCAATCATTAGCAATTCAAAACAGATGAACTCGGCCAAAGATAGCATTTGAGACATTGTTGGAATTACATAGACAGCCAAATAGTCAGGCCTGCTTTAGTTGGACACTGTTTACGCAGCAAGTTTACATATTGTCCTATAGTTGTAATGCACATTAATCGTAGTGAAACTTTCTGAAATGCAGCAAAATAGCTGTTAAACAATCATTATCGGTTCAAAGCAGCTGAATTTGTCCGTTGTAGCTACTTGAAGTTTAGATTTTAAAATAATACTTTGAAGTTTATGTTGAATGTTTTGCTGTAGGTCTATAGTAGCTGAGGGTTGAAGTTTGGTGGAAAAATACAAATTATAATCAATTTAACGAATGAAGTGCTAATTCATGGATATATACAGCTTCTTTACTCTGCACAGAATGCTTTTGATTGTTCAGAATAAAGAAATTGTATATCCATGAATATTGTCCTTATTCTTCTTCATACCATCTTCTAGAATACCACTCAAAGAGTTTATAACTATTTATGACATTTCAAATAAGCTTCATAAAAGAAGTTTGTGTGCAAATATGTGGTCTGTTTAATATTAGATTGTCTATAACTTTTCTCCCCGATAAATCGCAGGTCTCGAACCCAGTGCCTCGTATCCCACACCCTGATTGGCTGCATAAGAAACTGCTTGAGAGAAACGATGTGTTCAAGCAAAAGAAAATCAGTGAGATTTTTGCTCCGACAGCGAAAAAATCTTCAAAGGTAAAACTGCAGAGGAACAATCTCATACATCTGTATTTGCTTTGTTTTATTATTTGTTTTTTTCGTTCTCAATCTACATACCTAGTCACTCGAGGGCTGCCTACTTGTACACTTTTGGAGTATTTTGTACACTTTACAGTCCTGAAATATGATTGTACACCAATTTTGCAAATTGTACATCTCCTCTCTGAAAATATATAAAATGTTATTTCATAAATTTCTGTATAGAGTAATGGAGTTCTGACTGTTAAAGAGTTAATTTTTAATACTTACCCCACTTCAGATATTGCATATTACCTTGTACTTCCGATAAGAGATTGGAAAGAGTTGAATCCTTGTCCTTACGAAGTAGTAGTGTGATGAACACGTAGACAGGATGCCAACTACCTGACCGGAAGGTGAGGCCAATCTATCACGTGAGAACGTGACGTAATCATATTTCCTTTTATCGGAGATCAGGCAAGACGGTATCCTACCTGGGTCTAATTTTGTCTATGTGTTTTGATTCTATTGCAAAGTTACCTACGGTATGTCCTTTTTTCATTATAATATCAAGCGAAGTGTGTGAATAAAGTATTGCCAGTACCTACCTTTCGACGAATTTTGTCTTCTCGCTTCACGTGAAGATTTTCGTCTATCCCGCAGTTCAGCACATTATTTTTCCTCTACTGACGAGTTTTCTCGTTTCTGTAGCCCTTATGCATTCATGCTTCATGTTTTTCTACACTTGGTTATCACTTTGTATGCCTAAAAATTGGCATTTTGTCTCAAGTTATCTCACGGTGTTTTCACTTTTCTTCCCTCCATTATGTATTCGTGCGCCGAAGCACATGGCATGAATTTTTCTCACTTTATGTTTTTTTTCCTCCTTTGACATCGGGATATGGCTTTTATATGCTTGCTGAATGTTTTAAACCCCTATTTTGGGTTTTATTTTCACTTTATTGGGTATTTTTTCCCTCATGTACCATTCGCACTATTTTGTTTTGGCTCGTTTGGCTGGGTAGTAACGCGTCTAGACTGCTGTCGACTCGTTTCTATTTTTAGCGCTTACATCACCTTACTTCTCGCCTCGGTGATTTGTTTGTTTACATTTCGCGTAGATGCTTTCTTCATCTCACACTTGTTTGATAACTTCTTTGTGATGTTTTTATTTACACATATGTGTTTTATGCTACCCTTTTGATGCAAACATTTGTTTGTTTATTTTTTAATAATAAAAAATAAATAATAACATAAATAATTCATTCATGTTTTTTACCATTTAATAATGTTTACATTATTATTTCTTCTTCCACCGGCTTTTTCTAGCTCGTGGTAATTGGTAAAATATTTTATTTTACAAACTTAATAATTGTTTTTTGTTTACTATGTAATTGGTAAACATTAAAGGGGGACTGCACCCTCTTTCGGTTTGTTATTTTTTCTTATTATTTTGTTTCTGTTTTACAGTTCAAAATAACTCTATGAGAGTTTACTGCATTAATTGCAGAATTCAGAAGTCCGCCAAGGATCCTCACCCGCTCTGTCCGGACTGTGTAGAGGTCCAGTGTGACGTGACTTCTAAGTGCCTTCATTGTCAGCCCTTGTCAGCAGGGGAATTTAAGGCCTTCGACGCTGCCAGACGTAAGCGTTTCACACAACGTCGGCTGAGGAACATGTCCGACAAAGGTGGGTCTCCTTCTCGGGACGAGGCCTCTGTCCCGGGGAACGTGACCACTCTGTCGGGAGGTACAGACAGTGAACTGGTGTCTGACCCACCCCCTGTTGTGCAGAAGAAAAGAACTTCCTTCGGTCCAACACTGGAGGAGGTGGAACGGGGCGTCAACCGGGGCGCTCCTCAGATTGATCCCAACTTCATACAGTCGCTGGTGAATCAGCAGTTCACCATGCTGATGGACGCACGTGTCGCTCAGGAGACACGTGTCGCACAGGAAGCAGCGGCCGCTGCTCAACGGCAGGCCCTTTCACAACAACCAAGGGGGCCTGCAGAGACTGTGCTTAAGGACAGACAGGGGGACCAGCGCCAGGAAGAGCGCCCCCCTGTTGTGCAACGCCGTGAGGATCATCGGCAAGAGGACAGGGATGGACGCTCCGACAGGGGCGCTGCTCGGGACGAGCACCGCATTGAGGATCGGCGTTATGACTCCAGAGCGACAGAGGGCTATCGCTTTGGGAGTTATAACAGGGAATTCCAGTTTAGAGATGACAGGCGCCGGCGCTCGCGCTCCCCGCGGCGCTCACGCTCCCCTAGGCGCTCCAGATCTCCTCGGCGCTCCAGATCTCCTCGGCGCTCACGCTCTCCACGGCGCTCCCGCTCTCCTCGGCGGCGCTCGCGCTCCCCTAGGCGCTCACCTCGGCGCTCACCTCGGCGCTCGTCACCTGCTCACAAGGCTCCTTCCACTAAGGGGCGCTCAGACAGATCCCGCTCCCCTCTACTTAGAGAGGAACACGACTTCGTCCCAGATTACGACGAGAATGTGGAAGCTCCATCTGAGGATGACAACGGTGACACACATCTTGAGCTTAGTGATGTGTTCACTTGGGTGGCCGATAGACTGATCACTTGTCCATCCCCAGGCGCTGGTGCGGACAAGCGCTTCACGATTTGGGACGAGCCGGAGCTCTTGATCCCACCCCATCCAGTGATTAAGGATGGCCTTGACAATCTCGACGACGACTTTGCCAAGTTGTCACTCAACCCATCTTTCCAGCTGGCAAAGAATAGCACCGCAAAATACAAGGTTCATTCGCTGGACGGTCTCAAGACAGGCGCTGTCCAGGACGACCAAGTCAGGAGGCTATCAGACGCGTCTTTAGCTATGTACAAAGTACAAGACGTCAAGCTCCGCAATGTGGACACTGAGCTTAGGAGAATCCTGTTTCCACTGTCAGCCCTTGTGTCTTCCATGGAGGCCCAGACACAGGATTGGAACGAGGACAATCCGTCAAGAATGGATCACCATACGACAGTGATCAAGTGGCAAGTCAAGGCGTGTTCGGACATCTTTGAGCATGTGCGCTCTGCTATGGCGACAACTACCATCATGCGGCGCAATGGCCTTCTGCAGCCGTGTAAGTGGGACGACGAATTTAAAAAGTCCTTAGTGCGTGCGCCGGTGTGCTCGGACACCTCGGGCAAAATCAACGATGTTTTCAAGGAGCAATCTGTGAAGATGCAGGCAGATTTCACATTTCAAGCCTGTAAGCTTGTTACTCAATCCTTCCCGACGAACTTCAAGAGATCGGCACGGACTTACACGGGGCGTCGCAACTCTGTCAGAGGAGCCTACTTTCGAAAAAGGGGCGGCTTCGACGCGGGGGCCAATCGTGGACGAGTCCAAAACTTCAACCAGGCTTCCCGTGGTAAATTCCCGAACACCCCCGGGAAGAAGCCCAAGACGCCTTACAAGTCCCGACGTTGATGGGCTGGACAAGCACGACTGGAATCTCCCGCCTCCAGTCGTCCCAGTGTCAGATATACCAGTAGGCGGGAGACTGGGAGTCTTCTGGCCCAATTGGACAATCCTGGGAGACCCCTTTGTGACAAGCATCCTTCAGACCGGCTACAAACTGCCAATAGCCAGGTCTCCGCCTCTGACCAACCTGCCCCGGTCACGCGAGTACTCGCCAACTCAACTGCTGCAGCTGTCCGACAACATAGCCATTCTCTTGGGCAAGTGTGCCTTGGAGATTGTGACAGACCCCGAGAACACCCCAGGTTTCTACTCTCCCATCTTCCTCGTCCCCAAGAAGAACTCGGAGAAGATGCGGATGATCCACAACCTGGCGGTGTTCAACGACCTCTACCTGTCGGAGCCGCCGCACTTCCGGATGACGTCCCTGGATCAGCTGCGATCCAAGCTGTCCCACAACGACTGGCTGGTCAGTTTGGACTTACAGGACGCCTATCTACACGTGCCGATCTACAAGCCCCACAGGAAATACCTGAGGTTTGTCTTTCTAAACATCCATTACCAGTGGAAAGTCCTGCCATTTGGCATTTCCACGGCCCCGTGGCTTTTCACACGTATAACAACGCCGATCGCGAGGTTCCTTCATCTCCGAGGGATCGAGTTCGACCCGTACATCGACGATTGTCTGATGAGTCACGATGCGCCTCTCGTGCTACACAGTCAGTCGCAGTTCGCGCGCGATCTCCTTTGCCAACTGGGATGGATCATCAACGAAGAGAAGTCACATCTAGTCCCTTCACAACGACTCACGTTCATTGGGGGGTTCTTCCTCACCGACTTGGACCTGGTGAAGGTCCCTCCAGACAGGTGGACCAGGATCCAGGGCTTTGCGAGGAGAGCTCTAGTCGACAAGCTGACACTCAGGGAGTGGCAGTCCCTGTTGGGCCTTCTCTCCTCAGCGCAATATCTCACCTCCAGGGGGCGCCTGACGCTTCGACCATTACAGAGGTTCCTCGCTCCTTACATTCAGAGGGACGACCTACAGGTCGAGTTTCCTCTCCCTGTAGGCCTCCACCCTTACCTGCGCTGGTGGACAGTCCGATCGAATGTCTGCGCAGGAGTCTCATTGACAGAGTTTCCCCCGGACTTTCAGTTGTTCGTGGACGCGTCCCACCAGGGGTGGGGCGCTCATCTGGAGGACTGGACGACAGCAGGGCTGTGGTCAAACGCCCAAAGTCGATGGCACAGCAACAATCTAGAACTTCAGGCGGTGATTCAAGCAATCACGCATTGGCTACCGGTTCTTCGGAACTCTCGTCTGTTGGTAGCCTCAGACAATTCAACAGTGGTTTGGTTAGTAAAGAACCAGGGTACGACGGGCTCGAAGTCTCTCCTGGATCAGACGTTTCAACTCTTCGAGTTGTTGGACGCGAACCGGATTCAGATAAGGGCACGATACATTCCAGGGTGTCAGAACGTGTTGGCAGACGCTCTGTCCCGTCCGGACAAGCCATCCCCGACAGAATGGATGTTACACCCAGAAGCGTTCGAGCTGCTTTGCGCAAATCTTCATCGACCCCTGGTCGACCTATTTGCGACAAAGTTCAACGCTCGTCTTCCAGTGTATGTGTCCCCTCTTCCCGATCCAGCAGCGTGGGCAGTGGACGCTCTATCTCTGAACTGGGAGGGTCTGGACGCCTACGCGTTTCCGCCTCCCATTCTGCTTCCCAAGGTGGTGGCCAAAATCAAGACCACAAAGGTGTTGAGACTGCTTTTGGTAGCGCCCTTTTGGCCGGCGAGAAGTTGGTTTCCCGTACTTCGCGGATTAGTCGCCAGCGAACCAGTACCTCTACCCCAGTGGCCTCGGCTACTGCTACATCCGAACAGCCGACTGCCTCATCCAGACCCGGAGCGATTTCATCTGTCCGCCTGGGTCATTTGCAAAAGGCCTTAAGATCAAAGGGGTACTCATCACGAGTAGCCAGTGCCATTTCAAAGGCCCACAGAGTGTCGACCAGGTCATTGTATGATGACAAGTGGTCTTCTTTTGAGAAGTTTTGTTCAGCTCGTTCAAGGGACCCCATGGGTGCCTCTCCACAATTCGTGGCAGAGTTCCTTTTACATCTTCGCAACTCGAAGCATTTAAAGGGAGGCACTATTTCGACGTATCTATCAGCTCTCAACTCAGTCTTGTCCGTTGAGACGGACAAGAAGTTTTCCAAGACTCCTGAACTCATTGCGCTGCTGAAGTCCTTCAAGTTGGAGGACCAGAAACAGAAGTTTCGTCCTCCGGCTTGGGACCTCAATCTGGTCCTTCGGCATTTACGAGGTTCCCCATATGAGCCTCTCTGTGAGGCCTCTTTTGAGAACTTGACCCGTAAAACGGCTTTTCTCATTTCTCTGGCTACAGCAGCCAGAGTAAGTGAGATTCATGCTCTCTATGTGACGAGGGTACGCTTCGAAACTTCTCGTCATGGTGCTGTTCATCTGGGGTTGCTCTGGAACTTCGTGGCGAAGAACCAGCTTCCAGGGCAACCGGATAGGAAGTTTATTGTTCCTCCACTTTCGTCGATTGTACACGACTCAGAGAGAGAGGAGCTCTCTCTGTGCCCGGTAAGGACTCTGCGAGAGTACATTCGGCGTTCAGCGAAAAGACGGAAGACTCGGAAAAGATTGTTCTTACCCTTTTCCGCCACAGCCAATGGTGAGGTCAACAGGAACACCATTGCGCTGTGGCTTCGCCAAACGATTTTGGCGGCATACGACGCGGAGGGAATACCTCACCCGGTGGCTAGTAACCCCCATGAAATAAGGGCTTTGGCCTCTACAATGGCGCTACACAGAAATATATCTGTACCGCAGATCATGGAGGGGTGTTTCTGGCGATCTACCACGGTGTTCGCCAGTCACTACTTGCGAGATCTGGCAGTGGAGGACGTGCAGGGATTACAATCCTTTGGACCGTTGGTCGTGGCTCAGCAGCTTACCCGACCGCGGCTGCACTAGGTAATTATGTTTACCTTGCCCTCGCTTTAGCCTTAAGGTCTTCCTTGATGTATCAGGTTGTTCCTTATAGTGCTATGACTTTGTCATTCTTCTCCTTACAGGAGTTGGTGTCATTGTCTTGCCTCCTCTTGTGGGTGGGTCCTCCTCGAGACCTGCCCGCCATCCTTCACTGTCGGATCAACATGCAATATCTGAAGTGGGGTAAGTATTAAAAATTTATTAAAATCTAAATATTTTAGATATTTAAAAATACTTACCCCACTTCTAGGAATAAGCCCACCCGGCGGGTTTCGCCTCCTCCCCACAGACGTTCTCTCTTCGGACCGTAGTCAGGAAATATGATTACGTCACGTTCTCACGTGATAGATTGGCCTCACCTTCCGGTCAGGTAGTTGGCATCCTGTCTACGTGTTCATCACACTACTACTTCGTAAGGACAAGGATTCAACTCTTTCCAATCTCTTATCGGAAGTACAAGGTAATATGCAATATCTGAAGTGGGGTAAGTATTTTTAAATATCTAAAATATTTAGATTTTAATAAGATTATACCAAGTTCCAGAGTTAACCCAAGTAAACAAAGTCAGACAATGATTATTGTTGTCAAACCAGAGCATGATATCTACTAACTAATAGTATCATATTAACTTCATCGAGTTGTACACCTAAACATTACAAAATACTCCAAAATTGCTTCATATCTACACTTTACCCGATAAGCTCTGAGCTACTTCAGTTGTACAACAGACCTCACTCAAAACAATTATCTTGAGGGAATCTGGAATAGTGTAGATCTACAATAATAATATATTATAATGTTATAGATTTAACGCCTTATATCCAGTGCAAGCACTGTTCACTGGCAGTTTATTATTACCCTGAAGGAATTGTACTTTCAGTGCCACTACTAAAATCTCTACAAGACCATAAAGGTCTGTACATCCTGTGTTTAGAAACACAGCTGGGTTGACTGGGGGCAATGTTGATGAAGTGTCTTGTCCAGCGGCACAACACAGTATGAGACCCAGGTCACATTTGTTTTGTGTCTCAACCGGGATTCGAACCTGGGCCTTTTGCGTGAAAGGCAAGCATGTAAACCACTCTAATGTGCTCTAACTAAGGGTGCAACGATACATTAGGCTCACGATACAATAGGTATCTCGATACTTAGTTTACGATACGATACTTATCTAGATACTCTTCTTGAAGCTGTCACACATACAAAGTTAACCGAAGTTACAGACCGGAATAACAACCAATAAGATTCCTTCGTAATATTATGGCAGAAACCGAAGTAGTTGAACTATTTCTGACAGCCAATGAAGATTCAGTACTCTGTGTTACTTGAATAAATTATCTCACGGTATTCTTGAAAGGGAGGTCACTCTGTTTCGTTTTTATGAATGGTTTTGTTTTCGCTGGCAAGTAAAGTAAAACGAATGTATGTTAAACTTTCCAAACTGTTATATCCTTTTAAAATTTGAACTAACAGTGGTGCTTTATAAATCTAGTGGTAATTGCTAATTCAATTATGTTATGTATCGTTTTCTATCCGATATTTGTATTTAAATGTTCCGTGTATCGTATGGTGACTGTCGCATCGAGGTACATGTTATTCCAGCGTATCGTTGCACCCTTAGCTCTAACAGACTCAAGATCTCAAGAGAATTCTTGTATTTCTACCTTCAGGCAATGCTAGAGGATGAAGACTCTGAGGACCAAGTGCCGTCCTCCCAGGCGGATATCGGGGATATGGAGGACATCGGGGGTCAGAGGACCGTCACGGGGATGGCAATTTCACACAAACGTAAGCGTGGGAACTCTGACACGGACACACAGACAGACACGCAAGTCTCCGAGGCGTCGCAGGGCTGGCGAGAAATACTCGGTGCCCCTCCACCCATGGGTACAACCAAGGTAAGTCTGATGTCTTTGTTGATATTATCGTAACATCGAACTTCATTCATTCAAGGATATTTGTATCTTGGGGCATCGGAGTATGAAATCACACTGATATATCACACTCTTATACATCAATTTTCCCGGGGGGCGGGATAGCGCAGTGGTTAGCTCGTTCGGCTTTCGGCTTCGGATCAAGAGGTCTGGGGTTCTAATCCAGCTAGGGGCACGGCAGTAGAAAATTGTTCTAAAGTTTGGCTGCAATGCTAGGCTGAATTTCAGCTGGTTCCAGCCGATGCTCGCAGGTTTCACTGCATTTCGTAGCCACATGGTGTTGCAGGCTTTCTCCCTGCAATAATACTAGCAGCCGTGATATAAGTGAAATACTCTTGAAAGCGGCGTTAAACCCTAACTCACCTCACCTCACCTCACCTCAGTGAAAAAAGCCTTCAAACAGCTCGTCTTGCCTTGTTTTCCCAAAGGAATTTTAGAGATTATGACAAAGAAATTGATTGATTTGTGGAGATGAGCAGGGTTCGAAATTAGCACTAGTTCGGTAGCCCATTGCTAGTGAAAAAGAAACTGGGCTAGTAGAGTGTAAAAACTAGTAGTCCGAAGGACTAGTTAAAATTTGAGATGAAATGATCATGGAGATGTATTTGGCTAGCGAGAATAAGTCTGGACTAGTACTTTTAGAAATGCACTCTGTATTTAATAGTTTATCAACATACAAATACATACACCAAGTTTCATGGTCCTGTAACAAAACTGAATTTTATATGAATTTAAAAAAATCATATACACATTCTTTGAAAGTTACTCAGTGGCAAGGTATAAAGGGAGATAATCCATGCTCAGCATGATAAGAGTTAAATCAAAGGAAGCAAGATGATTGATATGTTTGGTGTCCAGGACGAGAGGAAGGTGTGGCTGGAGTATCACAAGAAGAAGTGGCAGCTCCAGGCCAAGGAGAAGCAGGTCAGAAAGAGACGGAGACTCGACTTCGACGTCCCTGGGATCGCACCGTCACATCAACCTTCCCGCGGACTCAGTGGTTTCCTGCGTCGGACTGCTCGTAGCATGATGGATATGCCTTGGCAGATTGTTCAGGTAGGTCCATGCGTTTCTTTAACCAGATTGTTCAGGTAGGTCCATGCGTTTCTTTAACCAGATTGTTCAGGTAGGTCCATGCGTTTCTTTAACCAGATTGTTCAGGTATGTCCGTGTGTTTCTTTAACCAGATTGTTCAGGTATGTCCATGCGTTTCTTTAACCAGATTGTTCAGGTATGTCAATGTGTTTCTTTAACCAGATTCTTCAGGTAGGTCCATGGGTTTCTTAAACCAAATTGTTTAGGTATGTCCAAGCTTTTTTTCACTTTTATCAGGTCATCTGGTCTTGTGACATGAAGTATAAATATGCAATTGCTTTTCCAGGTTTTGCAGAGTTGATTTTTAGGTATACCAAAAGTCACCGACGTATTGTAGTGATTACCGTGTTGGCCAGGGTTCAAATCCCAACGAAGACACCAACATTTTTTCGCATGTTGTAAGCTGATGTCAATGCCATGTAGAGCTTTTTGTGTGTTTTAAAGGGGCAGTAGAACGTTTTTTGCCAATTTTATTTTTTTTAAATTGTTTATTTATGATGATAGTTTGTCACTTATATTAACTTATAAGAGGGTAAAACATCTTATTACACAAATCATTTAATCGTAGTGGTAATAACGATGTTGCGTATAAAGCAATAATGGCATGGAGGCCATTTTAATGTGAACACTTAGAGAATAACCAACGAGGTACGAGTGATTACAGGAAATATCCACGAGTCTAAATAATGTTCAGCCACGAGCTTTAGCGAGTGGCTCTGAACATTATTTAGACGAGTGGATATTTCCAGTAATCACTCGTACCGAGTTGGTTATTCTATATATTACCCATTATGCAATTAAAATTACCAAATTACGCTTGCTTATTACATTTTCATGTTGGGCGGCCGCTGTGAAGGACCCGTCGCCACAGTAACATTGTGACGTCATAAGATAATTCGTCGCGTCAGACCATTGTTTAATGACGTCATAGTCATTCTTTCTCCGGGTAACCGACCAATCAACGTTGAGAATCACTTGAAAGCACATGTGCAAATATCACAAAAATAATCACCTGTGTCTTCTCACCCGTATGGGTAATATATTTTATTAATTCGCATTTCAAAAACGATTCCTATGGGTTTACCGAACCGCATACACTCATTGTTTAACTTGATTTTCTGAAGAGAGAAAGGTGTTTTACTATTGGTGACATTATTTTTCAAATACATTTCATCAACTTATTTGTCGTGAAAAACGTGCTACTGCCCCTTCAAGACAGCATGTAGATAACAGAGCAAATGTGTGCTAGGTACGTCAAATTGTGGAGGTCTGGTTGGAGGTACTGTATTGTCGTAATACATCAATGCAAAGTCTGATGCCTTTTCCACCACCAGCTGATGGAGACGTCACAGCCAGGACAGTTCCGACTCTGGGCCGTGATCGGAAGCGACCTCCACTGCATCAAGTTGAACATCCCCAGGATATTCTACGTCAACCAGAAGGTCCCCAAACAGGGGGAGGGAGCTTGTGAGTACTCATATGTTTTCAAAAACAATGATAAAGTTGTGCACAAACTGTATTCTCTAGCACACATGGGGATGGGCATTCAGACGGGAAAGACAATTCATACTGGAGATCATCAGAATAGGTTTTATGTAAGTTTTTGACACTTAAACTTAATATATAGAGAATACTAAACGACGTTCCGTTTAATAACATATTTATGAAACGAGTGAGTGGTTTGTATTTAACGAGCGAAAGTTAGTTAAATACAAATACCATCTCACGAGTTCCATAAATATGTTATTAAATGGAAACGAGTTTAGTATTTTATTTATTACTCACTGATTTAAATGCCACTTAATTCCACAAACTCGTCAATAAATGAGACACATTCCATTGCGACCGCGGTGTTGACATTGTGACGTCGTATTTTTGCCATTATGACGTCACGTAAATCGACAGCACGTGATGTTATTACACAATGTGTTATAACATTGTAGATTTATTAAACCGTGATATTTTCAACGAGTGAGTAATAATATAGATTTATGTAATGTATGACCATGGAACATCTGGCAAAATTGGGGTTCGGCTATAACCTGAGAATAACCCCAACCAGGACAACCCTCCGAAAACTGGGGGTGGTTTTTAGGCTCTTATACACGAGAGAGTACGTATCAGTTTGTCCATCAGCTGCTGATGTAGAGTGAGTTAACGTATGCTTTAATTATGTCTCCCCCCGAAGGGTCGGGAGACATATGGGTTTTAGCTGAGTTCCCGTCGGTGTTGGTGTTGGCGTCGGCGATCCCATTTCGTTTCTGGATCAGATCTCTAAAAATATGTGACCAATCATCACCAAACTTGGTATACTGTCTCTCCATATCGTGTAGATGTGCCTTTTGGGGGTTAGAGATTTAAAAAAAATAAAAAAAATTTTTATTTCCATGGCAACGATTTGAACTTCGTCTATTTCAAGGGTGTATTCGTGTATCTCTAAAACTATGTGACCAATCATCACCAAACTTGGTATTCTGTCTCTCCACATCATGTCGATGTGCCTTTTGGGGGTTAGAGATTTTTTACATTTTTTAAATTTTTTTATTTCCATGCAACAATTTGAACTAATATTTTGTTTGCTACAATTGTGGAGTTGATAGGTTATTTATTCAAGTTAAATTATACAGAGAACATTAATGGTGCTTTATGATAGTATTGTTTAGAGGTTTGGAGCATTTGAGGAAGGGGGAGACATCTGTTTTTACGGGTAAAAACACTTTTTAGTTCACTTTGGTTGCATTTGATTTGACAACCCGAGGGTTGGGTCGACTAATGCACTTTTGACGGTTTTAATTAAATGCATCGAACAACATCGGAGTGTTGACACGCAGTTTAAAAAATGTGTCAACATAAAGCAGATTAGTATAGATATCAGGGGTCGACACTCGCACTGGTCCGCTGGCCCAGTGAAAATTCGGAAGGGCTATTGAAATTTGTTTGAAACACTACAGATTAACATATGTCACTAGCCCGAAGAGCACTTTGGGCTAGTAAAGATTTCTACTAAGCGTCTACCCCTGCATATAGAAATAAACACAAATCTATGTATCAAAATTTAATATTTGATTCATAATGTGTATGTGCTATTTTTAGCTCATCAATCCTGAAAGGCCCCGATGGGCTTATGGCATGGCATGGCGTCCGTCCGTCCATCCATCCGTCAGTCCATCCGTAAACTTTTCACATTTTGGACTTCTTCTCCAGAACCAATGACTCCGGAGAGCTGAAATTTTATGTGCCGACTTGGCCAATGGGGATTCTAAATTGTAGATTTCGTGACCCCATGACCCCAAATGGGGTCACAGGGGTCACATCCTTAAAAGCCTATTTTCATCTTCTTCTCCAGTTCCAAAAGGTCTAGAGAGCTGAAAAGTTGTGTACAGACTCCTTGGCCAAAGGGGTTTCTAAATTGTAGATTTTGTGTCACGGGGTCATGATCTAAAAACCTAATTTTTGCTTGTTAACAATGTATTACTTGAGATAACTTAGATATTCAACCTTAGATAATAAATCAATGAAATCCTGGTGAGCTACAGAGCCCATGGCTCTATTTTCTGAAGAGAAATCTACACTTTCTGTAATGCGTGTCATCACAACTCTAGTTGTTCTCACAAAATGCTTGATTTGCAAACCTGACACTTGAGTCCCCAAAACAACCACAGTCTTTATTTCATTATGTTGGTAGGGATTTTGCCCACTGATTTATAAATCAAAACCTCCTGCTGTCTATTGTCACTGACTTACCAGATTTTACCCTGGACTTACCCACAAATATCAAAGATTTGCATCCTTTATAGCTAATTAGATCTGAATGGCCCGATGGCCTTATGGCATGACATGACGTCTGGCGTCCGGCCATCCGTCCGTAAACTTTTCGCTTTTTGGACTTCTTCTCCAGAACCAGTGAATGTAGAGAGCTGAAATTTTATGTTCAGACTCCTTGGCCAATGGGAATTCTAAATTGTAGATTTGGTGACTCTGTGACCCCAAATGGGGATCACAGAGATTATGACCTAAAAACCTATTTTCATCTTATTCTCCAGTACAAAAAGCTCTAGAAAACTGAATGTAACTGAAAACTGACTCCTTGGCTAATGGGGATTCTTCATAAATTAACCCTTACGTTGCGTATTTCTATTTTACCAATTTTAGCCCCTGTGGCGGAATTTACAGACAATCCCGTCACGCGAGATGCGAGGCAGATAGCATGTACGGGCAATGCAAACACATTGGTGATAATTTGCCCCCAGGAAGATTAGGCTTCGGGGCAAAGCCCGATAAAGTTGGCCTTTTGTAAATTATCGATGCGTTACGGGTCAACAATGCACACGCAATTTGCTGTGATTTTTGCTGGACATTTTGACCGGACATTGACAAAGACTCGTTATCGTGGCTAACTGTGAGTCATAATACAGAGGTTTTTATGGAGCGACTCCCATGACAACTCGACTCGCAGATCGTGGACAGGTCTAGTTGAGTACTAGCTCAATGGTAGTCATCCGACAAAAATTCTAAGTCAGTGTCCGTGACCCGGTATGAGGCCCCTAGGAATTGTTTATGGCCATCCCGGACCATGCCGGGGTTTGCAAGTTAAGGGTTAACAAAAAATGTATTTTTAAAGAATCAACAGTGTCTTGTTGATAGCACAGATGAATGACTTAATTCACTTCTCATTGAATTTGTTGCTATTTCTTAATGAATTGGCTCTAGCTGTTATCCAATTATCAGGGCGGGATAATGCAGTGGTTAGCGAGTTCAGCTTTGGATCAAGAGGTCCTCGAATCCCGCCAGGGGTACGGCAACTTTGTCTGCAGTTGAGAACTGTTCTACACGCAGTAAGGTTTGGGTGCAATGCTACACTGAATTTCAGCGTAGTACCACCCATGGTTCGCTAGTTCCAGTCAATGCTCGCAGGTTTCACCGCAGTGCATAGCCACATGGCGTTGCAGGCTTTCTCCATGCCATAATACTAGCAGCCACGATATAAGTGAAATACTCTTGAAAGCAGCGTTAAACCACACCTCAACTCAACTGATTCACTTCTCATTGAATTTTTGCTATTTCTTAATGAATGGGCTCTTTCTGTTATCCAATTATTAAATATAAATCATGAAATTATTAGTACATGTTCCACCATGACAGTATTTACAATGGAATATCTAGAAACATAATTTTTTAAATATTCGTGTCCACTGTACCAGTGATCCATAAGTAATAATCACTTCAAATCTAAGATAAAAACTAATAAAAGTTGTGTTCTGTCATAAAGTTCAGTTAGAAAAGTCATTAAGTGGAAAATTGGGTCTTAATGCGAGCAAATTAGTCTAATTGACTTATTTCAGTATTTTGAAACTCCAAAACGATGCTTGTTGTGGGAACATAACACGAGCAACAATGACTCTTTATTCTATTAATATAGCGACCTTTATTATCTGAAGGCCAGTCCTGTTTGAAACTGACAACTAAATTGGCTGTTGGCTCACTGGCTAGGGCTTACAAATTTAATTTTCTGTTTCTCATGGTTTGGATGTAAATTGACAGTCCATTTGAAATAAGGAAAGTAAAATTGAAGATGTATAAAAAGAGCATCAAACATCAAGAAGTTAAGTTGAGCCCAAATTTGGAAAGTCAAATTAAAAAATGTCATGGTTAGATGTTCTCTAAATCAAATTATGTTGAAATGCAAGTTTAAAAATCATCATGTATGTGTAGATTGTAAAAAATCAGTGGGAATTGAAAAATCTGAATTTTTCTTTTCATTAGCTACTGGTCTTGAAGTGAGAAACACAGAATTTAACTCGAAGACCCTCTTCCAATTGAGTGGGCGAGGTTGTTATTGAGTCACACACTGTTAGTTCATTGCCGAGAGCTCGTGTTGACTGGCAGACGTGAATCATGGCTGCATTCGTCCTGTTTGTGATGCTGTCCAGTATGGGGTTTTGTCCTGCTGAATCTGTTCCTGAGAAGAAAAACGATGATATGAAAAGTTCTGTTGAAGATCTGCAGCAAAAACTATATTCCATACAACAGAGTATGAATGCTCGAGAGGACTTAATGTTTGACAAACTCAACAAACGTATAGAAAGTTTGGAGGCGCAGTTCTTAGGAAGAGTTAAAGAGATCGTCAAGGAGATTAAGCAAAATAGAAGTGAAATAGAGGAAGATTTGTTGGGGAAAATGAGGGGGATTGAAAACCGTGTTATTTCCACGTGTAGCAACAAATCTGGCGAAAATGAGAAAGAAATTGCCGATCTGAAAGAACAAGTGGAATATGTGATGAATGGATGTGTCAAAACCTGCAAGCCATGCGACGAGCTTTCCCTTTGTTCGAACAGTACAGATGTAGGTATTTCAACTTCCATGACAACTACAGCATCTACAACTACAACCTCACGCACATCAACTACTCCTCTGCCTTCTGAAGACAAAAGGTTCCTGTTGGTTGGACTATGGTCGTCATATTTCCATCATTTGAGGAATATCAATTTCAAAGACGCAGAAGATATAAAATACAAGGTATCGTACAAGAACATTGATTCTGCTGCTTGTGCACCTAACAGTGATCAAGTGTTTATCGCCACGTATTCCCCAGATCAAATAATTCAAGTAAACGGAAACGGGCGAAACACTAAATTGATTAAAAGGATCAAGTCCTGGGGAATGACTGTCGACAACGTTCGTAATCTCATCTTTTTTACCTCCGGATACCCGAGAAAGGCCATATACAGTATGACTTTTGAGGGTGAATATTTAACCGAAATCATAGGTCCTGCTCGGTTTGAACGTAGCCCGAGAGCGATTGGCCTCAATCCAGAAGCACAAGTGATTTATGCTAGTGACGACACGCGTCTCTTTTCTGTTAACTACGACGGTTCTGATTACTTAGAAATCATCACCAGAGATTCTATTTACGGGATAGCTGTCGATGTGGGTCATAATGTCCTGTATTTCAGTTCCGTAAATCGGATCTACAAAATGAACTTGGAAACCTACGATAGTGATTCCATTATTTCACTGGATTTCACTGTCTACAATTTAAAATACTATGCAGACAAGCTCTATTTCACTGCCTTTGGTACTCCGATTATCGGCGTAATTGATTTGAAGCAGGATCCCCCCTCGGTTGTCTACAAACGTAGGTTTCAGTTTTCAGAAGTCGGCACCTTCGTAATCTGCCCCAATGAACTATAAACCGATCTCCAGCCGCAAATGAACTGTGAACCGGTCTTCAGCCGCAAATGAACTATAAACCGGTCTTCAGTCGCGAAATGAACTATAAACTGATCATCAGCCCTAAATGAACTGTGAACCGGTCTTCAGCCCTAGATGATCTGTGAATCAGTCTTCAGCCCTAGATGATCTGTGAATCAGTCTTCAGCACTAAATGATCTGTGAATCAGTCTTCAGCACTAAATGATCTGTGAATCAGTCTTCAGCCCTAGATGATCTGTGAATCAGTCTTCAGCACTAAATGATCTGTGAATCAGTCTTCAGCACTAAATGATCTGTGAATCAGTCTTCAGCCCTAGATGAACTGTGAACCGATCTTCAGCCCTAGATGAACTGTGAACCGGTCTTCAGCCCTAGATGAACTGTGAATCGGTCTTCAGCCCTAGATGAACTGTGAATCGGTCTTCAGCCCTAGATGAACTGTGAATCGGTCTTCAGCTCTAGATGAACTGTGAATCGGTCTTCAGCCCTAGATGAACTGTGAACCGGTCTTCAGCTCTAGATGAACTGTGAACCGGTCTTCAGCCCTAGATGAACTGTGAATCTGTCTACATCCCTAAATGAACAGTGAACCGGTCTTCAGCCCTAGATGAACTGTGAATCGGTCTTCAGCCCTAGATGAACTGTGAATCGGTCTTCAGCTCTAGATGAAATGTGAATCGGTCTTCAGCCCTAGTTGAATTATGAACCAATCTTGGCCCTAAATGAACAGTGAACCGGTCTTCAGCCACAAATGAACTGTTAGAAGCAACTAAGGGCCATTATTTTCTCATTTTCGTTTTGAGTGTTTCTAATTGACATTCATGGGGAAGAATGGTAAATTGTCTGTCGACAGTAATGTGTTATTATGTTACTGTCTTTCTGAAGAGAATTTTTTTTTTTCATGTACCGATATATGTATGGATATGACACGGACACTGTATGTATATTTTACGCTATACATGTTTTTTTTATGTTTGTTGTCGATGACATAACTGAGACAGTTCACTGACATTCGGATAGAAAATTATAAAGTTGTAAAATTGTTTTATAATACCGTAATAATAATAATAAATGCATATTTATAATGCTCCTCTTCCACACCCTAAGGTATGCTCAAAGCGCTACAGGATATTTACACTAGAATATTCCAGTTTTGGAATCAGAAATGTTAAATCATGTTGCCATATTTTCAAAAGATAAAAATATTCTTGAAAAATGTAAGAAGTATTTTTGGAGTTGACAACTGAATTTTTTTAGTCTAGCTGGCATCCTGTATCTTATGTAAGGCTTGGTATTGTATTGTGTTTGGTAAGGGTGACTATTGACCCATGACTATTGCGATAGTCTATTGCCACTTACTATTGCGATAGCGATAGACTATTGTAACTCACTATTGCAATAACTATTGCTATAGGTTTTTTTGTACAAATACGCAATAATCAGCTAGATTTCTTATAGGTTTTAGTATAAATGTTTAATTGATGAAAGGACTATGGAACCAAAATCAGTAAAGAAATTATAAATGAAAAGATTGTTTGTCATTTTGCTATTTCCTATCTCTAGTTCTTCCCTTTTGACATTCTAAAATGAAAAATCCCGAATTAAATGCAGGAGGCTTGTGTAAATCATTCATAATTAAGGGAAATTTAATAGTTTCGATAGTATCGATAGTTAACCTTACTATTGCAATAGCTATAGTGTTTTTGTATAAACTATCGATATAGTACTATTGCCAAGCCAACTATTGCGATGCATCGATAGTTCGATGTATTGTTACACCCTTAGTGTTTGTCGCCTTCGACATGGCCAAGAAATGTTCAATTTGAGATCGCATTACCTGTGCGCTTTTGGGGACAAGCCAATTCCGGGATTCAAACCGACAACCTCTTTGAAGTTGGGGCTGCAATGATTCACCACTGCTAGATTATCTTTTCTAACCATTCGATTGGATTAACTGATCTAATAACAAATACATTTTCCTGCGTATAAGATACAGAAAAAAGATACAGCAAGTTTTCTTAGGTTTCATGACTGTGATGACGTCATACATCAGAAATATACATGTTGAATTCTTAATGGCATGTATTGTTCTTAACAATAAGTTATAATGATAAGCATATTCCTCAGTATGGGCGCTTTTAAGAGAAAGTACGCTGTTTCTTATAGCCTGGCATTGTAAAAGAATGTATTTAAAATATGTTACTTTACAGTTAGACAAAAAGATATGTCAGTGGTATGACATCAATTGACTAATAGCTAAGGCCATCCTTAAGGCCGTCCATCACATTAAAAACTGAACTCCAAATAATTACATTATTTTTTCCGATTCACTTTCTTGCCTACAAGCAATTAAAAACTGTAAGAGTGATCACCCAATTATCAGGGATATTTTATTACTTCATAATTCTTGTCTCCAATGCGACATCGTCTTCTGCTGGCTTCCTAGCCATATGGGTATAAGAGGTAATAACAAAACTGATTCGGTAGCTAAATCAGCATTAAACCTCAAACATATTTCTCCTACTAAAGTTCCATATACAGATTTTAAACCTACTATTAAATCTTACATTAAACAACGTTGGAAGTCCCAATGGGACCAACAACAGTATAACAAACTTCACACTTTTCAACCTCATTTAGGTTACAAATCTTTATCTTCTTTTACCCGGTGTAGCAGGCCATTTCTTCCCCGGTCTAAACCTTCCCCGGGGAGTAAATGGCCTAGGCCAAAGTTTCCCCGGGGAAGGTTTGTCCTAGGATACTTTTACCCCGGGGAAGGTTTGGTCCAGGCCAAAGTTTCCCCCCCTAGGCCAAAGTTTCCCCCCTGTCTAAATACAAGGGGGGAGATTCTGGCCTAGCTAGGCTACTTCTTCCCCACCCTTGTTTTTATTTACAAGGGGGGAGATTCTGGCCTAGCTAGGCTACTTCTTCCCCACCTTTGTAAATAAAAACAAAGGTGGGGAAGAAGTAGCCTAGCTAGGCCAGAATCTCCCCCCTTGTAAATAAAAACAAGGGTGGGGAAGAAGTAGCCTAGCTAGGCCAGAATCTCCCCCCTAGTAAATAAAAACAAAGGTGGGGAAGAAGTAGCCTAGCTAAGCCAGAATCTCCCCCCTTGTAAATAAAAACAAGGGTGGGGAAGAAGTAGCCTAGCTAGGCCAGAATCTCCCCCCTTGTAAATAAAAACAAGGGTGGGGAAGAAGTAGCCTAGCTAGGCCAGAATCTCCCCCCTTGTAAATAAAAACAAAGGTGGGGAAGAAGTAGCCTAGCTAGGCCAGAATCTCCCCCCTTGTAAATAAAAACAAAGGTGGGGAAGAAGTAGCCTAGCTAGGCCAGAATCTCCCCCCTTGTAAATAAAAACAAGGGTGGGGAAGAAGTAGCCTAGCTAGGCCAGAATCTCCCCCCTAGTAAATAAAAACAAGGGTGGGGAAGAAGTAGCCTAGCTAGGCCAGAATCTCCCCCCTAGTAAATAAAAACAAGGATGGGGAAGAAGTAGCCTAGCTAGGCCAGAATCTCCCCCCTAGTAAATAAAAACAAGGGTGGGGAAGAAGTAGCCTAGCTAGGCCAGAATCTTCCCCCTTGTAAATAAAAACAAGGGTGGGGAAGAAGTAGCCTAGCTAGGCCAGAATCTCCCCCCTAGTAAATAAAAACAAGGGTGGGGAAGAAGTAGCCTAGCTAGGCCAGAATCTCCCCCCTTGTAAATAAAAACAAGGGTGGGGAAGAAGTAGCCTAGCTAGGCCAGAATCTCCCCCTTGTAAATAAAACCTATGGTGGGGAAGAAGTAGCCTAGCTAGGCCAGAATCTCCCCCCATGTAATTTAATCTAAAAAAAATAAAAATAAAAAAGGGTGGTGAAGAAATAACCATAATCTCATCCATTGTATATAAGAAAAAAGTAAAGAAGTAGAGAGGTTATGAAATGTTAGCCAGGCCAAAGTTGCTACTCCTGTAATCATAGGTGAGAAAGTATCAAGGGTGGAGAAAGTTTGGTCTAGGACAAACCTTCCCCGGGGAAGATTGAGCCTAGGGGGGGAAAGTTTGGCCTAGGCTAAAGTTTCCCCGGGGAAGGTCTGTCCTAGGCCAAACTTTCCCCGGGGAAACTTTAGCCAGGGGGAAACTTTGGCCTGTTACACCGGCATGAAGCTTGTGTTCTATGACGATGTCGTATTGGACACACTCATCTCACTCATTCTTTTCTTTTAAAGGGAGAAGACCCCCCATTGTGTATTCCCTGCCAGTGTCCCCTCACAGTAAAACACATTTTGTGTGAGTGTTGGGACACCGCGCACATCAGGGAAACATTTTATCCTGATATTCCTTTATCTCAAGTTTTTAGTCAATTTTGTGAACACCGCATTTTAGACTTTTTGAAAGCCGTCAACATATTTGACAAATTGTAAATTTTATCTTTTCTATCAGCTTTTAACAAACTTGATATATTTTGCTGATGTTTCTATGGCCTTTGTGTCATTACTTTTTGCTTTTGCAATTATTTTAAAATTTATCAATTAACTTAAATTTCTCGCCGCTAATGGCTGCAATACTGCCGAAGCGGCGTTAAGCAATAATTCACTCACTCACTCACTCAATTGACTAACCCGGTAATGACTGCAATACTGCCGAAGTGGCATTAAACTCACTAAATTGCCTAAACTTCAAAAGATAAAAAATATTCTTTAGTAATGTCTTTTTTAATGCATCTGTTGTACAAATATTTGGTTTGGAAAGGGTAAATCATAGATTAAAATATTAGAACGTTGAGGGAGTAAAGAGATGTATGGACTATTGACTATGGAAGAAATATGGACTGTACGATTTCAACAACCAAGGTTTCTGTTTAGCAGAAATAATGTCACATTATTGTTTTCATGCGTATATGTATGAACTGAAATCTTTCAGAATTTAATGACAGAATAAAAATGTCATTTTCTTGGTGTCTTGTTGCAGTTAATTCAAAGTATATAAATCGTACAAGCCAACAGTTTTGATTAGAACAATTAACTGCCCTTTGTAGCTCATCGGGCCTGTAAGGCGAGATGGGCTTATGGCATTTGGGGCTGTCGGGCATTGCATGCCATCCTATTCAGCATCTTGGAAATATTTGACAAAAATGAATTTAATAATAATAATAATAAAACTTGATTACCTCGAAAGGAATTCATTTTGTATCATAACAGAGCTCGTGTACATGAATGGCAATTAACAGTCACGGATTACATGTAATACAAAACACAATCACAATTGGTTAACTTAAGGATCATTTAACAAACGAATGCTGAAGGGAATAAATGTATTCAGACCTCTATTGGTTTTGTATCGAGGTAATAAGTATCTCCTTCCAGAAGGAAGTTGAACATATTCACTGTGCAACACATGATCTGGATCCGACAAAATTTTCAGAGATAATTTCAAAACTCGTTTTTCATAAAGATAGGACAGATTTGTAAAATGAACTCCAGCTATTTTACCAGCGATGTGGACAACTTTTTCTAAGCGAGATTTGTTAACAAGAGACAAAGAACCATACCAACATTGGAAGGAAAAGGTTAAAATGCTTTCAACAAATCAGTGATAAAATAGTGATAATACTCGTTCATTTACATTAAAAGATCACAACTTGCGCAGGAAATGTAATCTTTGTTGACATTTTTTGAAAACAGCATCAGTATTAGCATTCCAATTCAATTTACTATCTATAATTGTGCCAAGATACTTATAGTCATTTACAATCTTTAGTATCAACCTTTTGCTGGAAATACAATAAAATTTTCAAATTGGCATAACCTGCACCAGTCTCTATCACTGGCTAATTAAATCCTTGCTTCATTTACTCCTTGTATGTGCCATAGATATCAAATAGCACTGGGGGCGGGATAGCGCAGTGGTTAGCGCATTCGGCTTCGGATCAAGAGGTCCGGGGTTCGAATCCCGCCAGGGGCACGGCAACTTTCTCTGCAGTTGAGAACTGTTCTTAAGCAGTAAGGTTTCGGTGCAATGCTACAATGAATTTCAGCATAGTACCACCCATGGTTCGCTAGTTCCAACCGATGCTTGAGGTTTCACCGCAATACATAGCCACATGGTGTTGCGGGCTTTCTCACTGCTATAATACTAGCAGCTGCGATATAAGTGAAATGCCCTTGAAAGCGGTGTTAAACCCCAACTCACCTCACCTCAAATAGCACTACCATTCACAGCCTCCTGCTTAGCTGACACAGAAGAGCTGATGAAATGCAGCAAGACTTAGTGATCGAGACTAGCGCCAAATATGTTGGAGAAGTTGACCTTTAACTAGCACTGATCAAAGTGTGCAAAATCTCTGATTGTCAGCAACTCTGGAAGCTTTGATTCAGCAGATAAAGGGTTAAAGTCATTCACAAGTACCATATGCGTGAGTGTGTTACAGAGATGGTCCAACTACATGGAGATAAGTTCTACTTGTAACTTGAGTAATGGCAACTGATACAGTTAATGCATTGTTCTAGATCTATCGAGTTACTATCTGCGGTATTTTCTCACTTTCATTTTGTGTGTTTTCTTTCTCATCACTAACATAGCCCACAAAATTGACATTCATTGGGAAGAATGGTAATGGGTATTAGACGTTTGGTTCTTGGTCATGTGTTGGCTGTATACAAATTCTTACAGCTGACATTTCTGACAAAATGTTATTAAACCTTGCCATAAAGTAGGCAGGGTATTTCTGTCCGTCCATCCTTCCGTCGGTCAGTTTCTTAAAAAATCTTTAGGTGTTCATCATCTGGCCTGAAAGGCCCGATGGGCTTATGGCATGGCATGGTGTCACGGCGGTCACCGTGTCCGGCATCCGTCCATCCGTACATCCGTACATCTGTCTGTAAACTTTTCGCATTTTCGTCCTCTTCTCCAGAACCACTTGGTCTAGGGAGCTGAAATTTTGTGTACAGACTCCTTGGCCAATGGGGATTCTAAATTGTAGATTTTGTGACCCTGCGACCCCAAATAAAGGTCACAGAGGTCATGACCTTAAAACCTATTTTCATCTTCTTCCCAAGAACCACTGACCCTAGAGACTTGAAATTTCATGTACAGACTCCTTGGCCCATTGGGATTCTAAATTGTAGATTTCGTGATCCTGTGACCCCAAATATAGATCACAGAAGTCATGACCTTAAAAGCTATTTTCATCTTGGAATTTTATGGCTCTTCAAAGGGAGGTAATAAACAACAGTGATGAATTAAATCTTCAAATGTGTCTTTATTAGTAGGGGATTTTATCTCTGGCCTCAAAGATAGGTCAGAGGGGTAAGGACCTTAAGACCTATTTCACCTTCTCCATTTAAAGTGCTTCCTCTCACCTAAAACTAAAAGTTGACATTTTGAATTAGTTAATGTAGCCTATTTAAAGCCTGATGAGCTACAGAGCCAGTGGCTCTATTTTTTTTACTTAGTTTTATAATGTTCAATGGGGACAAGATTAGTCAGAACTATGATGCATAGGCGAATGAAATAACTAGTGCCTGTATTCCTGATGATACTCATGAAATATAATTGTTACGCAGTTATGGCCCTTGAATCTGAAATTGAGCTTATTCAGAATAACGGCTGTTATGCTCCAATACAAGTTTTTTGAGAAACAATTACACCTAAGTGAAAGAAATTGTGTATTGTGAAACTCCAGTTGAGTTTGAATGCTACAGCCCAAAAATAAGTTTTGACAATTTGTTATTCATGAATCGTGATTTAAACTTAACAACCATGATGTTCAATGGATATATAGCAAATGTGGGGTGGGGGGATGTTAGCTGTGCTGACTTTTGTCTTGTTAGCTCGATGTTTTGGACTGTCAAGAATACAGCTCATTATACCCCCGCTACGAATTAGTCGGGGGTATATAGCGGTCAGCACGTCCGTCCGTGCGTCCGTCCGGTTTTTGTTCCACTTATAATTCTGAAACCAGTTGCTAAAATTTTACGAAACTTGATATGTAAAATCACCATGATGTGTACATCTGCCTTTTGTATGTTTCATACCCTCATTTGCATAATTTATGCAAATTTTCTCTGTTTATCATCTTCGCCATTCACACTTTTTGTTCCACTCATAACTCAGACACTAATTGTTCAAATGTTACGAAACCACTGATGTGTTCATCTGTCATTTTCATATTTCATTCCCTAATTTGCATATTTGTATGTTTCATACCCTCATTTGCATCTTTAATGCCAATTTTCAAATTTTTTTACTTTTACTTCTTAAACATGCTTACAAGTGTAATACTCACTCTGCTTTAATAATACTTATATATTATGGTCTGTTCATACAAAAGTTTAAACATTGATGCCCTTTTGCTATTTTCAAACATTTCTCTTTGACCAATGTTAAAAGCGGGGGTATCATGAGTGAGCTGTGCTCACTAATTCTCTTGTTTGCTTAGTACATAGTTTGACATCTTTCAAGATATAACTTTTGGTTTGATTCTACAAAACCTTTTCTGAGTGGGCGACAGTGACAGAGACAGTGATATTTGATTGTCCCCTGCCGCAAGGTAAACTGTGAATTCACCTGTGTCCGTTGGTCCTGTCCTTTTTAATGTGATATCTCATGAACTATACCAAATCTTCACTTTACCCGATAGGAGGGTAGGCAGCTCTGCAACCCAATGTCGAGAAATTTGGTGACAGCCATTATTGGCAGTATACGCAGACACCAGTCCTTTTCCTTATTTTCAAGGTCACGTTGACACTTCGACCACTTTCAAACACTTGTTAAGGCAATATCTCATGAACGCACCCAATGTCTTCAAATTTGGTGACCATCATGACACATTTTACGTGTAATGCAGTAATGAAGAAGCTCCTTTTAACCAAATGATAAAAACTATTTTATTTGCTGCTTCACTCCATGTTACAGCCTGGGACATCGCCATGCTGATGGCAAACTCTCAACCCAAGTCAAGCCCTAGTTTGTCAGTCGCCGCATCTGGCCAATTATAGTAATAACCCTAGTTCATACAGTGCTGTACGTGTCAAGCAAATAGTTCACTTCGTTTTTTGTAATCAAATTACCGGATGAAGTTGTTATTATAAAAAGAGGTTGTTAAGGGCATGTTCTTTTTTATATGAGCTCATGTTAACAGTTTGAGGTTTTATTTGAAATTTTCAACAAATGAAAGAAAGGAAAAAACGTAGGAAATATTGCAACATTGTATCATATTCCTGCTAAATCCCTGAGTATATATTCCGAAATGTTGTGTATTTTCACATTAAAGAAGTTGTTATCCAGAAAATCTTCCTGTTCATTGGAAATATTCTTAGAAATTTTGCTACCTTAAAAGGAGGGTTCTGTGGAAACGAAATTTGAGAGGATATCCCCGTTTACACAAATATTCTACTAATAAATGATTAAAACACAGTTAAATTAAAAGATATTAATAAAGGTAATATTTTGATGAATTTATATTTCACAAATTAATAAAGACAAACGTACATTTGTTGAAAAATAAAAACAATGAGAACTGAAGCCATTCATCGCTGCGAGTGGGGAAAAGTTTGCTACGGCATAACAGCAAATTGTTTATTAGTTTTATGACACGCTATGTGTTACTATGTGAACTTTCTATCAGTGTATATCTTTTATCATTAAAATGTTGTAAAATTAGGTAAAATATAGTGTGTTTCATTTCCCGTAATGCACAAAATCCAATATGGCGGATTTTGCCGACAGAACGGCCCCTTTAGCCCATAATTTGTCGGAACTTCACTAGTAAACCAAGGACTGCACATGGTTAGCACAGTCACTCTAGCCGCTCTATATCTCCGGGAATATCAGTTACGAATGTGTGCGGCGATGCTTGAAGCTTTTATGCTCCCAAACTGGCTATTATAACATGTCTTGTCGTATAACATTCCCGCATTTATGGCTCTAGAGAGTTGAAATCTTGTATACAGACTCCTTGACCAATTGGAAATATAAATTTTAGATTCGGTGACCCTGTTGTCCTAAATATGGGTCAGTGGGGTCGTGACCTCCAAACCTGAAAAACGTTCTCCAGGACGAAAAGACCCAGAAAGCTGAAAACATGTAGATTTGGTGTTTTGTGGCACCTTTATAAGGGCATCACCCAAAAAACCTTTTTACATCTCCAGAACGAAAAGCCCTATCTGAAATCTTGCGTACAAACTCCTCAGCCAAGGGACATTATAAATTGAAGAGATTTGGTGCCTCTCTGAACCCTAATAAGGGCAAATGAGCTAGAACCAGTATGTAATCCTGCAACGTTGTATTGTCGGAGCTTATTGTTGCAGTCTTGTGAAAGTGCTGATGTTGACATTCATGTTGCAGTGTGGAGGAAAGTCCAGAAGACGTTGCCGCGATCCCACCCGGTCTTTCACCTCTACGAGTACTCAGTCCCCGAGGATGTCTACGAGGAGCACATCAAGTAGGTCACTTATATGTAGGACTGCAACGATTCACTACGATGTATCGAAAATCGATACAAACTAAAGACATCGAAAATTGATTCATGATTCAAAATTTCGATTCGCTTCACATTTATGTTTTTCATGCTAAAATAATTAAATGTCGCCTGATTTTATTACAATTAGATCGTGAAATTGCATTGGCGAGCAATGACAAGTCACATGTGAACAGGAGACCAAGTTCAGTGTCTACAATATGTAACATAGTCAATGATTGGTTTATATCCTCACCTTTCGAGATTCTCGGCCAATAAGCATGGCTTATACATTTCTCTTAGCAACGCCGCATAGCAACGATCAAAATGGCTGATTTTTGTTTTTCTGTTGTGTTAAAAAATCAAATCTAAATAAATCGAATCAAACTGTTAAAATAAAAAAATCGAATCTGAACTTGTCTAGGTGAATCGTTGCAGCCCTACTTATATGTCCTAAACAATTCTGAGTAGTCAATTTACAGGAATTGCAAAGATAATCTATAACAGCATAGGCAGGTCCAGAAATCTTCAAAGGGGAGGTAAGGACACTTATCGAAAAGGGAGTGGCCTCACTTCGGGTCCATAAAATTTACATTTAAGACTTTTCAAAATCTGGATTTGCCACTTGAAAGGTCTCAAGATAAACATACGATGTTCCTATCTAACCAAACATTTGAACCATGCTGCAGACATCAAATTATTATCAAAAGATGATTCAATGGATTTCAAACCCCCTTTTCAATATATTTTGCATGTAAATTTTATAGATTCCGTATGTGAGGTTTCAGATCAAGAGGTCAGGGTTCAAAACCCCGCCAGAGGCACGGCAACTTTGTCTGCAGTAGAGAACTGTTCTACACGCAGTAAGGTTTGGGTGCTACACTGAATTTCAGCGTAGTACCACCCATGGTTCGCTAGTTCCAACCGATGCTCGCAGGTTTCACCGCAATGCATAGCCACCACTGCGTTGCAGGCTTTTTCCCTGCATTACTTGCAGCAGTGAAATTCTCTTGAAAGCTTCGTAAAACCCCCAACTCACCTCAACTCGCCCCTAATTTCAATTCCCTGATAAAATACCTTGATCCGCTTCTTACTATAAATAAATTGTTAAATGAATTTCAGTCATTGTATTATGATAAATTTATTTCAGTCATTGTTTTATGGAGAAACAAGTTTTTGAACAGCATATTCATATATTTCAGTGACATCAACGCTGACCTGTCCTCCCCCGACATCGAGGGTGTGTACGAGAGTCAAGTTCCCCTGCTTTTCCGTGCAATAATTAGACTCGGTTGTGTTGTCACGGTCAACAGAGAGTTCTCCCGTACCATGGCTGGCAAGGTAACCATATAATATTTGTAGTTAAACGTTTTCAGAGTTTGAATCCTGTCGTTTCAGACTAACAACATTTTCAAAATTGATACAGCAACTATGGTCCCCAAATGTTCATATTCATAGTCCGAGGGCATTTTATAAGCAAAAAGAGGCTTAGCTAGGGAAGACCTGAGTTCTCTATAGCGGACCAATGTAACCAATTGAATTCAAGATGAAACTAGCACTCTTCTTCACTTTGATAAAAACATGATATTCAGATATCCTGAAAAAAGAAAGTTTTTAAATCGCTCCATAATAATAATAAGTACAATATTTTCAAACTAAGAAAACAAGCAAAGGGGCGGAGTGGTTAGCGCATTCTGCTTCGGATCAAAAGATAATAAATATCATTGATTTTGTACGTCTGTAAGATCACAATTATGAATTCAATGACTTAATTTTGATTCTTCTGTATGTTGACTTTGTACGAAAAAATATTACAGAAATAATAATGCTACGTTATATTTCGGGAATACTCCGTATTAGGCGAACGGTTATCAAAACACTGAGATCTGTATGAAATATTCTGGACGTGTTTCAGGAGACGGACGTGTTTGATCTAGAGAATCTGGAGTTCCGGACGATGGCCCAGTTCTCGTACCTGGATCCGGGAAGTATCAAACATCTGTACCTCTACCATCACGTCTGGTGAGTTGTGAATAGGAATATGTTTTTGTTATTGGGAGGGGGTGGGGGGATGGGGGGTGGGGGGGCGATATTCCATTAGATAATTGTACTCGTTCATTTGTGTTATTATGTTACGAAATAACATACCGTATTCTCTCGGGTATAAGACCAGGAGGCCAGGCTAACAAACATCTTGTAAACATGGAGATGGGGTTTTAGATGGGAGAGACCAAACACAAATGAATATTCATACTGGATACTGTCAGTCAGCATAGGTTTGATGTAGGTTTTTGACACTTAACTTAAATTAATATTATAGATTTATGTAATGTATGACCAAAAATTGGGGGTGGGGTGGCAAAATTGGGGGTGGGCTATAACCTGAGAACAACCCCAACCAGGACATCCCTCCAAAACTGGGGGTGATCTTAGGCTTGAATGTGGTCTTATACCCGAGAGAATACGGTACCGTATATTACTCTGTATAAGGCGACCCCCTATTTCAGGCATTTTGGGCACCTGAACCTTACTTGTTTTGTGATGGAAAACTCAGGAAACATCCTTCAAAAAGAATGGAAAAGTCATGAAATTGGGTTACTTTTAAGTGTATGAACCGTGAATGAAGGAAATGAGACCTATATGGATTCCGATTCTGATTGCCAATGGTTGTGTTACAGTGGAAGCAAGATGATGTTCGGACTGTTCTTACCGACAGGGAAGAAAGCGACAGTGTTTGTTGTCGACACGGTGCGCAGCGATCAGATGCCGAACCTGACGGCGCTGTACAACGCAGAGAGAAATGCAAAGTGAGGAATTTGCTTGATTTGGGTCTAAAATGGACATTGTTTTCCTAATATGTTACAGTCAGGTTTTATTTTTTTACCTGTGAAATTAATTTGAGTGACAAGTGTAGGGCAATCATAAAACATGAACAAAGGATGTAGTTTATAATATTAAAAAAGATTTCATCCTCTGGTTGTTCTTACATCTGGTGGATACATCCTCTCTCGTCTTTACTCCACGAATGTACATACATTAAAGGGGCAGTAGCACGTTTTTTCGCTGAAATAAGTTGATGAAATGTATTTGAAAAATAATGTCACTAACAGTAAACCACCAATCTCTCTTCGGAAAATCAATTTTAAAAATGAATGTACATGGTTCTGTAAAGTCATGGGAACCGTTTTTGTCATTCAACATAATTAAATGTGTTCACAATAAAATGGCCGCCATGCAAGTTTTGCTTTATATGCAACACCATTATTACCACTATGGATCATTGGTGTGTGTAATAAGATGCTTTACCTTCTAAAGTAAACATTAATAATATGAACTATCATTTTAAATGGGAAATTTGAAAAAATAAAATTTGCAAAAAACGTGCTACTGCCCCCTTAACGTATCCTTCAGTATCCTTTAGTGTATCTGTATAAAATGCCAGCATCCTCAAGCAACCACCTCTACATGCACCACCTCTTCTGCTAGTTGTCATATTAGAAATTTTGATTTATTTTAAATCATGTACCAATTTGCAATGCAATTAATTAGGGCTATGTATTTCCTAAATTTTTGTATTGCGATACGTATTGCTGAACTGTAATGTATTACAATACGTACCACAATATATTGCAAGATCCTCTGACATCGAGCTTTTTCTCTAGAAACCATTTTAACTAGTGCCAATGATAGGTTGGGTACAGGGGGACCCCACCGTGACCAGACGGGCTGGTGTTTGTAGAGTGGTGACCGGTTTCGTTCAGATTGAACTCATCAGACCAAGTTACACTACAGAGAAGTGAGAGTCTTTATATAGTGCTGAAGAACGCAGCCGGTGTCTATTGTGACGTCACAATGACGCTATTTCCGGTTCCGGTTCCGGTGGAAGACACGTCACTGGATAGAGAGGCCATAGAGACGGCTGTGGGTCTGCAGAAGACTGCCTGGAGACCAGTGTAATCCGGGACAAATAGCGGAATGAGTTGATAACGTACAGTAATAGACAATAAAGTTGTCTATAGGTGTTGCACACGTCTTAGGGTTTACGTATTACAAATTGAATACACTGTTTCGCATGCAACAGAAGAAGAAAGCTGAATGCAGCTAGAATTCAAAACAAAGTTGTTTTGTTAAGATAAGGATTTATGGGTCTCAGTTATGAAAGACTCGGGGCCCTCATTTGCTTGATGTAGTAAAGAGGTAAACAGACACGTCGGGAATATATCAGCATTATATATGAACATGTGAAATTGTAATGGATTTACACTGACCTGCCTACTCTACTAATTTGTAGAGGGGGTTTGACATTGAGATATTTCTCTAGAAACCATTTTAACTAGTGCCAATGATAGTTGGTTTGACTAAATTAGTGCCAATGATAGTTGGTCTTGCTTACATTTGTTTCTCTCTTGAAGAGCAAGATGGTCTTGCTAACACTTATTATGCCCCCGAATCGGAGGTTCGGGGGGTATATTGTTTTTCACCTGTCCATCTGTCTGTGTGTTTGTCCACAAAAACTTTAACCTTGGCCATAACTTTGGATTGCTCAGAGCTAGGGCTTTCATACTTGGCATGTGCATACTTTGTGATGAGACCTTTCAGATGAGGTCATCATATTTGACCTTGTGACCTTGTCCTTGACCTTGCCACAGTGGACATTTTCAGAAAACTTTAACCTTGGCAAAAACTTTGGATTGCTCAGAGCTAGGGCTTTCATACTTGGCATGTGCATACTTTGTGATGAGACCTTTCAGATGAGGTCATCATATTTGACCTTGTGACCTTGACCTTGCCGCAGTGGACATTTTCAGAAAACTTTAACCTTGGCAAAAACTTTGGATTGCTCAGAGCTAGGGCTTTAATACTTGGCATGTGCATACCTTGTGATGAGACCTTTCAGATGAGGTCATCATATTTGACCTTGTGACCTTGACCTTGCCGCAGTGGACATCTTCAGAAAACTTTTAACTTTGGCATATCTGGGGGCATCCATGTTTAACAAACACATCTTGTTTTTCTCTTGCAGAGTACTGAAGGGCGTTGACGAGACGACAATCCCGGAAGGGGGCTACACGTTTGACATCAAGTTGGAGAAGGATGTACGACAAGTCTACCGTGCTATTCAGAGGATGTTGTCTGCGTACAAGGACGAGAAGAAAGGGCCGACCTTCATCGCAGTGCAGTCACCTCAAGGTCTGTGCTCTTTGGAAGATTTTTGTCCCCCGCCGCAACACGGAACGGGGGACTATGTATTCTTCTATGTACGTCAGATTTCTTGTTAACGCGATATCTCATGAAACCAGATTTTGTTGACCGTGACCTTATTTTCAAGGTCACTGCGACACTTTGACAACTGTTCGAACTCTTGTTAACGCGATATATCATGACTGGATGGACCCAAAGTCTTCAAATTTGGTGCAAGGCTACATTAGTTGATGACTCAGACACCAGTCAATTTTGGTGACCTTGACCTCATTTTCAAGGTTACCACGACACTTTGACCACTTTTTGAACTCTTGTTAATGCAATATATCATGACTGGATGGACCCAATGTTTTCAAATTTTGTGTCAGTCCACATTTGGGGAAAACACAGACACCAGTC
The DNA here is from genome assembly GCA_936450465.1 of Gibbula magus. Lineage (NCBI taxonomy): Eukaryota > Metazoa > Mollusca > Gastropoda > Trochida > Trochidae > Gibbula > Gibbula magus. The sequence goes on from OW388298.1 coordinate 43,054,605, forward strand.
GATTTTGGTGACCTTGACCTTATTTTCCAGGAGACGATGACACTTTGACCACTTTTCGAACTCTTGTTAACCAATATCTCATTAACCCGAGCACCCAAAGTCTTCAAATTTGCTGATCATCATGACACTTTTTACCAGTAATGCAATATATGAAGTAGCTCATTTGACCAAATGATGTGTTGTTTAAACTCAATGTTACCGGCGGGGGACATTGCCATGTTAGTGGCAAACACTTGTTCTTTTTATTAATAACGCGATTGACTACATATCTTTTAAAATTAATTCATGTTGAAGATGAGGGAAGTTGAGCTCTGCTCACTTTTGCCTTGTTATTACCTCAGTGACAATTGCTTGTTGATACATGTGTTTAATGACAGTGTTAATGTTTATTATTTCAAACTTCCAAATGTTTTCCAGATTTCTCGCACCTGGCGTCTGTAATGCCTGGTCTGTGTGACTTCCCTCTCGTCCCAGTCCATATCACTGACAAGTGAGTACTGTAACATATAAATAAATAAATAAAAAGTAAATTTGCCTGAATTGTAAGGGAGATACAGGGCTGCCTACTTGTACACTTTTGGAGTATTTTGTACACTTTACAGTCCTGAAATATGATTGTACACCAATGTTGCAAATTGTACACCTCTTCTCTGGAAATATATAAAATGCTCATTTCATAAATTTCTGTATAGAGTAATGGAGTTCTGTACTGTTACCGAGTTAAATTATAACTAAGTTCCAGAGATAACCCCAGTAAATAAAGACAGACAATGCTTATTGTTGTCAAACCAGAGCATGATGTCTTGGAAGATATAGTATCATATCAACTTTGATTTGTACACCTAAAAATTACAAAATACTCCAAAATTGCTTTATATCTACACTTAACCTGAAAGGAGGGTAGGCAACTCTGGAGATAACTTATGAATTCATACACTGAAGCCACAGTACACAGTTTGAAATAACCTTGAAAAAACATTAAAGGTACATCCATTGTGTTGTTTGGGGTCACATATGCTAAACATTATTAATTGTGTTATGTTATCGACGATTGCCGAAAATTGCCATTTTGATCTAAGTCGACTAAGTATATTGATGATATGAAGGTAAAAGTAGTGATTTCTAATCGAAAACCGGACAATGTACCGTGTTTGGCGCGCGCCAATGAGTCGAATGTAATTTGGGAATCGTATTTATAAAAGACAAACTGATAAATTTGGGTTGATCATGTTTAATAGGTCATATAACTACTGTGCATGTAAATGGGACGTGTAGTTTCGGTTTCTTAACATGTATAGTGATGTTACTCTATTTTAATTGGCAACTAGTAATTACGATATATTTGATGATTCGGGATGAATATGCAAGCCGAGTGAATTTCTTTGCACTGTAAACAGCACATAGGGTGAAACACAACGGATGCACCTTTAACTGAGAATTTGAAAGGTGATTCCCTCCCGACACTGAGACATTAGCTGAGAGACTCGTGGTGTCCCCATGCGTAAGTGACATTATTCAAATGTAACTGTCCACACAGCAGTACAAATTGGTACCTGGTAAGGGACTGTGATGGAGATGACCTAGCGACATGCATGCACTAGTTGGTGGCAAAATACTCTGTAAATATCCATATTATATTTATCATTGTTATCCAGTAGTTTCTCATCTCACGACCATGTTTCAGTGAGAACCTGTACAGCGTGTTGGACTGGCAGAGAGTCGGGAGTAGACGTCTACTGCAGCATTACCTCAACATCGACATCATCCTGCAGGTACGATTATCATCATAATAATAATCAGTATCAAGAGGTCTGGGTGAGATAGCGCAGTGGTGAGCGCATTAAAAGACAACACCATGTATTCACCAATGCCTCAGCTGCATACATAAAGAAGTTTCAGCTTCGTGGTGCAAGTATCTTCAGAGGAGAAGATTGTCAAAGGGACATGGGGTCAGACAATTAAAAAAAGTGACAAAATTCAAAATTGCGTCAAAACCATGTGACGTGACATACGAAATCGCCGTGATTTACTTTTTTGCTCGCATTGTCATTGCGCATGTTCACAGGCAATGATGGAACAGTGTCGCTACCTCCACATACCGATCGGCAACATGCCAAGGGACATAACTCTGTTTGGCTGTGACCTGTTCTTCGCTCGCCACCTGCACAAACACAACCATCTGATGTGGTGCTCTCAGAATGAGCGGCCAGATCTCGGAGGAAAGGAAGCGGATGACAATAGGTAGGTAAACTCCTTCTTTACCAACAGATCCTTGCTTGAGTCGAAGATAGTGCAGTGGTTTACACATTCGGCTTCGGATCAAGAGGAGTTTGAATCCTGTCAGGAGCTCAGCAACGTTGGTCTCTAGAGTAGTAAAAAAAAAGCCCCTGGCCCTGAAGCTGAATGTGCTAACCACTGTTCTGTTCTCCCCAACCCCAACCCCCTCATCCACAGACCCTCAACCCCCTCATCCACAGACCCTCAACCCCTTCATCAACAGACCCTCAACCCCCTCATCCACAGACCCTCAACCCCCCTAATCCACAGACCCTCAACCCCCTCATCCACAGACCCTCAACCTCCCTCATCCACACACCCTCAACCCCCTCATCCACACACCCTCAACCCCCTCATCCACACACCCTCAAGCCCCTCATCCACACACCCTCAACCCCCTCATCCACACACCCTCAACCCCCTCACCCACAGACCCTCAACCCCCTCATCCACAGACCCTCAACCCCCCTCATCCACAGACCCTCAACCCCCTCATCCACACACCCTCAACCCCCTCACCCACACACCCGCAACCCCCTCATCCACACACCCTCAACCCCCTCATCCACACACCCTCAACCCCCTCACCCACACACCCTCAACCCCCTCATCCACAGACCCTCAACCCCCCTCATCCACAGACCCTCAACCCCCTCATCCACACACCCTCAACCCCATCACCCACACACCCTCAACTTCCTCATCCACACACCCTCAACCCCCTCACCCACACACCCTCAACCCCCTCATCCACGTGCACAGACCCTCAACCCCCACATCCACGTGCATAGACCCTCAACCCCCTCATCAACAGACCCTCAACCCCCCTCATCCACACACCCTCAACCCCCTCATCCACACACCCTCAACCCCCTCATCCACACACCCTCAACCCCCTCATCCACACACCCTCAACCCCCTCATCCACACCCTCAACCCCCTCATCCACACACCCTCAACCCCCTCATCCACACACCCGCAACCCCCTCATCCACACCCACACAGATACACAGTTGACACAAAAAATGACAACCATGTTCTTGGCAAACACCAGTTAATCTCAAATTACCTTTTGCAGATTGTGTATGGAGCTGGAGGAGAGTACATCGGTGGAAGTAAACAACCCTGGCTGCTATCCCACTGTGTGTATAGAGCTGGATATAGCCTCTCTTGCTGTCAACACCATCATAGAGGTATTCGATTGAGTTTATTTGCCCAAATCTTTTATTCAACCTCAATGAGTCAAGCGGGCTGTTCCTTTCACTAGGCGTGCGGAACATGTTCAAAAATAAAAACAGATGCAAACCGCACAGTAATAGAACATGTTCCGCACACCCAGAACAGTATTTGGAGTCAACCCTTTCACTTCACACATGTACCGGACATTCGGAACAAGAACCAATAATTTGAAAGCAGCAGGCCTTATGGCATGACAGTTGCTGGTCAAGGGGGGATTGGGGGGTAGTTTGGGGTTCGAGCACCCCTTGAAAAATTTGGCATGTAAATTGGAACCCCTTCCCCTCTGCAAAATTTCTTGATCCCCTTATGCATGGCATGGCATCTGGTCAAAGGTTAACTGAAATTTGCCAAGCCAGTGTCTCAAATAAGGGCTTGAGTGGCAATGCCCAAATACCCTTGTCTTGAATAAGAACCCGAGAGAGCTCAAATCTATTCTCTAATGGCTCTATTTTCTCCCAGGAAGGAATAAGGTATTGTTATGTATTGTAATTTCATTGTAATATCCCCAGTTTTGCTAGTTCTAGTCATAGCTTTCAGGATTCACTGCATTGCACAGTCATATTCATTTTGCAGTTATATTCTCCCTAAAATATTATTAGCCACTGACCAATACAAAATTTATGCTGAATAAGGGGGTTGAGACCCACAACCCTATGATAATTACTCTATCTTTCAGGATTCACTGACTTGCTTTGTCATCTTGGTTTTGCCCACTGAGCAATAATAAATTCATGCTTGAAAATGCCCTTTGAAAATTACTTGAAAAATGCTGTTGGGCCCTATCACTTCACAAAATCACAAAATGATCAATTTGCCCCTGTCCACTCTTGTTATGTCCCCCGAACTTTTTTTCGGGAGACATAATGTTTTCGCCTCCGTCTGTCATTCCGCCATACCGTTATTCCGTCATTCTGTCATTCAGAAATGCTTTCTTTTCCGGGCCATATTATCTCAAAAAACGTTCAATATTTTTTCACCAAACTTGGTATGTGGTTAGACCTAGTGATAGAGTGGTGCCTTTTGCTACTTTGACTATTCTGATTTCTTTCATTTTTACTGGTTTCCATGGCAACAATTTCAACTTAGTGCATATTGGGGATAGGGACGTTTTCCGGCCTCTATTTCAAAATCTATCAAGTATTTCTTTACGAAACTTGGTATGTGCTTAGACCTAGTGATAGAGTGGTGCCTTTTGCTACTTTGGCTATTCTGAATTTTTATCCCACCGGTATGTAATACCGTGGGATATAGTCATCGCCCCGTCCGTCTGTCCGTCCGTCCGTCCGTCCGTCTGTCCGTCCGTAATCATTTCGTTTCCGGAGCAGAACTCGAAAACCATTCATGATATCTTTCTGAAACTTTGCATGTGCATTACCCACCAACTGAAGTGGTGCCTTTTGATATTTTCAGATTTCTGAAAATTTTATTTTTTTTCGTTTCCATAGAAACATGTTGAAGTTGGACTTTGTTCAGAGACAGGTTTGTTTCCGGAGCACAGCTCCAAAACCGTTCATCATATCTTCCTGAAACTTTGCATGTGCATTACCAACTAACTGAAGTGGTGCCTTTTGATATTTTCAGATTTCTGAAAATTTTTTTTTTTCGTTTCCATAGAAACATGTTGAAGTTGGACTTTGTTCAGAGACAGGTTCGTTTCCGGAGCACAGCTCCAAAACTGTTCATCATATCTTCCTAAAACTTTGCATGTGTATTACCCATTGACTGAAGTGGTGCCTTTTGATATTATCAGATTTTTTCTGAAATTTTTTTTCTTTTCTGTTTCCATAGAAACATGACAGGGATGTTGGTTGTTGTTGATTTTGACTGCTTCTGGAGCAGAAGTCTAAAATCCTTAACATTCCTGAAACTCTGTAATACCCACTAACTGAAGTACGGTAGTAGATACACAAGTATCTGTAAAAGATGTGTTTTACAAATTTTGTGGAACCGTGGAATATGTCATCTTCTGATGACTCTTGTTTATTTCTCGTTATTAATGCAGTATTGTACTTAGTGCTTAGCATAAGTGAAAAATAAGGGTAATATGACTAGGTTGGATTGAAAGTTTGAGCGGGGGACATCACAGTGCATCACATGCACATATTTCTAGTTTTTAATGGTTGGAACTCTGATAGGTGGTATATAGAGACCTCCAACTCTTTGAAAATGGCAAATTTTCCAATGTACAACATGTGATGAAAATGTCCCACTGACGCTTCTTGTTTTTGTATAAAAGTCGGCCCATGTGAACGACCAAGAGGGTGCGAGTGCGGTCAGTTTCGACACAATGCCGCAGACGTCTCTGGAGGACATGATGCAAGGTCAGGGGGCGGCGACCATGCTGGCCAGCTACGATGAGACCGCCTTGTGTTCTTCAACATTCAGGTGAGAAAAATCTTGTTGGGAAAGTTGTCCTCAGCACAGCAAAATGATATGGATATGAGCTGAGCCATCAAAGCTTGTGTCAATACCGGAACATGTTCAATTTCTTCCTTTATATCAAGCAAGGTAGATCTGTAGGTTTGCTGTGAAATAAATTCTATGAGAAGTTATTTGTATCCATGCTTCAAAGAGTACATGCCGCTAATGGCTGCAATACTGCAGCAGCGGTGTCAAGCATTAAATTCACTCACTCACTCCCAGAGTATACTTCTTTACATATGACTTTTTTTGTTTAAATGTTAACAAGATAGAATAAAGACATTGTCAATAAAATTTTTCCTTATTCTTCAGTGTTCACTTGATTTATTCAAATTTAGAATTCAGAAATTAATTCTTTTTTTGTTTCGATGAAAGCTTGGATTTCGTTTTCAAACAGTTTCATTGCTCACAAAAACATATTTGTGACATTTCCCCTTTAGAGAATTAAGAGATGTTGTTATTTCAATATATTGTTGCACATATTGGCAAGATGTACACTAGGTAGTTTTATATTTACACAGGATCTTGAAGAGTATGGTCCACAGCTGGGTGAGAGAGGTGACAGCGTACGGGAACGTGTTTGCTGATAACCAGATTATACACTTCTACAGGTCAGTCCGTTACGTCAGTAAATATAGGCGCATGTTCTGTACCAGTTTGGTGCAGACAAAACCTAGTCAATAGCTGGACACTGACATCATAGTTTTTAAATAATTGCCATTTTGAACGATTTTAATCAGACTGGAAAATATTAATAGTTCCAGTTAAAGAAACACTGTACATACTTTTCTGAAGGGAAATTAGTGTTGAGTATTTCTCGTACAAAAATGTTTGGTCAATGTTCATAAGTGAGAGTGGATGTAGCTCAGTTGGTAGTATTATCACCCAGAACATGAGGTTTAAAGGGGCAGTAGCACGTTTTTCTGGTGAAATAAGTCGATGAAATGTAATTGAAAAATAATGTCACCCTTCCCTCTTCAGAAAATCAAGCTAAAATATGAGTGAACATGGTTCCGTAAAGCCATGGGAAACGTTTTTTGTCATTAGAAATAATAAATTGTGTTCACAATAAAATGGCCGCCATGCAATTTTTGCTTTATACACAACATCGTTATTACCACTACGGATAATTGGTTTGTGTAATAAGATGTTTTACCCTCTAAAATAAATATGAATGATATAAACTATCATTATAAATGGGAAATTTGAAAAAATAAAATTGCTACTGCCCCTTTAAATCCCAGATTGCGCCATACGTTGTTGCTTGACACAATGAGGATAGAAAAATGCTTCAACTTGCACTGCATCTGTTGTGTTCGATACTTTAATAGATTTTCCAATTAGACTTTATTGCTGACAGTTATTACATAATATTTATCTTATTCTTTAAGTAATGAATATAATAATAAGGAATGAGAAATAATGTTCATGTCACAACGATGTCATGTTAAAGATTTTGAGTTCTAGTGAGATCTCACACGAGATGCTTGTGCTTAACCATTCAAACCTTAGCAGGTTCTCGCTGGCACTAGCAATCTTTAAACATAGGACTAATTTCTGCTATATACAGATGGCTGAGATCCCCCAGTGCTTACCTGTACGACCCAGCCTTGAGACGAACTCTCCACAACATGATGAAGAAGGTCTTTATGCAGGTGAGAATGTACTCTTATATTTATCTCATCAGGTTATTATTTGATGTGTTAATCTTAACCTTTTGTAATAACACAATATTTCTAGCTACAGATCAAATGACATTTATTTGTAATATTTCCCAGCTTATTGCGGAGTTCAAGCGACTCGGATCACAAATCGTCTATGCAAATTTCAACCGACTGCTTCTGTGTACCAAGAAATGTCGTCTTGTTGATGCTCTGGCCTACGTGGAATACATCACAAACAGCATCAAGTCACGTGAACTCTTCCACCTTGTCGACATCACCTACGAACACTGTTGGGAGTTTCTTATGTGGCTCGATTCGGTGAGTAGTTCTGTGAAGAATCAGGTGACCTGTTTTCGCAAATATTTTCCATAATTATCCCCCGCCACAACGAAGTTGGCGGGTTTTATATAAATGAGCTCCGTCCGTCTGTGCGTCCGGGCTTTTCCATTCCGGCCTCTAACTTCAAAACTATTCAATATATTTTGCTGAAACTTTGTACAGGTATTAACAAAGAAGTCTAGATGTGCCTTTTGCTATATAGAAATTTGAGAATTTTTGTTTTGTTTTTTTACGAATGCAAACAGTCTTGACTTAGAACAAAGGAGAGGGAAAACTATATTCCGGCCTCAAACTTCAAAACTATTCAATACATTTTGCTGAAACTTTATACAGGTATCAACCAAGTAGTCTAGATGTGCCATTTGCTATATAGAAATTTGAGAATAATTTTTTTTTTTTTTACGAATGCAAACAGTCCGGACTTAGAACCAAGAAGAGGGAAAACTATATTCCGGCCTCAAACTTCAAAACTATTCAATATATTTTGCTGAAACTTTATACAGGTATCAACCAAGTAGTCTAGATGTGCCATTTGCAAAATAGAAATTTGAGAATTTTTTTTTTTTTTTACGAATGCAAACAGTCCGGACTTAGAACCAAGAAGAAGGAAAACTATATTCCGGCCTCAAACTTCAAAACTATTCAATATATTTTGCTGAAACTTTATACAGGTATCAACCAAGTAGTCTAGATGTGCCTTTTGCTATATAGAAATTTGATCACTTATGAGTTATGAGTTATAACAAAAAAAGAAAATAAATGCATTATATATTCAAAATGCATAAACATATTAAAAATTCCTATATGGCGGGCGATATGGCCGACTCTGTCTGCTTGTTCTTTTTGATTCAGCACACCATAACCCAGTGTAGGAAGAAAGCTTCAAACATTTCCAACTTAAAACTGTTAGTTTTTCAATTTTCATGGTAAAATTGAGCAAAAAAACCCTCAAAAGTTGCCAGCCTGTACAAAAGTAACTATTAACATTCAACTAAAACCATTCAGCTGACAGCCGTTCCCTCAGCCTTATTCAGCCCCAAAACAAGTGTCTCAGCCGATGAACATCCGTAAACAGCTGACAGGCTAAAGGCTGATTAGCCAGTGTTCAAATCAAGTGTGCCCTTCAAGTTGCAGTATAGTGTAAACATTCAACATTCTGGGAACTTTTGACACTTTAGGAGTTAAAATGAGAGGTCAAACTCTACAAGAATAAATTGTTAAAAAAGGAATTATCAAAGATTAGTCACTGACCAAAGATAAACTACCCTAGAATATTCTGCAATCCCATAAGGCCATGTTAAGGGAAATGATAAACTCCGCACATTTTACTATCATTATATTAGCAATTATACTATCTAACACAAGCAAATTTTTCAGGGCTGCCTACTTGTACACTTTTGGAGTATTTTGTACACTTGACAGTCCTAAAATATGATTGTACACCAATGTTGCAAATTGTACACCTCTTCTCTAGAAATATAAAAAAGTTCATTTCATAAATTTCTCTATAGAGTAAAGGAGCTCTGAACTGTTACAGAGTTAAATTATAACTAAGTTCCAGAGTTAACCTCAGTAAACAAAGTCCGACAAAGATTATTGTTGTCAAACCAGAGCTTGATACTGGAACTAATAGTATCATAGTAAATTCAGCGAGTTCTACACCTAAAAATTACAAAATACTCCAAAATTGGTATATCTACACTTTACATGAAAGGAAGGTAGGCAGCTCTGAGCAATGTGAATGCCTATTGAAGCTGCATCGAAATCCGAAATAAATAGCCACTTTCTCAATACTGATCTTGTTGCTTGAGCAGGCAAACCATGGAGGAGTGAGAGGGAAGCTGCCGTCCCTCCCTAGCGGGGGAGGAGGAGAGAAGAGGGAGGAGGGGGACAGCGATGTGGAGGAGGTGGACGAGGAGGAGGAACTCAACAAGTCTGATACGGAGGACGAGGTAATGTTATCATCGCCCATATTGTAAAACATCCACTATACTATATGGGTGTTTTTCAAAATTGGTAGGTTAATTTTTTTTAGAATTACAATTTTAAAATCTACACATTAAAACATGCTTGTCTGGCGATTTTGTGTCCTGACCGTTACCGGGGCCTAAAACACCCACAATAATTTCTCCCTGGAGCTGGATTGTAATTCTATTTGCTGTGTCTACTGAAGCTATGACCAGAGCATGTGACAAAAGATGAAATAAAGAGATATTGTAAAACATCCTGAGTCATAATTACTTTATGTACATACAGCCATGCTTTTGAAGTGATGCAGGCCTCCATACTTGGACCATTTTGGAATTATTTGTATGACAGTCATTAAATATTTTCAATCCCCAGTAAATATAGTCAGAAAAGGATTATTGTATTGAACTAGGTGAACCAGAGCATGATATGATGTCACTGATAGTTTCATAGTTTCAGTGTTTAACCCTTTCACCACTAAGAAACCTGAACGCTAATACGTTTACGTGCCTAATTTTAGGCGTGTAGGGGTCAAAGGGTTAAGTACTCATGAAAACGACAAATTGCTTCATGTCTAGACATAACTCCAAAAGGGGTAGGCAGTTCTGGAAACGTTATCCTCATTGCCTATAAACATATTCAGTGTCATAACTACCATATGTGCAAATATCACTTTTGTTTGCTAATCGATGTGTTGCATGAGTTCTTGGTGTCATAAATCAACTGATTGTGAAAAAAAAGAATTGTTCTTTAACATGGACTTGTTTCATTTCAGCCTGAAATTGAAATGAATTGGAATCTCGTTCACTTTCTTCCCGAGGCCGCGGCGTGTCAGACCAACTTCAGCGTAAGTGGAGAAAATACATGAATTTTAAAATTTTTATCCATAGCAGAGAGTAAGTCATAGTTGATATTTTATCCGTTGTTCATGTTCATGGAAAGTATTTTTGAATTCCCTAGGCCAACTCATGTCAAACCAACGTAAAAAATATTGAAAATATGTTTTTCTTAATTTAAAAAGTCATTTATTCAATTTTACATGTTTACTAAAACTGTATGATAAAGGTTGGGAAACGGTTTAAATTATTTTAAATTATGTTACAATCTCACATGTTTGTTCTCCATTCATATTGTTTATCATACAACATAGTGGGGAGTATATAGTGCTCTGCGTGTCCGTGCTCACGTGCGTCTGTCCGTCCGAAATCGTTTCCAGAGTATAAGTAAAAAAGTAAAGACTTGGAAACTTCGAATTTGGTATGAAAGTAATCTATATTGTGCTGTTGTGCCTTTTAGGGGTTTCAACTCCAAGGTTCAACTCAGTTTTGAAATTTTGACGACAACATTTTTTGGACTTTGTGTTGTTACCGGAGCATATCTAAAAAAAATATATGACTTGGAAACTTGGTATGGAAGTAACATATATGATATTTGGTATGGATGGATGTTACCGTAATGGTATTCTTGTTCCTTCTATTGGTTTCACTTTTAAGGTTATGGTTCAATATTTTCATTAAAAACAATTATTGTTATTCATTGACAGTATTGACTAGATAATGTTTTAAAAGTTACTGTATGAAGGTGGTAAAACTACAGGCTGGACTCACTTTTGCGTTGTTATTAATGTTTGACTTATGTATGTATAAATGTAAAGGAGCTGTATTCACAAAAGCCCTTGAGACTTTTGTCAAATTATTTAATTAGCAGCTCCGACTTAGTCGGAGCTGCTATCAGTTTTTGCGCAGTTTCCGTCGCCGCCGCCGCCGCGCGCGCGTTTTGTATTCGCTATAACTTTTTTCCTAGAAGGTTTTGAGAACTCATATACATAACTTCTTACTTATGCCCCTGGGGAATTTTTTTGACATGTTCATATTGAAGGTCAAAGGTCAAGGTCACGAGTTCTGAAATCGCTAAAAAAATCCTTGTAAACACGATTACTTGAAAAATATTTGTACTATCAGGCTCTTATTTGGTGTACATCAACTATGGAGAAAGGCCAAAATTTGAAAAGGTTTTCGCTAACATCCGTCAAAGGTCAAGGTCACAGCGAGGGCACGACTTAAGCATGCTTTTGCGAAAATGTCTTATTTCAACTGTTAACACCTTAAATCATTAAATGATTGTTATACACAATGAAAAGTGATCAGTGATTGTGTGACCTTGAATTTAAAAGGTCAAGGTCACGAAATATGGTCAAGGTCACCAGTTCTGAAATCACTAAATAACCTTTTCCCAAGAAGGTATTAACACCTCATATACATAGCTTCTTTCTTATAAACCTGGTGGATGATTTTGACATGTTCACATTCAAGGTCAAAGGTCAAGGTCACGAGTTCTGAAATCGCTAAAAAATCCTTGTAAACACGATAACTTGAAAAATATTTGTACTATCAGGCTCTTATTTGGTGTACATCAACTATGGAGAAAGGCCAAGATTTGAAAAGGTTTTCGCTAACATCCGTCAAAGGTCAAGGTCACAGCGAGGGCACGACTTAAGCATGCTTTTGCGAAAATGTCTTATTTCAACTATTAACACTTTGAATCATTAAAGGATTGTTATACACAATGAAAAGTGATCAATGATTGTGTGACCTTGAATTTTAAAGGTCAAGGTCACGAGATAGGGTCAAGGTCACCAGTTCTGAAATCACTTTATAATTTTTTTTCATGAAGGTATCAACACCTCATATATAGCTTCTTTCTTGTACACCTGGGGAAATATTTTGACATGCTCACATTCAAGGTCAAAGGTCAAGGTCATGAGTTCTGAAATCACTACAAAAATCCTTGTAAACACGATAACTTCAACAACTTCTGTGCTATCAGGCCCTAACTTGGTATATATCAACTATGGAGAAAGACCAAGATTTGAAAACGTTTTTGCTAAAATCTGTCAAAGGTCAAGGTCACAGCAAGGTCACAACTTAAGCGTGCTATTGTGAATATGCCTTATGTTAACAATGGACACTTTTGAGTCATTGCATGATTGTTATACACAATGAAAAGTAATCATTGATGGTGTGACCTTGAAGGTCAAAGTTCAAGGTCATGAGATACTGGTTAAGGCCATGTTAATCTTTTGATCCAATTTTGAAATCAGAAATAGGTTTTAAGAACAAAGTTGTGAAAAGTGACCCCAGTGATGATTTAACTTGTAAGAATAACTTGAATAATGAAAAACCTTTTGTCCAAAAAAATTCCCATTTTATTTATGCTGAGGAGAAGGCGGAACAGGGAAAGGCGAGACCCAAAGTTTCGGAGCTGCTCTGCTTTTGCGGTGTCCCGCAAACGCTCTTCTAGTTAAAATATGTGTGTGGGTCAAAGCTCAACTGTATTGTTTCACTCCTAATGTTAATGGTTCTTGATAGATTTCTGTATCTATTTCAGATGATAGTAGCAGGCTACATTCTGTCCATGTTCACTCAGATTGACGAGGAGCAGAGACGTCTCACTCCCGGAAATACGCCCATACGCCGCCGCCGTCACGATAGTCAGACCCAGGTAGATGTCTCTCATATGAGGATGTTAATATCCTTGATACGAAGTAGTCGGGGGTATAATCATCACCATGATGTGTACATTTGCCTTTTGTATGTTTCATACCCTCATTTGCATAATTTATGCAAATTTTCTCCTTTTTTCGACTTCGCCATTCACACTTTTTGTTCCACTCATAAATTAGATACTAATTGTTCAAATGTCTTGTTACTTGATACATATAATCACCACGATGTGTACATCTGCCTTTTGTATGTTTCATACCCACATTTGCATAATTTATGCAAAATGTCTAAATTTTTGGACTTCACCATTCACACTTCTCTGTCCCTCTCATAACTCAGACACTAATTGTTCAAATGTTACGAAACTTGATTCTTATAACCACTGATGTGTACATCTGTCATTTGTATATTTCATACCCTCATTTGCATATTTGTATATTTCATACCCTCATTTGCATATTTAACCCTTACGTTGCGTATATATATTTTACCATTTTTAGCCCCTGTGGCGGAATTTACAGGCTCGCAGCTCGCAGCAGTAGTTTGAGCTTAGGCACTAACGAGCTCTGCTGGCGGAATTTCCAGGCGGCAATTCCGGTACCGTTTTTACGAAATATACTGCATCTACATGGCGAATAAGGACTATATACGGGCGTTCAATACAAATTCAAGTAGCGACACCCGTACACAAATGGCTAATTCACACCCGAAACTTTGAATGAATTTTCTATGATTTTTCGTTTTTATTCTATTACTTTCGAAAGATTGTCTTTAATTCGGGCCTCGTAACATCATAAATACCAAACGAAAAAAAATCCATTTATATACGGAATTGAAGACAAGATGTCTAGCTTCACAATGATATAAAAATTATTAGAATGCGACCTTTGGTTATAATTCTATAGCTATGTAAAGTTTGTCTTTATTTCCACCTATAAAATCGTCAATACTTACAACATGTATGCGGCATTGCAAACGGTCGTTCATCGCACTTTTCCAAGAAATCATAATCTCGAACCAGTTGACAAATAAGCACATGTCAACCCAAATATGGTTATGTTGTTTGACTTTTCAAATAAACGCTAACCTCGAACCATAACTGATGAACATATGTTGATTAGTTTGTGTGCCGTTTGGTTTCACATGCCTCTCAGAAAGGTAAAATTGTATCTTTATTTCTGTGAATAAATCTGCGCATTTTATATAGAATAAAAGATTATTCTTTTCGGTTAATTGTGATATAAAAATTATGAAAATGCATTCAGTATTTTAGCCGTGATAAATGTTTTAGAAGTTGTGATAATCGCTGATTGTTTCAAAATTTATGAAGTGTAAACATGACCTTTTTCACGGCGCTTGCTGTGTCTTTATTATTTTTTTGAAATTTTCTAATTTTATATGGGAATGTAGTCCATTGTTTCCCCTTTATTTTGCCGTATTGTTTTTTGAAAACAAACAATTCGCTCACATGATATGAAGTGCTGGAGTAAGGCGATTTGCCGATTTTTTTCCCCGTCTCGCTAGATGCGAGGCAGATAGCAGGTACGGGCGAGACAAACCCGAGGCAATACAAACACGTGGGTGAAAATAGCCCCAAGCGAAATAAGGCTTCGGAGCGGAGCACGACACAATTCGCCTTTTGTAAAGCTAATTATCGATGCGTTACGGGTCAACAATGCACACGCAATTTGGTGTGAATTTTACTTGATATTTCGACCGGACATTCACACAGACTCGTTATCGTGGCTATCTGCGAGATGTATGTAAACAAGTTTTCATGTGGCGATATACGGACACACTTCGTCTCGCATTTCGCCTGGGGGGCAAATATAATTATTACTGACCCGGTAAATGCACTAAGTCCAACGTACGGGTCTCGCCAAGGGTTCTAACATTTTTCTCTATGAGCCTCCCGGATAATTACGGGACCCGCAAGTTAAGGGTTAATGCCATTTTTCGACTTTTGCTTCCAAAACATGCTTACAAGTGTATCTATTAAGACATGCTTACTCTGCTTTAATAATACTTCTGTGGTCTGTTCATACAAAAGTCTAAACATTGATGTCCTTTGACTTCTTTGACATCTTACCACATCTATTTCACGATACATGTAATGCCTGTTCCAATCACCCTCTACACTCTCTAGATTCACCAATGTCGACTTTGAGCTATGTCAAATGTCAGTAATAGATTCTCCTCCCCCCCCCCCCCCCGAAAAAAAAAACCCCGATCAAAACAAAAGAAAACCCGACAAAAAAACCTAGCCAAAACACTCAAAAATCTGAAATGTTGCTGTCAAGCCAACCAAACACCTGTCTTCACCACACATACCTCCCAAGCCTCTGCGGACATCTCTGCGTTCACCAATGCCAAATTCCAGCTATTTCACTTACCAGTAATGTTCGGAGTATAGTTTTCAGCTAGGGGAGGGATAGCACATTGGGTAGCTACTTTGATCAAAGAGGTCTGGGTTCAATTCCATCCAGGGTTCTGCAACTGTTACCCCCCTTCCCCCCCCCCCGGAAAAAAAAAAAACCCAACAAAATAAAACCTACCTACCAAGGGTGGATTTTTGGATACGGGTCTCTCCGCCCAGGCCATTCAAACACTGCTGTGTACTCTTGAAAGCAGGATTAAACCCCAACTCACTCACTCACTCACTCACTCACTCACTCACTCACTCACTCACTCACTCACTCACTCACTCACTCACTCACTCACTCACTCACTTACTCACTCACTCACTCACTCACTCAGACACTGCTGTCTCGCTGCCCCTCTGTGTTCACCATTGCCTTCAGTTGACAGTAGGCTTAAACTTTAGGAACAGATTTCGAGAGGTTTAGATTACAGCTTGTTAACCACACCTTTCTTCCTTACAGAAACATCTCGATTCATCGGCCACACCTTCAGTTGTCTCCTACGCTCAAGATCTCGTACATGGGGAGCTGGCGCAACAGATGTTCTCGTGAGTTTTACATTAGTGTTCTTCTGATTGAGTTAATGTTTCCATAACAACACACATATTCAGGGACATAAGGGACATGTTATTTTGATGGACCCCTTGGTGATCACTCCACACCGGGGGCGGGATAGCGCAGTGGTTAGCGCGTTCGACTTTGGATCAAGAGGTCCGGGGTTTGAATCCCGCCAGGGGCACGGCAACTTTGTCTGCAGTAGAGAACTGGTCTACGCAGAGTAAGGTTTGGGTGCAATGCTTCACTGAAGTTTGAGCGTAGTACCACCCATGGTTCACTAGTTCCAGTCGATGCCCGCAGGTTTCACCGCAATGCATATAGCCACATGGCATTGCGGGATTTCTCACTGCCATAATACTAGCAGCCGCGATATAAGTGAAATACTCTTGAAAACGGCGTTAAACCCCAACTCATCTCACCTCACCTCTCTTCAAATCTGTGACAATATATAAGTTCATTGTCACAACAACTCATAATCCATCAAATTAATACATGTATTTTACTTGAGTGGCAAAGTGTATTGCTGTGCAAGTTGCAAACGCTTGTAAATCACCAAAACATCAACCATTATGACGAAATAACCTTGGCTGTACTTGAGTGATACAATATCCTTGCCCGTCCTTATTTGTATAAACTGTCTTACATTTTCAGAATCACACAGAAGGTCCAGAAAAAGCTGGCAGGAAGTAAGAGTAACCATGGCAACCTAGCTGCCGAGTTTCCTCAGTTGCCCGGTTCTCACCTCCCCCTCAATAACCCGGCTCTCGAGTTTGTGAAGGCCGTTTGCAAGGTATGGAATGATCTTTTGGACTGTTGGAAATCAATTCCTTTTACCCTTTTGGGTCTGATGAAGAAGAAAATTCAAACTTTGAAAAGTTAAATTAGAAAAAAATGAATCTTTTTTGTGAAAAAAAAATGAATTTGAAAAATAAAATTTAAATTGACACTTTCATGAATCATATAATAAAACAATTATTGACTTCAGTTTTTCAGTGAATCAAATGTTTTATCGACCTCTGAAAGTTTTGTTCACCTCGGCTGTCGCCATAACTGTTCTGAGGTTGATAAATCATTTGAATCACCTCAACTGAAGTCTATAATTAGCAGCTCCGACTAAGTCGGAGCTGCTATCAGTGTTTGCGCAGTTTCCGTCGCCGCCGCCGCGCGCGCGTTTTGTATTCGCTATAACTTTTTTCCTAGAAGGTTTTGAGAACTCATATACATAACTTCTTACTTATGCCCCTGGGGAATTTTTTTGACATGTTCATATTCAAGGTCAAAGGTCAAGGTCAAGCGTTCTGAAATCGCTAAAAAAATCCTTGTAAACACGATAACTTCAACAACTTCTGTGCTATCAGGCCCTAACTTGGTATATATCAACTATGGAGAAAGACCAAGATTTGAAAACGTTTTTGCTAAAATCTGTCAAAGGTCAAGGTCACAGCAAGGTCACAGCAAGGTCACAACTTAAGCGTGCTATTGTGAATATGCCTTATGTTAACAATGAACACTTTTGAGTCATTGCATGATTGTTATACACAATGAAAAGTAATCATTGATGGTGTGACCTTGAAGGTCAAAGTTCAAGGTCATGAGATATTGGTTAAGGCCATGTTAATCTTTTGATCCAATTTTGAAATCAGAAATAGGTTTTAAGAACAAAGTTGTGAAAAGTGACCCCAGTGATGATTTAACTTGTAAGAATAACTTGAATAATGAAAAACCTTTTGTCAAAAAAAAATCCCATTTTATTTATGCTGAGGAGAAGGCGGAACAGGGAAAGGCGAGACCCAAAGTTTCGGAGCTGCTCTGCTTTTGCGGTGTCCCGCAAACACTCTTCTAGTTATATATTATTTTACAATAAGAACTTTTAAGATCTTGACTATATTTATTGAAATGTATTACTTAGACTGTCATAGAACAATTATTCATGGCAAAATTGTTTTCTGATATAAGTAGCAAAGTGAATTTATGTCAAAATACCAAAACACTGTAACAAACATTATCCTCTAAAAATATGTTGCACTGAATTTCAACGTAGCACCACCCATGGTTCATTAGTTCCAGCCGATGCTCGCAGGTTTCACTGCAATGCATAGCCACATGGCATTGTGGGCTTTCTCCCTGCCATAATACCATGCCAGCAGCCGCGATATAAGTGAAATACTCTTGAAAGAGGCGTTAAACACCAACTCACCTCACCTCTTCTAAATTCTTCATCAATCTGTCTGCAGGTGCTTGAGCTGGACACCAACATCACCATTCAGGTGACCAAGTTGAAGCGAGATCTCCTAAAACTGATCGGCGTCGGGGAGTTCGCCGCGGAGGCAAAGTTTGCTGACCCCTGTCTCTCGTATGTTCTACCAGAGGTGAGTTCTACTGGCAAACAATACAGTCAAACCCTGTTTATATGGACCCCTTATATCTGGAAACTCGGCCATCTGCACAGTAATATTTCATATCTTCTCTATGTATTTCTATGCAAATGATGATTCACTTAACCGCACGACTTGCTATCAGTATGATATTCAACTGTAACCAAATCGTACGATAAACGGGGTCTCACTGTATTTCATTTGACGTGGTTGTGTCTGCACCATTAGTGATCGTAGTCAATGACAGAACTACAATGATTGGCTCAACTGAAAATGTTTACGGTAGTCTGGTATACAGGTTTGTATAGTCATCACTGCCGTCTAGGCGAGTTGTATTTCGATGTTGTTTGCAGCGTAATTTGGGGCTAAAAGTAAGTAAGTTAACAAAAAGTTGCCCATGTCCAATTAGTATGAAACCCAATAAAGGATCGGCGGTAAGTTTTGTTATATGTCGTTCTGTATGTTTTGAAATATAAGCCACGAATGTAGTCGAGTCGATAGGTTTGAAAACGAAACCAAGATGGCGGGTGTCGCTCCTTTAGCCTATTGTATAGAGGGGGCGTGGATACTTTTATATACATTGTATACATTGAGATCTTGGGTATCTACAATTTCCTGCAAGTCAGGGGTCCCTACAGAACTTCTTACTGTTCTGTTAGATAACTGCTGTCGGAGGCTGCGTTTGATTTGCAGGAGTATCGAGTTTGCAAATCAATCTCTTGTCCTTGGCAGACTCGACCCTGGGGTAGAGCTGGAACACACTCCCCAAATTTGCGAGAACAACTCGAGTTGTGACGTCACATGCATTCTGGGTAGTGAAGATTCCTCTCCAAACGAGTCTTTATACATTATGAATGAAATAATAAATTTTATTAACATAATTTCATGTTTATAAGGAAAAGTTAATTGTTTGTGATGTAAGTTTTGATACTGTGAGTTCGATGCATTTGATTTGGGTAGTACCACCGCTAGTTCCAGCCGATGCTCGCAGGTTTCACCGCAATGCATAGCCACATGGCGATACGGGCTTTCTCCTTGCCATAATACTAGCAGCCGTGATATAAGTGAAATACTCTTGAAAGCGGCGTTAAACACCAACTCACTCACTCACTCATTTGATTTGAGACGTCAAAACCCATGCGTCGACTCAACCCTAGTGTTGTTAAATCAAACGCAGCTAGAGTGGCAAAAGGCTAACAAGGTTTACAGAGTTGTCTCCCTTATATCATTTGGAACTCTCAGTCTAGTGCAAAGATGGAGTCGTTAGAAAGTTTCACAAAGTAACGAAAAAGTCATTGTTCATTTATCATAAATAATTTTGTTCACAACACTTCACTCTCAATGTTAATGTTCAGGCAGTTTGAAGTACAATGAGAAAAACGTTTTGGAACCTAAACAACTCTAGAGTTAACAAGAGGTCTTTTAAAATGACTTTAAATGTTAAAGTGTTATCTTTATTGCATGTCTTTCTCTATAAATCTTTTAACAATTTATTCCAGGTTATCTGCAAATCCTGTAACCACATACGTGACCTTGACCTCTGTCGTGACCCCTACCTCAGCCAAGATGGTTCAGGGTTAGTACAATTTATACATTGTCCCTCTTGATATCTATCTCTTTCAGGTATTCCGTGCAATGTGATTATGTCAACAAATCATGGCGGCCATATTTGACGCCAATCTCTTCCCACAGAGGGAACTCCCTTCAGATTTTCGATCCTAACCTCTGTTCTACTATGTTGGTTTTCTCAGCTAGAAATGGAGTGTCCTGATTGGTTGCATTTGAATCTAGTCGTGCAATCAGTGACGCCGTTGTAAAAGTGACATTTGCCAATTACACATCATAGTACTATTTTTTAAACAGAAACGCAAGATAACATTTTCTCGTTTATTGTGTTTTCCTCGAATTACGCTATTTGATTTTGTGAAAACGAACGATCATAAACATGCTGATAAATAAAGAAGACCAAATCAGAGACAGTTCATTTGTGTGTTATTGACATCAGACCTCCCGAAGGATATATGCTAATTAGCAAGACCCTTTACAGTAAAATGCTAAGATCTTTGAAGTCACTCGGTCGACATAGCAGGTGTGATTTATGGATAAGAAGCAGGGATACAGTATGAGGTTCTCCTAGAGAAATCCAGCCCTTACAGAGGTTAGGATCGGAAATATGAAGGGAGTACCTCTGTGGGAAGAGATTGATTTGACCCCTGGGGAATGATGTTGGGGAAAGACGATGATGAATTCAGCTGATCTCTGGTGGTATAAGGTGATGTAATACAAATGCAATGCGAAACAATACATAGGGAGTAATATTAATTTTTATTATTCTCTTCCTTTAAATCTTGAACAGTTCAACATTTTTGACAGACAAAAGCTTTATTCAGTAATTTTTTCCATATGACCTATAATACAGTTTTGTTTTTTTGAGATTTTACAGTCTAATTTCAAAAATCATTTTCCAATAACATTGACACAGATAATATGATATTGGAATTTCTAGAATTCAGCAAATTTATCATTAATTGTTCATCTTTATGCACAGTTGAAATCATAGGTAAATATCTGTTTCTTTCAACATTTTGTTGTTTATCAACAGTGGGACATGGGCGTGTGTACAATGCAAGGCGGAGTACGACACGTTAGAGATAGAACAGTCACTGGTGGATGCAGTTCATCGCAAGTCTATGGCCTACGTTCTCCAGGACCTCAAGTGCGCCAAATGCAAAGGGGTAAGTATTTCAGTTCCTTATATTTTGTTACGTTTGAGAATTTAGGGTGACGCTAGAAAGGGATATGGGAATATTTAATTGTTTGTATTAAGATATCCCATTAAAATACTGCCATAAGAAAAATATGCAATATTTAAAATGAAGAATTCTATCTCTGATTTGAAATTATCCCATCACTTTTCCTGAAAATCTCAGGTGGTTCCAGGAATTTTCAATGGGGGGAGATTTCACATATTCGCGTCACAGTACTACACCGTCACAACATTCGCAGGTTTTGTTCCAGAAAATATAGAAACCAGGGACACTTTTTTTCGCCCGCTTCACTTTGAAACTAACCCCTGGATTCCTAGGTGGCAAAAGGCTTGATGCGCTGGGTTCATGGTAAATTATGGTTTAAACAATGACCTTGAAGCGAGTGTCAGTGTCGCACATGCATGACGAAACAGTCCAACTTCGTCTTAATTGCCCGAAATTGTATTTTATACTTCTGGCATTGGAAGAGCGACATTTGTTCAAATAAGTTCTAATATTAACTCCTGCCCATACTGTCCACTCGTTCTAAAGAGAACATTCGTATGGCATGAGATCTATCGAGCGCTTTCCAGCGGAGCAGATTTCACACTCTGTTGTAATGTCAGAAGTATTTTTTGTCATGTACTGACAATGACAAATATTCACGCATTTTTAAATAATTTGCATACATTAATAATACATCATCAAACATAAATTTAACGTAATAACATGATAGACTTTGGACAACATAATGTGTTGTAATAGATTGTCAACAAATTTATGATACATATATGCAATGAACAATATTCACAGAAAAGGTGAAATAATGCAAGTGATGAAATGAAGCCTCGGTGTCATAACGAACGGCAGACATTGTTGTTCACGTAAACTCCAAGGGGAGGGGCGTGTATAAAAGGAAAGCGCTGATTGGATCTATAGAAAAGCCATAGACTTTTTTGTGATTGGCAGTTATATTTAACGCGAGTCGAGCCTTTTGCCACCTAGGAACCCAGGGGTTAGTTTCAAAGTGAAGCGAGCGAAACAAAGTACTCCTGGTTTCCAGGATGATTACTTCTCTTTGAAGTGAAACTAAGTAATCCATCTTTGATTCCTTCAAAAGAAGGAAAGCCTAAAAATTCACCATTCCTATAAACACTTTGTTTCCCAGTGAATTTAGAAAGGTTTAGGTTGAGTTCATGACTTTGAATTGCAAATGATTGTTAACTAGGAAGTCATAATGCCATCCTTTCGATGACCATAGCTTGTTCATCTGGAAGATGGGCGAATTAAAAGGAGTGACTTCGAACACTGTTCTTGGTGTGCGGAACATGCTCCCATGAAAAAAGTTGTGCATGCCGCATAGCATGGGAGCATGTTGCCCACACCAAGAACAGTGTTCGGAGCCACTCCGTTCATTTGGCATGTTCCCAATGTTTGAAAAAACTTTGGTAATGGAAATATGCAGCAAGGGCGGTAACTCTCAAATAGTGAAATGTACAAATGATTGCAAGCTTTTAGATTTTCAATATAAGTTTATCTACAGAACAATATATACAAAGAAAGAACTTTTGAGGATGAAGTTAGTTGATGATGATACATGCTCTTTTTGTAAAAATACCTCAGAAGATATATCACATGTGTTTTTTGACTGTGACTTAGTTAAAATCTTCTGGCATAATGTAGAATATCTCATAAATACTCATCTCCAATGGAGTATTACCCTTACAAAATTCATTATCATGTTCGGATTGTTCTCGAACAATAAAATGGTAAACCATATTATTCTACTAGCCAAAAGATTCATTTATGTTTCAAGTATCAAACAACATGCTCTTTCTTCTGAGACATTTTTTAAAATCCTAAGAGAAACATGTAAAAGTGAAAAATTCATAACTAGAAAAAACAACAGGACAGGTTCCTACATTGTAAAATGGAAACATTTACCTGTCATACTTGGTATAGGCTGAAGCGCATAAAATTTCAATACCCCACCCAGTGTGCAAATGATAGTTCTATCTCTGGTCAGATAGCCTCAATAACTTTGCTTTCACCGCAATGCATAGCCACATGGCGTTGCGGGCTTTCTCCCTGCCGTAATACTAGCAGCCGCGATGTAAGTGAAATACTCTTGAAAGCGGCGTTAAACACCAACTCACCTCACCTCACCTCAATAACTTTGCATTTTTATTCTTATATGTTTTATATCAAAACGAATGTATATTCCACTACATGAAATAATGATATTTACAAAGGATTAAATATCTATTAAAGATGGTATTTACAAGCTATTTACAAATATTAAAATACTTCTTTACAAAAATAATAAAGGTAATAAATATCTATTAAAGATGGTATTTACAAGATATTTATTATTTTGTAAACATTTGTAAAGCTTTGTAAAGCTTTGTAAAGCTTTGTAAATATGATCTTTAATATCGTTGAAAAGTTTTGTAAATATCATCTTTGACTTTGAAAATAAAATATGACTTTTGATGAAAACAACTAACTTTGATTTTTAAAAAAAAGAATTTGATGAACAAATAAATTGATGAAAAATAATAACTTTGATGAAAAATAATAACTTTGATGAAAAAAAAATACTTGAATGAAAAAAATAACTTTAATGAAAAAATGACTTTGATGAAGGGAAAATATCTTTGATGAAAAAATTAACTTTGATGAAAACATGACATAGAATTTAAAAAAAAGACATTAATGAGAAAAATGAATTTAATGAAAAAAAATGTTTTGATTAAAAACAGACTTTGAAGAGACTTTGATGACTTTAATGAGAAAAAATGAATTTGAAGGGAAAAAAATTACTTTGATGAAGAAAAAATATCTTTGATGAAAAAAATGACTTTGATGAAAACATGACTTTGAATTAACAACAATGACTTTTGATGAAAAACAAATATTTGATGAAAAAATGTATTTAATTAAAAAATGACTTTAAAAATTACCTTGAATAATAATAAAAAAGGCTTTTGATGAAAAGAAAAATTTGATGAAAAAATGAATTTGATGACAAAATGAATTTGATTAAAAAATGACTTTGATAGAAGAAACCGACTTTGATGGCTAAAAAATATCTTTGATGAAACAAATTTATATTGATGAAAACATGACTTTGAATACCAAAAAAATTAATTTGGATGAAAAAAATAAATTTAATGAAAAAATTAATTTGATTAATAAAATGACTTTGATGAAAAAAAGACTATAATGAAAACAATGACTATAATGAAAAAAATTACTATAATGAAATAATAATTTTAATGAAAAACTGACTTTGGTGGGAAAAAACGATATTGATGGGAAAAAAATGACTTTGATGAAGAAAATCTTTTATGAAAATATTACTTTGATGAAAATATGACTTTGAATTAACCTTTAGCCTGCTGGATTGTTTTCAGGTTTTTGCAGAGAGCGTCAGATTTGTAAATTTGTAACAATTACGTCACATGGGTATCCTTCATTTAAAGTTTTTCTCGCCTTAGTAATTAACATAATTTTAAAATAATTAAAATAAATATCTGAGTCACATTTTTTTCTAACTTATTATTGTCATGAAAAATTATTAATTAATGTAATATTTTTCAAATATCAATTATTTTTACACTTGTCTATGGAAAAAATGAAATAATACAGTAGTTCTAAAATTGTACTACATTTTAAAACTCGAATTATTTTGTCAATAATTATTTATGCAGCCCAATTTTTACACCATTTTGTTCAGAATTAAATGTTATACCAGAAAAAAATTATGTTGATGATATGTGTTTTCCTTTCAGAAAACAAGAGCCCGTCATAAACGATCTCCGTTGTATTTATAAAATTACGACGTAATTTGTAACAATGGATATTCCTCAATGAACAATGCATTTACTTCCGTGAGAAATATTTGCAAAATAATGCATCCATCGTAATAAAATTTACACAAAAAGTTAACACATCTATTCACTTTTCTGTGTTCCAAATATAAGCATATGACATTACAGTTTTTATATTTTCCAACGTCAATCAGTCATCGATATCTCGAAACATGACAGTCAACAAACACTCGCCGCTCGCCATTGTTATGCATTTCCTTCGCCGATTACAGATTTGTTCAAATCAAAAAATCTAATGATCTAAATCATTTTGAAAATATTCCGTTTAAAACCAAAGTTAGAACACATTTTTCCAAATGTCTGTTGAATATTTAATGTAAACATGGTCTTGAAAAGTTTAAAAATACAATCAAAATTTCGTTCGGGTAGCGTTGTCGTATTGTAAACAATGTCACGTGATTAGCTTGGTTGTACAAAATTGATCATGTGACCATCAATGTTTCGTTTGTCATTTCACTGTAAATTCGCCGATTCAAACACTAGTTATTCACATTTATTCTTTGAAATGTAATTGTTTGTCATTCTTGTTAATTTCATGGATGTTATAACATGTGCATTCATTTAATTCGTATCAGAACAAAATATTGTATGAAAAAGCCGAGACGACACAATGGCCTCCATTTGCAATGAATTCGAACTGACAGGTCTATCTATGATTTCGTTTGAAAACGGGTATAATTTCTATCAAATTCCAAATGAAAACTTTAAAATAATCAACATGAATCATTTAGCAATTGTATTCATACAATTATTTCACATAGACGAGACTTGTTAATTCGTAATTTACTTTTTAGCGAGATAGGGTTACTGCTACTGTTTCACGGCTCCATTTCAACTTGTGAAATCGCAGATCGGAAAGTCGGTCCATGTCATGTCAAGCACATTTCGTAGTTCGAATGTAAACTCAAACATGATAATATTTTGTGATAATGGTAGGATATGACACTTATTTTTCATATATGTATAAATTATAATCAAAATGCAAATTTACTCACAGTGATTTTAATCGTAAAAACAATGTTACATCCGGGGGCTTGGTGAACTTATGCAAATTTATCGGGTCGTCAACAGAGACTCTACGAACTAGTGAAATAATTATTACAACCACATTATTTAATATTTGATCGATTTTTATAAAACTACATCGTTTTTAGTGTTAATTTGATTAATTTTAACAATTAATAACACTCTATGGTTAGATCGACGACCATTTCTAAAAATAGATACAGCTTCCGCTAGCTTGACGTTCACTTTGAGTCGCGTAACATTGGAAAATAGCGGGAACATGTCATGGGGGTGAATTGAAGAAATGGCCGATTTGGCACTGCTATTGATGACACGTTGGATATGTTACTATATTTGGAAACAAGAATTGACAAACAATGCACTGATACATTTTTATTTATTTGTGGAAGATTTTGAGATTCTAAAATATGTAAGTGAAATGCTTTGTTTATTTTCACGTTTTTTTTCAAAAAGTAATCGGTTGATCTTTTCATTTGCCGACATTTTCGCAAATCTCCGATTGTTTTCTAACAGAAATAAATTCAATGTCCAAATTTGTAAATCAGCTAGATTAGGATATTCTGAACATAGTGATGTGAAAGTTATGCATTTTGCATGCACTTACTATAGAATTTCAACCAATTGAATCGAGTAGGTAACATTTTTATTATGACGTCAAACACGCACCTGCAGGCAGTTTTGTGATTGAAAATACGTTCAATATTTTTAATTCATCATTTCTCAATAAAATAAAATTGTATATGGATACTAATTACATCATGTGAAAGCCCATTGATTTCTCATTCGGAAAATGTTAACTTTTTCATAAATCAGGGAACTTTGTCACAGACTTTTGTCGTATGCATGTCAAGGGGTCAAACGTCATTGACGTATCAATACGTCAACCCCCCTTGGGCTTGATATCAAGCCTGCAGCAGGGAGCATCTTAAGAACAATGACTTTTGATAAAAAAAAATATTTGATGAAAAAATTTATTTAATTAAAAAATGACTTTAAAAATGACTTTGAATCATAAAAAAAAGGCTTTTGATGAAAAGAAAATTTTTATGAAAAAATGACTTTGATGACAAAATGAATTTGATTAAAAAATGACTTAATAGAAGAAACTGACTTTGATGAATAAAAAATTTCTTTGATGAAACAAATTTATATTGATGAAAACATGACTTTGAATACCAAACAAATTAATTTGGATGAAAAAAATAAATTTAATGAAAAAATTAATTTGATTAATAAAATGACTTTGATGAAAAAAAGACTATAATGAAAACAATGACTATAATGAAAAAAATTACTATAATGAAATAATAATTTTAATGAAAAACTGACTTTGGTGGGAAAAACGATATTGATGGGAAAAAAATGACTTTGATGAAGAAAATCTTTTATGAAAATATTACTTTGATGAAAATATTACTTTGAATTAAGAACAATGACTTTTGATAAAAACAAATATTTGATGAAAAAATGTATTTAATTAAAAAATGACTTTAAAAATGACTTTGAATCATAAAAAAAGGCTTTTGACGAAAAGAAAATTTTTATGAAAAAATGACTTTGATGACAAAATGAATTTGATTAAAAAATGACTTGATAGAAGAAACTGACTTTGATGAATAAAAAATATCTTTGATGTAACAAATTTATATTGATGAAAACATGACTTTGAATACCAAAAAAATTAATTTGGATGAAAAAAATAAATTTAATGAAAAAATTAATTTGAATAATAAAATGACTTTGATGAAAAAAAAACTATAATGAAAACAATGACTATAATGAAAAAAATTACTATAATGAAATAATAATTTTAATGAAAAAATTGGGAAAAAACGACATTGATGGGAAAAAAATGACTTTGATGAAGAAAATATTTTATGAAAATATTACTTTGATGAAAATATGACTTTGAATTAAAAAAAGAGAATACTTTAATGAGAAATATGAATTTGATGAAGAAAAAAAATATCTTTGATGAAAAGATTGACTTCGATGAAAACATGACTTTGAATTAAGAAAAAATACTTTGGATGAAAAAAAAAAATAATAATAATTTTGATTAAAAAATGACTTTGATGGAAAAATGACTTTAATGAGAAAATGAATTTAATGAAAAAATGACTTTGATAAAATAAACCGATTTCGATGGGGAAAAATGACTATGATTTTAAAAAAATGACTTTCATGAAAAATCATTTTGATTTTAAAAAATAACTTTGATGAAAACATGACTTTGAATTAAAAAATGACTTTTGATGAAAAATTAAATTTGATGACAAAATTAATTTGATGAAACAAATGACTTTAATGACAAAAATGAATTTAATGAGAACAATTATTTTGATTAACAAATGATTTTGATTGAAAAACGGACTTTGATGGTAAAAACTGAGAACAAAAATGTCTTCAATGAATAAAACATTGATAAATTGAAGTATTTATTTCTTCCATTCATTAATCAATTTTGCTCACTTAGTTTGTATGAAGTTCGAGCAAGAATATACTATGTATTCACTAACGCTAATATACTCAAACTGTGTCTCCAATTTGATTACATCTCATGTAAAGCAACTAAATAATGTTTGTGAAGTCACATGAATGTCTTAAGTCAAAAATTGTGTTATTTAGTGAGGTTTATCAACTTTAACCGAAAATAACCAGTTTAAGGTCAGTCAGTTCATTATAAAGAAAATACAACCACTTAAAGTCGTGGTCATGATCGAAAACAGGACATATAACCTTGGCATGCTGCAGCCATAAAGTCAAATGTATAGTTGGAAACTTTCATAAAATAGATTCTACTATAGCTTTTAATAGATCTTATAACGAGTAAATACGAAAAAGAGCCATATACGTCGGCTACTACACGTTCATGAGACTGTTCCTAAGTTTTCATTGAAAAATATATAGTCGATAGAAAGTAGAGTAAGATGATATAACGTAAACCAGCACCTACTGTAATATGTACACTTTAGAACCATATAAAGTATCATGCTGAGTATGCATCTTTAAAAGAATATGTTTGCATATGACCACATGTTCAGGTAATGTTTCATTTCTAAGTATCCAACATCTAACTTCCTTTACATTTTATTTTTTGGAACTATTTCCATGTACAAAAGGAGCGCAGGTGAGTTCAAAGATAAAACCAATAACAACCGATCAGCCTAATGTTATCATAAGAAAAGATAACCATGTATAATATTATCATTATAACTATGTCTAAACACTACATGATCCTACAGGGTATGAACAATACTCCAGGCGTAATGTTGTTATCTTTGAAATGTAACTAATCACTGATAGAACGGGGGAAGGTGATACGATGTTTATTTCATTCCTTAATCTCATTAGTTAACCATAAGTTTATAAGTTAAAAAGTAAGTCCTACATACATAGTGTTTGACGACAGAGAGAATGAATGAAAGATTGGCATGTAAACCCAAGCAGTAGTGATCTAAATTATCATAGGTTTAACAGACATATCCCGAAAGATAATCTTATTTAATTCATTCGGCCTGAATCACAAAAATACATAACATAACACCTGTGAAATGATGAATTATTTTAAGAACTAGAGCAAGCTTAAAACAACTTTTATTGACAAAGTATGTTGAGTCATCTTGGTGATAACCTATATCTTACAGTGTGTTTACTGCTCCACTACTGCTTCTTAACTTGCAGATTTGATAATCAATTACGTTCAATTACTGGTAGATTTTAGAAATATGTCTAAGTGTTTATCATAGGACTGCCTTTCAATTATCCTACATCAATTTACATATTATCAATCACTTTTGTTTGTTCACTTAACCTCTTAATTAGTCATGTTAATGTTATGTGGGATAATATCTGATTCTTTACCACTTACCATTTCGTTTTCACAAAAAGCTATGTATAAACGATCGTATTGACCAGGTGTACATTTTAAAGAAGAAATATTCATAGAGCATTACATTTCTTTGATTGGCATTCTTGAAGTTAAGTTGATGAAGAAGAGATATACGATCATGTACATTAACATTTATGTTTGTTATGTCAAAGCTGTTCTCAACTGTTCACATCGACATTCACAGAAATGGGTAACTTGCAGTCATACTGTATTTTTAGGTATAGCATGTTCCATAGTGAAGTTTAGTATCTCAAAGATCAATTTTAAATGGATGGTTTCATACCTGTGACGATTGAAAACGATCGTCGCCTTGATATAAACAGTACGAGGGTTATAAACCAATTAGTGATCATATGTCGGCATATGCCGTCAGCACACACGATGCGTCCCAATGAATTACGTAATAGTTTCATCAAAGGCGGCCGCGTTTCCCAGATAAAGCCTTTCAAGGTCATTGTGCGTGCTTACGCTCATTAACACAGAGAGAAAAGAAACTACCAATTTGAAGTATGTTAAAGTAAAATATATAATTAAAACATTTTAATTGCTGACTTTTTCATTCTTAACTAGTTTTTTGTTATGAACTTAATAAAATGTATACTTCACTTTCCACTTCACAAGGCCATAGAACGTCTTTGTACATGGTGCTGAGACAACCTTATAGTTCTAATACCCGGAAAATGAAGGCAATGAGAGTAACTATAGATTAAACAGTGAAGAAAGACACCTATAAACCTGTTCTCATTGACAATTCCATCATAGAAGTTGTCCCAGAGTATAAGTATCTCGGCACTATTTTTTATGAGAAATTCAAACACAGATAGCATCTACAAGAATGGTCAACAAAGATTTGTTTTACCTAAAGTTAAAGCTTAAAATGTCAATACCTTTACACTTGTTCTTTATAACACAAGTTTTATTCAAAACCTTCAGTTATGATTTCCATGATGTTTCATCTGGTTATATTGACACGATCACTTTACAGTCTTATATTTAATGAATAGTTCGTTATGAGTTAAACAATTCATCATAGGCCGATAGGCTCATTTCAACTATCACACTACTAACCTTCATGAAAGTGTATACGTTTGAATATAAATGATTAATGATAGAAATTCAACACATGTTCTTTAAGTATTAAATTAAAATGCTATATACTTGTTGATCCGCCTGTTCTTTATTTTTAAGATTGTATACGGAAGAGTTTCTGTTATTGGAGGCAGTTTCATACTGCCATAATACAAATCAAATTTAGTATTGTTATGTCGCAAGCTAATACAGCAGTAATCATTATAATAATTAGAAATATTGCCATTTAGATAGTGAGGAAATATAACATGGTTATATTTGGGATAACACTACCTTCAATAGTACAAATTCCTGTACTTTTTCGGGCCGAGTCCCATGCGGGATTCGAACCCACGCCCTAAGAGTAAGGCAACTATCGCCAGCATTGACTGTACCAACAGCTTACCACACGACCATTTCGCCTCGACTCGACCATGTCGAGGCGAAATGGTCGTGTGGTAAGCTGTCGAGGCGAAATGGTCGTGTGGTAAGCTGTTGGTACAGTCAATGCTGGCGATAGTTGCCTTACTCTGAGGGCGTGGGTTCGAATCCCGCATGGGACTCGGCCCGAAAAAAAATACAGGATTTTGTACTATTGAAGGTAGTGTTATCCCAAATATAACCATGTTACATTATAATAATGCGGTCAAGCTGTTACATTATATACATCTGTATTTCATTTTGCAATGACTCTTTTAGTCAATCTCATTTTCGCTGAGCTTCACTGACGGCGGTCAACCAGGGACTCAAATAGGAGTCCCTGGCTATATACAGGAGCAATCGTCATGTGTGAATGTCTATCAGAACAACCTCTTAAACGACGCGTCTCGGTCGGTGTTATGTAACATGTGTATTCACTCTTAAACAGGTATCCTGGTGGACTGTAACACTGTATTCGGTTATATTGTATTGCAGCAATATTCAGCTATTCATCTATCAACAATCACTAAAGACACTTTCATATGGGTATCTAAACTAACTGTTATAATGACAAAGAGGTACCAATTTGCGCCTTTGTCTCAACGTACACTGTTTGAACATCAAATAGCTTTGCAATTTGACTTGATTAGGTAATTTATTGCTGTACACTAGCCCATGAATGTTTCATTATCTGTTGAAACGATATTTGAAATTCCAATTGTAAAATTGCAATGACATTTACATGTTATAGATGTGAAAGGGATGACTATTTTCTAAACTACAAATAAAATTATTAAATAAAAGATATAGACAATATAGACCTGGATAACAGGTCACATAAAGTCTATAATACTATAAGGTATTTATAGAAGTAGAACATGTATTACTACAAGTCATACAATAAAATGAAAACATAAAATAAGCACACATGTGCCACAGGCTCATGTTCCGGTGTAAAACAGTTTGGGTGGGGTGATGTTTCATATTATCCTGCTCAAATAAATTCATGGATGGAGATTTATATATACATGTTCATAATTGCAGACTCAAATACCTACGCTAGATAAACTACCGGGAAGAAGACTCACCTCAGTTGATTTTACCATACGTATGATATTCAATTGCAAATATATCAAGTTTTCGATGTCATAAAACAAAACTGATAAGTACAGTTGTTTAATTAGCAGTTAAAGAATACTTCTACATGTTTTAAATTATTTTTAAAAAAACGAAATTTTAAAAATTTCGGTAGTTTATTTCACTTTCCTCTACTTGACAATTCTTTGTGTATGTGTATTGGTATTTAAATATAACCCTCTCATCAGAGTTGACGAATATACATCCGAATACACAACCACAGCTAGTCGCCCAGTCACCCAGACAATGTTAGCTTAATTGCGGGTCATAAACCAGGCGAGAAATTACGCGTCATACATTGAATATTTCGTAATTAGAAAACCGCTATGTATGTTACGTTAGGTCTTTGAAGGGCATTTAAACCCTTCAGTGGTATGCGTGACACGTAAACAATTTACCCATTCAACATGGATTGTTCTTCTTGGTTCATTACCCTGAATCGATATTGTTGATATGTTTGTAATGTCATTTATAAAATGTCTGGTAGGACAGACGGACTGTTAAATCAATGCATGTTTAATTGATGTATCGCTAAAAGATGTATGCACTAGTCCTTTTTGAAACGTTGTATTTTTAAGGAGTGTAATGCGATTATAAATGTCCATAGATTTCGTAAGAGTGACTAATCACTACGAAAACTTAAATACTAGTCCAGCCAAATCCCCGATTTGAAATGATGTAATGACTTAAATAAATTGATGGATTAATTGTTTCGGACCAATTTGTATAAACATATCCTTTAAACATAAACAAATATATTTACCTGTCACCAATATTTTGATTCAACCAAATATAAGACAATCACTTAACAATACATATTTATCATATCAGCTAACTAATGCGTGTTAATGGGACATATTTAAGGATCCGTACTGGTTATTGAAAATGTATCTTTAAACTAATTTTAAGAAATCAAAGCTGTATACATGACAACTATGAGCTTTTTTGGTTTCTGTCTGCAACAATATGAAAACAAGCATGATATACTTTAATGTTCTGAATGTGACATTTCATACGAACTTACCAGCTGTGTTCATTTGCATCAGTATGATATCTATATATTAAAGCTATTAGTAGGCGGTTTGCTGCAAACGTACTACATAGCACAACCATTTAGTTTTAATGTAATATGGTTCATAAACAAAACATACATTTATACATTTTATCATTTACAAATACAAAATCAAAATTGTCACATCTTCAGACGGTTTCAATTTATTTCCACAAACGATACTTTTCATCGATGTTTTCCATTTTTTTTATACAATAATTCTTAATATCCAAAACCAGTAGACACGCTCTTGCGTCATATACACGTAAATATTTGATTGATTACAACAGTTTTAATTTGGGATCCGAAAACGAAGGACGATGGACAGAACATGACATTTTTATTATTTTTATTGAAAATATTTAAATAAGTACAAATCATACCCCTACACAATTGCAAAACAGACATTAATACATATGAGACAACAATAAAACAGAAAACCTATGTTAGCTATCTCGAAAATACAATTCAATTTGTTGAAGGATGAATACTTGTCCTATATACAGTGTACACGTGAATGTGTATTGGTCAAAGAAGAGACTACTCTCATCAGAGTTCACAAATACACAACCGAATATACATGTATGCAAAGTCGCGAATACACGCTATTGAGCCCATCTAAAGATAGCAATTGCAGGTCATAAAACATCCTGTACAATACACGAGAATGGTAAGTAATTGAAAAATCTAATCTGTTCTAACTAACTGTAGTATAACAATATCTCATATTCGTAAATTTGTTTTTATAGTTTTATGTTATATGTACATTTATGAGTACTTTTGGGCTCGTATGTGTCATTTGGATACATATTTGAGAAGTTCACCATTATTTTACGGCACTTTGTCTACATTATGAACTTGCTTTTTTATATTTTACTGTTTTAAAAAATAGTCATCACACATTTAACGTTGTCTACCTATTATCTGTGCCTGACTCAATAATTATAGATACAAAATATTCAATCATTCTTGCTGTACTGTAATGATATGCGGATGTAAATTTATTTAAATAATATAAATGTTTATCACGTTTTAGTAATTATGTGTCTTATAGGTCAAACCTGACGGGTTAGCACATGTTACATGTTTGTT
The DNA here is from genome assembly GCA_936450465.1 of Gibbula magus. Classification (NCBI taxonomy): domain Eukaryota; kingdom Metazoa; phylum Mollusca; class Gastropoda; order Trochida; family Trochidae; genus Gibbula; species Gibbula magus. The sequence continues at coordinate 43,089,695 of OW388298.1, forward strand.
CATATGCGTTTGTATGTTATAATTATGTTCAGTGACACTACCCTTTTATAGGAAATGAGTTTGTTCTTCGCCTTCTATATCGTGTGGATAGTAATAGGGCAGTGATAACGTTACTGTGGGTTGCATATACCGGTACTGATTCGACAGTCGACTGCAGTCTGGTCGCATTCTGGTATTCAACCATTGCCAAAACTCACAAAAAGACGTACTCGATGTCTTATGATAATTGTAATTATATTGCAAGTTGTCTGTCTGTCCATTTTGTTTAAATTGAGAACTACGAATTGAAACAAAGTGGTCGTTATTATTTGTCTATTAATAGAATAGTTTTTATTATGTTGATGAGGGTATCAGTCTGCTATTTAGACATTTGTGTACATGCATGCGAGAATATCTGTTAATTAACAGAATACGCAAATTTGTTTATTAAGACGCACTGTGATTGGGTATATCACAACGCTTCAGTGGTTGTCGTCGTTCTAATTGATTTATTGATTCGCAACAGTGCATATGAGACATGAAAGACTCTTTTGAACGTACCTCTCACAGTTTGGAGAGCCGGAGAGAGATCCGGGAATGGAGACGGAGAGAGAGAGACGGAGTTCTATACCCATAGAACTCACTCAATATGTTAATATGGCTGTCATCGGTCACTCTCCAGCGGATCGAGGTCGCGCGCATGTGGAAGAGGCTTTCTTACATCGATCATGATCGACTGGTCTATGCTGTGAACAACTGGTCTAAAGGTTTTCGCAAATCATGGTATAACAATGTCCAGAACTGGATACAGTCCTTAAACTTAAACATCTTAGACATTTGCAACATATCATCAGGTGATTTTCTACTGATAAAAGATCGATTGTTATTGATTGACGCAGATGAATGGGTGAATCAGTTATGGAATGACCGGGGTCTAACAAATGGTAATAAGCTCCGTACATATAGATAGTTCAAGTACAGTCTGCACGCTGAGGCGTACCTGAGTAATGTATCAAACCGACGTCATCGGAGTGTATTAGCAAAACTGAGGTGTGGCACTCTCCCTCTGGAGATAGAACTCGGAAGATTTATCCGTCCCCCTACTCCTCTCGAGAACAGAATATGTAAATGCTGTGATCTTGGCGAGATTGAAGATGAATTCCACTTTCTGGTGAAATGTAGCCTCTATGCAGAAATCCGTACGGATATGATCCATAAATTATATAATAATTCACTGTCGTTATTATCTCCACATGACCTGTTTATAGATATAATGCAGAATGACGCTAAAGCTAAGGTTTTAGCCGCTTCTATTAATAACATGTATGACAAACGACTAAAACACCGTACCTAAACTTCTTTCAATCGTGGTATTATTTGCTATGTATGTATTTTATCCATATGTCTTACCTATATATATATATATTTGAATGTTTTATATTGTATGATCGTGTCTCATAGGCCTGATTGGCCGGATATTTTCACATTGTTAATGTGGTTTTAAAATGTGATATATTGTGTATGAAAATATGTGACACGAAAATAAAATAATTTTCTTCTTCTTCTTCTTCTTCTGTTAATTATTTAGTATATATATATATATATATATATATACAAACGGATATGAATAAACAATGCGTCCTAATAAACAAATTTATATATATATATATATATATATATATATATATATATATATATATATATATATACAGAGGGTGAAAGAGAGAGAGAGAGAGAGAGAGAGAGACAGAGAGAGAGCAGACAGGGAGAGAGACAGAGAGAGATATATATCTTCCTAACTGAAGGATCATTCGCTACCCACACAACACAGTGTTGGCGTCGTGTAACTAGTTTCAGGTTTTTAGATTATAGTTCAATTCTTGTTAAAATCTTTAACTTCAGTTTATAGGCCCTCGGCCCATGTACAATGCATCTCAACATTACAATTTTATTGAATAAACAATAACGTTTTACAAATACATTAATTAATTATAATGAATTGACATATTTTCTTTGCGCAAGTGCTTCTAGTATGTAATTAGAAAAAAATCATAGGGTGTTTCTACAATTACTTATAACAGGAATACATAATGAAAGTGAATTGAATCGCAGTAGACAAATATTGTTAATTGTGAAATATAGTTTTCGGGTTGTACTAAGCTCTCTATGAATCACATCGTAATAAGAGGGAATATTAAACGCATTTAACTCTCCCTTGATTATCATTTTGCCTGTTTGTTGACTCTGTATTCGCTCACATATTTAAAATTGTTTATGTACAGTTATAAATGTTATATGCAAACATAAAGTTAAGATATCTCTAAACAAGGTTACACATGACTTAATATCGAAATAGTATATGTTTGAAAGTAACACAGTGGTCAAAGCAAAGTCGTTACTATAATGTTTATATGAAGAATATATGCTCCCAAAATGAAATAAGCTAAATCTTAAGGAAGGACACATTTTGATTGAAACACTATTATTTACACATAATCACAATTATTTGAACACAAGCATTTTACAAGTGGTTCTTATACTATGAAGCTAACATAAAGTTTCAACACTGACGTTTATTATTTACTAACATGAATAACCCACAATTAATTTGGCAATGAAGCTAGCACTAATTCTGTAATTAATTTATTGCCACAATAAACAAGCTATCCAAAAGCATGTTTAGAATCTAGACAGTTTACATTTCCGTTACGGATCGTTAATCACTGTTATCGGTACAAAGAACTATTCCCTAATTAATTTATTGCCCCAATAAACTCGCTCTCCAAAAGGATCTACATAACCTATGCAATTCCAATAGGGTTCGTTAAATACATATTTTATGTGTGTGTACATTGTCTGTAATTATATCTTTTAATGTAATGAGGTGAGACTTAAATAAACTATCTGTCTGTCTGTCTGTCTGTCTGTTTACATGTCCGTTACGGGTCGTTAATCACTGTCATCGGTACAAAGAACTATTCCCTAATTAATTTATTGCCCCAATAAACTCGCTCTTCAAAAGGATCTACATAATCTATGCAGTTCATAATTCCAATAGGGTTCGTTAAATACTGTTATCCTTAACGATACTTTGTACATTTACAATATGGTAACTTTGTATTTGAGAACAGAATGACATTAGAATGACGTATACTATACAACCACACACGCATAAATAGTATGAAAAGACCATATATATGGTTACAATTAATAATGATTCATTTTCCTATGTTAAGACTTATCACATTGACTATATTTGAAGCTTTTATACGTATGTGTATTGTAAATCTAGCATGCGTCAGTAATCTTTGGAATTATTCAAGAATGCAGTGTAGCACTTTCGAAATTAAAATGATGTTTGAAACCCAAACATTGATCGCTAAATCTATGATATATCTTGACTATGACTATGTTTAACTATCTTTTGACCCTGATATAACTGTTGAATCACGTGTCACACCAATAATCAACTATAAGTTTCACTGAATACAACTATACGCCAAACAAACCATTCATGTGTTACATTTTATGCCTTAGTCATTGTCTATGTTCTCAGCATAGATATTTAAGCTCTCACACCTGCGTCTACCGCCAGGCACATGTATCCCCAGCTCCCAGTATATCTCCTGACTGGCATTCTCCTAGTCTGTCATCCAGACCCTAGAGCAAAACATTCAATTTACGACCAACCCAGTCTAGAAAATTATAGCAAGTCTAGATTACTCAGCTCTTAAATTAAGGCACCTTTAGGGGTCCATTTGGTATATATATTTCAATTGTTTGTAAAATGTTGCTGGTAAGAAACAAAATGTTTCTGTGACACATGTTAGTCTAGCATTCTCCCTACATCAACCTCCCCCATTCACCCTGCCTCAGTCATCTTACATCCTCATCTGCACCATAGGCCGGCTCGATCCATTCTCCCAACCCCCAGTCACTCACTATATTCATTACTGACTATCCCCAGCTCCCATCTTCACCTATCATTTTATCACCGACTCTACATCAACCTCTTCACAACTCCTAACATTAGGGCAGATTACAAACTGTGCCTCTACATGTACATCTACAATGAAATTCAATCAATGTTCAAAAACGCATTCCTAAACCTGTCAAGTACCATATACCACAACCCCAATTGGCCCACAATCAACGACTACTATCCTGGCTAATGTACACGCACTTACACCACTCTCATCCTCCAGTTATACAGTGAACATTCGCAAACATACATACACATGCACTCCCCTCCAACCTTCCAAACCAACACAGGCAACGCCTGCCACCCAAACCCCATCACTACAGACACACGCGCACTCTTGCCTCTCACCCTCCATCTCAACACTGACCTACACCACCCCACACACAAACGCCAACCATAACGAAACCCCAGTCACCCTACTTCACAACTTGACCACCCCCGCTTCAAACCTACACTCCCTTCTTACCTTCTTACCCCCAATCTCTATTCAGTTCACAAAGTCACCCGAAACCTCCAACCCCTAACCCCCCTCTAATCCCCGCAGTCCGCCGACCCCGACCCCGACCCCGACCCCAAAAGCCAAAATCCCAACCCACACCTCCATCCTTCCCCCTACCCCTCTCCCCACTCACCCACACACTCACAAACCTTTACAACATTATTAAAGATGATATTTACAAATATTTAAAACAGATTAAAGATGATATTTACAAATAACAGATAACAAAATACAGATAACGTTACTGTGGGTTGCATATATATTTACAGGTACTGATTGCAGTCGACTGCAGTCTGGTCGCACTCTGGTATTCAACCATTGCCAACACTCACAAAAAGACGATGTCTTATTATAATTGTAATTATATTTCAAGTTGCCTGTCTGTCCATTTTGTTTTAATGGAGAACTTAGAATTGAAACCAAGTTTTCGTTATTATTTGTTTTGTCAAAAATTAAATATGGGATTATTTATTGACAATTAATGGTAATTTGGACATTTTATAAGGTCAGCAAAACATGATGTTAAAAGTTATTGAATGAACTTCTTATATTATAGAATAGCTTGTATTATGTTGACGAGGGTATCAGCCTGCTATTTAGACATTTGTGTACATGAATGCGAGAAATATGTGTTAATTAACAGAATACACATTACAATACAATTTGTTTATAAGGACGCACTCTGATTGGGTATATACACAACGCTTCAGTGGTTGTCGTCGTTTTAATTGATATATTGATTCGCAACAAAGCATGTGAGACATGAAAGACTCTTATGAACGTACTTCTCACAGACAGAGAGAGAGAGAGAGAGAGAGAGAGAGAGAGAGAGAGAGAGAGAGAGAGAGAGAGAGAGAGAGAGAGAGAGAGAGAGAGAGAGAGAGAGAGAGAGAGAGAGAGAGAGAGAGAGAGAGAGAGAGAGAGAGAGAGAGAGAGAGAGAGAGAGACAGAGAGAGAGACAGACAGACAGAGAGAGAGACAGAGAGAGAGACACAGAGAGAGACAGAGACAGACAGACAGGGAGACAGACAGACAGACAGACAGACAGACAGACAGAGAGACAGACAGACAGACAGACAGACAGACAGACAGACAGACAGACAGACAGACAGACAAACAGAGAGAGAGACAGAGAGAGAGACACAGAGAGAGACAGACAGACAGACAGGGAGACAGGGAGAGAGACAGACTGGGAGAGAGACAGACTGGGAGAGAGACAGTGAGTATTACAGTTATCTTCCTATAACTGAAGGACTGTTGCCGGTAGGGGCCATTCGCTACCAACAAGTTTCAGGTCTTTAGATTATTATCTTTCTGTCAGCCCGACATATGTTTAAAAAGGGAAATCTCTAAGATAAAGAATACCATTGCAAAATGACACAATTATAATGACATCGAAAAAATCTTTATTTACTTACCTGTCTATAAATAGTGTTATGTTTCTGTTGTATGGTATATTGTAGTTCAATTCTTTTATTTCGATTTATAGGCCCTCGATCCATGTACAATGCATCTACACATTACAATTTTGTAGAGTAAACAATAACATTTTACAAATACATTAATTAATTATTATGAAATGACATATTTTCTTTGTGCAAGCGCTTCTCGTATGTAATTGGAAAAAAAAATACAAGGGTACAATTACTAGTTAATCCATTGACAGGAATATATAATGAAAGTGAATTTAACTGACGTAGACAAATATTGTTAAATGTAAAATACAGTTTTCGGGTTGGACTAAGCTCTATATGAATCACATCGTTATATGCTTATATGCTTATCTTATTTTGTAATTAGAGGGAATATTAAACGCTTTTAACTCTCCCTTGATTACTTTGCCTGTTTGTTGACTCTGTCTGTATTCGCTCACATATTTAAATTTGTTTATGTACAGTTATGAATGTTATATATATATACAAACATAGAATTAAGGTATCTATAAACAAGGCTACACATGACACATATCAAAAGTGTTCATGTTTGAAAAGTAACACAGTGGTAAAAACAAAGTTGTTATTATAATGTTTTTATGAGGAATATGCGCCCAAAATGAAGTAAACTTATCTTAAGGAAGTACACATGTTGATAGAAATACTATTATTTACACATAAGCACATTCAGTAGAGACAGTCTATCGAATTCAAGTATTTGAACACATGCATTTTACAAGTAGTTCTTATATTATATAGCTAATATAGATTTTCAAGACTGAAACAGTGACATTTTTAATTTCTGCACAAAATTAACTATATGAATAACCCACAATTAATTTGGCGATGAAGCTTGCACTAATTCTGTAATTAATTTATTGCCACAATAAACAAGCTATCCAAAAGCATGTTTAGAATCTAGACAGTTTACATTTCCGTTACGGATCGTTAATCACTGTTATCGGTACAAAGAACTATTCCCTAATTAATTTATTGCCCCAATAAACTCGCTCTCCAAAAGGATCTACATAACCTATGCAGTTCCAATAGGGTTCGTTAAATACTGTTATCCTTAACGGTACCTGGGACATTTACAATATGGCAATACAGCTTTGTATTTGAGAACAAAATTACATTGGAATGACATATACTATTCAACCAATCACGCATAAAACGAGGAAAATAGTATGAAAATACCATTTATATGGTTAATAATAATTATTAATCTTCCTATGTAAAGACTTTAATATTTGAAGCTTTTATACATATTTGTATTGTAAATCTAGCATGCGTCTGTAATCTTTGGAATTATAAAAGAATGCAATGTAGCACTTTCGAAATTAAAATGATGTTTGAAACCCAAACATTGATCGCTAAATCTATGATACATCTTGACTATGACTATGTTTTACTGTTTTTTGACCTTGATATAACTGTTGAATCACGTGTCACTCCCATAATCAACTATAAGTTACACTGAATACAACTATATGCTAAACAAACCATTCATGTGTTACATTTTATGTCTTAGTCATTGTCTATGTTCTTAGCATAGACATTTAAGCTCTCACACCTGCGTCTACCGCCAGGCACATGTATCCCCAGCTCCCAGTATATACCCTGCCTGCATTCTCCCTACATCAACCTCCCCATATCCACCCTGCCTTAGTCATCTTAAATCCTCATATGCACCATAGGCCGGCTCGATCCATTCTCCCAACCCCAAGTCACTCACTGTATTCATTACTGCCTATTCCCAGCTCCCATCTTCACCTATCGTTTTATCACCCACCCTAGATCGACCTCTTCACAACTCCTAACATTAGGGCAGATTACAAACTGTGCCTCTACATGTACAATTACAATGAAATTCATCCACTGTTCAATTACGCACTCCTAAACCTGTCAAGTACCATATACAACAACCCCAATTAACCCACAATCAACGACTACTATCCTGGCTAATGTACAGGCACTTACACCACTCTCATCCTCCAGTTATACAGTGAACATTCGCAAACATACATACACATGCACTTCCCTTCAACCTTCCAACTCAACAAAGGCAACGCCCGTCACAACTAACTCTAACCCAAAGCTACTTCCCATCACCCTCCAGTTCTACACAGTCAACACCCGCAATCCCCAACTCGGCAGCCACCCACCTCGCCAATTTTACTCCTTCAAACATACATATCAATGCACTCGCCTCTCAACCCCCCCCCCCCCCCCCCCCCCAACTCAACACAGGCAACGCCTGCCGCCCACCCCATCCCTACAGACACACACGCATTCATGCCTCTCACCCTACAGCTGAACACAGAAAAATGGTATCCCCTGCACCACCCCACACACAAACGCCAACCACAACGAAACCGCAGTCACCCTACTTCACAACTAAATCACCCCCACTTCCAACATACAATCCCTCTTCTCACCCTCAATCTCTATTCAGTCCACACAAGTCAACCCAAACCTCCAACCCATTACCAACAGACACCCCTTCCCCTCCAATCCCTGCAGTAGGCCGACCCCGACTCCTGCCCAAAAAAACCCCGACCCCGACCCCAAAAGCCAAAATCCCAACCCACACCTCCATCCTTCCCCCTACCCCCGCGCAGACTCTCCCCACTCACCCATCCCACGTGGTATCAGTCACCTTCACTAATTACTACATACATTAAGATGCTATTAACAAACCTTTACAGCATGATTAAAGATGATATTTACAAACCTTTACAACATTATTAAAGATGATATTTACAAATATTTAAAAAAGATTAAAGATGACATTTACAAATATTTAATACAGATTAAAGATGATATTTACAAATATTTAATAATATTTACAAACATTTACAAACATTTACAAATATTTAATACAGATTAAAGATGATATTTACAAAGATTAAATATCTATTAAAGATGATATTTACAAAATAATAAATATTTGTAAAGGTAATAAATAGCTTCTTTTCACCAAGTGTTCAATGCCTTTGTTTGTCATATGAAATGAATGTATGAACTTGAAATGGAATAAAAAATAAAAAAAACTCTCAAATAGTTTTGACTGCAAACAAGGGCAATAACTCTGAAAATTTCCTCTGATTCTAGGTGAAAGGGAACAACATGAAAAAGTATTGTTCCTGCGCAGGAGAATACATCAACACCGTCTCGCTGGCTGACTTCGGAAAACAACTCAGGACTTTCTCTGGCATTGCAAGGTATGTTCTAGGTTTCTAGTGTAGTACCACCCATGGTTTGCATGTGCATCTGTTGCTTGCAGGTTTCACTGCAATACATAGCCATATGGGGTTGCAGGCTTTCCCCCTGCAATAACACTAGCATCCGCGCTATAAGTGAATTACTCTTGAAAGCGGCGTTAAAGGCGCTGTAGCACGTTTTTTCGCTGAAATAAGTCGATGAAATGAATTTGAAAAATAATGTCAACAATAGTAAAACACCCTTCTCTCTTCGGAAAATCAAGTTACAAATAAGTGTATATGGTTCCGTAAAGCCATGGGAATTTTTTTTGTCATTCGAAATAATAAAATGTGTTAACAATAAAATGGCCGCCATGCAATTTTGGCTTTATACGCAACACCGTTATTACCACAACGGATAATTGGTTTTTGTAATAAGATGTTTTACCCTCTGAAGTAAATATAAATGACATAAACTATCATTATAAATGAGAAATTTGAAAAAATAAAATTTGCAAAAAACGTGCTACAGCGCCTTTAAACCCCAACTCACCTCATCTGAAATACTTTTGAAAGCGGCGTTAGACTCCAAATCACCTCACCTTACCTCACCTCACCTCAACTCATCTCATCTCATCTCATCTCATCTCATCTCACCTCACCTCACCTCACCTCACCTCACCTCACCTCACCTCACCTCACCTCACCTCACCTCACCTCACCTCACCTCACCTCACCTCACCTCACCTAACCTCTAGGTTTTAAATGTAGTGACACCAGATGGCAGATAGGTGTGCTCAGCCTGGTCGGTGTGTTGAGATTAGAAATAATATTTTGCTTATTTCAAGCATGTGTTAAGCAATTGCATTTAGTGCTTTTTAGACAGTATTTTCACAAAATATGTGATTTGAGATGAAATTATACAAGAATCTGTGGTACAGACTCAAAATCATCCGTGTAAGTGAGAGATATACTCATTCTTTTCCCTGTGTATTGGCGCCTCTGAAGGTTTCACAAGGAAAACTGTTGGATATCATTCTGTACATGAGGGTATAATTGTCTTTTATCATCCAAAACTGGGTTCCACAGGAGATATCGCTTGTATGAGATCAAGCGATATCTCCTAGGAGATATCATTTTGACAGTAGTTTTTTAACAATGCCCTGTTGTCGTCAGTTACATGACATCACAATGATTTTGCATCATCAAGTAATGACATCACAATGCTATGACATCATAACCACGATGACGTCACAATGCTATGATATCACAGCACTGGAAGCCAAATGGCAGTTTTGTGTTCAGATATTTTCATTTTTCATTAAAAACTAAGAAGAATGATATTGATGATAAATAGAATCTCACCCTCGTGTCTTCTGATATCAAATATATCAACACTCGTTGATAAAAGTCAAAATATCCTCGGCAAGCCTCTGATATTTGTAACTTTAATCAACTCGTGTTGATATATTTGATATCAGAAGACACTTGGGTGAGATTCTCTATATACCACACTTACGGTCGAGTGTAAACGGATACTATTTCAAAATATATGGAAATTTTAAAAATCTTGTGTTCATATTCTTCTGTGAAAAAAATTAATTAGGAAAATTGCTTCCACAAAATTATGCAGATTTCTCAGTCATAAAAAGTGTAGGTATATCAGAAAAAGTGTAGGTGTATAAGCTGATACACCTACACTTGTAACAAAAGCAACCATAGCAATGAGACAACAGATTATTATTGGGTCATTATCACTATTTCTTGTTTAAGTCTTCAGCCTAAGATAATATATGATGCATAGACTGATGCGCTACAGAGTCAATGGTTAAACTAATTGTTTTTCTCCTTTAATTTTCAGTCATTACAAGATGGTGCTACTTGCAGAGACTGTTGATTGGCTTTTGAATATGAACCCAGCCATACCAGCTTTTTAGGACAATTCGTTGAACAATGTAGATGTTTACCTTGAACATACCAGCTTTCTAGGGACAATACATCGTGATGTTTGCCCAGTTTTCTATGGACTATTCATCAACACATCTTGGTGTTGACTTAAAGATACCAGCTTTCTAGGGACGATACATCGTGATGTTTGCTGGGTTTTATTCTATGGACTATTCATCAATGCATCTTGGCGTTGACTAAAACCAGCTTTCTAGGGACAATATATCATGATGTTTGCCTTGTTTTCTATGGACAATTCATCGATGCATGGTTCGCTAGTTCCTGCCGATGCTCGCAGGTTTCACATGGCATAGCCACATGGCGTTGTGGGCTTTCTCCCTGCCATAATACTAGCAGCCGCGATATAAGAGAAATAATCTTGAAAGCGGTGTTAAACACCAACTCACCTCACCTCGATGCATTTAAAGATACCAGCTTTCTAGAGACAATTCGTCGATGATAGCGTAATTTCCATTGAAGATGTTTGTTTTCTAGTGAGGAGACATGTGAAATGTGATACTTGTTTGAAGATATCAATTGACTAGAGACAATGCATCAATCTTGATACTAACCTTTAAGATAGCTGCCTCTTAAGGACTATTCATGGACGTATCAAAATGTTTGCCTTGAAACCAGCTTTCCAGGAACGATTCACCGATGTATCATGATACTTATCTTGAAGATACAAGTAACATCGATGAATCACAATACTGGTCAATATAACCCAGAAATATCTGCTTTCTGGAGAAGATTCATCGATGCATCACGATACTTTCCTTGCTGGTCAATATAACCCAGAAATATCTGCTTTCTGGAGACGATTCATCGATGCATCACGATACTTTCCTTGCTGGTCAATATAACCCAGAAATATCTGCTTTCTGGAGACGATTCATCGATGCATCATGATACTTTCCTTGCTGGTCAATATAAACCCAGAAATATCTGCTTTCTGGAGATGATTCATCAATTCATCATGATACTTTCCTTGCTGGTCAATATAAACCCAGAAATATCTGCTTTCTGGAGATGATTCATCGATGCATCACGATACTTTCCTTGCTGGTCAACATAAACCAAGAAATATCTGCTTTCTGGAGACGATTCATTGATGCATCACGATACTTAACTTGATCATCGTGAACCAAGCAGTACCTGCTTTCCCAGAGACGATTCATTGATGCATCGCGATACTTAACTTGATCATCGTGAACCAAACAGTACCTACTTTCCCAGAGACGATTCATCGATGCATCACGATACTTAACTTGATCATCGTGAACCAAACAGTACCTGCTTTCCGAGAGACGATTCATTGATGCATCGCGATACTTAACTTGATCATCGTGAACCAATCTGTACCTGCTTTCCAGAGACGATTCATTGATGCATTTAGTTAAAATAAAAAACCTCATCAATTTTGCAACAGTGTGTTAACATTATCACCACTCACGTATAATAAATTGATTTAAGATTTAAGCATATACCTAAAACTTGAAGAGAAATGTACATATAGATAATCTTAAACTTACTCATGATGATAATCACAATTTGAAGAGAAAATCATGTTAAAATTACATGCGTGAACACTTGTATAAAATAAAGGTATGAATAAATTCATTCAACAAAAATATATTATTAAGTTGACTCAAGTTCAAATATTTTGAGAGGAGATTGAAATGTTCATTGTCATCAATTTGCAGCAGTTTGTCAACATTATCAGTGCTCATGTATTGTCAATATGTTTGTGCATAGCGTTAAAGTTATATTTGTAAATAAATGATGAATTTACTATTTCTTTTCATTTATTCAATTCATAGATTTCATTAAGTTTAATATTAAACCTTTCAGAATTCCAGCAGTACAATTCACATATAACCTTAAAGGTACATCCATTGTGTTGTGAGGGGCATCCTCGGTTACCCAGGGTTTTATATATGCTCCGTTTCTCTCCACTATATCACCATGGGAAACTCTGTCGGCTAAATTTGTACTAAAATTAACCGCCCTTGGTCGGCGTGACAAAGTCTGTAACCAAAGAAAATACTCAATACGATAAGACGATAAGACGGAAAGGGTCAAGGGAGATAACCGGTGACGGATGGCTAACAAAATGACCTCGCGTGGTTTGTCATTGGTTCGCAGGTCCAAGCTGCGTAGCGGTTTGATTGGCTCACGCCGGCCAAGGGCAGGTAATTTGAGTACAGTCAAGCCGCGATAATCCGGCCACCGATAATCCGAATCTCACAGTTTCCGAACGGTAGGAAGATGTAACCAAACTAATCTCTATAGTAGTCCTTAGTACTCAGTAGTCCGAACATTTCACTATCCGAACGTTTTTGATGAAAAACGGAAGCGTTTGGATTATCAAGGCCTGACTGTACATATTTCTCTGATGAAATTTCCCAGGGGTGATATAGTGGAGAGAAACTGAGCATATATAAAACCATGGGTAACCGAGGATGTGTGAGGGGTCAAATATACAAAACGTTATAAACAGTGCTAATTTATCGAGAAGTATTGACTGTTGCCTAAAAGTACCATTTTAATGGTTATTGGTTCAGTACAGTGGCGATAGAAAGGTTAAAGAAGTGATTTCTGATCGAAAACCGGACAATGCACCACGATTGGCGCGCGTCAATCAGTCAAACAAATTTGGAAACTTATTCACAACAACAGAAATACAAATTTGGGTTGATATTCAATAGGTCATATAATTACTGTGCATGACAATGTGACGTGTAATTTCGGTGTCCTCACATGTATAATGATGTTATTATATTTTCATGAAAAACTAATAATTATGATATATTTGGCAATTGGGGATGAATATGCAAATTGAGTGAACTTATTGAACTGAAATCAGCACATATGGTATTTTGGCACGTATTAAAGCCAAATAAAATTATGAAACTAAATGGATGCCTCGGGAGCTGAGTTGCATGTTCCCTGTGAGTTGAGAAGGAAAAAAGGAAAGACACTGGTCATTACACCAGGGTAATAATGTGTGTGTGCTTTGAACATGCTTCTTTGGCGTGGAGTTCAGGACAGTATACCGGTAGTAGTCGACTCTACACTTAATTACTCATGGTGAGGTCATTATGTGAAATACAAGGACTCAAGACCTGACTCCTGAGGTGGTCTGACCTGACCGAGACCGCGGGTCGAGGTCAGGTCAGACCACCAAGGGGGTCAGGTCCGAGGTGTTATATATTAGGGACAAAATAAGTTAGGGATATTAGATGTTTTATGATTAATATTTCATTAGCATGTCAAAAAAATAAATATTTATAATTTCAAAAATTTAAAATATCCCTTATTATTTTTTTTCAGGATAGATCAAGTCTATTATTTTCTTTGTGTTTTAACGCGCACACTAAAAAAACAAATAAAAAAGAAACAAGGTTTATGAGTAAGTAAAGATATTTAAATACTGTATACAGTTTTTGGTGTTTATTTATTTACCATTCCATTCAAATATGTAGATCCCACAGATATTGAAATGAAAGTTTTACCCGACTAACTACCTTGTTTGAATTGTATAATCATTAAGGGTACCGGTATATACAAAATATGTAATGGAGAATGCATTCGGAGCTGTGGATTCGTTAAAAATAATCAACAAGCCACGAAGGGGCGAGTTGATTATTTTAAACTAATCCACTGCTCCGAATGCATTCTTCATCTTATTCCATATATGACATCACGAAACACGCATATGTGATTATTTTACATTTGAAACAATAAATTTCTGGGACACCAAAATCAATTATTTTGCAAATTTCGGTGCTCATTGATTGGATATGGTACAAGTAGCTGCGACCCTCATGAAATGGATTCTTCCACGCACGTGCAGCGCAAAACTTCACGTGAGGCAAAGTGATTGACAGCTAAAACTCTGCCTTTCCATGCCTTCCCTGTGCGTTACAAGACTTGAATGGAACGCGGGATTCTTACTGACAAACAATCCTGAGGTTTCTAACAGCGTCTTGTGGCCTAATGGCTAGAAGCGCTGACTACCAACCGAAGGGTTGAATGTTCGAATCCAGGTTCATGCATCACAAAAATTAATTTGTCTAGTTGAGAGATATTTTATGATCCTATACACCAAGACAAAATACATCAGTCTCGAAAAATGTACTCGATTAGCGATTACTGAAAATGTCTAAACCGAACACCCCTCCTGACTGGGACAGTCAATGACCAGAAGATTCCTAAATAATAATCAACTGATAACACAATAGAGTGACGTCATGACCATGGATTAAATTTGTCATAGTATGCCGGTATAATCATGATCAAAATATCATTTAACAGGATAACTGTAAATATATTGTTCACTGGGCATTTAAATCACAATCAACACATTCAATAATACAGTCTGGGGTCAAAAGTTTTCCCCACACCGGGATTTCCCATATACTTACTTACATGTTAATTATCCTTTGCAAGAATATTTTTATACCCCCGACCAACGGTTGGGGGTATATAGTAATACCAACGAGTCCGTCCTTCCGTCCGTCCGTCCTTCCGTCCGAAGACAATTTTGTCCGATCGATTACAGAAAAACTATTTATCTCATCCTTTTCAAATTTGGTACATGTCTTCTTCACCACTAGGAGAGGTGCAGTGCGAAGTTTAAAACGAATTGGTGAATTTTTGAATTTTTGGCGAATTTTTGAATTTTTTAACTTAGTCAAATTCTGAGCATTTTTTGTCCGATCAATAACAGAAAAACTATTCATCTCATCCTTGTCAAATTTGGTACATGTCTTCTTCACCACAAGGAGAGGTGCAGTGCGAATTTTAAACCGAATTGGTGAATTTTTTAATTTTTGGTGAATTTTTTTATTTTTTAACTTAGTCAAATTCTGAGCAATTTTTTGTCCGATCGATTACAGAAAAACTATTCATCTCATCCTTTTCAAATTTGGCACATGTCTTCTTCACCACTAGGAGAGGTGCATTGCAAAATGTAACATGATTTGGTGAATTTTTGAAATTTTGGCGATTTTTTATATTTTTTTACTTTATCATATTCATAGCTAGAATGAATGAAGCTACTTCTGTGTTGTGATTTGTTGACTTCATCATTTTCTTTTTCATGTAACTTTAATCAAAAGCTACTTCTGTATTCTTGTTGATTTACTATGTTATATTTCCACTGGTTATATTTTGGGAAAAGTTAAATTTTCTTTCCTTTCAGCCATAAACTGCTGTATATCTGTCACTGTGCCTTCAGGGGTGTGCTTCGATGTACCTGTTGTTTAAAGTCACTCGAATGAATCATTATGATTGATTAATTTCCAAAATAAAGTTGAAATCAGTGGTAATAGCAGTAGTGTATTATGTGACCCATACCTTTTCAAGTTACTATTATTCTTATTTTTATTTAAACCACCTTTTTTACATGAAGATCGAGTCTTGTCCTACCCTTTTCACAAACAGTTTAATCTTAGCAATTACATTTCATAGCTTATCAATCCTTAGGTGTGCAGACACCTCTCTCTTTAAGTAAAATAAAAATGTCAAACTTTAACAGTCGGGGGTATTAGTGAGCCACGCTCACTTTTTTGCTTGTTCATAATTTAAGTTTAAGTCAAATTGTTGTAAACATCTCTCAAATGATGTTAGCTGTGCATCTGTAATTTCGTTCATCTTTATGTTGATCACTCATCAAATGACATCCGACTAAAGAACAAGTTCCGTGTACCAATGTCCCATTGACCGCCATGTTAAATTATTGACGTATAATGTATATGCTTTGCTTATATGAAGAACAATTGTTTTGACACTCAACGGAAACTAACATGGAAATTATGTGTATGTAGCTGAAGTGATTTCCAATCTTTTGGTATGTATTTGATAACCATTTTACATACAGTTTAATTATGAAAATTACTCTTGCAACGGTTAATTAACATGCAAGTCTATGGAAAATGCCAGAGTGGGAAAAAACTTTTGGTCCCTGGGTGTAGAACGAAAACAGTCGAGAAGCACGTGCTTTCCTGGGTTGCTATGGCGACTTGTGAAATTGACAACTCTAGGTGCATCAGAAACACTTGTTGCTCTACAGTGCGTGGTAATGGGGATTCGCGTTAGATTCTAGTGACGCACGTGGTGGCTGCAGCTTGTCTTCGAAACCAAATTTTATCGGATTATCGTGATGTGAAAATTAATTCTCATATGTCACGTTGTAGATAAAAGATTTCTCTAGCAATTGATATGATTAGGAGGTTGTCAAAAACTATTTTTGAATTTGAAACATACTCGATTGCTCTTTAACGCCTCCGGCTTCAGATCAAGAGGCCCAGGGTTTAAATCACGCAAGTAGTGAATAATCTTTAAAGCAGCGTTTAACCTTAAAAGGGCAGTAGCACGTTTTTTTGCAAATTTCCCATTTATAATGATAGTTTATGTCATTATCCCCCGCCGCGTGTTTAGCGCGAAGCGGGGGATATAGTATTCGGCTGCGTCCGTCCGTACGTCCGTCCGTCCGTACGTCCGTACGAAATGGAATAACTCAAATACCATTCACTGGATTCTTTTCATATTTTGCATATGGGTTCATCATAGGAAGAGTAATGTTCCTACAGTAGTTTGAGACCTTGACCTTCATTTCAAGGTCACAACGAGACTTTGTCATTTTACCCTTACCCTTACCCTCAGCGGGATATCTCAATAACCATTCGCTGGATTCTCTTCATATTTTATACATAGCTTCTCCAAGGCAAGACGACGGGTTGATTAGATTTTGGTGACCTTGACATTATTTTCAAGGTCACAGCGGAACTTTGAAGTTTTCAACATGTTAATGTACATGTAAAGCTTGTCAGCGGGATATCTCAAGAAACATTCACCGGAATTCCATCATTTCTTGCACAAAGCACCTTCTAGGGATGATGATGGGCTGATTAGATTTTAGTGAAATTGACATTATTTTCAAGGTCACAGCAGCACTTTGAAGTTTTCAACATGTTAATGTACATGTAAAGCTTGTCAGCGGAATATCTCAAGAACCATTCACTGGAATTCCATCATTTCTTACTCAAAGCACCTTCTAGGGAAGACGACCGGCTGAATAGATTTTGGTGACCTTGACATTATTTTCAAGGTCACAGCAGAACTTTGAATTTTTCGACATGTTAATGTACATGTTAAGGTTGTCAGCAGAATAACTCAAGAACCATTCACCGAAATTTCATTATATCTTACAAAAAGCAAAAGGACTGATAAGATTTTGGTGACCTTGACATTATTCTCAAGGTCACAGTGGAATTTTAAATTTTTCGACATGTTGATGTACATGTGTGTAATACTTGTCAGCGGGATATCTCAAGAACCATTCACTGGAATTTCATCATATCTTACACAAAGGGTAGATTAGATTTTGATGACCTTGCCATTTTTCTCAAGGTCACAGTGGAACTTTGACTTTTTTAACATGTTTGACGGTCAATTTTGCTGATCTTGACATTATTTTTAAATTTTGAAGTATTAATTTGCGGCGGGGGATCATGTCACCTTAGTGACAACTACTTGTTTATATTAACTTTAGAAGGTAAAACATCTTATTACACAAGCCAATTATCCGTAGTGGTAATAACGGTGTTGCGTACAAAGGAAAAATTGCATGGCAGCCATTTCATTGTGAACATAATTTAATTTTTTCGCATTACAAAAACGATTCCCATGGTTTTACCGAACCATGTACATTCATTTTCAACTTGATTTTCCGAAGAGAGAATATTGTTTTAATATTGGTGACCTTATTTCCAGATACATTTTATCGACTTATTTGAGCGAAAAAACGTGCTACCGCCCCTTTAAATTACCCCATATCATAAACATTAACAACGCCCGAAATGGTGAAAAATCCCAGATCTGAAAATGAATGGCCTCAACTGAAAGGTCAAACCACAGTGGACCCTACCCTTTTACTATATAAAAGGAAAGGGATGTAACGACGAAACCACCCCATTCTCATTCAAAGTCATATTTCGCATAAAATTTTTTTATGGCACAGTCGATGCCTACGATACGAAAGCAAAATGATTTCCCTACAAAATGAGCTATAAATGGCCACAATCCAATCATTATTTCAGACGGTATGCTAGTTAAAGGGTAGGGTCTATATAGGTATATGTCTTTCAAACGCTATTTCTAAGCGATAAACGCCCCTGTGCATTGCATTAGGTTTCACAATTCACGAGTAAAGATTCATGTATGAATGGGGGGGCGGGATAGCGCAGTGGTTAGCACGTTCGGCTTCGGATCAAGAGGTCAGGGGTTCGACAACTTTGTCTGCAGTAGAGAACTGTTCTACACGCAGTAAGGTTTGGGTGCAATGCTACACTGAATTTCAGCGGAGTACCACCCATGGTTCGCTAGTTCCAGCCGATGCTCGCAGGTTTCACCGTAATGCATAGCCACATGGCGTTGCGGGCTTTCTCCCTGCCATAATACTAGCAGCCGCGATATAAGTGAAATACTCTTGAAAGCGGCGTCAAACCTCATCTCACCTTACTAATCGACGTGTGAGGAAGGCAGTGTTCATCGACTTCCCTGACAAATCCTTATCTGCGCCAGTCTATCTATATCACTGACTTGTTGAAGCTTTGAGGCATGTCGTTAACTTTTCTGTGCTAATGTACAGCACACAATATGGAGAGTACAGATGTAATGAAAGTCAACGAAATGCATCAATGCTTAACTTAGCCAGTGATGGAGATGGCCCCAAGCGAAGTTGAATTTGATTAATGTCAAACAAGCAATTTCCTATTGAAGGGGTGTAGTTTTAAAAAGGTCTGAAAACATCCTCTCTCCCCCCCCCCCCCCCCCCCTTTCAAAGTATACCCGGGTATATTCTGGGAGCTTCCACCGGTAATGTAGAAAATTACGAGGGATGTAACGATTAGAAAGAAGTGAGCCTCACACAAAGATAAAGGAAATCCAATCAAACTCATTTATTTCTTACATCATTCACAGAAAATCGGTGTACAAGTATATCAAATCGTTTGTTTTACCCGAATCGCTCTTTATAGTATTATATTGTCGAGTTGAATCACAGTAGCCATCCTCGTCATTTCTACGATTGTTGATGGTCTTTCTTCAAGTTTAAATCAATAAAGATTTCCAATGAGGAGTTGTTGAACTGCTAGGATAGTCAAGACAATGTGGAAGTCTATTCTCCGTCTATCCGCATTGGAGTAACCTGGAACACACTTCGTCATGGCAATATTCTGTTCCAGTCTCAGTCTGCTTAAAATCGACCTTGTTCCGAGGAATAAAATTTGCAAAATAATATATCTACCGGGATACGAACAGGTTCTGTAGATTCCTCGCCACAAGGTCTGAGTACATCCCGTATAGGCACGTGTTCCAAACCAGTTTAGCGCAGCCAAATCCCAGTCAAAATGCTGACCAATCACATCATAGTTTTTAAACGGTCGCTGTTTTGAAAGTATTCGGAACAGACAAAAGGATAGCTGTTTGGAGTTATCTGCCTCTTGCTTCTCGCACCGAAAGCTTTTGTTGGACGTCTTGTGATTGGTTTACTGAATTGCGTCAGAACATGGGAGTCTACGGGCTGTTACCAGATGGTTTGGCGTGGAAACCTCCGAACGATATGAGTTCGTATCCCGGTAGATGCACTATTTTGCAATTTTTTTCCGCGGAATACCGTCGATTTTAATCAGACTGTTCCAGTCTAATCAACAATGGATCCAAATTTTACAACACATTACCTATAGATACTTGAACCCCTATCAATGTTTCAAAGCAAATTTGAAGACACGTCTCTTCAAAATGTTATGGGGAGTGATGTTAAATTTGTTATCATTTGTTATCATTGACTTGTACAGCGCTTTGAGCATATGACCTGAGCATAAGGCACTTTATAAGGCATATGTATTATTATTACCGACCAGGGAAATTATATCGGGGTTTATATTTTTCATACGATGCCCTCGGCATTCTTGCCTGAATATCGGTATATCCCTCGCTCTCGCTCGGGAAATACCAATATTCCGGTACTCGTGCCGTAAGCATAGTATGACATAGACACTCATTTATTATCCCCTATTTATTTATCAAGTCGATCTGCAGAAATGCTAGGTGAAAGTATGCTGTTCAACATATTGCTGTCAATGTCAGATTTCTTAGAATGCTTGCAGCATTGACACTGAATTAGCCCCTGTCCATTACTCCAGTTGTGTCATGCAACACTATGAAGTGTATGGTAAATATCTCGGTAATATTCGAACCTTGAGGAATTCGTGAATAAACTGAAACTAACGGGCTAAAGAAATGGTAACAACATAAGTACAGGATGTCAATCCAAGAGTGATAAATACGACTGAAATAAGTCTATATTTACAGGGGGCGGGATAGCGCAGTGGTTAGCACGTTCCCGTTTGGGTTCGAATCCCGCACGGCACGGCAACTTTGTCTGCAGTAGAGAACTGTTCTACGCGCAGTAAGGTTTGTGTGCAATGCTACACATAATTTCAGTGCAGTACCACCCATGGTTTGCACGTTACAGTCGTTGCTCGCAGTTTCAATTGGTGTAGCATTCATGGTGTAGCAGGCTTCTCCCTGGAATAATACTAGCAGCCGCGTATAAGTGAAATACTCTTGAAAACGGCGTTAAACTCACTCACTCTCGAGAAGCCGACTGAACGAAAACTTAACATTAACCATTGATGTTTGTGAAAAGTCACCGTTTTGCAATATCAACTCAAGGCAAGACAGAACAGTGGAATAGGACGGTTTCCATGTTTTGCTTGTCCTAAAGCAATGATGCGTCAACGAATTAAAAGTCAACGAATCTCAAAACCGTATAAACTGTCGGCCAAAAGAAACGCCTACTTGATTTTCCCTAAAATGAAAGCTGAAATAATTTCTGAAATTTAACCAATGGTGGTCTCCAATTTATGCTGAAAACTATTTGATATAAAAGTCCATTGAAATCGTGGAAAAACTGTGATTCGAGTCAATAATATTCATGAAAACCACGCCCAATGAAGACCGTTATTTCCGGTTGGTTCATTTGCGCACTGTAACCACGTACATCTGTATCGTCATCACTTTAATGCGAATGTGTGCCTGTATTGTTGCTCGTGGTTGTATGAAAATCTGTTTCAAATGTTTTTCTGATGAAGCATTGGTCGAAAACTGAACAATTCATTTATCTCATTTCAACAATCGCCATTCTTTTGTGACATGACAACTTTTGAAATTTAAATATATTATGCATAAATGGTGCAACTTCATAATGCTATACTATTCCTAAAGTGCTCGTAATAGTTTTTACGAAATCTGATAAGATTAAAGATATCTGGTAGGCGTTTCTTTTGACCGACAGTGTACGTATTTGAACAGACATAAAAACATCCTACCCTAACGAATGAAAATGTATATTGCTTATAAAATTACAAACACATGCTTGTCAAAGACTTTATCCGACAGTAGTGTTTTGTTCTTGACTCTTGGCATCGTTACTTTGCCAAACAATTTATATCACAAGAAAGCGTCCGTCCGTTGAAGGAGCAAGTGATTTACTTGTTGTTATATCGAATACATTCAAAATCAACTTTATCCGGCAACACTGTTTTATTATAGACTCCTGGGATTGTTTCCTAATAGTTTATATCACGACTGTAGAAGGGGGAAGTGATATACTTCAGTCTTGTAATGTTATTTTGAGTTCAACTAGGGGGCGGGATAGCGCAGTGGTTAGCGCGTTCGGCTTCGTATCAAGAGGACCGGGGTTCGAATCCCACCAGGGGCACGGCAACTTTGTCTGCAGTAGAGAACTGTTCTACACGCAGTAAGGTTTGGGTGCAATGCTACACTGAATTTCAGAGTTCGCTAGTTACAGCCATTTGCTCGCAGGTTTCACCGCAATGCATAGCCACATGGCGTTGCGGGCTTTCTCCCTGCCGTTATACTAGCAGCCGCGATATAAGTGAAACACTCTTGAAAGCGGCGTTAAACCCCAACCCACCTCACCTCGAGTGCAGCTACAGAGAAAAACTTTTACAACAGTCCGTCACTCACCTTGTGTTGTGGTCTGCAAGTCTCGGTCTCGTGGTCTCTCAGCATTTGTCACGCTGTTCTTGTGTCGACTTACATTAGCTGGTGGAAAAAAGTTTCTTATTACCCAAAAGTGATGATATACATGCATACCCCGTGTGGTGTAAATCATATATGCACACGTGTAAATATCACTACATACATTACAACTTGTCAGCGATTGGTTAATTTCATGTCTGTAGGTGCGATATCCATTCTATTTCATATTGATACAACAAAACGTACCCAGCTCGTGCGATTTTGTGTTTTGACTCCAGGGTAAAAATTAGAAACTATAGCATAGTACATCCATTGCGTTGTTGACGCCACAGATGCCAAACGTTTTAAATGGTGTTTTTTGTCGAGAAGTATACCAGGTGTTACCGAGAGTTTGATGATAATCGACTCTGTATACCGACGATATAAAGGTAAAAGAAACGATTTCTGATCGAAAACCGGACAATGCACCACGTGTGGCGCGCGTCAATTAGTCAAACGTAAATTTTGAAACTTATTTACAACAGGCAAATAGACAACTTTGAGCTGATAATGTTTAATAGGTCTTATGACTAATGTGCATTTAAATGGGACTAGTAATTTCGGTTTCTGCACATGTATAATGTTGTTACTCGAATTTAATTGGAAACTACTAATTATGATATATTTGGCGATTTGAGATGAATATTCAATTTGAGTGAACTTATTTGAACTGAAATCACCACATATCGTATGTTTGCACGTATCAAAACCAAATAAAATTAAATTGAAACACAAGGGTCTAAACATCAAATAAGGCCTAAACAAAAAAAAAAAAAAAAAATTCTGGTCTTTTCCGGCTGACAAAAATGATGCGATAACGAGATTATTTATTTTATTTACGACATTTTTTTTTTGGGGGGGGGGGGGGGGGGATGAAGAGATAAACACACAAAATTTATACAATTATTTATATAAATAAAGCACAACCCCTCTTAAATATGTGTAACTATTCCAAATAGTCAATAATCTCACCCCTACACTCCATCTCACCAGAAACGTGTGACATTTTCTATGGTCAATGTTTTCTGAGGCTAAAACATTATAGTTATCTGCCCCTTACTTTTGAAAACCTAAAAAAAAAGACCTGAGGCGTGGGTTTGAAATTGACGCGGGCGGAAATCAGAAATAAATTATTATTTTTGTGGCCTAATACATAGCTACAATGCACGTGACTCTTTTTTTCCAATAACAAAAGCGCGATACTTACTTCTACATGACCTCCGAATCTCTTTCGAATCCTCATCCGTTTCCGTAACATTCCCAGACACATACATAGCCTTACAAAAGTATGTGACGTCACAGCTTTCTTGCAGTAAGGTCATCGCCGCCCATGATTCCTCGTCTGGGTCGGTGGAAAAACTGTGGTCCATTTTGGAAATCTGTGTATTCGTACTCAACGAATGTATCCCAGTTTTGTTTGCCGCTACAAGGAGGGATCGAGAGGTCGACGTTTTTGTACCTATCTGTATCTTGTACAAACTTGTACCCGGGTACAGGAATGTGCAGTTAACGCTGATGAAATGCTGGTGATTCTGGGAGGTCGTGTCAGTTGTGGTTACTATGGTAACTCCCGTTGCTGTGAAAAGATAAACGTGAACATTAAATGTTTAATACATAATGACGTGTTTTAAACTACTTTTGACGACGTTCTCAAGACCAAGTTTCATTCAATATTTGAAGATTCAGGCACAAGTCGATGAAGGATTTGTCGGTAGAATGAAGTGAAATAAATACCGAAAAAGTATCCACTTACCAGACACCCTGGGTCCTTAACCATTCACAAAAACCAAAAGCGAATATCCTATCTGATTTATGAAACACTGATAACATTACTTAACGATACAACTGTGAATACCCCACGTCTACGGGCATCAGCGTCCAATCAGAGAAGTTACAGTTGTCCACACAAGAAAGTATCCCGAAATTCGCGCCAAAACGTTTCTTTATTCGCTAACAGTATCACGACATATGCCTGGCACACCGTGGCTATCATGCCATTTATTTTTCTTTTTATTTCTTTACGAACTCGAATTTAACACATTTGTACTAATCTCACCTTTTACAACTTCTTTAACTTCATCCGATAAGACCCCAATTTTTCCGGAAGTGCCGTAATACGCCAGACAGTAATATTGTGTCACATCCGGGCATTTTAGTTCCCTCATCTTGACGTCAAGAAACGATAAACCCAACTCCGTTGTAGTTATTTCTCCACTGACATTCAGTCTCTGTATAATCCAGACATCTACGACTGACGCTCCTGAATTCGTCAGCCTTGCAATGGGGATTGCTCGGTCTTTAACTTCCCGACCAATTTCAATCTCGTATATCCGTGTGACGTCATCGGAGTTGTTGAAATGGCAGACGAGACTGAGAATTGGTTTCGCACCGTCCCCGTGAAGCTGCAGACGTCGCGGGTGAACCATGAATGTTAACCCGTCGACTGAAACAAGAATGAATATGTTTCCTCATCATTGTTAATTTGAAATGCGGAGCACAGTGGTATAGTGGTTATCGTGCTGTTCTTTCACATCAAAGAATCGGGTTCAAATCCCGAAGAAGACAAACACATGTGTGACCAGGACCCATATTTCCGAAGCTTTCTTAGCGCTAAGATAGTCGTAAGTGCCATACATTAATATTGACTTGCGACTATCTTAGCACTAAGAGAGCTCCGAAAATATGGGCCCTAGATCCCATAGCCCATTGTCAGAGTGACATGAAATGCGACTGATTGTGGATTCAATAAATACGGCCGCCGTCTCAGCGTGTCTCAATGTTGAATATGTGTTGTGTTATTGAGTGAAATGATGTTATGTAGGAGAACCATTGTCTCCTTGTGCAATCATTGACCATTATAAATGTACACTAATAGTTACAATGCCTTTCGATAAAACTGACGCTTAAAGGGGCAGTAGCACGTTTTTTTTTCAAATTTGATTTTTTTTCAAATTTCCCATTTAGAATGATAGTTTATGTCATTTATATTAACTTTAGAGGGTTAAATATATTTTTGCTCAAACCAATTATCCGTAGTGGTTATAACGGTGTTGCGTATAACGCAAAAAATGCATGGCGGCCATTTTATTGTGAACACAATTTAATTATTTCGCGTTACAAAAACGATTCCCATGGCTTTACAAAACATTGTACATTCATTTTCAATTTGATTTTCCGAAGAGAGAATGGTATTTTACTATTGGTGACATTATTTTTCAAATACATTTCATCGACTTAATTGAGCAAAAAAAAATGCTACTGCCCTTTAAAGTATACTGCTACTAATGCTAAAAGAGGAACTGTTCCTCTGTTAATTATAACATTAAATATACACTGTAATGTCGGGCGAGTGAACACGTGTTTCCGGAGAGGGCTTCTATAAGTTTCATAACGTGTGCCAAATCCATTTCTTAAATGAATAAAATATGTTTTCAATCAAAACGTGTTTTCAATTGATAAAGATAGTGAAAGTTTACAAATATTAATGTTTAGTTTGAATAATTTCTCAATGATATAAAATATAGAATTTGGAAGAGATTTGGATCGTAACGTCCACTATGACAAAAGGAACGATGATATATGTGGCTTAAGTTAGCTACCATGTTGTTAACATTATCAGTGTATGTGCTGTGTACACGTTGAAATATCATATGGGCATTAAAAGTAAATAAGATAGCAACATACAGTAACGTTTAAAAGTAATTAACCCCTCCATTAGTGTTTCGTGCAAGAGCTTGTTTTGGAGGGAATCCACTCGATCTTTCAAATAACGTTCACATAGGAAGATCAACCTCACATATTCCACTGGTTCATTTATTTAAGTGCACGGTGTCATGGGTTTTAAAGGGGCTGTAGCACGTTTTTATGCAAATTTTATTGGTTCAAATTTCTCATTCATAATGATAGTTCATGTCATTTATATTCACTTTAAAGGGTAAAACATCTTTTTACACAAACCAATTATTCGTAGTGGTAATAACGGTGTTGCTCATAAAACAAGAATTGCATGGCGGCCATTTTAATGTGAACACATTTTATAATTTCGAATGACAAAAATGATTCCCATGGCTATACGGAACCATGTACACTCGTTATTTAACTTTGGTTTCCAAAGAGAGAAGGGTGTTTTACTTTTGGTGACATTATCTTTCAAATACATTTCATCGACTTATTTGAGCGAAAAAACGTGCTACTGCCCCTTTAAACAGCTCCCCACATATAACTTGAATATAGTATTCAATACATGTATATATACTTTCATATCTGATCACAATATATTTTACTAAAATGATGGGTTTTTGAAACGGTCATTCTCCAACTCCAACCTGCGCAATTTCGCTTCACATTGGGAGCTTCGAAACTTTGTCCCCGAATCGAAGACGCCAGAAAATGAACAAAATTAATGGTAGAAATCGACTGCTTATTTATATTATTTTTGGTGATGCCGATAACGTCCGGGCGCTTCTCCTACATGTATTTCATATATGTAGTTTGACAAAGAAGGATACTTATCTAAACACACGGGCAAAATAAACATCACCCTACAAATTTAAATAAAACCAAAAATACACGTACGATTGATTAATACGACTGAAAGAGGTTTTTCACCATGTATTCAGAAGCAAAATTAACTAAGTTTGAACTTTAAAAACAATATCTTTTCATATATCTGAAAATCATGCATTTAAAGAAATGTTCATTTTGAAATCACCTTAACGAGATAGGAAAGCCAAAGAGGAATATTTTGAAACTATTTTGAAACACCGATTTAAGCACCCCAAGTGTATTTGAAGTGACAGTTATTGAATGTAGGGGAGACCGGGGCAGGTTCGGCCCCGGGGCACGTTCGTCTTTTCTCTGTAATTTTTGTTAGGTGGTCACTTTAACTTCAGTTGGTGATTCCCAAGCAACCACGTGACCTAACTCATGTACACATAACCAAATGGTGGCGGTTCCA
Organism: Gibbula magus; assembly: GCA_936450465.1. Lineage (NCBI taxonomy): Eukaryota > Metazoa > Mollusca > Gastropoda > Trochida > Trochidae > Gibbula > Gibbula magus. The sequence continues at coordinate 43,117,809 of OW388298.1, forward strand.
CGTGTTATTTGCGATCTGTGAAAGAAAAACCGTTTTTCATTCAGTAGAGTAATATTCCCCCCTTCAATTCAGTTTGTTTTTGACAAATATTGCCTGTACTTATGTTTGTGTTCCTCAATGGAGGTGAACCACCATGGCAAGGGGTATATGTAATGATTATGTTATGTGGGTATGGTGGCTGTGTATTATCGCAGAGGTAACATAAAGGGGACATGTGGGTCTGGGGCACGTTCGGCCCCTACTGACGGGGCACGTTTGGATACATATATCATAACTGTGATTGATGTTCATTGGGAATTTTGACTCAGTTCTCCTTTGTGCGACTAACAAAAATGCATATGTGTTCATGGTACTGTTTTTTAAAACATTATTTAATAATAACGAGAAGGGAGCGGTAATTAGTTCACATTTCAGTCGATTGTATAATCAGATCTGTTTCTTTCTTGGGGTACGTTCGGCCCTGCACATCAATTCTTAATTCATAAAATGAATACTGAATATACATGATAATAAACTATATCTATACAAAGCAATGATATGTCGTCTTTTATCGGAAATATATGAGAATAATCTATATTAAAAAGTCAGCTGTTGCCTCTATTTTTAACTGATTAGGGCCGAACATGCCCCGTTTTGGCCAAACCTGCCCCTGGGGGTAGCCGAACCTGCCCCGAGGCGGGGTAAGTTCGTCTTTTAACCCCAGTGTCAAGAAAGCATAGTTATGGGAAAAAGTTATAATATTAGCCATTGTGAACAATTACTACAAGACAGCTAAGATGTCTCTCAATACGTGTACAAACAAGCGCAAGGATATGTCATTTAGCCAACCCATTACATTTATTTTGGTGAAAAGGGGACGAACCTGCCCCGGTCTCCCCTACTTGTTTACAAAACATGTCAAAGACATTCAAACCCAAATTTCTCCGGCAGCAGTAGGCCTATTTGGTTTAGAAAATTCTTGTGTTTGCCAAAATACAACTGTTATCCCAATGAACCAGCGTCACATCAACTGTAAGGCTGCATAAAAATTTTTGAATGTTTCTCGGGAATTTTTTTTTCAAATGTGACGAGGGCGGTTGGTTGGAAAACATAATGATGCGGGAGGAGTACATTTTATTTTTCCATCAAAATATAACTTGCAATTGGAAGTGGTAGAAGAATACAAAATGGAAGCACATCCCTTCTTGCATACCCATATATTTGTTGGACAAATGGGATTTGGGGGTTTGCCAAAAGTGATGCGCCAAATTATTAATTTATTTTTTCAAATGACAATAAAAGGTTGTCACGTGCACAAATACAAATGATGCGCCGACGCCCGAGAAACACTTAATTTTTTTAAACGTTTTTTCGCTCAAATAAGTTGATGAAATGTATTTGAAAAATAATGGCACCAAAAGTAAAACACGCTTCTCTCTTCGGAAAATCAAGTTAAGAAATGAGTGAACATGATTCGTTAAGGCCATGGGAATCGTTATTGTAATTCGAAATAATAAAATATTTTCACAAAAAAATGTCCGCCATGCAAGTTTTTGCTTTATGCGCAACACCGGCATTACCGCTACGGATAATTGGTTTGTGTAATAAGATGTTCTATCCTCTAAAGTAGATATAAATGGCACAAAATATCATTATAAATGGGAAATTTGCAAAATTAAAATTTGCACAAACGTGATACATTATACAGCCCCTTTAAGTTTATTACATAAATATGCACTTTAATAACTTTAGTATTTGTTGTACTTACCAAAATTTGAACATCCCAAAATAAGGATAATATAAATCCAATACCCCATCACTTCACATTATACGGTCTACCCTGGGCAATGCATTTCCAGAGTTGTGTTCTGTGGGTATAGAATGTTTCTCCAATCTTTACATAACAAGTTAAACTCTACTTTACTACATGACAGATACACCTGCTATAGAAAGGCGGCGACTTGGCTCTATGTTCGTTTATTTACTGGTATGTCAGATAAGAAACGAAGGCAATACCAAAGGATAATATTATCTTTCATGCTAATCCCTTGGCTGCCACAAGCCTAACATCTTGAAGTGTAATGTATGTTGATATTTTCCTTAAACGTATGTTACTGATAAATGGATTTAATTTGTTATCTTATCGATATGTATTTATATGTATTTATTTCATATATTTGACATATATGTCTACCTTTTAGACATATCAAAGTATACATGTAGTTTAAATCTCATTTATAATTTGATTGTATCTTAAATTTTGTAAAAAATAAATGTCATTGCTGTTAGTTGTAATCATGCGATTGTGTTGTTGGTTTTTCATGTAAACTGACTTGTGCAGAGTAACTATGAATAACCTATGAATTTTAATTAATTGATTCATCTAAAAAATATGATTTCATGAAATCTGGAAAGTAACCTCGTCCAATGACTTTCAAGGCTCGTTGCTGATAGGTTAGGGTTAAAGGTCACCAGGGCTCCGTTCCATAACAGCGAGCGCTTATAATCGGTCATTGATTGCTCAATGTAGCGCTCAATGTAGTGCGATTCCTCGAAGTTTGCTCGCCTTGCTATGTAGCGCTACATTGAGCAATCGCGTTCAAGGGAAAAGTAACCGCTCTCTTGAACATGGCCCTGGCATGGCCTTTATTGTACAGTTCTCAGTTCAGAAACGCAACGGTGCGAGTGTTACGTTCGATCTGATTTAAATGAGATTGGGGAGAACCTAATCTAGACTTGCCCAAACGACTTTTCGTATCCGAATAACATTTTTAAAAAAAATTCATAATGAAAATCATCATTTCACCAAAAAGTGAAGTGGAGCTTCGCACAAATCTAGACTTGCTTTTCAGAAGTTGTGCCATAAAAGCAGAGTTCGAAACCGGTGCCCTCGGTCAGTTACGCTGCGCTACAGTCACTGAACACAGTCATTGTAGCGCAGCGTAACTGACCCAGGGAACCAGGGTGGCTGTGAGTCAGAATAGCTTTGCCCCTTTCAAAGTGAACATGGTAAATGACAAAATTCACCATTTCGTAAGCTTGTGCTTAAAGTCTCATCAATATGTTGGGTGTGTTAACATTTGGACACGCAGGCAGATAACATCACGGACTGACTGTGGATTTATTCAATATCCCCTGTCCACCACATGTGATAAACGACGGAAGAAGATTTGAAGATCAAATACCGTTGGTCTTTTATTAAATGGTAAATGCATGGTGTCGTATTTTTTAATAACTAGCGCACAGTTTGGGGACCATGTGTCAAACATATACTGTATATAAAGGAAAAGAAATAAAATTAACTTTTCCCCATTCTATCAAATGGAAAACTCCGATAAAATCAAAAGATTTGTTACTGTATATACTTGTGAAACTTTTTCAAATGTTGTCTATATATAAATAATATATATACTAAATATTAATCAATAAAGAAATAAATATCTCTCTCGCCCCAAACCCATGAACTAGCGCGATTGTTAATGTTACTTTTGCTCTTTTTGCTCTGAGAGAATTCTTACTTTAATTTTTTCAGAGTTGTTGAGAACATGTCAGTTTCATAGGAAGTCATTCCAAACTGATAGAAGCTGTGCAAATAAAAGTTTGTAAACAATATTTAAGGGTAAAAAGAACTACATTAAATTATATGGTTCTTGGTGAATATGGAAGACTCCCATTGCAGCATGTGTACATGCCAAGAGTGATTAAATTTGGTGTAGAATTATACATATATCACAAAATAGACTCCCTCATCAATGTTACTTAATGTTAAAAACATTAGATAGTTTAGGTTAAAATACCTGGGCAACACAGGTTAGACAATTACTGTTTCAATATGGTTTTGGGTATGCTTGGCTAAGCCAAGAAATTGGAAATGTAGATTATTTTATTTATCTGTTCAAGCTGAGGCTAGGAGATAATTTAAAACAGTCCTGGTATTCATCAATAAATGCATCTCCCAAATGCACATTCTACAAGGAGTTTAAATCTCTGCTAAATGTTGAAAGGTATTTGTTTTGTGATATTCCTTTGAATTTAAGAATTACTAATTCAAGATTCAGATGTAGTAACTTTAACATTGCTGTTGAATGTGGCAGATATAGTGATATTGAATATAAAGAAAGAATATGTCCTTTCTGTAATATTACAGGTCAAGTTTATATAGAAAATGAATTTCATGTATTATTAATCTGTAAAACGTATGATAAACTCAGAGCTAAATATCTTCATAAATTTATTAAAACACCATATTTGAAGCATTCCATTGTCAATCTGTTGCAAAATAATAATAATGAAATTATATACAGTGTTGGTTTATACCTATATCATGCCAAGAAACGTATTAACTCCAGGATTTAGAGCTTCAACGACTTGCTGCGCACACTGTTTAATCCATGCTATATGCCTGTATTATGGGCCTAAGGCCTCCATACTGAAAAAAATCTGTCTGTCTGTCTGTCCATTTGAAGTGGCTAGATGAGTGTTATTTGAACTTTTTAGAACATAGAACGTTGGATTTTTTGTTCATTAGGAAAGACAAGCATTTCTAAAAGATGATTGTAAATTTGATTCATCATGTGTGTGAGCCAGCTGACTGGGATACAATGCATCGTCACATATTTGTTATTAGACAATCTTGATAACTACCTGTCTCATAAATGCTAAATGTTTGTCTAAAAAAGTGTGAATTAATTTTGCTTATTTGCGCAATAAATTCAACGCAAACTACTTCATAATAGCATATACAAATGATAAAGGCAAATATTGATATAAAGAGTCTGTAAACTTAACATTAAGGAACGAATTTGTCTCAAATATTTCTGTCTGTCTACAACTCTGTATGTACACTTTAATTACTTTACAAGTACCAGGATTGATTCCATTGCTTTAATTAAACATGTGTCTCATTAGACATGTGTTTGTTTTGATATTATAATTTAAGGTTGGTTGAGGCACAGGGGCGTGTATGCTTAGAAATAGCGTTTGAAAGACACATACCTATATAGACCCTACCATATTACAACCAGGGTCCATAGTTTCGAAGCTGTCTTAGTGCTAAGATAGTCGTAGCTCGATAGGGGTGTAGCTTACGGTAGAGCGTCTGCTCGTCACCCGCTAAGTCGGGGTTCGATTCCCGGCCGCGTCATACAAAAAGACGTTAAAAGATGGGATTTGTTGATTCCTCGCTTTGCGCTCAGCATTATAAGGATAGAACAACGCTTGAACTGGCGCTGCACTGTGGCTACCGGTGCCACGGGCACAAATCGAATTTCCGAATTCATTGAAATGAGGACAAGAAAGTGTAATTATTATTATAATCAGAGACCATAAAATAAAGGGACTGGACTCGGCAATAGATTATCATCAACTGTGTGTGCCTCGGCCAGATGTGTAATTAACCCGACTTGAAGCCCTGATGTGATTGCAAAAAGTCAACACTGGAAACATCATATGTAATATTTACAATACATCACAAGAAACTTTGTCATATCTTTATTTGATACATCCTGGTAACCAAATGAATATTTTAATATTGAATGAGTTATAAGAGAGAAAAAATCGCCACTTTTGAATTTTCCCCGGACGCCATCTTGTTCTAGCGAGGCACAGAAATATTCCAGTCCAGTCCCTTTATTTTATTGTCTCTGTTATGTTAATCACTTACGACTTAGCGCTAAGAGAGTTTCGAAAACATGGGTCCAGCTTGTGACCTGAACGCGTAGGCTGTGACCCAGCGCACTGTATTCAATTATTATGCTGTGTACTTTGCCCGTTGTACGAAGTATTCAGTCCTTGCAATCGTTATCTTGTCTTAGTATTGCTGATATGGTGTAACTCTATCGGTCAGTGAAGGCGGAAATATAATGTAAGTAGCAAATATGCATTGTATCAAATATATAACTGACTGAAAATATACTTACCTGTACAATATGTATGTAAAGATGTAATGTATTATAAATTCGTGTGATTATCATGTCATATTATAGTCCAGTAGAAATTGTATTTAACTCGGACATTCAGTATAACAAGCAAATGTTATGACCAAATGACCCCGAATGGGGTACTTCAATCTCAATCTTTATTCGCACTGAAAAGGCCTCTGGCCTATAGTATGCATATAACATGTGAATATACATATACATGTATTTACATTTTTAAGATGTTGTAGTATTTGATCTATACTACATTGCATTGTGAATATATAAAGCAAGATATTGTAATATAATTTGATTTGTACTGCTCATTAGCCTAATGAATTTTATAGTACTTGGATGGACATAGAAGTAGCGTTTAATATAATTTTTACTTAATGAACTATACAATGGGCAAATGAGAAGGAAATGGTACTCATCCTCAATTTCGTTTAAACTACATAATGTACATATTCTGTCTTCTTTTTTAACATTTTTATATCTGCCACTTTCAATAGCCAAATCATGAGATGATCATCGAAATCTTGCTAGTGATTGCTTATATTTATTTATATCAACACATGATAGATATATTTCAGTAGAAAGGTCATTGAACATTGAACATTGAGTAATAACAACATTTTCCGGACAAAGAGATGTGTTCACACCATATTTGAATATACACGTCTTTAAGTCTTTTGGTTAACGATTGAATGAATAATGGATGAGATTCTACACTTTGTGCAATCCACACGTTTCCAAAACCAATAGAGAATAAAAACTTCATTACTTGGGATGCCCAATTTCTTTGTCCATTTTCATCATACAATAACATCATATTATAGCATTTTCTCTGCATTTTGTTGGAAGACATAGCTAAAAGTTTTAGCCAATATTTGACAGCATTTATCGAAGAGTAAATATTCAGCGGGAACCTCCCAAGTTCATCATCATCATCATCATCATCATCATCATCATCACCACCATCATCATCAATATCATCATCATCATCATCACTGTCAGCATATATCACTATCACCATGTTTCACTGTCTGAGGGCAAAATCTATAAAGTACCGTATTTGTTCTAAAGCACCATTTTACACGCGGTGACATAAATATCACAGGCTTAGTTTAGCGCAAATATGTTGCACAACAGAGACGAAACGACCAGTTTCGTTAGCACATAGGGAAAACTGGTCATTTTATCTCTGTTGCGCGACATATTTGCGCTAAACTTGGCATGTGCTTATATAGATGTCGAGCTACTGTCCTCTTGGAACGATAGATAATGCTCATTGTTTCCCAAAACACTTACACTAATTAATGGTAGCATTACAGTCATTTGAAAGCAATGTTAAAAGAGTGAAGTATAATTGATTGTAACTCTACAATTCCAGATCTCCAATTCGTTTCACCATTTCAGCCTAGGTTGAAGGCAAGGTAAAAATGAGATCTCGATAAATTTTCACCTTGCCGTAAGAAGATGAACTGCCGTGACGTCAAATTTTTACGTTTATGTAGGTGATTTAAAAGTGATGAAAAACGTTCGGTGACCCCTATTATTATTTCTGAATTCGTTTGTTTATTCAATTGCGCAGATCATATTACACTTTTAGCAATATCTAAAATATGTGTTCCAGTGAAAAATCCTGTTGAATATGCGAAAAACGATGATAAAAATGCCGTTTTTATTTTAAAACTGCTTAATTTTATTTTATTTTATTTAACAGTGTCATTAATTGTCAAAATATAAATTTGTTATGTATCCGCGTATGTGATAAAATTGTATCTGAAAGGATTCTGAGCTTAATTGTTGAAAGCGCGTGCTTCATTAAAGTAGGTGAAATCGGTCAAAAATAGCATAATTTGCCGACAGGGGTGTTACCGATAACTTTTTAAACCATTCGATGACCCCAAAATTTTATTACATTTTGGATACAAGAAATGATAAACTTGCTATTTTGAAAAAATAAGCGAATTCTAAATATTTCCTTTTATCCTCTTAGAGAATATACGGTAAGTTACACATTCAAAGTCAAAGTCAAATTTTGATCACATGATCATAGACTCTCTACAATGTTACATGTCCATGATTGTTACCAGATTTAAAACCAGAGCTTTGGAAATATAATACTGCCTATAAGTGTTAGAGCTAAGAACTCTTCTTTCAAGATTGGCGTGGATGAAAAACATAATTGATTATAGGGTCATTTATATATATATAGTTTCTTACAATACACAATAGCGCATATATGCACAATGTAAATATAAAGTAGCATATTCAATCCGACTATACAACAGAAAGCGATAAGAAAATGTCGAGTTAGCTGATAAACAGTTTTGGGTCAAATTGACATATCCCCACGACCTTCACCTTGATTTTCGATGTAGCCAAACAGACCGAACACACAGGCGCCAGACCCTAAATATAGACCTACGTATATATATGTCTACCTACCTATGTAACATATTAAGAAGGTATGACACTGTCCGCCATTTTGAACCTGACATAGGACCGGAACTGGTTTGCTGGCTCAAATACGCCTTGTAACATTCGTAGACTTGTCCAAGTTTACATTTCCGGTCCTATGCCAGGATTCAAAATGGCGGACAGTGTCATACCTTCTTTATATGTTACATAGGTAGGTAGATATACGTAGGTGTATATTTAGGGTCTGACACCTGTGACCGAACACTATAAGAATGCAAATGGAAAGTGTGAGTTTTCAGAATGATAAAATCGTCATTAGTCTGAACTTCATTAAACAATTTCTTAGATTACTTTTTCGGCCGGGGATAGCGCATTGGTTAGCGGTTTTGATTATGGAGCCAGTGGTCCAGAGTTCGAATCCCACTAGTACAGAACTGTTCTGCAGTAAGTTTTATAGACGCAATACTAGATAGAGATGCAGTGCAGAATCATTCATTGTTCTAAACGTCCAGCCGACGCTCGTTGGGTCAGCTGTGGAGAACTGCTCTACATCACAGGTGAAGTTTAGCGCAAATATGTTGCGCAACAGAGATGAACGACCAGTTTTCTCTATGTGCGAACGAAGATATGTGCGAACGATGTACATAGAGAAAACCTGTCGTTCAGCAAAGCTCACTTCGTTCGCACATAGGGAAAACTGGTCGTTCATCTCTGTTGCGCAACATATTTGCGCTAAACTTCACCTGTGTCTACATGCAGTAAGGTTTGGGTGCATTACTACACTCAGGGACCTTATATAGATGTATATAATGTCCCTGCTACACTGAACTTCAGTGCAGTACCAGCCGCATTCTGGTTCCCGGAGTCTGTTGCGCTGCGTAGCTGGCGACTGGCTTAAAGGGACACTGCGTCGAGGATAAAAAATGAGTCTCACTTTTATCGACCTATGCTGATTAACGTGCCTGCTAACGAGTTACGCTTCGCTTCACTGTCTACATGCAGTAGTTTTGTATTACTAATTACTTCAATTGTCTGAAAGTGGGGATATGTGACTCGTTACCAGACACGTTAAACAGCAAAAGTAGATAAGTCTGATCTCATAGTTATCCTCGACGCGGTGTCCCTTTAAAGGTGCATCCATTGTGTTTCATAAATGTTTATTTGGCTTTAATACGTTCCAACTCACCACATGTGCTGTCTACAGTACAAATGAATTCACTCAGCTTGCATATTTAATTCAAATCGCCAAATATATCATAATTACTAGTTTCCAATTAAAATTGAGTAACATCATTATGTATGTGCAGAAACCGAAAGTTCACGTCCAATTTACATGCACAGTAGTTATATTACCTATTAAACATTATCAACTTAAAGGTTTTTTTTAGTCTGTTGTAAATAAGTTTCCAAAATTACGTTTGACTAATTGACGCGCGCCACCCGCAGTGCATTAATTGTCCGGTTTTCGATCAGAAATAGATACTTTTACCTTTATATCGTCGGTATACTGATCCGACTAAGTTCAAAATGGTTATTTTCGGCAACAGTCAGTACTATTCGATAAATAACATAATGTATAACGTTTAGCATATGTGACCCCAAACAACACAATGGATGTACCTTTAAGCGCCATTCGCTTCTTTCCAGATACAAGATGGCGCCAGTTGACGACAGAATCCCAAAGTTTTATAAGACTGCTGCGGTGCTGGGTGTTGCTTTTCTCGAGTACTACTTCATCGAATATATTTTCTGGTCTATTTTTCTCGGATGTTTTGTGTATGCAGCCTATGTGTATATGGGACCCAAGATCCCGAAGACCATTGATCCTGTTGGAAAAGCAATCCTAATCACTGGCTGTGATGCAGGTACGGACAAATCCATCCTCTTTAATCCAGGGTATATAGTGAGATTTCTCGAAACCTATACCCTTGAGTATCGAGGATGGCTCAAGTTATATTTTGAAAATTATGCCGAAAATTATTGATCTTAAAATTCATTTTAAGAAATACAATTATCCATGCTTATATACTGTGATTTGTAAATAGTTGTTATATTAGAACTAATTCGTTTAGCAGTTTCATTGGGTCTTGGTAAGATTGAGGATAAACGGTTTCTTATCAAATGTTTAGTTCATTGACTGAAGGATACACTTTATGTGTGAAAGTGACCGATTTTCATTGAAATGCCACTTATTTAAAATTTCAGTCATCAGTTAAAGAGCCATCAAGGATGTTAGTGTTTCAAATACAAAATTATTTGTGGAAAATATACTTATAAACGTCCAATCGCTAGAGAAATCTTTTATCTTCAACATGGCATGTGATACATAATTTTCATATCACGACAATGTAATGAAATTTGGTTTCAAAGAGACGCACCCTTCGAGTAGCGCGCGCTAAGGGTATCTACTACACTGTAGCAACCGTTTCCGAAGCGTGAAGGCTCGTCTTTAGGGCAAGTCGCCATAGAAACCCACGGACTGCACGTGCTGCACGTGATTCTCTTTGAAGTTAGGCTGCCCTTGTCACACGTTACTGAATGTGACGATTGTTAATTTTATAAACAATGATTCTAAATGTCCTGAGAACATATATATTATTGCCTGTTTAATGTACTTTTTATTGAGCTAAGACAAATATATTCTCATTGATTATAAAATTCAAGCAAAATACCTAGTTGGGTAAAACATTTATTCCAATATAATTTAAACCGCTAGAAATTATATATTTCGATTTCTTTCATTGCTCACAAACTATTTTTATTTCGTGTCTTAGTATACATTGTGCGAGCTAGACCACAATGCTTTGCGATTGAAAATAATAGACTTGGTCTATATTTAGACTGGAAAACACCTTTACTAATAAGTGTAATTTCTCGCCTTTTTTTGGGTCGAAAAAATCTATGAACAATTAAGTGTATATATTTCACGGAGTTACATTTTTGGCAATGTTTCGATAAATCAACATCCTTAATGGCTCTTTAAAATGGCAATGTTAGAGCCAAATATTTAATTGTTTAACTAACCGCAGTTTGACGCAGTTTGCAGCAAGCCATAACTCGCGTCTGTCTCCATTATTGGCTAATTAAAGCTTTGCCGCATTTCCTTAACTTTCGCGTGCTACCGTAGCGGCGCGCTGCATCTCAACTTACCAGTGCGCTGTACTGCGCTAACATAGACAAGTTCAGGAAATGCGGCAAAGCTTATATTAAACAGCGATGGAAATGTAACACAATCAAGTAAGGACATTATTGAGGTTAACATTTTGGTTGCTTTATCTTTGACATTTTGTACAAAACATAGTGCTCATGAATTAAAAGAAGAAAAAAGAAAAAAAAGTAAAGCTATTCATTGGCGCTAATATAAGTATTTATTACCCATATGGTTTAAAATAACCGAGTTAATATAATTGATATGAGCACATGTGCACATATCATGTTTGCCTAGCAACGATTGTTTCACCGCGGCTTCCAGTATTTTGTCGTCTGTGACGTCATAAAACGATTGTTCGTGACGTCACTGGAATAGAATGGGTAATAAAGAAATTATTACACTCGAAAGTGTGTCATATAACTTTAACGAAACTCGTGCAAATATGTGTATAACCCTCGCTCTCGCTCGGGCAATACAAATTTTACAAATTTCAGGATTCGGGAGAGAGCTCGCCATCCGCGCTCATAAATTGGGCTTTACAGTATTTGCTGGATGTCTGTCAACACAAACAGAAGGTCCACGTGAACTAGAATGCACGTACGAGGAGAGAATGCACGTGCTTAAAATGGATGTGACTTCTGATGATGAAGTGAACAAAACCGTTAAATATGTCAGCGATCGGTGCAGGAGTACAGGTAAGTAAATGTCTACTGCTATTGTTGGATTGACAACACTCGTCAACTTCCCCGGCGAGGCATAACTAGCGCCACTCTTTGTCACTGGCTAATTTAAATCCTCTATAGCACTTTTCTATATGTTCAAATTTGCCATTTATTATAAATTAATTGCAGAGAGTTATTTACAAGATCAGTGATCCTTAGTCGTCGAATCGATATCCGACACTGTCACGTATAAATGAAAACTGCTAGCGGCCATTTTAATGTGAACACCTTTTAATAATTTGAGAACGGGAAATGGATCCGCATGGCTAAACCGAACCATAACCATTCGTTTTAGAACTCTGTTGATTTAGGAGGATTGTTTTGCAATTGGTAATATGTCTTTTCGCTTTGTGAGATCTCTTTATTTCCATTAGAAAATGGTCTACGGCCCCTTTAAGGAAATGTCTGCTGTAGCTTTTCTGTACCAGCACTCTCCGCTAATGGCTGTGATACTGCCGAAGCGGCGTTAAACAATAACTCACTCACTCTGTACCAGCGTAGCAGACAGTGGCAATGCATTCTGAAATCGCTGTCACAGAAAGGTAACGATACGCAGAAAGGCTCGATTTGCGGGAGAAGTTGTTCACTTTGGTTGTGGTGGCATACGCAGGTCGAGGTCAGGTCAGACCGCCGAGGGAGCCAGGTCCGAGAGTCCTTGTATTTCACATAATGACCTCACCATGAGTAATTAAGTGTTTTATTATACCGATATTCGTTTTTTTCTTCAGGCTATGGTATGTTTGTTTCGTTTTTGTCAAATCAGGGAACCCATCAGCTTATGTCATCTTGAAAGCAAACGTAAAAACAAACAGTCACGTAACAAATCACGTGACGAGTCAATATCTCAGGTCAGTGACAGAAATTCCTGTCACAAAACTGACCTCATCACTGGAATCGCGGGTCAATGTACAACATATTTTTCGATCACGTGTTGTGAACTGGCCAATGATATTCTTACAAATTTAATAGAGGTATAATAATGAATAAATGGTGATTTTTGATGTGATTAAAGAGCTATCAAGGATGTCAGTGTTTCAAATTTTTGGGAAATATACTGATTACGTCATTCGCCAGGGAAATCTTTTATCTACAACATGGCATATGTTAAATAATTTTCATATCACGACAATGTATTGCAATTTGGTTTCAAAGAAAAGTACCACTTCGACTAGCGCGCGCTAAGGGTATCTGACGTCTACTACACAAACAGTTAGCGCTTCCGAAGCGTGAAGGCTCGTCTCTAGCGCAAGTCGCCATAACAACCCATGTGCTGCACGTTCTGCACGTGCTGCACGTGCTGCACGTGTCTCTCTTGCAAGTTACCCTTGTCACACATTACTGAATGTGACGATTGCTTTACAAACAATGTTTCTAAATGTCTTGAGAATATACAAATTATTTCCTGTTTAATGTACTTTTTATTGAGATAAGACCAGCAAATTATGATTTTTTTTACTCTCATTAATTATAAAATTCAAGAAAAATACCTAGTTGGATAAAACAATTATTCCAATATCTGTAGCAAACACATAATTAAATGAAATGGTAAATAAATAACCGCCAAAAAATTATATATTTCGATTTCTTTCATTGCTCATATTATTTGTTATTATTTCGTGTCTTTGTTTACTGTGTGAGCTAGACCATAATGCTTTGCGCTTGAAAATGATAGACTGGATCTATATTTAGACTGGAAAACACCTTTACTAACTAATGCATTTTCTCGGCTTATTTTAAGTTGAAACAATTTGGGAAAAATTAAGTGTATTTATTTCACGGAGATAGATTTTTGGAAAATTTTCGATAAGTTCATCACATCCTTGATGGCTCTTAAAAGCACCGCCGTGGCAATACAATGGAAATAAAATGTCAGGGAAATGTTCCCGTTTGTGGATTTAGGTGCAGTCCTTAAAATCAGGTCGTAATTTGCTGCACAATATAGTTTGACGTAGTGCACTGTCTGAGTATAATAAGATTACAGGCAATTTGAATCTTAAACATAATATTGGTACATATTCCCAGAATTCACTGTCATTCACCGACATAATTAACAAATAGGGACATTGAACGGTGTACATTGAACCGTGAAAATATGACAATTTCTAACATAATCAGCTTTGACTGCAATTAACGTCATAAAAGGATTGTGATTGATGATGACTACATCGGTACTGGAAATTCAATGTTTTATCTTAAATAGGCTACTGCAAATTTTCATTATATTCTGATGAGATCATAGTGCTTCAAATAGTATGGAATAAGCATTTTTTATTATATGATTGCAGGTGACTTAACGTAAATGCAAGTCTATTTCGGTGAATATGCAAAGATTTAGTCATTTAATAAATAGAAATTTTGTCTTTTCTTGACGAAAGCCAAATATCCTCTAAATATCGCCATATCTCAATTGTGGTCTCAAAAACCATACACCAACATACAAAGTCCTAACATACAGATAACCAACATCCATGGTAAGCCATATAATATATATAATACCTCGCGCCAGTCATTGGTATTGTCTAATTCAAGCTTTGCTGCATTTCCTTAATTTTCCTGTGCTAGCTGGCTTTGCTACGCTAGCACAGATAAATTAGGGCTTACATTAGCCAGTGATGGAACATCTTCCCACGGCAAGGTGAAAATGTATCGATATCTCTCCATTTTTTTTACCTTGCCTTCAACCTAAGCAGAGGTTGTGAAACGAATCAGCCACGCCTATTGTGATCACGAGTTACGTCCCTTACCACCTGTTAACATACAGCCAATAAAATCGCCGTTTACATTCTAATTCAAGCTTTGCTACTTAACTTTCATGTGCTAGCTAAGTTAGGGCTTACATTAGCCAGTGATTGAACTGGCGCGAGTTATGTTTTGAGAGGGATGTTTAAAGGCACAAGTGCACGCTGTTCGCTTTCAAATAAGCTATTTTATGTCATACGAGGGCACTCACTTTAGCTTCCTTTCGGTGCAATAAAATACCATTATCCAAACACCTCCGCATGAACATAAGTAAATGAAAAACAAGGATTTTGGGTTAAGGTCAGAGGTGGGCGGATCTGAGGGCATTCCTAACATAAAATATATATATATATATTCATTGATTTGGTAATCAGGGCAACTATAGTTGCCAGCAGAAAAACAGCAGCAGCAGCAGCAGCAAAGCAGCAGATAATGATATTATAATAAATAAGCTAATTCCGAAAAGTTCTTTTCACTGATAAGTGAGGGGGTGAAAGATTCCAACTGAAAAGTTGTAATCTTATAATTTTGAGTAAGAAGTAAATATAATGAAAGCAGCCCACAAGATCCACGCCACCCCTGCAAGTTTATTTACAAATATACATACAGCAGCAGACGTCGAGTTTCTGAAAGAAAATACATGGCTACTAAGGGGAGGGAGGGCGGGAAGAAATTACAGGTGATGGAAAATGGTAGTTACTGAAGGACGAATGAAGAAGAAGTGATGTAACGGTAAAGTGACGTCATAAATAAGGAGGAAGTGACGTGAAGGAAAGAAGGTAAGAATAAATAAAGAGGAAGTGACGTGAAGGAAAGAAGATGAGAAGAACAGAAAGGAAAGTGCGAATGGTTTCAATAAACACATTTAGCTTTTAGTGCTAAATGAGATTATCCAAACACCTCCGCATGAACATAAGTAAATGAAAAACAAGGATTTTGGGTTAAGGTCAGAGGTGGGCGGATCTGAGGGCATTCCTAACATAAAATATATATATATATATTCATTGATTTGGTAATCAGGGCAACTATAGTTGCCAGCAGAAAAACAGCAGCAGCAGCAGCAGCAAAGCAGCAGATAATGATATTATAATAAATAAGCTAATTCCGAAAAGTTCTTTTCACTGATAAGTGAGGGGGTGAAAGATTCCAACTGAAAAGTTGTAATCTTATAATTTTGAGTAAGAAGTAAATATAATGAAAGCAGCCCACAAGATCCACGCCAAGCACGTAGTGCCTAGCCCACCCAAGACCTTAAGAAACTCACCTCAGTAGCCATAATACAATAAATACCTACTTTACCTGAAACTCTAGCAGCAAAACACAATTGCCCTATGCAACTCATGCACAAAGGCATCCAAGCCTCTGATGGAGAGGTGGATCCCATCCCAACAAAACATGTCCTTAGTGTCCACAGAAATATATGGGTGCTGGACCACAACCCCTCCCATCTCACGCACACGGTTGGCCACCCGTTTGTTGAGCGTCCTCCTGGACATCTCCACCGCGTCAAAGCTCCGTGCCGCCTGCCAGTGCCTCCTCGGCAACATTGATGACCAGATGATGGTGGTCGCTGGCATCAGAAGCTTGATCCTTAGCAGGTCAGTGTAGATGTCCAGGTACAGCTGGCTGGCCTTGGTGGACCCTAGGTCGTTGGAGCCGAGGTGGACAACCAGGGCCCTGGGATGCTGTGTCGTCCGTCGGAGTTGCTGCTCGACGGTCCTGATGAGGTGTTGCCACTGCATCCCACCCCTGGCCAGCCACAAACAGGAGGCCCACCGCTGGTCCGCTGACACATGCTGGCGCGCCCTTGCCAGGTAACTCGACCCGACGAGCCAAACTGCAACATAGCAATAAAACAGCAGAACAGTTTCTATGAAGAAATCACATGTTAAGTAGTACGAATATATGTGCAATAAGAATCAGACCCCCATCTACCAAATTTCTTAATATCCTCCGCGCTAACGCCATTTGCAGCTGCAGAGGTGGCTGCGCCTATCCTGAAAGAGTGAGTTTTAAAGTTATTAGCTGGGAGTCCGCTGTGTGCCAATGCCTTCTTCAAAACAGCCTGAAATTGATATCTGGTTAAATTGGAATGGTCAAAATGAGCGAAAGCCGATTTAGCTCCCTCTGGGTGGATCCGGAGGTACTGTTGCATACCCCTGACTGGACAGAGCGGATGTCCCGGAATGGCCTGTAGAGTAACCGTTACTCCATGTTGTGCTCTATCTCCTTTCGAGTGACGCAGTGTGAATGTTACTTGCCCAAGATCTTGCCGGAGTGTAATATCTTTTCTAGCTATGCCTGCTTGTTCAGGCTTACTTTGCACAAGCTCGCCCACCCTGAAGAAGCCAAAGAATGCAACCCGGAAGACTGCTGAGAACAGACATGTTTCAAAGGTAGAAGAGCAAACAAAGGGCAAATTTGAAATGATGGCTTGAAGGAGATTAAATGTGATTGGCTGCCGTGTATCCCTAGGGGGGTTATCTTTACTCATGCCCGATAATAGCTTATGGATAATGAAATGATTTGTGCAATCTGGGATGCCTTTAAGCTTATGGCATGTTGATAAGGCAGAAATATATGTCCTTACAGTATTTACAGAAAATTGCTGAAGAGACATGTAAGCTATAAAATGGGTAAGATGATCAATGGGTACCGGCCATACCTGCTTGAGACTGTGTGTGTTTCTGAAGTTGAACAGAGCATTGACCGCTGTCTGGTAAGTCGACCAGGTGTTCCGTGATAGGGAGCGGTCCAGTAGCCTGTTCATTTCCCGGTCTAGGTCTGCCAGATGTCCCTCGGCAGTTCCACTGGCAAGAGGTCGGCTGTTGGCGCCGCCACTCGAAAGCGTGTCCACTGAAATCTCGAAAGAGCGTCAGCAATTACATTGTCATGTGTATTTATGTATTTGGCTTTGAAGAGAATGTTAAAATTGAGACAGCACAAGACCATTCGTCTTACCAGTGTCATGACTCTGGGGGACTTGCATGACTGCTTGTTGATAATCTCTACTACCGCCTGATTGTCGCAGTAGAAAATTACCTTCCTGTTTGTCAAATCACTCCCCCAGAGTCTGAGAGACAAGACGATAGGGAACAACTCAAGAAATGTCATGTCCCTGATGATGCTTGACTCAACCCATTCTCTTGGCCAGGCACTATAGGCCCAATGGCCCTTGAAGTATACTCCAAAGCCGGCACTGCCTGCTGCATCTGTGAAGAGCTGTAAGGAGTCATTATCCTCCCAATTTGGAGTCTGAAATATAGAAATGCCATTGTAATGAGACATGAAATGCAACCATATGCGCAGGTCTTCCTTCACCGGCTGTGTAAGACGTATGCGGTGATGAGCTGCCTTGACTGCACTCATATGGTTTATCAGTCGACGACAAAATGCTCTCCCCATGGGAATTGCCCTGCAAATAAAATTTAATTTACCCACAAGAGATTGCAATTCCCGCTTTGTCACCTTCTTTGTGTCATCCGAGAGCAGTTGAGACACTTGTTGCCGTACTTCCAGAACTTTGTCAGGAGGCAGTCTCACTTCCCCTGCCACTGTGTCTATGACCAGCCCAAGGAACTTGATGCATGTTGTGGGTTGAACGGTTTTCTCGGGAGCAACTGGAACTCCAAACTCATCCATCAACTGCAGACATGCCGTCAGGTTGTTGCGGCACTCCTCAGTCTCGGCCCGGCCTCCAGTCAGGAAGTCATCCAAGTAGTGCATAACCTCTTTATTGTCAGTTTTTTGCAGCATACACCACTGCAAAAAAGAACTAAACATTTCAAATATGGAACATGAAATTGAACAACCAAATGGTAAACATTTATCAAAGAAATAATTACCCTGGAAATAAATACCAAGTAATTCAAAATCTGACGGGTGTACCGGAATTATCCGGAACGCTGACTTGATGTCAAATTTGGCAAGTAAAGCACCTGGACCAAGTTTCTGTGTCATTTGAACCGCCTCGTCAAAACGTGCATAGCTGACCGATGAGTCCTGTGAAGAAATATGATCATTAATGGAGTCACCATGTGGAAAAGATAAGTGGTGAATGGGTCTGTAATTGTCCGGGGACTCATACGAGTATGTTGCAGATTCCTGTTTTTTCGGAACCAGACCAATCGGTGACACTTGAATGTTGTCAAATGGAGGGCGAGGAAATGGTCCTGCTACTCGACCCATATTTAACTCTTTCTCCAGTTTTTGCTGCACAATATGTCGAGCATCTGTCGTGGTTGCAGATTTCAAATTCTCCGCCCATCGGTAAGTGCGGCTGCCCTGGTACTTCAAACGAAAACCTGATAAGAAACCAGATAACAATAACAATGCATGATGAGTATGTACAGGGAGATTTGCATAATGAATAAGATAAGATCTGATTTTCTCATATCTTACCGGTGTTGGTGCTAGAGACAAAGGATTTTTGTCCAGTTGGCCGCTTGTTGTGAGAGACGGATGATTGGGGCCTGTTGACCCCCTCGGTCCGAAAGCAGTTGACAGCCCCATGAGACAAGCCCCCGCACTTCCCGCATTTGTGTGGATAGCGACATGACAACCTCATGCATGTTCCCTTGTTGAAATCCCAGCAAACGTTTGCTGGAAAAGATTTGGCAGCATAAGCGCCCGGATTATTCATGGACACAATGTTACCTGTATTACCCCTTCCACGATTTGCCTGAGGGATCATGTATCGCAGCCACAATTCACCATCGATTCTACCCCACTGTCTCATCGGGTCGCGAGCCATCCTGCAACGGAACTGCTTATCATACATGCTCCATCCGTCCCCTCCAAACGTCGTGGCCGCATTTCTCACCGTCTCAATGTATGAGAGCATGCCCTGAACAGTGGCGTAGGAACAGGGGGGGCGCGGGGGGGCGGAGCCCCCCCACTCAGAAAAGTGCGGGGGCGGAGCCCCCCCAAAATTTTCGGAATTAAAAAAAAATAAATTGTATTTACAACCTGTCAAACTGATAGCTATACGGGTAACTTAAATATATTTGTATGATTAACATTGATTCTGTTAAGGGAATGGACTATGAACAGTATACTATGAATAATTTGAGTTAAGAATATTTCATTTAAATATCCAGAACGTTTTGACATCTTGACACCGAGGTAAATTCTGCAATGTAGAATCACGTGCTTAGCATCACACGCGCACGTGCTGTAGGATCTCATTGGCCATTTCGTGCGTTAGCTTTCCACTGTGTCCATCCTTGGTTACCCATGGTTCTATATATGCTCCGTTACTCTCCAATATATCACCCATAGGAAACCTTATCAGAAAAATCTGTACTCAAATTACCCGCCTGAAAGATATTGCTGAGGACTTTGTGTCATCAAATGAAAGAAGCAGATGTGTCTTTGGCAGATATCATAAGTTAAAACCTGACAGTTTTAGCTTTCTATTTGCAATTAAACTTGGCCCATGTATCTTAATGAATAAAGGTTTTGAAAGGAAATGTTTTTGATTGCTTTCTGTCAAGAAAAAAGACCACAGATGAGTAAAAAGAGGTTGAAAAATTTAATGTTCAAATGCAGTTAACGTACTTATTGATTGTACAAGGCATTTTACGAAAATAGTCATCTTTATACACCTGATAACCTAGATATTTAAATAAAATTTAGATCTAATACAAAACACACCTGTATGTAATTGCAATTTAGCCGAAATTTCAGTAACATGTATAACATATCAAGCGTCACATTTGCAATTAAACATGCTTTATGGAAAAATGTCCATCAGCACTCGAGAATTTTCCAAATTTGCGCCCCCCTACCCCTGCGCTCGACCGTTCCTACGCTAGTGATCGATGCTTTATGGAAAAATTCCCATGAGCACTATAGAATTTTCCAAATTTGAGCCCCCCCACTCATGAAAACGTTCCTACGCCCCTGCTGAACTGTGAATGGAGATGCATGTTTCTCAAGATAAACGGACATGTAAACATGAAAACCTGAGGTCCAAGCACCGATACCAAGGGACTTACGAGATTGGGTGGCCTGTACTCGTGTAAACATCACCTTACCCAAACTGTCCGTCACTAGCCGAAAGCCTTCATCTTCCTCGGTGTCTATCCCCTTGTCTGTCAAAATTGCGAGATCCACGTACTCGCCATTCCAAATCTTTTCTTTCAACGTTTGTTTGACATGGACGCCAATGTTGTTGACAGCATACGAAAGGGGGTTCCCCGATGATTGACCAATCAGCGAGTCGGAGGGTGTGACGTCAGCGGGGATATCCTCTCTGCCGACCCGAATAGGATAGGCAAGTTGAGTTGATTTGGCGGGAACTGCCGATGGCGCTATTTCACCTGCTACAGAAATTGAAGAAATAGAGTTACCAGAATTAATTATATCTAAAATCGCCCCTAAGTGCGATGAGACCTGATTCGCTGCCGTCCCTTCAAGACCGAGGCTTGAGTTGACCGTGGGGGAGGGATGAGTGCTATCCCCTGCAGGAGCTGTCGCAACTGGCGCGAGCAAAGATGAGTCGACCACGACCGCATGCGATGTAGAAGGGGGTCGCGAAAAATAATTATTATTCAACTCACCTGCATGATTGCTTGGCTCCTCCGTCCTCCTCTGCTTGCCCTTCGCAAACTTATTGTTCTTTGCAGCCTGACGTTTTGGTGGCATGACGAACAAGTTGATCACAAATAACAATAAAAATATCTAATATTCTCAGTGAACTCCAAGTAAAGCAAAAAGCACGTACCAAAGCTGTACGCTATGTACAAAGGCCTACAACAAGAAATAGCGAATAAATTACAGATGAAGCAAGAAATTACAGGTGATGGAAAATGGTAGTTACTGAAGGACGAATGAAGAAGAAGTGACGTAACGGTAAAGTGACGTAATAAATAAGGAGGAAGTGACGTGAAGGAAAGAAGGTAAGAATAAATAAAGAGGAAGTGACGTGAAGGAAAGAAGATGAGAAGAACAGAAAGGAAAGTGCGAATGGTTTCAATAAACACATTTAGCTTTTAGTGCTAAATGAGATTATTCTTTACAATTGACCGTCAGTCAAAAATTAAATAGTTGAGACGGCCGAAGTCACTCAGGGATATCACGAATAGAAAGAGTCGCTGGTGTGCAAAATTGGAAATATAGATTGAAGAAACCGGCTGAGCTAGGATTTCATTCAGCATTTGCATATACTTATTTTCTCTTAACTGACAATAACGATTGCATAATCTTCATTAAGAAGTGAGTATCTGTAACTTCACCGGTTTATTATACGCAGTGTAAGCATTCTAACATTAACGATAGCGACTGCCGTTTTTGGTCTTCGGGTTGGGTGCAATTTCTTAATATTGCTGATATTGTAGTTAATGCGGATTTAATGCAACGTTGCATTAAATACTCTAAAAACTTTAAAACCTGAATACGTACATATTTTCCAGATAACTAATATAATACATTACCTGAGGGTAGATCGTTTGTAATATCGAGAGATCTACATTATCCGTGCATTATTTATATTATAAACAATTAGCCTGACATAGTGCCTTTAACAACAACTTAATTCAAAATGGACTTCATAGTGTTTTTAACAATACATGTATCTTTAACAAGACGTCTTATTTCAAAACATTGCTTCCAGGTCTATGGGCTGTGGTGAACAACGCCGGTGTAGATGGTGGCGGGCCGATAGAAATATCGTCACTGAGATTTTACAAAGAGTTATGCGAAGTCAACCTGTTCGGAACAATACGCGTAACCAAGGCGTTTCTTCCCTTGGTGAGGTTAGCGAAAGGTAAGTTCGTAGACACTCTTATATCCTACTGTCATTTATGTATCACGGTACTGGCAAACTCGATAACCTATGTGTATCGGTTGATAAGCCTGAAGGCCTGGGTTCGATTCCCTACCACGCCCTACAATATTAGACATATGGTATATGTTGCATCCATTGCGCTCTGCATAAAAGAGACTGAACAAGAGTGCACAGATAGAATTTCCAATTTACCATGTAATGAGGGAATTGAAGAATTATGTTTATTTCGCGGGAGAAACTGTTTTTCGTTGGTTAGAAGATAATATCAATCTTATCAAAATCAGACCGTAATTAGTTTCACTCGGTTACATATTGTTTAACGTAGTGCAACTACTTACAGTCTGATTTTAAAGAGAACGAAGATAAGATAAACTATACTGACGAACAAAAGAAACGTCTCTACATGTCCAGCATAGTAAGGAGAATTTTGAATGCCTTTGATGAAGTACATACAATTTTATGTATCTGGTATGGTACTTAATATATATGTTTATATCAGTTAAAATACACTTGGACTGCTGAAATAGCTCCAAAAATTTAGTTAATACAAGATGTTGCCGACATAAATAACCTTCTTGGACTTAAATTCATCGACGCTAAAATACTAAAATATTCTCTTCCAGGTCGCGTCATCAACATGTCTAGCGAGAGAGGGCTGTTTGCAAGGGGAAATAACTCTACCTACTGCATATCCAAATATGGCGTTGAAGCGTTTTCAGATTCTCTGCGGCATGAAATGAAACCTTTCGGCGTTCAAGTTAGCATCATTGAACCTGGACATTTTGGAGGGGCGACGGCCATATTGCTCGAACACAACGTAGGGATTGTTCATCTTCGATAATCGAATGATTTGGTCTGAATAGAGCTTTATTCTCACTTTGCCAACATATATATTATCGGGATTAAAGGGGCAGTAGCACGCTTTTTTCGCGCACATATGTTGATGAAATGCAAACTTTCGAAAAGGGCATTTCGCTTCTCAATTGTTCTTCAAAAGGCAGTAAACAAGTAATGTATTGTAAGTAAGTCCTTTTTACAAAATACGTTCCAGATAACGTTAATATAATCGATATTTCAACAAGTCATCTCTTTAAAGGGGCAATAGCACGCCTTTTTCGCTGGAATAAGTCTAAGAAATGTAATTGAAAAATAATGTCACCAATAGTAAAACTTCCTTCTCTCTTCGGAAAATTAAAAATGAGTGTACATGGTTCGGTAAAGCCATGGGAATCGTTTTGGTAATTGAAAATAATAAAATGTGTTCACAATAAAATGGTCGCCATGCATTTTTTCTTTATACAGAACACCGTTATTACCACTACGGATAATTGGATTGTGTAATAATATGTTTAACCCTCTAAAGGAAATATAAATGACAAAAAAATATCAATATAATTGGGAAATTTGAAAAGATAAATTTTGCAAAAAAGGTGCTACAGCCCCTTTAAGTAACAAGCAAACGTTCCCTATCAATTATTACCGGTAACCTTGTCTGCGGGCTAGGAATTGAGGTTGCGTTTAATTTGCAGACTCGACTGTCGAGTTTCCAAATCAAATGGTATAAACGGCCGACTCGAGAGTCGAGTGAATAACGTTGGCTACTCCCCCCATTTTTGGGAGAACAATTCGAGATGTGACGTCACATGTATCATGGTTATAACAGATTCTTCTCGAAACGAGTCTTTATATTGAGGTTAGTTATATTTTTGTCAACGAGAAATTAAATTGCTTGTAAAACTAGCTGGCTAGTGTTGTGAGTCAACACTCAATGGTGTTCAATGCGTTTGATTAGATATGTCAACGCGCATGCGTCCACTCAACCCCCGTCTTGTTAGATCACACGCAACCTGACTGTCTAACAAATTACTGTCCAAGCATTGAGACACAACCTCCCAATTATTAGACATTAATTTATAGACACCTTAAAACAGCAACATTTCTGGTTGAGTGAGATATTAATTAATAGACTTAAAGGGGCTGTAGCACGTGTTTTGCAAATTTTTTTTTTTTCAAATTTCCCATTTATAATGATAGTTTATGTCAATTAAATCAACTTAAGAGGGTAAACATCTTATAACACAAACCAGTTATCCGTAGTAGTAATAATGATGTTGCGTATAAAGCAAAAATTGCATTGCGGCGATTTTATTGTGAACACAATTTATTATTTCGAATGACAAACATGATTCCCTAGGCTTTACCGAACCATGTACACTCATTTTCAACTTGATATTTCAAAGAGAAAAGGGTGTTTTACTATTGGTGACATTATTTTTCAAATACATTTCATCGACTTATTTGAGCGAAGAAACGCACGTGCTACTGCGCCCCTTTAAAGTCACCTTTAAGCACTAAAGCTGATTCTTGTGCACATGTTATTTCGGCAATGTAGAGAATGAATCAAAGACCACGTTTATTAACACTGGCATCCTTAATTCCTTAAATCACACCAACATTTAATTTTTTGAACGTGTTTTCTGTATGTCCACAGGTCGAGGTGTTCAGAAAGCGACTGAAGAACGGTTACGAAGAAGCCGGACCGGATGTGAGGAGTGCATATCCGCAGAACGTTGTTGAGCAATTCGTGAAAGACAAATACGACTCTGTCGGCCACTCAAACAAATCCATGGAGCCGGTGGTAAAAACTGTGGAAATCCAGTTGGTCCACGAACACATCAATGCCAGGTACCTTGTAGGGGGGACCAACAGCTTTGTGGATTCGCGTCTGGTATGTGTTGATTCATCGGAATCGCTATTTTACACTATTTCCCTCACAAACCACAGGCGCCAGACCTTAAATATACACCAACGTATATATATATCTACCTACCTATGTAACATATAAAGAAGGTATGACACTGTCCGCCATTTTGAATCCTGGCATAGGACCGGAAATGGTTGAACTGGTTTGCTGGCTCAAATACGCTTTGTAACATTCGTAGACTGATCCAAGTTTACATTTCCGGTCCTATGCCAGGATTCAAAATGGCGGACAGTGTCATACCTTCTTTATATGTCACAAGTGCATATTTAGGGTCTGGCGCCTGTGTCACAAACGTTCCTCAACTGATATCCTCCGCGTTACCTCTGTAACAATTGGGTTTTGTTTCTCAGTTCAATCCCCTAGCGGTGACTATTAGCAACAGGGACACCGTCCTAATTTCTATCCAATCAAAATCAATCTTACCGTACGTTCATCTTTGACTGGTTTCCGTATTCCAAGAAATATGCGCACGTCACACAGATGAAGGAACTCCAGTTTTTTTCCCACCGGTTCCGGTTTTCAGTATGAGATTCTATTTCGGGATCCTGGATTAACTAATGTCAATGAACATCTCTTTCTCGACTCATTTGTTTGGGTACTCATAAATATCAGTTTATTGATTCAGTTTGCTGTGGACATCTGTTTCAAGATTCAGTTTGTTACAACAGTTACATACCCAGTCTGATTAAAATATATTGTTTTCAGATGAATAAAAGTGGCAACATAGCACATCTATAGAGATTATTACCCGAGGAAGTGTGTCATATGACTTTTACGAAACGAGTGTGAATTTTTTTATTGCCCGAGCGAGAGCGTGGGTTATACATAAATTTGCACGAGCTTCGTAAAAGTCATATGGCACACTCTTCTAGTGTAATAATTTCTTTATTACCCATTGTATTCCATTTGATTCGCGTAAAAATAGTCAGAAACCGGCCCACTTCTCTTGCGACGACAAGCTTCAGTGACGTCACGAACAATCGTTTTATGACGTCACAGACGACGAAATATGGGCAGCCGCGGTGAAACAATCGTTGCTAGGCAAAAGTGATATGTGCACATGTGCTCGTATCGAAAATATTAACTCAGTTATTTTCAACCATATGGGTAACCGGGATACGAACTCCTGTATCCTTCGAATGTTTCCTAGCCAATCTGTCCTTGTGGCGAGGAATCTATAGAACCAGTTCTAATCCCGATACGCCTTGTTTTGTTATTCCTCAGACTGATTATACCTACCTACCTCTTTCACTGTGAAAGGAACATTTTGTTCTAGATTCATTTTTACTGTTTTTAACGAACAAACTGTTTTTACTTTATTTTGTTCTTCAAGAACACCTGGATTCACTTATTAACCTCAAGTCAGCTTGATGTTTGTTTGCTATTCCGATCAGTCAAATTAAAATCTACCTTGTTCCGGGGAATATAATTTGCAAAATAATGCATCTACCATGATACGAACAGGTCCTGTAGATTCCTCGCCACAAGGTCTGAGGACACCCCGTATAGGCGCGTGTTCAGTGCCAGTTTAGCACAGGCAAAGCCTAATCAAGTAGCTGACCAATCACATCATAGTTTTTAAACGGTTGCTGTTTTGAAAGCAGTCGGAACAGACGAAAGGATAGCTGTTTGGAGTTATCTGCCCTTTAAGCTACTCGCACCGAAAGCTTTTGTTGGACGTCTTGTGATTGGTTAACTGAATTGCGTCAGAACATGGAAGTCTACGGGCTGTTATCAGACGGTTTGGCGGGGAAACCTCTGAACGATATGAGTTCGTATCCTGATAGATGCACTATTTTGCAATTTTATTCCTCGAAAAACCGTCTTTTTTAATCAGACTGCTATTCCGAAAGAAACAACTATTTCCCGGATTCAGTATATGTCCCCTGTCTCTTCAATGTCACCGGTGATTTATTCCTAAATAATACATTACTAGATTCAAAATTCAATATGGTAAAGCAAATTTGGATTAAGATAGTTTAGCTTTTTGGAATTCTTGCCCGCTTTTGTGCTTTTGGATCTACTATTGACCATTTGTAGGTTGGTGTCATGAATGTTTCTAGTCATTCATGTCTAAACAAATCATAGTTATAAGTGGCTTAAGGGATGATTGAATATTGTAAATTATTGCACCCACTGTAACCGTTGTAGTTTCATATTTATAAACATTTATGTCATGTACATGTATATAAATTGTAACTCGTGGATTCATCTTGTTAATTTCAGGTGTGCATCTATCTCAAGCCATTTTTACCTGTGCCAGCGTTTGATTACCTGACCCGACTTTTCAAAGTATAGAGGTCAAGTAGAGGTCAATTCGTTGACCTTAGAAGGATTTATCAATAAACTTCTTCTGCATAAAGTTGAACACATGCAATAGCTCAGATATCGATACTTGTTACAGACATCAACATGGCTGATTTAATATATGTGTATATGACATGTCAACAGCAGTATTTATGCTTATTAAAGGAACTGATCAACATTGTAACGATATCACAAAATTGGGACTGAAATCACAACATTGGGACTGAAATCACAACATTCTGGACTGAAATCACAACATTCTAGACTGAAATTACAAAATTGAGGACTGAAATTACAAAATTGTGGACTGAAATCACAACATTCTAGACTGAAATTACAAAATTGTGGACTGAAATCACAACATTCTCGACTAAAATTCCAAAATTCTGGACTGAAATCAAGAACCTGATCATCAACCAAACTGATTATCGGCAACGAAAATACAGTGAAGCCCTGGAAACAGGAATTTGACCATCAATTGACCTCGATCAACATATTGCATCACCCTAAACGTGATGTTCTTCTCAACAACTCGAATAAATAATCGATCATCCGTATTTCCCTGCTATTGTATATCACTGGCGTCCTATACTACTAGTATACTTCAAGTTTCACTTGTAGATTTCTTACTCTCTTCTGCATATATTGTGTTATGTATTTTACCCTTGTCAAATAGTTGTTGATTACGTGGAGAGGGCTTCTATAAGTTTCAGAACTTGTGCCCAATCCATTTCTTAAATGAATAAAATATGTTTTCAATCAATCAAAATACTACTAAATGTGGTGACGGCGGGTCGCCAGCCAAATGTTTAAAGTGGATTTTAGCATATTTTCATTAATTTCATAACTTCGATAATAAACAGAATATTACATTAGTGTCTATGTCATACTTTGTTTACGACACAAGTGCCTGAATATCGGTACATCCCTCGCTCTCGCTCTCCTTCTGGAAATACTAGTACTCAGGCACTCGTGTCATAAACTTTTTTTTTTCAATCAATCATCTCTATTACCATAAGTTTACACATACATGTTAAGCATCATGGGGTAGTTTTCAAAAATATATACATTTGGGACTATGGCGTGTAACAATCCAGTAATGATGTTTGGTTAAAGTGATCATATAATAGTATAGTAAACGGATAAACATAGACACTCATATAACATCCTCTATTTACACTACAACAAGACGGCCTGTTATAGATGGAAGCTTATGTAAGGCGAGTATTCTCGAAACGTCCTTAGCCCTACAGACGTCTAAAGCACACATGGGCTGCAAGGTTATATTAAGAACGAGAAGGACTTGAGGGGCCGTTCCATTAACCTGTCTTAGCCCTAAGATCAACCGTCAGCCCATCTTTTAACTTTGGCTAATCTTAGGGCTAAGATGGTGAGTGGAACCAAGGAATTAGATGGATAAAATCTTTGTCGGAACGGTATCATGGTCCTTAGATGAAGAACCTTAAAGGTACATCCATTGTGTTGTTGGGGGTCACATATTGCAAACATTATAAATGGTGTTACTTTATTGAGAAGTACCGACTGTTACCGAAAACTACCATTTTGATGATAGTAGACTTAGCATATTGACAATATGAAGGTAAAAGTAGTGATTTCTGATCGAAAACCGGACAATGCACAGCGTGTGGCGCGCGTCAATGAGTCAAACGTAATTTTGGAATCTTATTTATAACAGACAAAAAGACAACATTGAGTTGATAATGTTTAATAGGTCACATAACTACTGTGCATGTAAATGGGACGTGCAGTTTCGGTCTCTGCACATGTTACTCAATTTTAATTGGTAACTAGTAACTATGATATATTTTGGCGATTGGGGATAAATATGCAAGTTGGGTGAAATTATTTGTATTGTAGACAGCACATGTGGTGAGTTGGAACCTATTAAAGCCTAATAAAAATGTATGAAACACAATGGATGCACCTTTAATCATTTTCAATATGGATAACAGCCCAAATTATTTTTTTTATTTTGCTCCAGACTAAAGTTTCTAGAAAGCTGAACTCCATTATCAATATAATGACTATCTTCGAGTATATTGATAAACATGCCGAAAAATGGCTAAAAATATATGTTATTGAAATTAATTTTTCTCAGATATTTATCAACTCAAAGTAAGTGGAGAAATCCGTTATTAGTAAAGGTGTTTTTTAGTCTAAATATAGATCAAGTCTATTATTTTCAAGCGCAAGCATTTTGGTCTAATGCACACACTGTAAACAAACACATAAATAAACAAAAGAGAAACACAGTTTATGATTACTCACAGAAATTGAAATACATGTATACAGTTTTTGTCGTCAGTTTAGTAACCATTTTATTCAAGTATTCAAGTAGTTTCTACAGATCAAAAGTTTACCCAACTAGTTATTTTGCTTGAATTGTTGAATCACGAGAAAATATACATAATATGTGTGTCGTAGTATGCTGATGTTATCACAATAAAAATTTCATTTAACCGGTAAAGTGTCAATATTTTGTATATTCACATGTAAATATAACAATCCATCACATTCAGTAATGTGTGGCAAGGGACGAAAACAGTCGAGAAGCACGAGATTTTCATGGGCTCCTATGGCGACTTGTGCAATTGACAAGTCTTCGTGCCTCGGAAACGCGTGTTGTGTAGTACGTTTATCACTGTATGCATGGGACTATATAGAATACTAAACGACGTCCCGTTTTATAACATGTTTATGAAACGAGTGGATGGTTTGGTATTTTAACGAGCGAAAGCGAGTTAAATACCGATGCCATTCACGAGTTTACAAGTCTACATTCTATGTACCTTTAAATGGGTATATGATCAAGAAATCGGTTCACTATTTATGTAGATATGAGAAAATATATCACATTTTCCTGGAAAACATTCACTATTTAGCTATTCTTCTTTCAAATAAACTATTTAAACTTTGAGAATTAGATATATAGGAAAATACACTGTATTGAAAGTGTAAATCACTGTTTGAAATGATATTTTGCATTATCATGGTCAGAAGAACGAGTTGAACATTTTACCTGTTGATGTACCGATTTTTGAACATGCGACGTAATTTGAACAACGTGTTACGATTTTAGTTAGAAACTTGGAATAATCATCAAATATAATACATTAAACTTACACCTGTTGGCATATACAGTCTTATCTTGTTGCATATATGGATAAAACCCTTGACAGTGGCGGATCCGGGGGGTGGGGTCTGACATGGTTATAAATAAACTGACTTCTATGTTTATAAAGACGAACAATGTTAACGAAATCCCACCAACTTCTTAACAAATGATGTGAAGCAGCGTAACAAATACCCGTTAAAAAATATTCCTGCCGACGCAGGTCCCATACAGTGTTTATACTATAAAGAGAATTCTGCTTATATGACGTCAGTTTCAATTGACGTGCGTTAATCGGGTACTTTAAGCGGGATGCCGTCATATGAAAGATATGTAGATAACATATTTCTCTAGCGATTGATGTCATAAATAGGTTTTCACAAACCACATTTTTTCTTTCTGAGACGGGGGTTATCACCATTCTCTTCCCACAGAGGTTACTCCCTTCAGATTTCCGATCCTAACCTCTGTTCTATATCGCTTGAAATCGAGACCAGGAGCAAAATCCCCTAGCGGCGAAAGCGGAATCCTCATACTGTATCATACTGTTTCGCTGGAAATCCATGGCAAAAAGGGAGTGTCCTGTTTGGTTGCAATTGAATCTAGTTGTGCAATCAGTGACGCCGTTGTAAAAGTGACATTTGCCAATGACGCGTCATAATGATAAAATAAACTTAACATAAACGTTTACTCGTTTAATGTGCTTTCCTCGAAACATGATATATTATTTTGTGAAAACTGTTGCTCCTAAACATGCTTAAAAATAAAGAAGACCAAATCAGAGACAAATACCAAAAATAGTTCATTTGTGTTATTTACATCAAACATTTTCAAGGACATATGCTAATAAGTCAAGGCCCTTAAGAGTCAAATGCCTTGATCGTTGAAGTCACTCGGTCGACATGTCCGCTGAAAGATGAGTTTTCATTGGTTGAGAAGCAGTGATACAGTATGAGGATTCCGCTTTCGCCGCTAGGGGATTTTGCTCCTGGTCTCGATTTCAAGCGATATAGAACAGAGGTTAGGATCGGAAATCTGAAGGGAGTAACCTATGTGGGAAGAGAATGTGTTATTACATGTTGGCTTGAGTTTATTGAAGCTCATTATGTGAAATGAATAAAAAAAATTGTTCTTATTCAGTGTTATTCAGTGAAAAATTAAAGTGTGTATAGCTCTAGGAAACTCTTTGAAATCCTGCATTTTACGCCTCATAGACAAATGTGGGATGTGGGATGTTAAATAATACTTTTTGAGTTAGGTGTACACGTTTAACTCTATATAATAAATACAGCCCCATTTTCACACCACTTTTTGACAAAAAAAATATGCACTTACAATTTGTTTTCGCCTATAGAAGTCAGTATTGTCGAAAAAGTGTCAGTCATGTTATAATTCTTGGTGATCTGATGCACCAAGTACTGGGCTGTGAAACTTGGTCACTTTTAGCTGACGGGATATTTTAAGCGTTTTGTATAACATAAATAGAGCCATGGGCTCTGTAGCTCGTCAATATTTCATTGATTTATTATCTAAGGTTGAATATCTCAAATATCTCAATACATTGTTAACAATATATCTTTGTAAATACGCTTTGGAGTTTTAGCTAATCAGTCCTGAAAGGCCCGATGGGCGTATGGTATGGCATGGCGTCCGGCGTCCGTCCGGAAACCTTTCACTTTTTCGACTTCTTCTCCAGAACCAATGACTCTAGAGGCCTGAAAAATTGTGTGCAGACTCCTTGGCTAATGGGGATTCTTAATTGTAGATTCCGTGACCACATGACCCCAAATTGGGTCACAGGGGTCACAAGCTTAAAAACCTTTTTTCATCTTCTTCTCCAGTTCCAAAAGGTCTAGAGAGCTGAAAAGTTGTGTGCAGACTCCTTGGCTAATTGGGATTCTAATTTGTAGATTTGATGACGCTATGACCCAAAATAGGGTCACAGCGTTCATGACGTAAACAAACTTTTTTTTATCATCTTCTCCAGTATAAAAAAAACTATAGAACAAGCCAAGAACAAATATTTCTGTTTTCGTATGCAAAAATATACGATTCCGAGTGAGCTTCAGAGCCCATGGCTCTATTTAAAAAAAATGTTCTATGGCTTAGTTTAAAGGAAAATGTATTGTGTGACTTGGTATATGATATTTAATGATATGATGGCAACATACTGAAATCTAATTCCAAACAGACATTTGGTGTTGACCTCGTTACATCCCCTTACTTTTTGTAGTTTAAGGAGCTAGATTGTAGGCGAGAACAAAATGTTAATTATTTTTCTCTCAAAAAGTGGTGTGAAAGCACCCCTATCCCTACGCCTATGATACTGCTAAACGCTATTAAAGGTGTAATTTTGAACATCGAACAATCGAACACCTTCTTCAAAATTTGGGATGACTTCGGCGACAGTTTCGCAGCTCTTCAGGGAAGTGTCCAAGATTAACAGGCAATACATTTCCAAGTGAAGTGACTGAGTGAAAACTGACTGAGTTTGTGTGAAAATGTGAAACTATGGAAAACTATTTGAAAAATGTGTATTGAAATGAAGTTCATACTAAAACCTTATAAAACAAAGACAAAACAAAACGAAAATAAAATGGACGCCACAGATTTATAA
This sequence comes from Gibbula magus, assembly GCA_936450465.1. Classification (NCBI taxonomy): domain Eukaryota; kingdom Metazoa; phylum Mollusca; class Gastropoda; order Trochida; family Trochidae; genus Gibbula; species Gibbula magus. The sequence continues at coordinate 43,151,352 of OW388298.1, forward strand.
ATAATTAAGAATACTTTATTCATAACACGTTGCATTGCTCTTTGTCGCTATTGAATGTAATGCTAGCCAGAGTTTCGTAGCATTGTAGTGACTGAAACAGAAAATAATATAATGCATGGTAATATAAACATAATAAACAATATTCCCATTTTATCGAAATGAAATGACAAAATCGTAATTAATGAGTTAAGTAACTCATTTTAATAATCCTTCTACGAATTACTAGTCATTAATAGATAACAAACTCTGCTATTAATAAAAAATAGTTGGTGTCGCCGTTTAGTCCAACCCATTTCTGTCGCCGTTCCGTCCAATTTGTCGCCGTTTCAACTAAACTCTTGTCGCCGTTTTGCCTTGTCGCCGTTTCTTCCGTATCTCGTATTGAACAGATTCAGAGTTACGTCCCTTAGTTATAATTTGTCATTTCACAAGTTTGCTTCGAGACGATCAACTTCGAATTGTTTTTAAGATAAAAGGTTATCAACTCGATAAATGAATAAGTTTTCTGTAAGTATGCATAACTTGCTTCTTTTCTCCATGAAAAAATTGAAGACGAGTCCGTTCTATGTTGTCTTTCAGCAGGTTCTGAAAACACCTTATCCATACGCGAAATGAAGGTCCATGCAGAGTTACGCCCCTTTCTTCGACAGTCCTCGAAGTAAAAAAATAGCCTCCAAAAAAATTTCAAGGAGCGGACACGCTCTTAAAATAGTATTCTTAGAAGCAAAATAATATTTCATATTAATGAATATACTGTAAGTAGAAAACTGTCTTAGCTAGCTGACAAGTCAATACCTAATATAACTCACTGCAGCAAGTTCAATATTAACCAAAATAAATAGGGGTGACTGGGGCACCTTGGCTTGGGACAAAAAGAACTCTATTTTGAAAGAGGGGGTCCTGGGGACATTTGCCCACCTTTTTGCATGGTGTCCCTTAAAATTTGGAGCAGTAGGATACTTTTACCATTGCAAAGGGTCCCATCACTTCAGAATTGGCCAAAATGACCCCCTCATCAGATCACCTAGGAACAACACTGAACTAGGTAATTCCGCATATGATAATTACATAATTATTGCATGAACATTTTTTTGGCATGTTAACACACCTTATAAATTCATCTAGCCCAGTGATAATCATCATCAATTAATTAATGAGGCTCCATGGAGCGGGTCAATGATAAACGGTTAATCACAGTCACGACTCAAGGATTGTTTTCAAACGGATCGCGGCGGTCATTGAGACATTGTTTAAATGGATAAATTAAAATCGTCTTAATAATCAATTATTATACAAGTGTATATTGTGTTGATTTTATGATCAATTGATTCCGATATATATAATGTACGTAGAGGTAATAATCTGTCATTCTTGAGAAAAATGCATAACACAGGATCTTTAATGTTTCAACATATGTTTGCAGGTATTCTGGTTGACAAGAAATTATTTGCAAAAGATCACAGGGTATATCTCATGCTGTTGAAGCCACCAGAAAGAGACCTTATGCTGCCTTGATATCCGACATGTCAGGTGGGCTCTTAGGGTGGTGGTGTCAGATGATGTTGGAACAGCTTAGGGAGAGACATTGATCTGATGTCTATGTCCTGTTACTAAAAAAGTCAAAGCGGAGACTTAAAAAAAATATCACAAAATATAAGCGTTGTGCCAAAAAATCAAAGATTTGGGGGAGAAAAGATGTCTCACACTGGAGACAGATTCTGCGAGGATAGCAATAGTGATTCATCATTCACACAATCAACCGAGTTTCAGGTCCACTTAAAAATGGATAGTGAAATTGATGTCTCACCCTGAAAATAAGGTGTCTCATCCTGAAGACAAGGTGTCTCATCCTGAAGACAAGGTGTCTCACAGTGAAGACAAGGTGTCTCACAGTGAAGACAAGATGTCTCAAAGCGAAGACAAGAGGTCTCACAGTGAAGACAAGATGTCTCACAGTGAAGACAAGATGTCTCACAGCGAAGACAAGATGTCTCACAGAGAAGACAAGATGTCTCACAGAGAAGACAAGATGTCTCACAGTGAAGACAAGATGTCTCACAGTGAAGACAAGACGTCTCACAGCGAAGACAAGATGTCTCACAGCGAAGACAAGATGTCTCACAGCGAAGACAGATTCTACAAGGAAAACAATAGTAATTCATCATTCACACAGTCAACTGAGCTTCAGGTACACATGAAAATGGATAAGTGTGGTGAAATGGATAAATGTGGTGAAATTGATAAGTGTTGTGAAATTGATAAGTGTGGTGAAATTGATAATTGTGGTGGAATTGATAAGTGTGGTGGAATTGATAAGTGTGGTGGAATTGATAAGTGTGGTGGAATTGATAAGTGTGGTGAAATTGATAAGTGTGTTGAAATTGATATATATAAGTGTGGTGAATGTGGGAGGAGATTTAAAGAGTTATGCAACTTGAAAACCCACATGAGAAATCACATTGGAGAAAAACCGAATACATGTTGTGAATGTGGTAGAAGCTTTTCCCAGGTCAGCACACTTCAGAGGCATATGAGGATTCACACCGGGGAGAGACCGTTCAAGTGCAGTGAGTGTGATCAATCTTTCATTAGACCCTCCAAACTAGAGGTCCACATGCGGAATCACACTGGAGAGAGGCCGTACAAGTGTGTTGTGTGTGATAAATCCTTCATCAAGTCAGAAAGCCTCCATACCCATATGAATATTCACACTAAGGAGAAACAATACAAGTGCGGCGAGTGTGGAAGAGTTTTCATAGAATCTGGTCACCTAGCGATGCATATAAAGATCCACAGCGGAGAGAAACCATTTATGTGTAGTGAGTGTGGCAAAACCTTCAAAAGATCAAGTGAACTGACGATTCATATGAGGATGCATACCGGGGAGAAGCCTTATCACTGTCATGAATGCGGTAAATCGTTTACACAGAGCGGCAGTCTGAAGACCCACAAGAGACTTCATCACGAAGAGAAGCAGTATGAATGCAGCGAGTGCAGTATATCATTTCAAGATTCAGTCAGCCTGCGGAAACATTTGAGCATTCACTCAAGAGACAAATCGTTCAAGTGCAGTGAGTGTGAGGAGTTATGTCCAGATTTAAAAAGCCTCCGGCAACATGAGACAATTCATAGTGGGGAGGAAGGACATAGAAAATGTCCTGAGTGCGGAAAATCATTAATAAAAATTCTGAACGATTTCAAGTGTACCAGCATTGAGTGCAAAGACAGGCCATTCAAATGCAGTGAGTGTTCAAAATCATTTTCTCAATCATATTACCTCCACAGACACATGATGAGTCATTCCGGGGAGAGACCTTACAAATGTAACGAGTGCGACAAATCCTTCGCACAATCTGGCCACTTCCAGGTCCACATGAGGATACACACTGGAGAGAAACCCTATCTGTGTAGCGAGTGTGGGAAAGGATTTGCAGTGTCCGGCCATCTCAAGACCCACATGAGGATCCATACCGGAGAGAAACCATTCCAGTGTACTGATTGTGGTAAATCGTTCGCAAATTCAAATACCCTGCAGACACATGTGAGAATTCACACCGGAGAGAAACCGTATGAGTGCAGCGAATGCTGTAAAACGTATGCAGATTCGCGAAGCCTAGAGAGACACATGAGAATCCACACTGGAGAGAAGCCGTACAAGTGTATTGAGTGCGGTAGGTGCTTCTCTCAGTCTGCTCATCTGCAGACTCACATAAGGACTCACACTGGGGAGAAACCTTATAAGTGCAGTGAGTGCGGTAAAGGATTTGCAGAGTCGAGTAGCCTGCATAAACACAAGAGAGTTCACACCGGGGAGAAACCTTACAAGTGTAGTGAGTGTGGCTTATCCTTCCCAGCGTCAAGTAGACTTAAAAAACATATGACGATTCACATTGGAGAGAGCCCATGAAATTATAACTCATGTCCTCGTTTGTCTGTCTGTCTTAAATTCTTTTGTTTTTTAGAGAACTCGAAATTAGGGGTGAAACACTATACGTATGCATGGTTAAATTACCACCGATGGTTCGCTAGTTCCAGCCGATGCTCGCAGGTTTCACCACAATGCATAGCCACATGGCGTTGCGGGCTTTCTCCCTGCCGTAATACTAGCAGCCGCGATATAAGTGAAATAATCTTGAAAGCGGTGTTAAACCCCAACTCACCTCACCTCAATGGTATGTAATATTGTAGGAGTCTGTCATGATATTTTGCTGAAACTTTTGATATTTTTAGATTTCTGAAAATTTTGTTTTGTTTTGTTTCCATAGAAACATTTTGGATTTATAATTTGTTGGAAGTAGGTTTGCTTCCGGAGCAGAACTCATACACCCTTCATCATATTTTCCAGAAACTTTGATGTGTAGTAGCTACAGCTCTAATGAGTTTATTGTTATCTCTCAACGGTATGTAATATTGTGGAATATCAGTCTGATTAAAATCAACCTTGTTCTGAGGAATAAAATTTGCAAAATAATATATCTACCGGGATACGAACAGGTTCTGTAGATTCCTCGCAACAAGGTCTGAGAACATTCCGTATACATGGTATATGCGTGTGTTCTGAACCGGTTTAGCGCAGACAAAACCCAGCCAAATAGCTGACCGATCACATCATAGTATTTAAACGGTTGCTGAAAGCATTCGGAACAGACCAAAGGATAGCTGTTTGGAGTGATCTGTCCCTAGCTTCTCGCACCGAAAGCATTTGTTGGGCATCTTTTGATTGGCTACCTGAATTGCGCTCGAACACGCGAGTCTACAGGCTGTTATCAGACGGTTTGGCGTGGAACCTACGACTGATATGAGTTTGTATACCCTGGTTGACGCACTATTTTGCAATTTTTATTCCACCGAAAACCGTCGATTTTAATCAGACTGGTGGAATATTATGGTCTGTCGAACCATCTGACATCATATCTGGCTGAAACATTCCATGTGTATTACCCACTACATTCTCTTCCCACAGAAGAATCCTTCAGTTTTCCGATTCTAACCTCTGTTGTTTTTTGCTTGAAATTGAGAGTAGAAGCAAAGTCCCCTAGCAGAAGAAAGTGGAACCATATTCTCTATCACTGCTTCTTAACCAATGAAAACTCATCTTTCAGTGGCCATGTCGACCGAGTGACTTCAAAGATTTTACTCTTAAGGGTCTTGCTAATTAGCATACATGTATGTCCTTCGAATATGTCTGATTTAAATAACACAAATGAAATATTTTTGGTATTTGTCTCTGATTTAATCTTCTTTATTCATAAGCATGTTTATGATCAATAGTTTTCACAAAATGAAAAAACATATTGCGAGGAAAACACATTAAATGAGAAAACGTAGATCTTACGTTATTTTATCATAATGACGTGCCATTGGCAAATATCACTTTTACAACAGCATCACTGATTGCACAACTAGATTCAATTGCAACCGATCAATACTCCCTTTCTGCCCTTCATTTCAAGCGAAAAACAACAGAAGTTAGGATCGGAAATCTGAAGGGAGTAACCTCTGTGGGAAGAGAATGTATCCAGTAACATAATTAATATAAAGTGGAGACTTTTGTTATTTTCATATAATCTGAAAATTAATTTGTTTTTCAGTTCCCATAGAAACATTTTGGATTTGAACTCCAAAACCCTGCATCATATCTTCCTAAAACTCAGCATGTGTACTACCCATTTTATGGAGGGGTACTTTCAAGATATAGAGGATATCTGGACTTATCCCACCGGTATGTAATACCGTGGGATATAGTCATCGCCCCGTCCGTCTGTCCGTCTGTCCGTCCGTCCGTCCGTCCGTCTGTCCGTCCGTCCGTAATCATTTAGTTACCGGAGCAGAACTCGAAAACCATTCATGATATCTTTCTGAAACTGTGCATGTGTATGACCCACCAACTGAAGTGGTGCCTTTTGATATTTTCAGATTTCTGAATTTTTTGTTTTTGTTCGTTTCCATAGAAACATGTTGAAGTTGGACTTTGTTCACAGACAGGTTCGTTTCCGGAGCACAGCTCCAATACCGTTCATCATATCTTCCTGAAACTTTGCATGTGTATTACCCACTAACTGAAGTGGTGCCTTTTGATATTTTCAGATTTCTGAAAAAAATTATTTTTTTCGTTTCCATAGAAACATGTTGAAGTTGGACTTTGTTCAGAGACAGGTTGGTTTCCGGAGCACAGCTCCAAAACCGTTCATCATATCTTCTTGAAACTTTGCATGTGTATTCCCCACCAACTGAAAAGGTGCCTTTTAATATTTTCAGATTTCTGAAATTTTTTTTTTTTTTTGTTTCCATAGAAACATGTTGAAGTTGGACTTTGTTCAGAGACAGGTTCGTTTCCGGAGCACAGCTCCAAAACCGTTCATCATATCTTCCTGAAACTGTGCATGTGTATTACCCACTAACTGAAGTGGTGCCTTTTGATATTTTCAGATTTCTGAAAATTTTTTTTTTTTTCGTTTCCATAGAAACATGTTGAAGTTGGACTTTGTTCAGAGACAGGTTCGTTTCCGGAGCACAGCTCCAATACCGTTCATCATATCTTCCTGAAACTTTGCATGTGTATTACCCACTAACTGAAGTGGTGCCTTTTGATATTTTCAGATTTCTGAAAAAAATTTTTTTTTTCGTTTCCATAGAAACATGTTGAAGTTGGACTTTGTTCACAGACAGGTTCGTTTCCGGAGCACAGCTCCAATACCGTTCATCATATCTTCCTGAAACTTTGCATGTGTATTACCCACTAACTGAAGTGGTGCCTTTTGATATTTTCAGATTTCTGAAAAAAATTATTTTTTTCGTTTCCATAGAAACATGTTGAAGTTGGACTTTGTTCAGAGACAGGTTGGTTTCCGGAGCACAGCTCCAAAACCGTTCATCATATCTTCTTGAAACTTTGCATGTGTATTCCCCACCAACTGAAAAGGTGCCTTTTAATATTTTCAGATTTCTGAAAATTTTATTTTTTTTCGTTTCCATAGAAACATGTTGAAGTTGGACTTTGTTCAGAGACAGGTTCGTTTCCGGAGCACAGCTCCAAAACCGTTCATCATATCTTCCTGAATCTTTGCATGTGTATTACCCACTAACTGAAGTGGTGCCTTTTGATATTTTCAGATTTCTGAAAATTTTATTTTTTTTCGTTTCCATAGAAACATGTTGAAGTTGGACTTTGTTCAGAGACAGGTTCGTTTCCGGAGCACAGCTCCAAAACCGTTCATCATATCTTCCTGAAACTTTGCATGTGTATTACCCATTGACTGAAGTGGTGCCTTTTGATATTATCAGATTTTTTCTGAAAATTTTTTTTTTTTTTTTTCCATAGAAACGTGAGAGGGATGTTGGTTGTTGTTGATTTTGACTGCTTCTGGAGCAGAAGTCTAAAACCCTTAACATTCCTGAAACTCTGTAATACCCACTAACTGAAGTACGGTAGTAGATACACAAGTATCTGTATCTGTATCTGATGACTCTTGTTTGTTGACTAATACCATGTTTATTTCATCGAGTGAGGTAGAAATGTTATATTTTCACGAGTGGCACAGCCAAGAGTGAAAATATATAACTTTTCTACCTCACGAGATGTAATTATGTCCGAAAAGGGTCGTTTTCCTGCCGAACGGCCGCTGGGAACAGCCCGTCACCCCAGCTACACATGTGACGTCATAAGCCAAATCGTCGCGTGAGACCATTGTTTTATGACATCAAATTATATCAGTCACTGTTCGCACTGAAAATATAAGTTATTTTCACTGCAGCCATCCTAGGTTACCCAGGGTCTTATATATGCTCTGTTACTCTCAACTATATCACCCATGGGAAACTCTGTGATATAGTGGAGAGAAACAAAGCATATATAAAACCCTGGGTAACCGAGGATGCACTGCAGCAGTATTTCATTGCTCGTCATATAATAAATACAATTATCTTTCAAAAATATGTTTTACAAATTATGTGGGTCTGGTGGGTATCTTATCTTATATATACTCTTGTTAGTAATACTGTTCAGAGTAACAGGTAAGCTGTATTATTTGAAATTACAATTCATTTCTACCTGAGCATATTCAAAATAGAATTTGACCTCATATTTCTTTGAATGGTTTTAAAGTGAGATGATTTAATTACACAAATATTTTTACGCACACAATTGTTTTTTTTGTTTGTTTTTTTTTATTTTCCATATTTTCACACAATTGTTGAAAAGTTCAATGTTTTCTGTCATTTCAAAATCTAACTGTGTTGTATATCATAGAAACTGTGTCAACAAGATTAACTCTGTTGTAACCCCTGTTTCCTGGTTAGAGTTGTCTCACATTCTAACATCATGTGATTCAAACAGCCAATAGAATGACGACTAAGTTTTTATTACACATGTGCAACATATGGTTTATATGGCACAACTTATTGTAACACTTATGGATAATAAATCTAATATTGTTACTTGTTACAAACTTCTTGGAGTTTTAACCCCCCTGCGTGAAACTGAAGGGGTTCATGTCGAAGCACAGTCCGTCTATTCGTCCAGAATAGAGAACTCTGTTCTGAAATCGGGGGCCGGATAGCGCGTTCGGCTTTGGATCAAGAGGTCCGTGGTTCGATTCCCGCCAGGGGCACGGCAACTTTGTCTGCAGTAGAGAACTGTTCTACACGCAGTAAGGTTTGGGTGCAATGCTACACTGAATTTCAGTGCAGGACCACCCATGGTTCGCTAGTTCCAGCCGATGCTCACATGGCGTTGGGGGCTTTCTCCCTGCCATAATACTAGCAGCCCTGATATAAGTGAAATACTCTTGAAAGCGGCGTTAAACCCAAACTCACCTCACTCCACCTCTGTTCTGAAATGAACTTCTCCCACAGTTTTTTTAGCAAACTTTCAGAAACTTAACACACGATCTGCATATCCATCTTCATCAGTTATGTTTATGATGGACTCCATTGAAAAATCCTGGGTCTGCCTATGTTTTTGATATACATATTGACAGGCATTTATTGCCCTTGACTCAATTATTATTATTATGAATAGAGGGTTGCACATCTGATAAACTTTTCACACCTTAAATTTACTTTTTGCCTGAAAGGCCCGATGGGCTCATGGCATGGTGTCCGGCTTCCATCCGTCCACCCATCCGTCAGTCTGTAAACTTTTCACTTGTGCGTCTTCTTCTCCAGAACCAGTGGGTCTAGGGAGCTGAAATTTTGTGTATAGACTCCTTGGCCAATGGGGATTCTAAATTGTAGATTTAGTGACACTGTGGCCCAAAATAATGGCCTCACAGGTCATGACCTAAAAACCTATTTTCATCTCCTCCAGAACAAAAAGACCTAAAAGGCTCTAATAATGTGTGCAGAGTCTTTAACCAATGGAGATTCTAAATTGTAGATATGGTGACCCTGTGACCCCAAATGAGGGCCTCGCAGGCCATGACCTAAAAACCTTTTTTTCCATCTCCTTCTCCAGAACAAAAAGACCCAGAAGGCTATAATTTTGTGTGCATACTCTTTAGCCAATGGAGATTCTAAATTGTAGATATGGTGACTCTTTGGCCCCAATTAAGGGCCTCACAGGCCATGATAGAAAAACCTCTTTTCCCCTTCTTCTCTATAAAGAAAAGACTTAGAAAGCTGTTATATTGTGTACAGACTCTTAAGCCAATGGAGATTCTAAATTTTAGATTTAGTGACCTGTGGCCCAAAATAATCAGTCATCATTAAACAATATAAGCTCAGATGAGCTACAGAGCCCATGGCTCTATTTTTTAAAATGTTTTGAATAAAGGCTGTAGCACATTCTGCTTACTGAAGTAAAGTGATTTTATAAAAAAGTAAATTAGTGTTACCAATGGCTAGATAATACTCCTCAATCAATAAAGAGAGTTCTAAGACGAATGTACATGGTTCGATTGAGCCTTGTGAGTCCATTTCCCTTCGAGTGGCAATTTTTAGCTCATCAAGCCTGATGGGCTTATGGCATGCCATGACGTCCGTTTGTCCGTCCATCCGTAAACTTTTTTCTTTTTCGTGACTCATCTACTTCTCCAGAACCACTTGGTCTAGGGAGCTGAAATTTTGTGTACAGACTCCTTGGCCAATGGCCAAATAGCTTCACAGGGTTCACACTTTAAAAACCTATTTTCATCTTCTTCTCCAGAACCAAAAGGTGCATGCTAACATTGTCAGCCGGCTATCTAAGAAAAACCAATTCACTGAATTCTCATCTACCTTAGATTTGTAAGTTGACAATTGGTCATGCGCAGTAGGTGAAGAGCGAACATCCTTAAAGCGAGGACAAAGGATTGATAAGATGTAGCTGACCTTTACTTTATTTCATGATCACAGCAGAATGCTCAAGAACTGTTCATTGGTTTCTCATCATATGTTCTTCTAGGAAATATTCAGTGTTAAATCATATACACACAAATATATAACAAACAAATGATATTTTTGAAATTACCTACCTTAAAATGCTTTGGTATCTCATTTTGTGATATGTTTATTACCAACATAACCAACATTCACTTCCCAGGATCCATATTTTCGAAGATCTCTTAGCGCTTAGATAGTCCTAAGTGCCATACATGAACATTGACTTACGACTATCTTAGCACTAGGATATTTCGAAAATAGGAACCCAGTAATTTAACAAACCAAGTTTTCTATAGAATATTGGTATAAATGTGAATCTTCAACAGTTCTTTTAATGTTCCAATCGTTTCCCACTTACCCAGAATGACATCTGATGGTCGTCTGCTTCGTCCATTTAGATCTTGGAGTCCAGAGTTTGCGACTGGGGATCGTTGATCCAAAGGTTTTCCACACATCATCAGCGTAATCCAAGTCTGCACTCTCAGCTTCCTTAGGATTTTGCTCAAGAGAAATGGCAGATGCCCTGATCAAGGGTTTAGGCAATGGAAGAAGATTCCAAAAGGTCTTGTGCCAAACCTAAAAAACAATTATTAAAATCTTGGTGATACTGTAAGACATAAAGTTACAATAAACGTTGAGAACAGAGCTGTTTCATTTACGGCAAGTTTATAGGGAATGTTACAATCCAAATAACAAAATGTGTGTATTTGATGACAGTTTATTATGCCCCCGAATTCGAGATTCTGGGGGTATATTGTTTTTCACCTGTCCGTCTGTGTGTGTGTTAGTCCACAAAAACTTTAACCTTGGCCATAACTTTGGATTGCTCAGAGCTAGGGCTTTTATACTTGGCATGTGCATATCTTGTGATGAGACCTTCATATGAGGTCATCATATTTGACCTTGTGACCTTGACCTTGCCGCAGTGAACATCTTCAGAAAACTTTAACCGTTGTCATAACTTTGGTATATCCGGGGGCATCCGTGTTTAACAAACACATCTTGTTTTTCTAAAATATATGAAGATGAAAGCCACAGCCTAGGATTCAAACTCACCCGAACATCAGGGAAGATGTAACATTTGCAGGTGAGATCAAAGCAGGTGTTAACGATGTGGCTCATATCTACCTTCACCTGGTTAAGAGTCTGCAGCAGAGGTCTGCTTCTGTAACCATTGAAACACATTTTAATGTTATTGATGTAACTAAACAGTCTTCATATATCAGTAGATAATAAGGGCCCGTGTTTTTATCGCATCAATGGTCACCCCCTACTAGATATACTTCTAAGAGGGTTAAACTACCATGCTAAATTAACTTTACGTCAAATGGCGAGGACTTTTGTAACTTGTGTTATTCTAAGAAAGTTTAGTGAATTATCGAAAATTATCAGGTATATTGGTCAATGCTAAAAAGGGCCGGACCTCAAATGAGAGCCGGTGTAAAGTCTGAAAATATAACCCCCCCCCCCCCCCCCCCCCCCCCCCCCCCCCCCCCCCCTTCAAAAATATTTTGTTGATAGGGATAATAGATTAATAGAATAACAAAACAATTGTGAACAAAATGTACGGGAGCTCCCATAATCTACCCGTGTATACCTTGAAGGGGGGTATAATCTGGGACCTTACACCGTCTCTCCAATAAGAGCCCTTACATGTTAATAAGGGCCCGGGCCCCTATTAGAGGAAAAACGGTAAATAAAAGGATCGTACCTTTATGAATACCATTTACAATATATGTTAACAAAACGTAAGCTAATCAAAGACATTCTAAACCGACTTTGTCCGGTGGCAGTATTTTGTTTTTGACAGTTGAAAATCTGGCAACGATTCTTTTGGAAACTTAAAAGATGTTTCTTGATGATTTTAGAGATTTTATCAGAGTCAAACGAAATTCAGTTATGTCTTTTGTAAACTTCATCCTCAGATCCATCTTCTTTCCACAGAGATTACACCCTACAAAGTATCCTCTGTGGGAAGAGAATGCCTCAGATAGAACAATAGAAAAAATGAGTCACTTGCTTTGTAGCTTAAGTTTTACATTATATAACACAATTAAAATTAAAAAAAAAAAAAATAACAATTATCAAGTTAACAAATGTATCATTTACAATCTACATTGACCAAGGAGAAAATAGTTCATAAGGTCATGGCTTATGTTGCCCTTACTATTTCTATTTTTATTACTTTTATAAAAAGTGCCATCCTTGCTATTCTGATTTTTATTTAACGATAAATCCTTCCGGTCAAGATATTATTAACCAATCAGAGCGCACCCTACCGGGAAACGACTCCTGAATCCAGGGCCCCGTTCCACAGCGAGCGCTTATAATCGCTTGTTGATTGCTCAATGTAGCGCTCAAGTAGCGCTCAAGTAGCGCTCATTCTCTCCTGAACGACGTGGTGCAACCCCCCCCCCCCCCCCCCCCCCCCCCCCCCCCCCCCTTCTTTAAAGATTGGCGGGGTTGTCAGAATGCAGCATGGACGAATTTGATATTGTGAATGGAGAAAATGTCCAACAAACTTTATCACCTGACGAACTATACCGATGTGCAAAAGTAACATCCCCACATTTTAAAGGTACATCCATTGTGTTGTTGGGGGTCAAATATGACAAACGTTATAAATGGTCCCATTTTTTTCGAGAAGTACCAACTGTTACCGAAAACAATCATTTTCATCATACTCGACTTAGTATATTGACGATATGAAGGTTATGATATGATTTCTGATCGAAAACCGGACAATGCAACGCGTGTGGCGCGCGCCAATGAATCAAACGTAATTTTTGAATCTTATTTACGCCAGACAAAATAACAAATCTGGGTTGAAAATGTTCTATAGGTCATATAACTCCTGTGCATGTAAATAGGACGTGCACTTTCGGTTTCTGCACATGCATAATGATGTTACTAGATTTTAATTGGAAACTAGTAATTATGATATGTTTGACGATTGGGGATGAATATGCAAGCTAAGTGAATTTGTTTGTATTGTAAACAGCACATATGGTGTGTTGGAACGTATTAAAGCCAAATCAAATTTTATGAAACACAATGGATGCACCTTTAAACGAAATCCTGCTGTATGAGAAAGTAGATATTAAATAAGTACTCACAATTTCAAACATCGAAGTATGATACTCTTAATTGTTTATGTCCTTTCAAATACACTTGCTTTTGGGTAAAAATCGACCCCACCCCCTTGAACAATGGGGTAAGTCCAAGCACGGATCCTGGAACATTTGTTAAATGAAGGCAATATTGATAGGGAACATATTAGGCACAGAATCACCAAAGCAACAGTTTATAATCCCCATTGTCGAAGGAGTCTATCGCAAACTGGTTGGGTTTTTTATGGATCTTTTGTTCTGAAGAAGATGAACATATGTAATTAGATCGTGGCCCCAGGGGTCCTTTGGCTACAGAGTAATCAAATCTACAATTTATGATCCCCATTGCCTAATGAGTCTGTGCACAAGATTATAGTTTTCAAGGGTTTTTCGTTTTGAAGAAGGAAATGAAAATAGTTAATGATGATGAGCTATTGAATTCAATAGTTATAAATTCACAATAAAAAAACCCCAAAACGCACAGTTTCATTGTTTCATCGAGCTATTACTCACAGTAATTTAGTCCTGGGTAATATACATTTTAATTATGTTTCCATGACAGCAGCGAAAAATAAATATCTAAAGAAGTTGAAACCCACAGAATGCGCATACATCTACACATGGTTGTTGTTCCCAATACAAAGTTCCATTGATCTTGGTCACAGGGGCTTGTCATGCTGAAAACAAACAGTTCCTAGGTCCAATATTACGATGCGATATATACCCTATACTAATAAATAATGAAAGGGATGCAACGCCAATTTTACCCCCTGCCCAAACAAGTCCACATTTCAAAATGTCAACACACATTTTACACGTACTACGTACTACAGAATTAAAGCACAGTGATTTCTCGTTCAATTTAGACAAACCTCAACAAAATCGGTGCATTATTTCTCAAGTTATGACACTTTTTACCTGTCAAACTTGAGTGGGCCAAAATGATGTCTCAGAAATACCACAGGGGCTTGTAATGCTGAAAACAAACATAATAGTATGGGGTATATATCGCATCGTAGTATTGGACCTAGGAACTGTTTTTTTCCAGCATGTGCTATTTCAGTCCTATTTGCTGTTTGTTGTTTTAACCATTAGGCACTTTCAGAAGGCATTTTCACAAAGCAATTTGTGACACTAAGTGGATGTGAGTTATTTTTCGGCCGTATCGCACTAGAATTGTATGTTTGGTTATGATTCATTTCATTTAAACTGCCAGTCCAAAGAAAGTATTCACTTCTTTTGATTTTATGATATGTATGATTTTCGATTGCAAATATTTCAAGTTTTCGATGTCATAATCTAAAACTGAAAAGTACGTACAGGTGTTTAGTTAGCAGTCACAGATTACTTCTAAATGATTTTTAATTTTTAAAAAATATGAATTTTTAAATTTTAAATTTCGGCAAAAATAGTTTTTGATGAGACACAACTGTTCAACGACATGTAAGACATATTCTAAATATTATGTGAAAACTAATAAATGTGTCTCATTCTGCACACTGTTAATTTCATTTCTTACCCCTATCATCATTAAACAAAGATAGTTAACTGCAATTTAACCACAGTCAACGATTAATTCATTCAAACTACTGCAGATAAGTATTATTGTATCGTGCCATAGTCAAATGCATCTGATTTGTTTTAAATATTGAATAAATCAAAACCAACTGAGATGAGTACTTTCTTTTACCCGGGAGTTACCTATTATTTCAAATGTAATCTTGACTATTATCACTATAAATCATAATAGGAGCGATTATCTTTAGAGGTCAGGTTAGCTTGAGCATTTGTTCAAGATCAATACAAGGGTTGTGATCAGTTTTCTTTTCTAAGTCATGTTGGTCTCATGCACTGACAGTTTTGTTTTAAAGTTATGGCAAGGGATTGTGCTTTAACTATTAAGTTTAGTCGAATATAGTAAAAACCTGGTGAGCTACAGAGCCCATGGCTCTATTTTTTTTCTCCCTGGACTGAAACATGTCCAACAAAACAATGGAAAAACGAGAAAGGATTTTTACATATATGTAAAACATTTATAAAGCAATGAAGTTGTTCTTTACATTGTCCTGGTTCTCATTTAGAAGAACGAATGAAAACATTTTTATTAGGATACATTTATTATTCAATGTCAAATGAAAAGATTATGAACAGATTTAATTAATTAAGTCACAAACATTATCAAACTGGTGCGTTCAGTCAGAACGAACACACAAAACAGTCTTAATCAGGACAATCCTTGCAGATGAATCGTGTGCCGTGGATCAGACCTTTTGTGACTTGCAGTGTTTTGCAGTCGGGCAAATACAACACCGCCTATATACCTACTACAATATTTGAAATAAACTCACGGGCAAAAGAAAGTATATGTAAAACAACGCAAAATATTTTAATCAACGAGTGATGCACAAGATTGAAACATAGTTACACAAGGTCTCCAAAAGCAAACTAACGTTGTCTGTAAATTTTGAAACATATCTGTTCATAATTCTGAAAAACACGGCTTTTTAAAAATCATCGTTATAGAATCTCCTTAACCAGGCGAGATAGGGGAGTGAAACATCGTTTTCTGGCTTGTTTTATGACGTCCTACAGCAACGATGCGACATTGATTTAAAGCCAAAGGAAGTACATAATGTCGATACCATCGTGTACTAACACAATTTCAATATTTCATAAAATTTTACCTAAAATACCCAGAATTATTTCCCCAAATACCCTTTGAAATAGCTATTTTAGCACCCCATGTGTGCTCGAACAGATATAATATATTAAGTATCATACTCTCATGAATGAAATTGTGTATATCTCTTAACGAGATAAACCTCATCACAAACATTCAAAATCGATTTTATTCGGCAGAAATATTTTGTTTGTGTTTGACTCTGTTGAAAAGAACATATACCTTCTTTTGCCCGTGAGTTTAGATCCAAGTCGAAAGCAATTTCTATCAATTCTCTCATTCTTATTTCACGTATCCGAATACATTTTACAGACGCTTCAAATCTGTATAACCTCCCTTAGACCTCAAACTTGAAAATTTGGTCGGATGTGTTTCCCAATATGTTTTCTTATCTCCCAAAACAACTTTGCTAAGAATCGTGTTACAATGTAGGTACACAATGTATATGGGGGTGCATATGGAAAAAGGTAATTCATGGATGAGATTGGCCGACGGCATCTCAGCTCTTAGGGGTTCTGCACAGGAGACGTAGAGCATACATATTTCAAGCTGTTATTAAAGGTCAATTGTGTTGTTGTGGGTCACAAATGCCAAACTTTATAAATGATGTTAATCTTTCGAGAAGTACTGACTGTTATCGAAAATTGCCATTTTGATGATAGTCAATTTAGTATATTGACGATATGAAGGTAAAAGTGTCGATTTTTGATCGAAAACCGGACAATGCACCGCAGTGGCGCGCGTCCATTGGGCAAACGTAATTTTGGAAACTTATTTTCACCATACAAACAGATAAGTTTGGGTTGATTGTGTTAAATAGGTCTTTTAACTACTGTGCATGTAAATGGGACGTGTAGTTTCGGTTTCTGTACATTTATAATGATGTTGCTCAATTATAATTAAAAACTAGTAATTATGATCTATTGATGAATATGCAAGAAGTAGTGACATTATTTGAACTGAAATCAGCACATATCGTATGTTGGCACGTATTTCAGCGAAAATACAATTTTATGAAACACAATGGATGTATCATTAATGCTATTTAAAAGGAGGGTTCTATTGTGGTATTTTTTGTGGAAATGAAATTCGAGGGGATATCCTTGTTTACACATATATGTTATTAATAAATGATTAAAACACAGTGAAATTGAAAGATGCTAATGGAGGTAATGTTTTGACTTTATATTTCATTACTTGATAAACACAAGCGCACATTTGTTGAAAAATACAAACAATGAGAACTGAAGCAATTCATCAGCGCTGAGAGTGGGGAAAACTTCGCCACAGCATAACGGCAAATTGTTTATTAGTTTTATGACATTTATTATTAGTTGTAAGAATACTCTATCAGTGTATGTGAGAAAAAAGTTGTAAAATCAGGTACAATATAGCGTGTTTTCATGTCCCGCAATGCATAAAATCCAATATGGCGACAGAACTATCCCTTTAAGAACATGTTTCACTTGTGAGGGAAGGTCCCTCGAGACAATTTATAAAAGGTCACACTTAGAACATCTACTTGTTACTTCTCCCTTAGAATACAGAGGTCTAGAATAATTAAATCTCGTGTAGGCATACTTTGACCAATGTGGATAATAAATTGTAAGTTTGTTGACTCTACAAACCATACTGACTTTAGAAACCGCATTTGCAATTCCCTATCATTTGATGTGTTAGCCTTTTCATTATTTCTAATGAAATAATGTAATATCCTGTGAGCTTCAGAGTTAATTACTTAATTATGCTCTCTAACATAATAATAATAATGAGGATACTTATATCGCGCTGAACTCCACAACACTTAGGGCCATGCTCAAAGCGCTACACACATTATTACCCTGGTGTAAGGACCAACATCTTTTCCTTTTTCATTCTCAACTCCCTTTGGAGTATGCAACATAAGGAAATTCAATCTTTATTTCTGTACTTAGAAGGCCACAGGCCTGTAGTACAATCAATGGTAGATCACATGATAAAATCAGTTGCATTCATAATATTCTTTCTAAATAACATTGCATAATAGATATACATTGCAAGGTTATGTAATGACTGAGTATTGGTATTTGTTAACAATGACAATAGTTTTGTTCTATCTGGGTGGTTAAAATAGTAAGGTTTAAGATATTTTATCCGTAGATTCTTATAAACAGGGCAGGTTAATAAGAAGTGTAGCTCGTCTTCCACAGCGTTCATATTACAAACTTTACATATTCTATTTTTTCTTTCAATACCTTTATATCTTCCAGTTTCAACAAACAATTCATGTGATGAGCAACGAAAACGGGCTAAGGCATTACATAACTTTTTAACATCAACTTTTGAAAGATAGCTTTCAAGAATTATTTCAGATTTCCATTCTCTATAACATATACAGTTTGTTGATAATTTCATGGATTCTGCCCAGGATTGTAAATATATATCTTTCATTCTTTGAGTTATTGAGATGATGAATTCTGATTGTGACTGAACACTTTGATTGTACCAAATATGACCATATCCTATTTTGTTGAGAAGCTCTCTGATATCAGTCACCCAATTTCTTTTACCATTTTTATCATACAGTTTCATCATATTATACTTTTTTTTTTGATATCTGTGAAGCGGCATATTCAAAAACCTTATCCAGTATTTAACAGCTCTAATTGAGGAATAAATGAACAGTGGGAATCTGCCTAATTCTCCATAGACCATTGTGCTACAAGTGCTTGGTTTGACGCCTAGGAACTTTTTGCATGCATATAAAAAAAATCATAAGGAAGTCAAAATGGTAAAAGCCAACGTTTAGTAATCCAAATGGCACACAAAGTAGTGTTTGGTCCCGACGGGAACATCGCAACGTCATATCTTAGACATTATGGCTTCAAGTCAGCACGTGGTGTTATTACACAGTGTATAGTAATTCTTTAGATTAATTAAAGGGGCGAGTTATAGAATTATATACACCTATGCAGTTGTGAGTTGATAACTACACGCAGAGTGTTCATTTGACACTAAGAGTTCCATTCCATCTTTGATGGGCATTTAGAAGTTGAGGTGAAGAAGAATGAAGATCAATTTTATGGATATTCAACTTCTGTATTCTATATAGGCGACGTTTCGACATAGTTAAGAATTGACTTCAAAATTTATTAAGTTCATGGAGGTTTAAACTTAAAAGACGTTGTGCAAACTGCAGGTATGAACTTAATCTCTGTGAGAGTGTTCAGCGAATCAGATTCACGCAAAGCAATTGCTTTTTATTTATTTATTTATTTATTTATTCATTTATTTATTTATACTAATGACGTTGTCAAGCAGGAGGCCCATTGTCGAGCACAATCAACGAAAGAAAAAAGAAGCAGAAAAGAAGAAACTGAACGGCAAACTGTCCCAAACATGTTTTGCTATCGCCTGAACCATTCAGAATATTGCATTGATGACTGTCACATTTTCACTCAACAGACTTGCAGGTTCAGATTAGTTTATGTGACCTGTTATTTGGCATTTGTTGTCTGTCAACAGAACGTTTTTTCATATTAGTGACCCACCTGAAATGTGACTGTGGCGTTTAAATATCATGGTCCTTATACTCGAAAGATTCGTAATTAAGAATTCTTAACTTTGATTCCATGTGTTAAAGGGACAGTAGCACGTTTTTTTTCGCTCAAACAAGTCGATGAAACGTATTTAAACAATAATTTCACAAATCATAAACCCCCCTTCTGTCTTTGGAAAATCAAGTTAAAAATGGGTGTACATGGTTCCGTAAAGCCGTGGGGATCGTTTTTGTCATTCGAAATAATAAATTGTGTTCACAATAAAATGGCCGCCATGCAAGTTTTGCTTTATACGCAACACCGTTATTACTACTACGAATGATTGGTTTGTGTAATAGGATGCTTTACCCTCTAAAGTTATTTAAATGGCACAAACTATCATTATCAATAGGAAATTTGAAAAAATAAATTTTGCAAAAAACGTGCTACTGCCCCTTTAAGAATGGGCTTATGAAGCGAGTAGGACTCCGTACGAGTCGAGATAGAAGCCTAATTTCAACTTTCTGGGTACCGTTCCTCTAACAGATATTAGCACTAATGCCATCTTAGTCAACGTTAAAAGATGGGCTTACGATTGATGTTAAGGCTAAGATCGGTAAGTGGAACGCCCTGAAAAGTTATTGATCACATGAATTTTCGTTATATCATATTTATTGCACATGCACATGTGTAATCTTAATTTTTACCCATATGGTTGAAAATAATCGAGTTAATGTTATTGATATGAGCACATGTGCATATATCACGTTTGCCTAGCAACCATTGGTTCACCACGACTTCTCGTCTGTTGCGTCATAAAACGATTGTTCGTGACGTCACTGTAGCATGTCGTCGCAAGAGAAGTCGGTGGTTTCCTGACTAATTTTACGCGATTCAAATGGAATAAAATTGGTAATAAATAAATCATTACACTCGAAAGTGTGTCTATAAAATATTGAATAAATCGAAAACAAGTGAGTGCTATACTTTCTTTTGCCCGTCAGTTTATATTGATTTTTTTTATATATTATCCCAATTTGCTACATGCATACCCTACAATTCATCCAATTAAGGAGTAACGTTGTGCATATTTACAATAAATATCCATATATTCTTGCTTATTCCACTTCCAAAATCTCTGCGGAAGAATGACCATGACAATTTGTTGATGTCGCAATAAAGATTATGGATCAACACATATAGCGTCATACATATTCTAGCTATTGAATTTTTCTGTGACTTCCAGGTTTTCAAGGTCAAGCTGGTATTTAACCCTATTTAGTTAAAATTTTGCATTGGGATATTTTTTATTGTTCTCGTCATTTGTCATCAGTTTTGTCATCTTGAAGTGATTTTAAGCGTCATATATATAAAAAAAAGCAGTAACCCTTTGCACCTTATATACCAGGGTAATAATGTATGTAGCGCTTTGAGCACGACCCTTTGTGTTGTGGATTTAGCAAGATATAAGTATCTTTATTATTATTTACACATTATATATACACACAACAATATTTTAAAGTTTCTTTTCAATTTGTTACCACATTAAACGTATGTGACGGACGTCATCACGTCAACATTCACATAACAAAGTCACACAAAAGTCCTTTTACCTTTAGCCTGCTGGATTGTTTTCGGGTTTTTACAGAGCGTCAGATTTGTAAAATTCATCATTTCCCTATAAAATTGTATATAGATACTAATTACACAATATGAAAGCCCACTGATTTCTGATTCAGAAAATGTTAATTTTTTCATGAATCAGGGAACTTCGTCACACACTTTTATTGTATGTCAAAGGATCAAAAGTCAGTAAGTATCAATAGCCAACACCCCTTGGGCTTGATATCAAGCCTGCAGAAGGGAGCATCTTAACGTCTTGGATAGGGTATAACGTATCTGTTTCAATAACAGTGTATTGCAAAAGCTTGTCCCAAAAATAATTTGCAAACAAGATAGTATTAATAAATGAGACATTTGCAATCTCGAGAAAGAAAAAAACCCATCAATTTTATTATATGATTGTCAATGATTAAAAATATAAGGAGATAAATGGACGAGAAAAAGTATATAAGAACAATTATAATTTGTTATTAATTACATTCACCCTTCGGGCATAGATCCTGACATAAATGTGTTTGAATTTTTGTAATGAAAGGCAACATTGCAACACAAATTCCAAACCAGATTAGCATATTCGATTATTTCATTTTGAATGGAAAATGAGGAAAGGGAATATTTCAAATGTGAAACAAAATTTTAAATTTTTTAAAAAGCAATGAATCTTTTTGATAAATTTGTAGTTTTCATTAAACTTTGTAATAGTTTGCTAATGTTTTTAATCTTTCATGGCAGTTTCATGTCACTTCTTTTGCAATTATTGATATATGTACATAAAACTGATTAAATCAATTTCTCGCATAATGGCTGCCATACTACCAAAGCAGTATTAAGCAAAAGCTTACTCATTATTTAATCATGAATTGAAAACTACAAAAGGTAAAGGGATACTTGATTATAAGTTCTCTTCAATTGATACACATGTTACCGATGCCCCTTATAGACATGAAGTTTGAAAGGTGCTGTTTTTCGAAGTCACGAAGGCAAGGAGGTTTGCAAGAAATTTTAGTTAATGTTAACCAAGATATTGTTGTCCTTTGACGTTTACTCATTTTATTTATACTCAATCTAAGTTTTACCTAAATGCTAGATAATTACCTTGATCGTTTGCAGTAATCACCATCTACATTGGACTCCCTGTAATATATCATCCTTTTACACCAAAGCGATGTCAGCTTTAAAGGGAGTGCCCTACAATGAGAAATATAGATAAACTTCCCTATTACAGCTCTCATATTTCATTCACAATATATGACTTATTACCATGTGAGAGAGGGTTCATTGTTTCTGGAAGAAAATACAATAGGTTATAATTTAATTTGCCACTAATCCTTTGCATACAAACAAGTGATTAACAATTATTGAAAAAAAAACCCCATTTAATTTATCTGCATCAAATACCGTTTCAATTATGACAGCCAAATTGAAAAAAATAAGGATTAAAGAATTAACTCAAACATTGTCAAAACCAATATCAATCAAAAGTCAAGTTGAAATATCAAGTCGAACCATTGACCTGAAATTGTGATATTTTTAGATAATGTTTTCTTAGTTGCCTGGTGCCTTACTGACTGAGTCAGGGATGAGAATTGTCGTTTTTGCATCTATTTTAATGTATTGAAGGCATGTTGGAAAATTTAAATCCCACAAAAATTACTGAAATGTTTTTCAAGACTTAATCTTAAAACAGATCTACATCAATCACCTTTTATTATTTTATTATTTATTATACCTTACACATGTTTTTAAATGATTAAACTAATGAACCCCGCAATCATTTTAGTATTTATCTCAAATCTGACTCCTTTCTGTGTTTTCTCGTAGTTTATGGTACAACATAATATTATTGAAACGAATAGGGAATGGTCATTCCGTTGGAAAATAAGAACAGTCGTTAACACATAGAGGGAGAATTTTTAAATTCATAATTATTGTCACAAACACGTCCTTTTTGTAGCGTATTACTAATAAAGGATGTAATGCAAATACTTCAAGCTGTAAAAGTCTTCTGAAAAATGTCCTATGGTCCACTGAAACCTCATTATTCTGGAGCTCCAGATTCATTCAAATCAACGTTTTTCAGTGACCAAATAACTCTAGTCTGGACAATGTTCTGAAAATTGACTCAGGAAGTGGTTTGTGTCTGCTTTGAGCATTTATTGTATATTATATATTACATAACTCAGAGAATTAAAGACTCTAGACATGCCTATCTCGTACAAACATTGACGTATATGTAAATGAACCATAACAGTAAATGCTTTAAGGGTAATAAACTAAAGAAATCATCAATACTCTTCGTAACATGAAATGTGATAGTCGGCCATTGTTTTGACTTACATTAACAGTTACTGTGGATAGACTATATCTTCTGAGATACATTGCACACCCAACTGCAAAAGAAATATCACCATGCAAAATACAAGATATTCAACACATCTTTTATTGAAATAATGTTTTGTTTTGTTTTTAATGAAAATGTGTTTTTAAATTTGAGTTTCAATTGTTCCACCTTAAGGAATAGTCATGAAATACTCTCCATGACATGTATGATACTTCTTATACAACATATTAAAAAATTATCTTTTTAATATATTTTTGTAATAACATTCGTATTACATTAAAGAAGCTGCTCGCAAATATCAGAGTAGTATTTAAAGTAGCAGCATGCAATGAGCAACTATTTTATTTTATCATCCAAGGCTTTAACTGAATTAGCCTTCGCTTTCGCTCGCTGGATAGTAATCATTTGCTCCTTTAATATAATCTAATAACATCATTTAGGAATTTCTTATAAAATATTTTACTTACTTATGACTGAAGCACAATCTTGTTGACAATTAACTTATCTTATGCGTTAACCTTGTGAGGGCACTAGATAAGTTTTCCGTTTTAAAGAGTGCTAACTATTGATGAGTTTATACTGTATATTAAGAGAAAACTAAACTGTAACCAAAACTGTGTGTAATGGGAAGACAGTAAATGACCAGAAAACTTATAAGGCCTTTCTGTCTCCCACCTTTCTGTACTTATCACTCCTGACCTTTTCAAAACGTATACATAATGCCAGTCTCTTCTCTCACTCTCTCAGTAAACACAACCCTTGTCTGTTCGAATCAATTTACTCTCCAATGGCTTCCATTATTAGATTAGAAATGTTACTCAACGATGATTTATATCTGCATCCCAGAAGTTTATTTATCTACGCATTTATACTGCTGCAAATATAATATAATTTCGTATATTGTTGATTTTTTATAACAAGAAAAAACAGAATTAACCAATCAGTTTGAGTTACTGAGGTACAAAGTCATAAGTTTTACATCTCACTGAAATCATAGGGATACAACTTTTAAAAAACATCATGTTTTATACATTTTGTTTTGTAGAATATTAACAATAGTTATATAACATTTCCGATGTTAAGTACATTTTATCATTTATTTTCTCACTTCATATGTGAATTATATTTCAAACTTCAATAAAAAATAATTTTGAAAATGTACTCCCTTTTTCCTTATTCATCCAGTCTCAGTTTACAAAATTAAGTTTAGTAACTGCACCAAAGCCTTTAAAGCAACCAGGAGTATGATGATCCAATTGTATGAACATTGTCATATTTATATCTCATTAATAGATATAATTGTAATTTTGTTTCAGATCTTTTCGACTCGTGATATATGGAGTAATTAGCTTTATTAGATCGTCAAAATAAAGAAAGTATTATTTTCCGTCGGAAAGCATTATCGTTTACTGATACAAAAATAAAACAATGGAGTGAAAGTTTATACAATCATGGAAATGGCAATATAATGTTTTTTGGTGTTTCTCTATTTATCAATTTATTCAGTTATATAGCTCCTATAGAAATGAAATCAGCTATGTTTTCCTCCATTTGATCTATTGATTGTTTTCATGTGTTGATGTCAAAATAAAAAAGCATTTGATATGAACAGGTAAAGTGACAAAACATTGCATATATATAGGACATCTATAACTATGTTCACATAACCAAGGTCCCACTGACATGTGAGTGACAAGAACAATCTGTAGTATAGAATGAAAGTTTATAATACTCATGGAAATTGCAATATAATATTTTTGGTGTTCTCTCTATTTATCAATGTATTAAGTTATATAGTTCCTACAGATAACGAAAGAGCTATGCTTGTTTTATGTTGATAGCATAATCAAAATACAACATAGCACGTTACAGGAACAAATAAAATGTCAAAATTTTGCATATTTATTGGACATTTATAACTATAATACAACCAAAGCCACATTGAGCAATGAGTGGCAAAGTAATCAGTGGTACATGGGACCCTCGAGACTTTTCATACACATGCATGTTCTGCAGTCGAGAATATATATATTTGCATGAGCATTGTTTATTGTTTATTGAAATTTAACATTGCTATCTGCATCTCATATAATGAACTTAATTTAATTCATGATGACATGAAATATGGTATTATGTTCTCGTCTTAAATGAATATTCATGTTGATAAGCAAATAACAAAATTGTGGTATTGTATGCATAGTGTTTATTATCATATTTTCAGAGAATTTGACAAACTGCTCATTTTGAATTTTTGTAAACATGACTAATCTTTAAAGTTTTACTCTTTCAAATTATTTTGAAACCATGGTGTAACATTTTACATTAAAGTTGTTGATACATCGAAGTGAAACATAATTTACATGGATACTCTCAGAAGACACAAAGGAAGCTGTTGCATTATTATAGAACACTGACATCAAGGTACCTCACTTATTGAATTGTTGTACAAGATATGTGCTGTATCTTTACAACCGTAATGAACTCTCACAGACATCAAATCTGTTTAGATTCGTCCCATGTGAGTGAAGTCAAGTCTTTCAAAGACAGTGGGTGGCGTGCTATTTTGCAAATCAAACATCATTCTGGTTTACAGCTCACCAAGGAGAAATTTGTCTTCTATCATTCGTCTGTGTCACGACCTTGGTGTTAGCTTCAACATCTTTTATTTATATACTTAGGTAAAAGCTGAAGACGTTCACATTTACAGTGCTATTAATTACCATTCTGAAGTATATCGAAAATTTAGCATGGGCTCTGAACTGTTTGTTTATAAAGGGTTTGGTTGTTTATATTCTATTTGACAACACACTGTCTACACCAGTATTGATTCGTGGATGTTGTGACATGGCGATTAGTAGTATTGCGTTTTCAGATTCCAAGTTTGTAAAGCTATGAGTGTTACTTGTTAATTTGAATATTAGACTCAGATGTAGAATGAATGGAGTTCTTCAAGTATAGTTGAGAAAGCATATGTTGAATATACTGGATCACTTCATATTTGCAGTACAGATTTCAGTACGTTGTCGTTACATGATGATAGGTACTGTTGCATTTTGAGATTGGCAATTTGGCTACATATGTTACGATATGAATTGAAGATATTAAATATTGACATAGGCAAAGAAGTATAGAGTGATATAGTTGAAATAGCGTATTATATACATATACATATGTTCAATACTAATGGTCTTCATGCGTACTGGAAGAACACATTTTCTTTTTGCCAATCATCCGTAAATTGAACTGAAGCTGCTTGCAACCTAAAGGGGAAAATTGTTTTTCGCTTACTTTGCGATATTTTCAACAGCTCTTTAGTACAGATCTAAAGACCATATATTTCCGTGTCACTCCTGATCCTCTTCGACTGTTTCAAAATGCTCCATTTTATGGTATTGATATATCTTTTGAGTTTTCTTTAAGAGGTATTTAGAAGTTGGTAATATGAAGAATAAACAAATATATGGATAATGCGACGTTTCGGTGATCATTTGCTTGATAACGGTGTTAGTATCTACACCGAAACGTCGCATATCTTTGCAATAAAGAAGTTGTAAATCCATATATTTGTTTATTCATCTTTTGAGTTGTTTAGCCTTAAAGAGACACTCGAGAGGACAATCTTGTTTATGATACAAACATGTTTATTACACAATGCAGTTGACACATAGATTACATAACATTGTAAATGCATTGTTTTATGTGATCAAATTCCTGTAAAAATTCTTATTAATGAAAAGAAGCGAAACATGAAAGTTGATCGTAGTGAATAGTTCAGTTCATAAAATAATGACATACAAATATGGTCAAAGGAATGACTAATGTCTCACATCTATTGTTTGTAATAAGATCATGATTCTCTGAAAAACATCCTCTGTCTGTCTGAACAAAGAACAGCACAGAGTAACAGGAAATATATTGTCATCATCCATCATACTACACAGTGGCGTAGAATTCATTCAATTAACCTTTGATACACACACGTCTAACTGATGTAAGTAGAGACAGTGGTCCCGCTATCAGAGTATACATATACTATACTCCTGTCAGATAAAACAGTCGCTTGGTGATCAGGTGTCATCGAAAGGAACTTGTCATCATCTTTCATCTTACTGAATGGTGTTAGTGACATTCAATTAACCTTTGATATATACACGCCTGACTGTTGTCAATAGATATAATGGTCTCTGTTTTAGTTCAAATTTTATACTCGTCTTGACAACATGAAATAATTGTCATATGATCTTTGATAATAGTTTCTTTGAGACGATATGATAGTTAAAGGTATTGTTGAATACAGAAGAACGTAACATGCATACATGTTTTTGCGTTGATGCGATGCCTCAAAGACATGCTTAATAACATGATATTTGCACTGTAATACACACGTAGGTGAACAAACTTTCGGTATGCAGCTGTAAATGCTATTGTGCAAGATTATCATGTCAAACACAACGTCTCTCAGCAGCCATTCTAAATTCTAGAAACGATGTAATTTAAAACGATTATTTCGAAACATTGCCGTACTCGAGAACAGATATATGTTATTAATCATTTTTGACCTTTTGAAAAACAGGAAATGTTGATCTTAACATTCATCATTGTCAGCGTTAGACACTTCAAAGATTTCCATTATAAAGAAGAATAATTGGATTTTTCAGGAATGAAATAATAAATATGAGTATATAAATTATAAGTCGACTTGCTTACAAAAAATCCATTACAGTACACGATTCACATTTGGAGAAATTCCTACAATGATATTAGCTGGAGTGAAACTGGTGAAACACTCTTGAAATTGGCATCAAATGCAAAACTCACATAATCGTATGAAATTGTGCAAGATTATGGTTATCTAATGTTTCTCAGCAGGCATTCTAGATGTCCTAAATTACCATTATTTCGAAACATTATTGTACTTGAGATCAGATATATGCTATTAATCATTTTTGACCTTTTGAAAAACTGGAAATATTGATCTTGACATTCATCATTGTCAGCATTAGACACATAAAAGATTTACATTTATAAAGTATAATAGGATTTTCACGAATGGAATAAGAGATATGAGACTTGATAAGTCGATTTGTTTACAATACAGGATGCACATTTGGAGAAATTATATTTGCAAATAATAATTTTTTTTTCAGAAATCAGATAAAAACAATACAACATATATAAACAAATTCAATCAAAAACTAGTAAGTTAGTAATCAATTACCGTTGTCAAATCATATTTTTATTGTGATATTTACATGTACCTTTCTAAAGCACTTTTGCATAAGAATGTAATATTTACTATTTTCTAACTGTTCAAACAACATTGGGTGCTATAATTAGTATTTCATTTTTTTTCCGGGACATAATGTTGTTAATACAGGTAAATTTTCATGAAATATGGAAATTATGTTGGTATAAGATGTTTCTGCATAATGTACCTTCTTGGACTTTGTTGACCTATCATTACTGTATGATGGCTCTAATACACATACCACTTAAGGATGTTTTTTGCCTCTATCGAAGTATAACAGCAACGCGCGATGTTATACACAATTTGTTGCTGTTATACTTCGATATAGGCACAAAACATGTAAAACAATCCTTATAATTACAAAATCAACAGGTTTTTCTTTAAATATTTACACAAATCTAATATATTTGTAATTTATCACGAGAAACAGCAGCTTGTTACACGCAATGATACATGGCTGAATCAAAATTGAGGAATCCTTCATCTATAACGGCAGAAGATGTAATTTCGTTTTCCCCAACATTCACATACATACAATCAGAGTTCGTTTACTCTACATTCCGGATTTTTAGATTAACCCTCAATAGCATATCACGCGACGTTCAAACATGGCTACTGTTAGTGAAGCGCTGTCAGTGAACAAGCTTGAGGACTTGTAACTATCAAAATTAAGTGTTCCCGGTGAAGTTAATTGTCTCATTCGGAAAAGAAATGTATATTCCAGTTATCGGTGTAGTTGTGAAGACGAAATGACATATGTATTTCATAGTTTGCATCAAAACTTTACGCTCAGTTGTAAGAACCGGCTGACCCGACCGTTTGTTCGAATGGATTGTGACGTCACAAGGTACGAACGCACGAGGTATGGTTGCACATTTTATCTGCATTCATCGAGAAATAGCAGCAGGTTTTTGAGAGCTCTCGTCCAATCAGAAACGCGGAAATTAGTGTAACAAAATCATTTTGTAATTATTTACTGGTGCACTTGTAAGTCTCACATATTGATCCATCTGGCTTGTCATCCTATTGTAAAGATACTTAAAGAAAACATATTTGAAATTTTTAACACCGAGCAAAAGTGAATGATATACTCAAAATCAAATGAGTATCGCAAATGTGATTTAAATGAGTTTTGAGTAAAAATATGAATGTATAATTCTCCAAAAGAGAAAACTCATTCCCCTCCTTATTGCAAAAATAAGGATAAAACGAAAAACTAATTATTGAAGGGTTATTCTTGAGAATGAAAAACATCAGCCTATTCATCAAGCAGACAGTTTCGTGCAGCAAGATATATTCTTCTTATCTGTATGCCACAAATAGTTCATTGAACATATTTCAGAAATCACAACGAGTTTCTAAACATATATTTAATTATCGTGAATATATAAGAAAATAGTAGAAATACTTTTTCTGATGAAAAATAGATTGAAATGGCAGAATAGATTGAAAACGCAAAGCCCATTACAAAAAGACCTACATCCGTTTGACCTAGAGACGACCACGATTCAACAATACATATATTGTAACTTTGATGATGGTAAATTATTCTCGTTAAGCTTCTGTGAATATTAATCATCTACATAAGGTAAACGATAATGATTAAAACATAGATATGATTTTGCTAAGATTGCACTAAAAGAGAATGGATATCGTACACATAAATTTGATGGAACATCATAGTGGAATAGACAATACTTTCTTATTATATTTTCTGAATGTTGAAGATATGATTTGACATGTTCATCCTTCATAAAGGTGATTATCCCTGATAGAAATAACTAAAGAATTATACAAATAAACATTACGTGCCATGATGTAAATGAATTACTAATTTGATATAAAAAGGACGATTTGTTAATTCAAATCTTGAAAAAACAGTTTTGTTAAACATTGTTAAACAGTAAAAAAACATTATTCTAAATATTCTGTCCTTTTCAAACAGTATTTGAATTATTCAAACAATGATTATCTGCATTTGAAAGCTTATATATCAAACACGAGCAAGAATCACCCAAAAAGATTCCTGTTGATTCTGCTGTCGGTTCTGATTCCAGGTAAGTGTGAAGGAGGCAGGGTAAACTCACATTTTTGCTTAGAACTTGAACAAAAGAAATGCACAGGAATTTGACAATACACCATATATTACTGTATACAATGTATATTAAAATATACCACCCTTCTATACCGAGAGTCACAAGGAGTGACAGATGCCATGTTGGGTTCGTTATCATATAGCGCTTAGAGCATGCTAAGCATGGATTTAGCGCAATATAAATATGCATTTATCATTATTATAATTTCACTTTTGACTGCTAGTATTATTACAGGGAGAAAGGAGCCACCTGAGGGCACCGGCTGGAAATAGAAACACCATGGGTGGTACTGGGCTTATATTCATTGTAGCCTTGCCCCCAATTCTATCAGTTCATGATCACATGGCAGGATTCGAATCCCAGACCCAGGCAAAACGCACTTACCAATGTGCTATCCCGACCCTATTGACGAATAGTAAACTTGTTGCTTTCTGATGGAGGAACATCATCATGTAAATCTGTTGATAAGGTGAAACATTGATCTTTAGGATGAAATTTGTTTCAACATCTGTCAGTAATGTTCAAGGACAATGATGGACATTTGGAAACAAAGAACATGTGGGTCGCATTAGGAACTCTCAAGTAAATCCATAACATTGACTCATTTTCCACGCAAATTTGAGAGGGTGTTTATCAGTGCTTTCCAAATTATTCATTACTTTGTGTCAAAAGCTATTATTTTCATTTGGCGATGAACCATATGACAGAGTGTATTAATAGAACACTTTACCTCAACACATCAGCATGTATGCGTATAGCAAAGCCTGTGATAATCTGATATACGATTCTTATTTCGAAATCTTAACAATTGTTAGTATATAATTATATTAAAATAACCCCTTTTTACGTAAATAAAGTTTTCCAAAATGATTGAGTAAACCCATCAAATTAGTTTTTCCACGCAGATCTATGAACCGACATTTTCACCTACAAACAGGTTTTAATATTTAATGGAACTTAGTTATGGAACGTCTTTGTTGTTACTGCCGCTATCACTTGGCCCATGCGTTTACATAAAGAATGACCTAATACAGTCAGTTAGAGCGCCGAGAGAGATTTATACTCGTTGTTGAGTATCATCCATAAGGATTTGTATCCAAATTTGTAATTAATTTCATTTACCCTCGGGCAGATCCCCTAACTTGTGTTCGTATGGTCCTCAAAACGGGCAACAGAAATTCCAAACCAAATTGGCAAATTCATTTAGAATTGAAAACTACCGGAGGTAAGGAAGTACTTCACATAATGAATTGATTCACATGTTTCAGAAGCCAATTGTAGTGATGAACAGGAGGAAAAACTTTGAAAGGTGCATTTTTTCGAATCCACCATCTCAGGTGCATACACCGAGCGGCAAAAGAAACGATACGAACAAAAGGAAACAAAATATTTCTGTCGAAAAAAGTTGATTTGGAATGTCTGTTATGAAGCTATATCTCTTAAAGAGATATACAATATTTCATTCATGAGAGCATGATATTTAATATTTATATATTATATTTGTTAAAACACATAGGGTGCTGAACTTATTTTTTCAAATTAGTTTTCTGGACAATGTTTTGTATTTAAGGTGAACGTTTAAGAAATATCACATCATAAAACAAACCAAAAGGTCCGTTTCGACTTTCCTATCTAGTCTAGTTAAGTTGATTTGAAAACGATGATTTCTTGAAACGTTTGTTTCTCAGAAAGATGTACAGATCATTTTGAAATTTCAAATTGAGTTCAGTTGGCATCTGGAGTTGAGTTAACTTCGGTTGAGTCCTATGAATTGCTCGTGGAATAATATATTGTTTCTTTTGCCCATGGGTGTATCAATATACTTTCTTATCAATATGAATATTTATTTTAAAGAACATAATAACATAATTTCTTATGATCTTAAATTTTAATTTAGACACGACTGGAAACACAATGACAAGCAAATAAGTTACAGGGTTCCAAATCATTCGCGTTATTACCCAACTAAATTGTTAATCTAAACCGATCTTCATTTTGTTTCCCAAATTACATCGGCTTAAAGTTAATTCTCTACAATACTAAAAATGAATAAACTACTCTATAACATATGCCATATTTAATTCCTATTGTGTGGCTTGTTATCAACTAGGGGAGGGTTTATTGTTTCTGGAAGAAAGAATAATAGGTTGTAATTTAAGTTCCATCTATAACTTTGCATTGTTCTTCACAGATTACATGTTCTCAGTTGTCTGGTGCCTTACTAACTGAGTCAGGGATAATAATTGTCATTTTATCTCTGATTTTAATGTTGGCAATTTACATACCCCTAAAGGAATAATATGTTTTCCAGGAGTTTGTCTAAAATAGAGTTACATCAATCACCTTTTATGTGATTTTAAAATCTTTATACTTTCCACATGTATTTACAAATTTAAATTGAAAAGTTAATGAACCAAAGAAACAGATTAGAGGTCCCTTTGTTCTCGGTTTCCTTGAAGCTTTGTGATAAATGACTTGGAATTCAAACAGCGCATAAACCATACAGACTACGATCTTGTACGGATTAGAGTTTCCTTTGTTTTCAGATTCCCTCACGTAAGTACATTGTGTGTGATGCACATGGTAATGTGGAACTTCAATAGACAACAATCTACTTTGACCGATGTCTTTATCCCGCGTCTGCAAACTGTGACAGTAGAAACAGTTTTTACTTTTTCTGATAAGGTCAACTGCATTAACACTGACTCAGTGTAACACTGACTCAGTGTCCCGAGATGGTAAGACAGAAGTCTTATTGAAACGAATTGTGAAAGGGTATTTTGGTATACATGTACATTGGCGTATATTTAAACAGAACAATGACGGTAAATACTTTAACTGATACATAAGCATTGCTCTCTGTAACATAACAACTGGTAGTTGGCCAATATTAACCATTCTCTTCCCACAGAGGTTACTCCCTTCAGATTTCCGATCCTTACATCTGTACTACACGGCCTGAATGTCTAAACTCCAGGTAAATTTCCTTGCGGGTGAAATGGGAACCTCATACTGTATCCCTGCTTTTTCATCAATGATAATTCCTCTTTCAGCGGCCAATCGTCCGAGTGACTTCGAAGATCTAGGCATTGACCCTTAAGGGTCTTGCCCATCAACATATGTCCTTCGAATACACTGACGATCAAAAGAAACTTTTCACCTTCACCCTGACTCTAAAATAAAAATGAAAACTCATAACAGTTTAATATCATGAAATATCTTTAATGTATTCATATGTGGTATTTTTGGTATTTTGTCTCTGATTTGGTCTTCTTTATTTATCATTATCTTTATGATCAATTGTTTTTACAACCTCAAATGGCATATTTCGAGAAAAACACGTTAGACGAGAAAACCTTTATCTTACGTTTATTTTATCATTATGATGTCATTGGCAAATGTTACTTTACAACGTATAAGTGTATTAAAAACAAATTGTAAATTCATACGCCATTCGGACATATTAAACAACTTGATTTATTTGTGAAATATTATCACAGATGAGAGAAACTAATTCAAACGTGAACTAGCAATTTCTCAGTTACAATGCAATATAGGAATGTAATTACGTCACTAAATGATGTCACAAAGCCTTGACGCCACGGCGGTTGAGCTGGCGAATCTTGCAAGCTGCTTCACCTTGCAATTTAACATTTGTAATTACTCTGAAACATAGAATCAACATGATTTTCTAATTGACATGTTTCACTCTCATGTGACGTTAAATGTGTATGCTCAAAATTGTTAATGCTTGTGATTTAGCTTGAACAGGGCAGGTACACATCATGAAAGGGCGTAAAGTAGTTCTGTTAAACAATCAAAAGTTAGGTTCTATTTAGAAAAACTAATTCCCATGACCATTATGAAAACTTTAATACTTGATATATCATTGCCCGCCTGGGTAAGAAAGTCCTTTAACTTCTTAAATAGGGTAAAACACCTCCCCCTGTAATACATGATATATTTGCAAATTCAAGAAAGAATAAATTTTGCATTTATTATAAGATTGGGAATTTTTAAAATTGTATGGACAAAAAGGATGAATGGATTTATAAGAAAAAGTTTAATAAATTTAATAAATTTCCAGGATTCACCATTATTTAGTATCTGTTGTTGATTTTGAATTTGAAACCTTTTTATGTTTATGAACGTTTATAGAAATCACCCTTTTATGTTACTGAATACGATTGTATTGCAAAACGATCTGATAAACCTTCCTTAAAAAGATTATCCTTGTAAATCTGTGAACATTTGTACTCTCAACGCCAATGTTTTAATAGAACTACGTTACACAACGTCTTTAATGTGTTGTCACTGCCGCTATCACTAGGCCCATGCGTTTACCCAAAGAATAACTACCTAATACATCAAGTCAGTTCTAGCGCCAAGAGGAATTTATTCTCGTTGTTGAGTATCGTCAAGTCATCCATAAGGATTTGTTTCCAAATTTGTTATTAATTACATTCACCCTTCGGGCATAGCTCCTGACATAAATGTGTTTGTATTTTTCTAAAGAAAGGCAACATTGCAACACAAATTCCAAACCAAATTGGCATATTCGATTTCATTTGAATGGAAAATGAGGTAAGGGAATATTTCAAATGTGAAAACAGAGTTTTAAATTTTTTAAAAAGCAATCTTTTTGATAAATTTGTAGTTTTTATTAAACTTTGTGATAGTTTGCTAATGTTTTTACATCTTTCTTGGCAGTTTCATGTCCCTTATTTTGCAATTATTGATATATGTACATAAAACTGATTAAATCGATTTCTAGCATTATGGCTGCCATACTACCCAAGCAGCATTAAGCAATAGCTTACTCATTATTCAATTTTGAATTTAAATCTTCGAGAATTAAAGGGATACTTGATTATAATTGCTCTTCAATTGATTCACAGGTTCCCGATGCCCCTTAAAGACATGAACTTTGAAAGTTGCTGTTTCTCGAAGTCACGAAGGCAAGGAGGTTTGCTAGAAATTTTAATTGATTTTAACCAAGATGTTGTTGTCCATTGGCGTTTACTCATTTTATTTGTTCACACAATCTATGTTTTACCTAAATGTTAGATAATTATCTTGATTGTTTGCGCTAAACACCAACTACATTGGAGTGCCTGTAATATTTCATCGTTCTACACCAAAGCGATGAGGGAGAGCCCTACAATGAGAAATATAGATAAACTTCTAATGAATGTTAGTTCTATTATGAACTGTTTGTTTATAAAGGGTTTGGTTGTTTATATTCTATTTGACAACACACTGTCTACACCAGTATTGATTCGTGGATGTTGTGACATGACGATTAGTAGTATTGCGTTTTCAGATTCCAAGTTTGTAAAGCTATGAGTGTTACTTGTTAAATTGAATATTAGATTTATATTAGACTCAGATGTAGAATGAATGGAGTTCTTCAAGTAGAGTTGAGAAAGCATATGTTGAATATACTGGATCACTTCATATTTGCAGTACAGATTCCAGTACGTTGTCGTTACATGATGATAGGTACTGTTGCATTTTGAGATTGGCAATTTGGCTACATATGTTACGATGTGAATTGAAGATATTAAATATAGACATAGGCAAAGAAGTATAGAGTGATATAGTTGAAATAGCGTATCATATACATATACATATATTCAATACAAATGATCTTCAAGCATCCGTAAAATGAACTGAAGCCGCTTGCAACCTAAAGGGTTTCTTTGTGACATTTTCAGCTGACTGAAGTACAGATCTAAAGACCATAGATTTCCGTGGCACCCCTGATCCTCTTTGATTGTTTGATGGTATCTTTTGAGTTGTTTAACCTTAAAGTGACACTCGAGAGAACAATCTTGTTTATGATACATATATGTTTATTACACAATGCAGTTGACACATAGATTACATAACATTGTAAATGCATTGTTTTATGTGGTCAAATTCCTGTAAAAATTCTTATTAATGAAAAGAAGAGAAACATGAAAGTGGATCGTAGTGAATAATTCAGTTCATAAAATAATGACATACAAATATGGTCAAAAGAATGACTAATGTCTCACATCTATTGTTTGTAATAGGATCATGATTCTCTGCAAAACATCCTCTGTCTGTCTGAACAAAGAACAGCACGGAGTCAAAGGAAATACGTTGTCATCATCCATCATACTACACAGTGGCGTAGAATTCATTCAATTAACCTTTGATACACACACGTCTAACTGATGTAAGTAGAGACAGTGGTCCTGCTATCAGAGTATACATATACTATACTCCTGTCAGATAAAACAGTCGCTTGGTGATCAGGTGTCATCGAAAGGAACTTGTCATCATCTTTCATCTTACTGAATGGTGTTAGTGACATTCAATTAATCTTTGATACACACACGCCTGACTGTTGTCAATAGATATAATGGTCTCTGTTTTAATTCAAACAGTTTTTATACTCGTCTTGACAACATGAAATAATTGTCATATGATCTTTGATAATAGTTTCTTTGAGACGATATGATAGTTTAAGGTATTTTTGAATACAGAAGAACGTAACATGCATATGATCGTTTAGTTTTTGCGTTGATGCGATGCCTCAAACACATGCACAATTACATTATATTTGCACTGTAATACACAAGTAGGTGAACAACATTTCGGTATGCAGCTGTATATGCTATTGTGCAAGATTATTGTTGTCAAACACAGCGTCTCTCAGCATCCATTCTAAATTCTAGAAACGATGTAATTTAAAACGATTATTTCGAAACAATGCTGTACTCGAGAACAGATATATGTTATTAATCATTTTTGACCTTTTGAAAAACTGGAAATGTTGATCTTAACATTCATCATTGTCAGCGTTAGAGACTTTAAAGATTTCCATTATAAAGAAGAATAATTGGATTTTTCAGGAATGAAATATTAAATATGAGTATATAAATCATAAGTCGACTTGCTTACAAAAAAATCCATTACAGTACAGGATTCACATTTGGAGAAATCCCTGCAATGATATTAGCTGGAGTGAAACAGGTGAAACACTCATGAAATTGGCATCAAATGCAAAACTCACATAATCATATGAAATTGTGCAAGATTATGGTTATCTAATGTTTCTCAGCAGCCATTCTAGATGTCCTAAAATACCATTATTTCGAAACATTATTGTACTTGAGATCAGATATATGCTATTGCTATATGCTAATCATTTTTGACCTTTTGAAAAACTGGAAATATTGATCTTGACATTCATCATTGTCAGTGT
This sequence comes from Gibbula magus, assembly GCA_936450465.1. Classification (NCBI taxonomy): domain Eukaryota; kingdom Metazoa; phylum Mollusca; class Gastropoda; order Trochida; family Trochidae; genus Gibbula; species Gibbula magus. The sequence goes on from OW388298.1 coordinate 43,189,564, forward strand.
TAGACACATAAAAGATTTACATTTATAAAGTATAATAGGATTTTTCACGAATGGAATAAGAGATATGAGACTTGATAAGTCGATTTGTTTACAATACAGGATTCACATTTGGAGAAATTATATTTGCAAAGAATAAAAAAAAATTTCTTTTAGAAATCAGATAAAAACAATACAACATATATAATCAAATTCAATCAGAAAGTAGTAAGTTAGTAATCAATTACCGTTGTCAAATCATATTTTATTGTGATATTTACATGTACCTTTCTAAAGCACTTTCGCATAATGTAATATTTAATATTTTCTAACTGTTCAAACACACATGGGGTTCTATAATTACTATTTCAGTTTTTTCAGGACATAATGTTGTTAATACAGGTAAACTTTCATGAAATATGGAAATTATGTTGGTATAAGATGTTTCTGCATAACATACCTTCTTGGACCTTGCTTACCTATCATTACTGTATGACGGCTCTAATACACATACCACTTACTTGTGCACTTGTAAGTCTCACATATTGATCCATCTGGCTTGTCATTCTATTGAAAACATACTTAAAGATAACATATTTGAAATTTTTAACACTGAGCGAAAGTGAATGATATACCCAAAATCAAATGAGTATCGCAAATGTCATTTAAATGAGTTTGGAGTAAAAACATTAATGACTGTTGTTGTTTCAAAACTCATTTATAATTTTCCAAAAGAGAAAACTCATTCCCCTCCTTATTAAACAATAAGGATAAAACGGAAAACTAATTATTGAAGGGTTATTCTTGAGAATGGAAAACATTAACCTATTCATCAAGCAGACAGTTTTCGTGCAGCAAGAACTATTCTTCTTATCTGTATGCCACAAATAGTTCATTGAATACATTTCAGAAATCACAACGAGTTTCTAAACATATATTTAATTATCGTGAATACAAAAGAAAATAGTAGAAATACTTTGTCTGATGGAAAATAGATTGAATGGCAGAATAGATTGAAAACGCAAAACCCATTACAAAAAGACCTACATCCGCTTGACCCAGAGACGACCTCAACCTATTGTAACTTTGATGATGGCAATTTATTCTCGTTAAGCTTCTGTGAATATTAATCATCTACATAAGGTAAACGATAATGATTAAAAATAGATATGATTTTGCTAAGATTGCACTAAAAGAGAATGGATATCGTACACATAAATTTGATGGAACATCATAGTGGAATACACAATACTTTCTTATTATATTACGCTTTTCTGAATGTTGAAGATATGATTTTACATGTTCATCCTTCATAAACGTGATAATATCAGATAGAAATAACTAAAGAATTATACAAATAAACATTACGTGCCATTATGTAAGTGAATTACTAATTTGATGAAAAAAGGACGATTTGTTAATTCAAATTTTGAAAAACAGTTTTGTTAAACATTATTCTAAATATTCTGTCCTTTTCAAACAGTATTTTAACTATTCGAACAATGATATTCTGCATTTGAAAGCTTATATATCAACCACGAGCAAGAATCACCCCAAAAAGATAACTGTTGATTCTGCTTCATACCTGTCGTTTCTGATTCCAGGTAAGTGTGAAGGAGGTAGGGTAAACTCACATTTTTGCTTAGAACTTGAACAAAAGAAATGCACAGGAATTTGGCAATACACAATATCTTACTGTATACAATGTATATTAAAATATACCACCCTTCTATCCCGAAAGTCACAAGGTGTGACGGCTGCGATGTTGGGTTCATTATCATATAACGCTTAGAGCATGCTAAACATGGATTTAGCGCAATATAAATATGCATTTATTATTATAATTTCACTTTTGACTGCTAGTATTATTACAGGGAGAAAGGAGCAACCTGAGGGCACCGGCTGGAAATAGAAATTGTAGCCTTGCCCCCAATTCTATCAGTTCATGATCACATGGCAGGATTCGAATCCCAGACCCAGGCCAAACGCATAATCATGTAAATCGATTGCTTAGGTGATACATTTATCTTTTGGATGAAATTTGTTTCAACATCTGTCAGTAATGCTCAAGGACACTGTTGGACATATGGAAATAAAGAGGATGTGAGTCGCATTATGAACTCTCAAGTAAATCCATAACATTGACTCATTTTCCACGCAAATTTGAGCAGGTGTTTATCAGTGCTTTCAAATTATCAATTTTCAATTATTTCAATTACTTTGTTTCAAAAGCTATTATTTCCATCTGGCGATGAACCATATATGACAGAGGGTATTTATAGAACACTTTACCTCAACACATCAGCATGTATGCGTATAGCAAAGCCTGTGATGATCTGCTATAAGATTCTGATTTCAAAATCTTAACAATTGTTAGTACATGTTCATGATCACATGGCAGGATTCGAATCCCAGACCCAGGCAAAACGTACTAACCAATGTGCTATCCCGACCCTATTGACGAACAGTAAACTTGTTGCTTTCTGATGGAGGAACATCATCATGTAAATCGGTTGCTCAGGTGATACATTGATCTTTGGGATGAAATTTGTTTCAACATCTGTCAGTAATGTTCAAGGACAATGTTGGACATTTGGAAACAAAGAACATGTGAGTCGCATTAGGAACTCTCAAGTAAATCCATAACATTGACTCATTTTCCTCACAAATTTGAGAAAGCAAAGCCTGTGATAATCTGATATACGATTCTGATTTCGAAATCTTAACAATTGTTAGTATATAATTATATTAAAATAACCCTTTTTTACGTAAATACAGTTTTCCAAAGTGATTGAGTAAACCCATCAAATTAGTTTTTCCACCCATATCTATGAACCGACATTTTCACCTACAAAAGGGTTTTAATATTTAATGGAACTAAGTTATGGAACGTCTTTGTTGTTACTGCCGCTATAAATTGGCCCATGTGTTTACACAAAGAATGACCTAATACATCAAGTCAGTTAGAGCGCCGAGAGAGATTAATACTCGCTGTTGAGTATCATCCATAAGGATTTGTATCAAAATTTGTAATTAATTTCATTTACCGTCGGGCATATCCCCTAACTTTGTACGTTCCTTGAAACGGGCAACATTGCAATAGAAATTCCAAACCAAATTGGCAAATTCGATTATTTTATTTTGAATTGAAAACTACCGGAGTTAAAGGTGCATCCATTGTATTTCATAAAATTGTATTTGGCTTTAATACGTTCCAACACACCATATGTGCTGTTTACAATACAAACAAATTCACTCAGCTTGCATATTCATCCCCAATCGCCAAACATATCATAATTACTAGTTTCAAATTAAAATCGAGTAGCATCATTATGCATGTGCAGAAACCGAACGTGCACGTCCTATTTACATGTACAGTAGTTATATGACCTATTGAACATTATCAACCCAAATTTGTTATATTGTCTGGTTTAAATAAGATTCCAAAATTACGTTTGACTCATTGGCGCGCGTCACACGCGGTGCATTGTCCGGTTTTCGATCAGAAATCAATACTTTTACCTTCATATCGTCAATATACTAAGTCGAGTATCATCAAAATTGTAGTTTTCGGTAACAGTTGGTACTTCTCGATAAAATAAGACCATTTATGGACAATGGATGTACCTTTAAGGGAATTGATTCACATGTTTCAGAAGCCCATTGTAGTGATGAACAGGAGGAAACACTTTGAAAGGTGCATTTTTTCGAATCCACCATCTCAGGGTGCAAACACCGAGCGGCAAAAGAAACGATACGAACAGAAGGAAACAAACTATTTCTTTTGAAAAAAGTTGATTTGGAATGTCTGTTATGAAGCTATATCTCTTAAAGAAATATACAATATTTCATTCATGAGAGCATGATATTTAATATTTATATATTATATTTGTTAAAACACATGGGGTGCTGAACTTATTTTTTCAAATTAGTTTTATTGACAATGTTTTGTATTTAAGGTGAACGTTTATGAAACATCACATCATAAAACAAACCAAAAGGTCCGTTTCGACTTTCCTATCTCGTCTAGTTAAGTTGATTTGAAAACGATGATTTCTTGAAACGTTTGTTTCTCAGAAAGATGAACAGATAAGTTTGAAATTTCAAATTGAGTTCAGTTGGCATCTGGAGTTGTGAGTTAACTTCGGTTGAGTCCTATGTATTGCTCGTGGAATAATATATTGTTTCTTTTGCCCATTGGTGTATCAATATACTTTCTTATCAATATGAATATTTATTTTAAAGAACATAATAACATATTTTCTTATCATCATGAATTTTAATTTTGATACGACTGGAATCCAAATCATTCCCGTAATACCCAACTAAATTGGACTCTGTAATCTAGGATTAATCTAAACCATCTTCATGTTGTTTCCCAAGTGACATGCCCTACAGTACTACAATGAAGAAACTACTCTATTACATATGTCATATTTTATTCCCATTGTCTGGCTTGCTGTCAACTAGGGGAGGGTTTGTTGTTTATGGAAGAAAGAATAATAGGTTTTAATTTAATTTCCCTCTATAACTTTGCATTGTTCTTCACATATTACATGTTCTTAGTTGTCTGGTGTCTTACTAACTGAGTCAGGGATAAGAATTGTCATTTTATCTCTGATTTTAATGTTGGCAATTTACATACCCCTAAAGGAATAATATGTTTTCCAGGAGTTTGTCTAAAATAGAGTTACATCAATCACCTTTTATGTGATTTTAAAACCGTTATACTTTCCACATGTATTTAAAACTTTAAATTGAAAAGTTAATGAACCAAAGAAACATTTTAATGTGTTTTTCTAATCCCTGCTGTGTTGTCTTATAGTTTATTGAAACTGGAAAGTTATTGTAAAAAGAACCTTTCTGGGTTAGGGTATTACACCTTGAAGCTTTGTGATAAATGACTTGGAATTCAAACAGCGCATAAACCATACAGACTACGATCTTGTACGGATTAGAGTTTCCTTTGTTTTCAGATTCCCTCACGTAAGTACATTGTGTGTGACGCACATGGTAATGTGGAACTTCAATAGACAACAATCTACTTTGACCGATGTCTTTATCCTGCGTCTGAAAACTGTGACAGTTGAAACAGTTTTTAATTTTTCTGTTCAGGTCAACTGCATTAACATTAACTCAGTGTCCCGAGATGTTAAGACAGAAGTCTTATATTTAGAAAAACTAATTCCCATGACCATTATGAAAACTTTAATACCTGATATAGCATTGCCCGCTTGGGTACGAACGTTCTTTAACTCATTAAATAAATACAGTATTTTGGTTAGGCTTGTGCAAAAACTGATTTGCAAACAAGACGGTATTACCCCATTTTCCTTGTAAATCTGTGAATATTTGTACTCCCACCGCCAATGTATTTTAATGGAACTACGTTACACAATGTCTTTAATTTGTTGTCACTGCCGCTATCACTAGGCCCATGCGTTTACCCAAAGAATAAGTACCTAATACATCAAGTCATTTCTAGCGCCGAGAGGGATTTATTATCATTGTTGAGTATCATCAAGTCATTCATAAGGATTTGTTTCCAATTTGTTATTAAGTTCATTCACCCTTCGGGCATAGCTCCTGACATAAATGTGTTTGCATTTTTGTAAAGAAAGGCAACATTGCAACACAAATTCCAAACCAAATTGACATATTCGATTATTTCATTTTGAATGGAAAATGAGGTAAGGGAATATTTCAAATGTGAATACAGAGTTTTAAATGTTTTAAAAAGCAATCAATCTTTTTGATAAATTTGTATTTTTTAATAAACTTTGTGATAGTTTGCTAATGTTTTTACATCTATCTTGACAGTTTCATGTCCCTCCTTTTGCAATTATTGATATTTGTACATAAAATTGTTTGATTAAATCGATTTCTCGCGTAATGGCTGTCATACTACCAAAGCAGCATTAAGCAAAAGCTTACTCATTATTTAATGTTGAATTGAAAACTACCAAAGGTAAAGGGATACTTGATCATAATTGCTCTTCAATTGATACACATGTTGGCGATGCCCCTTATAGACATGAACCTTGAAAGTTACTGTTTCTCGAAGTCACAAAGGCAAGGAGGTTTGCAAGAAATTTTAATGAATGTTCACCATATATTGTTGTCCTTTGGCGTTTACTCATTTTATTTGTTCACACAATCTATGTTTTACCTAAATCTTAGATAATTACCTTGATCATTTGCTGAAATCACCATTTACATTGGAGTACCTGTAATATTTCATCCTTCTCAACCAAATCGACGTCGGCTTTAAAGGGAGTGCCCTACAATGAAAAATATACATAAACTTCTCTATTACAGCTCTCATATTTTATTCACAATATATGACATGTTATCATGTGAGAGAGGGTTCATTGTTTCTTGAAGAAAATATAATAGGTTATAATCTATATTTGCCACTAATCCTTTGCATACAAATGAGTGATTAACAATAATTGGAAAGACAACCCATTTAAATTTTCTGCATCCAATATTGATTCAATTATGACCATCAAATTGAAAAAAAAGGATTAAAGAATTAACTCAAATATTGTCAAAAAAGTCAAGTTGAACTATCGAGGTCAACGATTATGAAATACTCTATTAACCTGAAACTGTGATCTTTTTTGATAATGTTTTCTTGTTGGTCTGGTGCCTAACTGACTGAGTCAGGGATGAGTATTGTCGTTTTTGCATCAATTTTAATGTATTGAAGGCATGCTGGAAATTTTAAATCCCACAAAAATTACTGAATTTTTTTTAAAACAGATCTACATCAATCACCTTTTCTTATTTTAGAATTTATTATTCCTTACACATGTATTTAAATGTTTAAAGTAATGAACCCAGGAAACATTTTAGTATTTATTCAAATCTGACTCCTTGTTGTGTTTTCTAATAGCTTATGGTACAACAGAAGTCTTATTGAAACGAATGGGGAATGGTTATCCCGTTATAATAAGAACAGTCGTTAATACGTAGAGGGAGAATATATAACTTCATTATTATTATCACAAACACGTCCTTTTTGTAGCGTATTACTAATAAAGGATGGAATGCAATACTTAAAGCTATACATCTCTTCTGAAAAATGTCCTACAGTCCACTGAAACCTCATTATTCGGGAACAAACTCCAGATTCATGCAAATCAACTCTAGTCTGGACAATGTTCTGAATATTGACTCAGGAAGTCTTTTGTGTCTGCTTTGAGTATGTATTGTTATTTATTATAGTTATATAAAATTACTAACTCAGAGAATTAAAGACTCTAGACATACCTGTCTTGTACTTATATTGACGTATATGTAAATGAACCATAACAGTAAATGCTTTAAGGGTAATAAACTAAAGCATATCATCAATAATCTTTTTAACATCAAATGCCTTACATTAACAGTTACTGTGAATAGACTGTATCTTCTGAGATACATTGCAAACCAACGCGCAAAAGAAATATCACCATGCAAAATACTTAGAGGATATTTGGCTTTTCTAGACTAATACCATGTTTATCTCATCGAGTGAGGTAGAAAGGTTATATTTTCCCGAGTGGCACAGCCACGAGTGGAAATATATAACTTTATTTATTTATTTATTATATGACCAAATCTTTGCATATTCATCGAAATCGACTTGCATATACATTAAGTCGGCTCCAGAATGAGCCTGTCGCCTCAGAAACAATGTGACGTCATGAACGTGTCATGACGTCGGAGCATTGCTTTATGAGGTCAGGTCATTGTTATATCAGTCACTAGTGACTGATAACACGTTCGATTGTTATTTTCACTAGTGACTGATAGCACGGTTTATTTTCATTGATAGATCCCGGTATTACACCTGCAATCATATAATAAAAGATAATCAAACTATGAGTGATAAATACAACTGAAACTGAGTTCAATCTGTCTTCAGAGGGCAACTCAACTCAGATGAATTTTCAACAAAACTAGACGAGATTGGAAAGATGCATCAAGAAATATAAGTCCAAGTCAACACATCTTTCAATTTTACAGTTTATAAATTTTGAAATTAAATGCCAAACTGCGAAAACTTCTGTATTAAACATGTGTGTATGCAAAATATTCAAAATATACGTTCTCTTCTTTTCACTCTGTTGAAAATGTGTTGACCTTTGCACGCCAGTTGAATTTTCAATTGTAATAATAATAAATAATAATAATACTTTATTACCCATACGGGAATTTGTTGTACTTGCGGCAGACAAGAGCAAGACAATCAACAGGACATAGTATAAAACAATATACAACACCGTAACATTTAAAAATACACACAGAAGAACGTATAAGGAATAGTCATAAAAATACTCTGCATGACATGCATGATACTTCTTGTGAAACATATTCAAACTTTATCTTTTTAATATATTTTTGTAATAACATTCGTATAACATTGAAGAAGCAGCTCGCAAATATCAGAGTAGTATTAAAAGTAGCATCATGCAATGAGCAACTATTTTATTGTATCACCCAAGGCTTTAACTGAATTAGCCTTCGCTTTCGCTCGCTGGATACTAATCATTTGCTCGTTTAATATAATTTAATAATATCATTTAGGAATTTCTTATAAAATATTTTACTTATTTATGACTGAAGCACAATCTTGTTGACAATTAACTTATCTTATGCATCAACCTTGTGAGGGCACTAGATACGTTTTTCCGTTTTAAAGAGTGCTAACTATTGATGAGTTTATACTGTATATTAAGAGAAAACTAAACTGTAACCAAAACTGTGTGTAATGGGAAAACAGTAAATGACCAGAAAACTTATAAGGCCTTTCTGTCTCCCACCTTTCTGTACTTATCACTCCTGACCTTTTCAAAACGTATATATAATGCCAGTCTGTTCTCTCTCTCTCTCTCTCTCTCTCTCTCTCTCTCTCTCTCTCTCTCTCTCTCTCTCTCTCTCTCTCTCTCTCTCTCTCTCTCTCTCTCTCTCTCTCTCTCTCTCTCTCTCTCTCTCTCTCTCTCTCTCTCTCTCTCTCTCTCTCTCTCTCTCTCTCTCAGTAAACACACCCCTTGTCTGTTCGAATCAATTTACTCTCCAATGGCTTCCATTATTATTAGATTCGAATTTTTTTCTCAACGATGATTTATATCTGCATCCCAGAAGTTTATTTATCTACGCATTTATACTGCTGCAAATATAATATAATTTCGTATATTGTTGATTTTTTATAACAAGAAAAAACAGAATTAACCAATCAGTTTGAGTTACTGAGGTACAAAGTCATAAGTTTTACATCTCACTGAAATCACAGGGATACAACTTTTAAAAAACATCATGTTTTATATATTTTGTTCTGTAGAATATTAACAATAGTTATATAACATTTCCGATGTTAAGTACATTTTATCATATATTTTCTCACTTCATATGTGAATTATATTTCAAACTTCAATAAAAAATAATTTTGAAAATGTACTCCCTTTTTCCTTATTCATCCAGTCTCAGTTTACAAAATTAAGTTTAGTAACTGCACCAAAGCCTTTAAAGCAACCAGGAGTATGATGATCCAATTGTATGAACATTGTCATATTTATATCTCATTAATAGATATAATTGTAATTTTGTTTCAGATTTTTTCGACTCGTGATATGCGGAGTAATTAGCTTTATTAGATCGTCAAAATAAAGAAAGTATTATTTTCCGTCGGAAAGCATTATCGTTTACTGATACAAAAATAAAACAATGGAGTGAAAGTTTATACAATCATGGAAATGGCAATATAATGTTTTTTGGTGTTTCTCTATTTATCAATTTATTCAGTTATATAGCTCCTATAGAAATGAAATCAGCTATGTTTTCCTCCATTTGATCTATTGATTGTTTTCATGTGTTGATGTCAAAATAAAATAGCATTTTATATGAACAGCTAAAATGACAAAACATTGCATATTTATAGGACATATAATAATAATAATAATAATAATAATAATAATAATAATAATAATAATAATGGCTATTTATAGAGCGCCTCATCCATACACTTGTGCATGCTCATGGCGCATAGGAAAAAAGAAAGTTGAAAGTCAGTCAAAGGCAATTGAGAAGAAGTAAGTTTTTAAAGATATCTTGAATGAGTCCAATGATTCACAAAGCTTGATTGTTTCTGGTAGAGGATTCCATAGGGTGGCTAGATTGACTTTTGGCACATTTAGGAGGGATCGATGTTCAGATCGGAGTGGTCTTGAAGGAACATAATTTACAAGCAGTTCAGATAAATATAATGGAGCTTGGTTGTGAAGGCATTTGTGTACAAGGCATAAAATCTTAAAGTCAATCCTATATTTGATTGGAAGCCAGTGAAGAGACTTGAGGGTTGGAGATATCTCTTCATGTTTTCTTTTAAGGGAAACAATCCTAGCTGCACGGTTTTGAAGTTTTTGAAGTCTGGATAGCTGTTTAGTGGTGATTCCAAATAAAAGACTATTGCAATAGTCCATTCTTGAAAAGATGAGGCACCGGACCAGGGTGTGAGCAGCATCAGTCGTTATGAACTTCCGAACAGCACCAATGATCCAAAGATGGAAGTTGCAAACTTTGCAGAGATTGCTGACCTGTGCATCAAGTGAAAGATTTGAGTCCACATAAACTCCCAGATCCTTCACACAGTTTGATGGCTGAATCATCGAGAGTCCAATTGAAACTCTGTCAACATCAATGTTTTGCAGTTTTCTACTGGTTCCAATGATGAGGACTTCAGTTTTATTCTCATTCAGTTTCAGCATTTTGGAATCCATCCAACCTTTGATATCTGTTGTGCATAGATTCACCTGCTGGAGATCCCTTGATAAAGATCCGTGGCAAATCGACTTCAGCAGTTGCATCATCAGCATAAGAGTAGTGCCCCATACCTTGCCTGTCGATTACACACCGAAGGCTGTTGACATAAATGAGAAACAAAATGGGCCCAAGTACAGAGCCTTGAGGTACTCCACACACTAGCTCAAGCTCCCTAGAAGCACAACCTTGCACCACAACAGACTGTTTCCCTCCATCCAGATATGAGGCAAACCATCTAAGTGCTGAGTTTTTGATACCAGTATGCCTCTCCAGCATTTCCTGGAGTTTAGCATGATCTACCGTATCGAAAGCGGCGCTTAGATCCAAGAGAACTAACGCCGCTAGCTTACCATTATCAATGATTATCCGTAGATCATTGATAAGTCGTAACATGAGAGTTTCTGTAGAATGTAAGGGTCTGTAGGCAGATTGATATTTGTTGAGAATATCATGTGATGAAAGATGCGTCATCAGTCTCTTTGCGGCTGCCTTTTCGATCAGCTTCGAAAGGTATGCCAAATTTGATACAGGACGATAATTTTTAAAATCTGACTTGTTCAACTTACTGTTCTTGATGAGCGGTTTCACAGTGGCTTCCTTCAAAAGGCTAGGGAACACACTTTCTGATAAGCTTTTATTGATAATATACAACTATGTTCATATAACCAAGGTCACAGTGACAAGCGAGTGACAAGAACAATCTGTATTATAGAATGAAAGTTTATAATACTCATGGAAATTGCAATATCATTCCTTTTTGTGTTTCTCTATTTATCAATTTATTCAGTTATATTGTTCCTACAGATAACGAAATAGCTATGCTGGTTGATGGCGTTATCGAAATACAACATAGCACGTTACAGGAACAAATAAAATGTAAAAGAAATTTAATATTTATTCAACATTTATAACTATAATACAACCAAAGCCACACTGAGCAATGAGTGGCAAAAGCAATCAGTAGTACATGGGACCCTCGAGACTTGTCATACACATGCATGTTCTGCAGTCGAGAATATATATATTTGCATGAGCATTGTTTATTGAAATTTAACATTGCCATCTGCATCTCATACAATGAACTTAATTTAAGGGAAACGAGAACAAAGGTAGATGTAATCCACATATAATCAAATTCGTATTGTTTTTGTTTAGTCACTGTTTGAATTCCATATCATTAAGTCCAAATTATCAACGTCTAAAAGCTCAACCAACATATCCCTGTAACCAATGGATTCCCAGTTTCAAATTACCAGACATTTCAGCATGTGGAATGCATATTTTAGAAAAATACTGAAAAGTTTCTTGACTTCATAACCTTTTCAAATGAAACTTTTATATATAAGTCCCAAGTCGTCTCAAATGTGTTAATATTTTGTAATCTTGACTTTTATAATTGATGTGATATTTGATGCTGGAAAATGAGACGATGTTGAGTAAAGTAACAGTGGCACATATACATTATTCTAGCTGCTAAGTTTACTTCGTTCGAGAAACAGTAATCCTTCTCAAAAATGGTAAGTAGTCATAACCTCTGAATAAAATAAGACATCAGTAATCAATATTCATGATGACATGAAATATGTTATTATTATCTCGTCTTAAATGAATATTCATGTTGATAAGCAAATAACAAAAGTGTGGTATTGTATGCATAGTGTTTATTATCATATTTGCAGAGAATTTGACAAACTTATCATTTTGAATTTTTGTAAACATGACTAATCTTTAAAGTTTTACTCTTTCAAATTAATTTGAAATAGGTGTAACATTTTACATTAAAGTCGATGATACATCGAAGTGAAACATAATTTACATGGATACTCTCAGAAGACACAAAGGAAGCTGTTGCATTATTATAGAACACTGACATCAAGATACCTCACTTATTGAATTGTTGTACAAGATCTGTGCTGTATCTTTACATCTCTCACAGACTCTACAGACATCAAATCTGTTTAAATTCGTCCCATGTGAGTGAAGTCAAGTCTCTCAAAGACAGAGTGCGGCATGCTATTTTGCAAATCAAACATAATTCTGGTATATAGCTCACCAAGGAGCAATTTGTCTTCTATCACTCGTCTGTGTCACGACCTTGGTGTTAGCTTCAACATCTTTTATTTATAAACTTATAATATATAAGCTATAAGTATAAGCTGAAGACGTTCACATTTACAGTACAATTATTTACCATTCTGAAGTATATCGACGTTTAGCATGGGCTCTGAACTGTTTTTTTATGTAAAGGGTCTTGGTTGTTTATAATCTATTTGACAACACACTGTCTACACCAGTATCGATTCGTGGATGTTGTGGCATGGTGATTAGTAGTATTTCGTTTTTAGATTCCAAGTTTGTAAAGCTATGAGTGTTACTTGTTAATTTGAATATGATTTAGATTAGACTCAGATGTAGAATGAATGGAGTTCTTCAAGTATAGTTGAGAAAGCATATGTTGAATATACTGGATCACTTCATATTTGCAGCACAGATTCCAGTACGTTGTCGTTACATGATGATAGGTACTGTTGCATTTTGAGATTGGCAATTTGGCTACATATGTTACGATGTGAATTGAAGATATTAAATATAGACATAGGCAAAGAAGTATAGAGTGATATAGTTGAAATAGCGTATTATATACATATACATATATTCAATACAAATGATCTTCAAGCATCCGTAAAATGAACTGAAGCCGCTTGCAACCTAAAGGGGGAACTCGTTTTTCGCTTACTTTTCGCGATATTTTCAACCGCTCTTTAGTACAGATCTAAATACCATACATTTCCGTGTCACTCCTGATCCTCTTCGACTGTTTCAAAATGCTCCATTTTATGGAATTGATGATATCTTTTGAGTTTTCTTTAAGAGGTATTTAGAAGTTGGTAAATATGAAGAATAAACAAATATATTGATTTACAACTTCTTTATTGCAAAGATAATGCGACGTTTCGGTGATCATTTGCTTGATAACGGTGTTAGTATCTACACCGAAACGTCGCATATCTTTGCAATAAAGGAGTTGTAAATCCATATACGGAAAGTACGGACCTATCCGGTCGCGCGGAGCGCTTAGTAGCAGCCTGAAAGTACACTTCCTTCAGGGTAATAATATGTGTAGCGCTTAGAGCATGCTAAGCATGGATTTAGCGCAAAATAAATATGCATTTATTATTATTATTATCTTTTGAGTTGTTTAGCCTCACAGAGACACTCGAGAGGACAATCTTGTTTATGATACATACATGTTTATTACACAATGCAGTTGACACATAGATTACATAACATTGTAAATACATTGTTTTATGTGATCAAATTCCTGTAAAAATTCTTATTAATGAAAAGAAGAGAAACATGAAACTGGATCGTAGTGAATAATTCAGTTGGTAAAATAATGACATACAAATATGGTCAAGGGAATGACTAATGTCTCACATCTATTGTTTGTAATAAGATCATGATTCTCTGAAAAACATCCTCTGTCTGTCTGAACAAAGAACATCACAGAGTAACAGGAAATACATTGTCATCATCCATCATACTACACAGTGGCGTAGAATTTATTCAATTAACCTTTGATACTCACACGTCTAACTGATGTAAGTAGAGACAGTGGTCCCGCTATCAAAGTATACATATACTATACTCCTGTCAGATAAAACGGTCGCTTGGTGATCAGGTGTCATAGAAAGGAACTTGTCATCATCTTTCATCTTACTGAATGGTGTTAGTGACATTCAATTAATCTTTGATAAACACACGCCTGACTGTTGTCAATAGATATAATGGTCTGTGTTTTAATTCAAACAGTTTTTATACTCGTCTTGACAACATGAAATAATTGTCATATGATCTTTGATAATAGTTTCTGTGAGACGATATGATAGTTTAAAGTATTGTTGAATACAGAAGAACGTAACATGCATATGATCGTTTAGTTTTTGCGTTGATACGATGCCTCAAAGACATACTTAATTACATGATATTTGCACTGTAATACACAAGTAGGTGAACAAACTTTCGGTATGCAGCTGTATATGCTACTGTGCAAGATTATCATGTCAAACACAACGTCTCTCAGCAGCCATTCTAAATTCTAGAAACGATGTAATTTAAAACGATTATTTCGAAACATTGCCGTACTCGAGAACAGATATATGTTATTAATCATTTTTGACCTTTTGAAAAACAGGAAATGTTGATCTTAACATTCATCATTGTCAGCGTTAGACACTTCAAAGATTTCCATTATAAAGAAGAATAATTGGATTTTTCAGGAATGAAATAATAAATATGAGTATATAAAGTCGACTTGCTTACAAAAAATCCATTACAGTACAGGATTCACATTTGGAGAAATTCCTACAATGATATTAGCTGGAGTGAAACTGGTGAAACACTCTTGAAATTGGCATCAAATGCAAAACTCACATAATCGTATGAAATTGTGCAAGATTATGGTTATCTAATGTTTCTCAGCAGCCATTCTAGATGTCCTAAATTACCATTATTTCGAAACATTATTGTACTTGAGATCAGATATATGCTATTAATCATTTTTGAACTTTTGAAAAACTGAAAATATTGATCTTGACATTCATCATTGTCAGCATTAGACACATTAAATATTTACATTTATAAAGTATAATAGGATTTTTCACGAATGGAATAAGAGATATGAGACTTGATAAGTCGATTTGTTTACAATACAGGATGCACATTTGGAGAAATTATATTTGCAAATAATAATTTTTTTTTTCAGAAATCAGATAAAAACAATACAACATACATAAACAAATTCAATCAAAAACTAGTAAGTTAGTAATCAATTACCGTTGTCAAATCATATTTTTATTGTGATATTTACATGTACCTTTCTAAAGCACTTTTGCATAAGAATGTAATATTTACTATTTTCTAACTGTTCAAACCACATTGGGTGCTATAATTAGTATTTCATTTTTTTCGGGACATAAATTTGTTAAGACAGGTCAACTTTCATGAAGTATGGAAATTATGTTGGTATAAGATGTTTCTGAATAATGTACCTTCTTGGACTTTGTTGACCTATCATTCCTGTATGACGGCTCACATACACATACCACTTACTTGTGCACGTGTAAGTCTCACATATTGATCCATCTGGCTTGTCATCCTATTGAAAAGATACTTAAAGATAACATATTTGAAATTTTTAACACCGAGCGAAAGTGAATGATATACTCAAAATCAAATGAGTATCGCAAATGTCATTTAAATGAGTTTTGAGTAAAAAAAATTAATGACTGTTGTTGTTTCAAAACTCATTTATAATTCTCCAAAAGAAAAAACTCATTCCCCTCCTTATTACAAAAATGAGGATAAAACGGAAAACTAATTATTGAAGGGTTATTCTTGACAGTGAAAAACATCTGCCTATTCATCAGCCTATTCTTATCTGTATGCCACAAATAATTTATTGAATACATTTCAGAAATCACAACGAGTTTTTCAACTTATATTTAATTATCGATGATATAAAAGAAAATAGTAGAAATACTTTGTCTGATGGAAAATAGATTTAATTGCAGAATAGATTGAAAACGCAAAACCCATTACAAAAAGACCTACATCCGCTTGACCCAGAGACGACCTCAACCTATTGTAACTTTGATGGTGGCAATTTATTCTCGTTAAGCTTCTGTGAATATTAATCATCTACATAAGGTAAACGATATTGATTAAACATTAGATATGATTTTGCTAAGATTGCAATAAAAGAGAATGGATATCGTACACATAAATTTGATGGAACATCATAGTGGAATTCACACTACTTTCTTATTATATTACGCTTTTCTGAATGTTGAAGATATGATTTGACATGTTCGTCCTTCATAAACGTAATTATACCTGATAGAAATAACTAAAGAATTATACAAATAAACATTACGTGCCATGATGTAAGTGAATTACTAATTTGATATAAAAAGGACGATTTGTTAATTCAAATCTTGAAACACGGTTTTGTTAAACATTGTTAAACAGTAAAAAAACATTATTCTAAATATTCTGTCCTTTTCAAACAGTATTTTAATTATTCGAACAATGATTATCTGCATTTGAAAGCTTATATATCAAACACGAGCAAGAATCACCCCAAAAAGATTCCTGTTGATTCTGCTTCATACCTGTCGGTTCTGATTCCAGGTAAGTGTGAAGGAGACAGGGTAAACTCACATTTTTGCTTAGAACTTGAACAAAAGAAATGCACAGGAATTTGACAATACACCATAGCTTAATGTATACAGTGTATATTAAAATATACCACCCTTCTATAGCGAGAGTCACAAGGTGTGATGGCTGCGATGTTGGGTTCGTTATCATATAGTGCTTAGAGCATGCTAATCATGGATTAAGCGCAATATAAACATGCATTTAGTATTATTATAATTTCACTTTTGACAGCTAGTATTGTTACAGGGAGAAGGAGCAGCCTGAGGGCACCGAGTGGAAAAAGAAAAAGCATGGGTGGTACTGGGCTTATATCAATTGTAGCATTGCCCTCAATTCTATCAGTTCACATGGCAGGATTCGAATCCCAGACCCAGGAAAAACGCACTAACCAATGTGCTATCCCGACCCTATTGACGAACGGTAACCTTGTTGCTTTGTGAAGGAGAAACATCATCATGTAAGTCGGTTGCTAAGGTGATACATTGATCTTTGGGATGAAATTTGTTTCAACATCTGTCAGTAATGTTCAAGGACAATGTTGGACATTTGGAAACGAAGAACATATGAGTCGCATTAGGAACTCTCAAGTAAATATATAAAATTGACTCATTTTCCTCACAAATTTGAGAAGGTGTTTATCAGTGCTTTCCAATTTATTCATTACTGTGTGTCAAAAGCTATTATTTTCATTTGGCGATGAACCATATGACATAAGTTAAGGACAGAGGATATTTACAGAACACTTTACCTCAAAACATCAGCATGTATGCGTATAGCAAAGCCTGTGATAATCTGATATACGATTCTTATTTCGAAATCTTAACAATTGTTAGTATATAATTATATTAAAATAACTCTTTTTTTACGTAAATGAAGTTTTCCAAAGTGATTGAGTAAACCCATCAAATTAGTTTTTCCATGCAGATCTATGAACCGACATTTTCACCTACAAACACGTTTTAATATTTAATGGAACTAAGTTATGGAACGTCTTTGTTGTTACTGCCGCTATCACTTGGCCCATGCGTTTACATAAATAATGACCTAATACAGTCAGTTAGAGCGCCGAGAGAGATTTATACTCGTTGTTGAGTATCATCCATAAGGATTTGTATCCAAATTTGTAATTCATTTCATTTACACTCGGGCAGATCACCTAACTTGTGTATGTATGGACCTTAAAACTGGCAACATTGCAACAGAAATTCCAAACCAAATTGGCAAATTCAATTATTTTATTTTGAATTGAAAACTACCGGAGGTAAGGGAATTGATTCACATGTTTCAGAAGCCCATTGTAGTGATGAACAGGAGGAAAAACTTTGAAAGGTGCATTTTTGAATCCACCATCTCAGGGTGCATACACCGAGTGGCAAAAGAAACGATACGAACAGAAGGAAACAAAATATTCCTGTCGAAAAAAGTTGATTTGGAATGTCTGTTCTGAAGCTATATCTCTTAAAGAGATATACAAAATTTCATTCATGAGAGCATGATATTTAATATTTATATATTATATTTGATAAAACACATGGGGTGCTGAACTTATTTTTTCAAATTAGTTTTCTGGACAATGTTTTGTATTTCAGGTGAACGTTTATGAAACATCACATCATAAAACAAACCAAAAGGTCCGTTTCGACTTTCCTATCTCGTCTAGTTAAGTTGATTTGAAAACGATGATTTCTTGAAACGTTTGTTTCTCAGAAAGATGAACAGATAAGTTTGAAATTTCAAATTGAGTTCAGTTGGCATCTGGAGTTGTGAGTTAACTTCGGTTGAGTCCTATGTATTGCTCGTGGAATAATATATTGTTTCTTTTGCCCATTGGTGTATCAATATACTTTCTTATCAATATGAATATTTATTTTAAAGAACATAATAACATATTTTCTTATCATCATGAATTTTAATTTTGATACGACTGGAAACACAATGACTAAAAAACGTGGCTGATATGTTCCAATTCATTCCCGTAATACCCAAATAAATTGGACTCTGTAATCTAGTATTAATCTAAACCGATCTTCATGTTGTTTCCCAAGTGACATCGGCTTAAAGGGAATGCCCTACAGTACTAAAATGATGAAACTACTCTATTACATATGTCATATTTTATTCCCATTGTCTGGCTTGCTGTCAACTAGGGGAGGGTTTGTTGTTTCTAGAAGAATGAATACTAGGTTGTAATTTAATTTCCCTCTATCACTTTGCATTGTTCTTCACAGATTACATGTTCTAAGTTGTCTGGTGTCTTACTAACTGAGTCAGGGATAAGAATTGTAATTTTATCTCTGATTTTAATGTTGGCAATTTACATACTCCTAAAGGAATAATATGTTTTCCAGGAGTTTGTCTAAAATAGAGTTACATCAATCACCTTTTATGTGATTTTAAAATCTTTATACTTTCCACATGTATTTAAAAATTTAAATTGAAAAGTTAATGAACCAAAGATACAATTTAATGTGTTTTTCTGATCCCTGCTGTGTTGTCTTATAGTTTATTGAAACTGGAAAGTTATTGTCAAAAAAACGTATCTGGGTTTGGGTTTTACACCTTGAAGCTTTGTGATAAATGATTTTGAATTCAAACAGCGCATAAACCATAAAGACTAGATCATAAACGGATTAGAGTTCCCTTTGTTCTCGGTTTCCTTCACGTAAGTACATTGTGTGTGACGCACATGGTAATGCCGAACTTCAATAGACAACAATCTACTTTGACCGATGTCTTTATCCCGCGTCTGCAAACTGTGACAGTTGAAACAGTTTTTACTTTTTCTGATAAGGTCAACTGCATTAACACCGACTGAGTGTCCCGAGATGGTTAGACAGAAGTTTTATTTAAACGAATTGTGAATGGGTATTGAGGTATACATTATAAGTTGTATGCTTCTCACGAGGGTAATGCGGTCTCATGTACCATCTTTGTACCAGTGTCGCCCGAGCCTTCAAAGAGGGAGAAGTATAAAACGTATTTATCTTTCCTCTTTCCGTCATGTCAGTTAGTATTATTGTATTCATTGCGTTTAGTCTGCCGATGCCTGATCAGCTAAATGATCAGGTAAATACTTTAACAGATACGTAAGCATTACTGTCCGTAACATAATAACTAGTAACACAGAAGTTACTCCCTTCAGATTTGCGATCCTTACATCTGTTCTACATGGCCTGAATTTCTAGACTCCAGCAAAATTTACTCATACTGTATCCCTGCTTTTCAATCAATGAAAACGCTTTGAGTGGTTATGTCGTCCGAGTGACTTCAAAGATATAGGCATTGACTCTTAAGGGTCTTGATCATTAGCATATGTCCTTCGAATATGTCTGACGTAAATAACACTAATGAACTATTTTTGGTATTTGTCTCTGATTTGGTCTTCTTAATTTATCATCATGTTTATGACTTATTCTTCTTACAAAATCAAATGGTATATTTCGAGAAAACAAATTAAACGAGAAAACCTTTATCTTACTTTTATTTTATCATTATGAATTCATGAAGTGTCATCGTCAAATGCTACTTTTACAACGGCCTCATTGATCGCATAACTTGATTCAATTGCAACCAATCAGGACATTTCCTTGTTGCCCTCGATTTCAAGCCATATAAAACAGAGGTTAGGATCGGAAATCTTTGGATCTTAAATATTCACCACATGCCCTGTATCCACTAAAATCAGAGAAATATCAAACAATTATCACCCCTGACTGACTAAATATGGTGACAGACAAGTGAGATCACAACTTGAGGTCACGTGTGTTTCCCTGGCATTGTGAAACGATGTTGCTTATCAACATTGAAAACATGTAGAAGATACCATATGACTCATGTCCAATAAGTGACACAGAAAAGAAGAAATATCATGATTCGTTTCACGTAGAGTATTTTTGATCGGCCATTGAACCTCAATTGAAGACAACCCCAAAATCAAATTACTATTGTTAATTACATCATCTTCTCACACTTGCATTTTATAGTTACACAATACATGAATGCGTCAGGAATTGAATCAACAGAGAGTAGAAAAGGCCATCTCTGTAGAAAGGTCCAAAATCAAATAGCAAATGTAAGGTGATTAATTCAGGAGTAAATCCTTTATATTGTAGTGGCCAGAATTTCTTTTCTTTACTATTCCATCTCTAGATGCTTTTCACATACTTGGCCTGTACAAGATCATTTTGTTATAGTGGCATACATGTTGTATCATTTGAACCTTTCTGTGATCTTTAATTTGTTTTCAAGAACTATGTACTGAATTAAGTTAAAATTTGGTATTATAGTATTAATTATCCGTTTCGGTGACCTTGAAGTCACCTTTAGGTCATGGTAAAGCATGATGTCGAAAAGCTGTTAAACTTTTGTCTTTAATAATAAACCAATTGAAAGCTTGGTGCCCATTGCTTTATTTTCTCCGATTGTTGAATTTGGCACACAATAAATTAAATATATTTTAACCGTGCAATTGTAACAGATAGAGTTTGATATTTTTGCATGACTATCTAGAGAGTGCATTTTTACTTCAAATGATTTCAGGTGTTGAGGATGGTAATAACCGAAATTTATCATTCAGGAAATACTCTCTATTATTCATGTCGACTGTTGAAAACGACAACACTTTGAATGTTGACATTTCCAACTCTCACTTACAAGTCCCGCACACTTTCTGTCTTATTGACTTCTCTAAATCTTCCTATCTGCAAACGACTCTTGGCATTGTCAAGTCAAAGAGTCTATATTCAATCTTTATTTCAGTACTTAGAAGGCCTCAGGCCTATATTACAAGATATACAGTGCACTGACATTTCATGAAATAATGTGATTTCTATGTACAAACGCATAAAAGATAAACATGGACAGGTTTTCAATTTCTTCTTTGTTTACACTGTTTAAAAGAAGAGACAATTTTTGCTTATTTTGATTTACATAGTATTTTTCTTTGATATATTTCTTTCGGATGATGCTGTACAAAGGACAAATCAGTAAAAAATGGTATTCATCTTCTATAATATTAGACTTACATATTTGACAAAATCTTTGTTCTCTACTTATATTGTTATATCTACCCGTTTCAATATAAAGTTCATGAGACGAGCATCGAAATCGTGCTAGACTAATTCTGTATTTCTTTACATTTAAACAAGATAAGTAATATTCGGTATGGATATTGCTTTTAAAGGTTAGGTACGTGTCACATTTACTTGAAAGTGATAATTTTTCCATCCAATTTTGAAAATATATATCTTTTAGTCTTTGTGTAAATTCACTCATGAATTCGGGATCTACACCTATTTCTTGATTTTGCCAAATATTCCCAAATCCCACTGAAAATAGTGTTGCTTTAACGTCGGTAACCCAATTCTTGTGACCATTCTTGTCGTATAAGAGCATCATTTCACAACATTTTTTAGGTAGGCGGTATGATGGCATGTTTAGAAGCTTTATCCAATACTGAATAGCTTTACAATATGAGTGGATATATAAAGGGAATCTGCCACATTCTCCATAAATCATTAAGTTTGGAGTATTTTGTTTAACACCTAAGAACTTTTTACATGCATAAAGATGAACCATTTCTAGTTTTGCGAAAGAATTTAACCCCCAGATTTCTGCCCCGTATAAGAGAATGGGGTATATTTTGGCATCGAATATTTTGAAAAATGTGTTAATGCTTAGGTCACCTAGTATACGCATCTGTCTTATAATACCAACAAGTACTTTTTCCCCCTGTATTGCTGCATAGCTTGTATGAGTAGACCATGATAATTGATTAGTGAAAAATACTCCAAGATATTTGTAGGAATTTGTTTTATCTAATTCACAATCTTTATAATACCATTGTTCCTTCTTCGAAAGTTTTCCACCCTTTTTAAATACCATCACCTTTGTTTTATCCAAGTTAACTGATAATTTTGAATTGTCACAAAAACTTTCAAGTTCATTAATTTGTTTTTGGAGACCTGAAATAGTACTTGAAATGAGCACAATATCGTCTGCAGAAAGTAAAAGGAATATCTGGAAAACATCAGGATGTAGTTGTACACCATGTGAACAGTTATTCTCGATCTGCATAGCCAATTCATTTATGAAAAATGAGAATAAAAACGGGCTCAGTACACAACCTTGCCTCACTCCAATCTGTATATCAAGGGTTTCTGATAATATATTATTATTTCTGACACAAGCTTTGACATTTTCATATATGCTACGCAGAAGGTTATTCATCTTTGGACTTACACCACTCATTTGAAGGAGGTTCCACAATTTGTCCCGTTTTACAGAATCGAATGCTTTTTTAAAATCAACAAATAAAGCATAAAATTTCCCCCCTTTCGAATGTAGATATCTTTGTATTAAACTCTGTAGAACAAACATATTGTCAATAGTTGTATAATTCTTTCTGAAGCCTGCCTGACATTCCGTTAATTTATTCATAGTCTCACCCCAAAATACCAATCTCTTGTTGATGATAGAAGTGAAAATTTTACTAAAAATACTTAATAGCGTTATTCCTCTGTAATTATTAACATTCTTCACATCACCATTTTTGTGTAATGGTATAATTATTCCCATTGACCAGTCTGTGGGGAATTGACCTGTTTCTAGTATTTGATTAAACACTAAGTCGAGATACGGTATCAAAAGATCAGCCGAGTATCTAAACAATTCTGGTATAATATTGTCTGCACCTGGTGACTTTCCAAGTTTAAGATTTTGGATACTATTTGTTATTTCTTCTCTGGATATAGGTGAATCAAGCATTTGATCGGAAAGTTCTCGGTTTGGATCATACGGTGAATAATCAAGGACATCAAATTGGTCAGTTTCGTTATTTACTGTATTTTCTGAAGCAAAAAGATTTTTGAAGTGTTGGAACCACTCGTTAGTAGAGATTACATTTGTTTTAGGCTTCGGGTTAAGATGTTTTAGCTCACGCCAAAACGATTTGGCATTATGTATATTACTTTCTATCAGGCTTTGTTTATTTTTGTAGTATTCTGTACGTTTACGTTTACAAACAGAATGGTATTTATTCCTTATGTTATTATAAGATGTAAGTGAGTCTTTGTCTTTATATTTTCTGAATTTGTTTAGAGATCTACAGCGTTCAGTCTTTAGTTTCCTGCATTCTTTATCAAACCAAAAGTTATTGTTATTTGTTCTGGGTTTCTTGAGTGTTTTCTTCATATCAGATGCAGCTAAACAAAGCGCCTCGACAATGTAGTCTATGCTTTTGTCAATACATGAAAATGCGTTGTCTACGGATTTATCAAGAAGTTGCTGCACTTTATCTGATAAAATATTTTCTCTAAACAACTCGAGATTATCGCTATCCCAGACGAATTTAAACCCACTATTACTCACACTATCAGTGTCTAAGTCCGGTTGTCGCGCATGAAGCGCTCGTAAACTCATCGTGACTGGGAGGTGGGATGACTCAGCTCTGGATGCTATAGTAAAGTCGTTAACAGAATCAAAGAGCGGCGAAGAGGCTATTACATAATCAATCAAACTGGCACCATTTTGGCCGATATATGTAAAGTCACCAGTTCCAGAGTCAGATCCACATCTCCAATTCATTATATGTAAATTCAATACAGAGCATAGATCAATCAAATGTTTACCAAAATTGTTTACTATCTTGTATACTGTCAAAGAGTCATGGTTTCGACAGTTGCATACACAAGGTCAATGCTTCTCAAGGTGACATTCGCAGCTGTAGTTTATTGGACACGGCATCTGCTTGGTTATATCTTTCTTACATAATAGTATGAATTAATGTAAATCATCAACTGAAGTGTGAACACAGGTTTCTGACAAATATATATTGTATAAACAACCAGGTTCTATCTGAATAAATCAGCATTTTTGTAAGGATAAGCACGAGAATCTACAGTATAGAATTTAGTCAGATTTAAATATATTTCTGGGAGCCTTTGCTTTAGAGAACAATTTTACCACCAGGGTTTATGAAAAATGAGGCACAGGGTTTTGCTAGAAATATACCAAAGCATGTATGCAAGATTGATATTCATATGGCGTGGGAAGATGAGACATGACATACATGTACATGAAAGTGTTCTGCAAACATGTAAATTTTGTTGTTGTTATGTTATGTTATGTTTCTGTTGTATAAGAATAATCAACGAGTCGTTCAAGATCAGAGTAATGAACTCGGTACAGATAATCAACGATTTTGTTGTTCTCACTCAAATTCTTTTTAATGTGTAAAAATCGAAAAAACAAGAACCAACATCAGATGAGACTATAAAATACAAATTGTAAATTTATACGCCATTCATAACCTTTCTCATACCTTCAAGATATCTAATTAGTTTGCTAATAACGCTCTTTTTCTAGTAAGATTCTTGTTTAATTGTTGAACTTTATTCCCAATTTCGGACATAATAAATGACTCGTGAAATATTATCACCAATGAGTCAAACGTGAACTAGCAATCGCCCAGTTGCTAAACAAGATAGGAATGTAATTACATGTACGTCACAAAATGACGTTATGTTTAATGGCGTAAACAAATCATTGACGTCATGGCAGTTCAGTCGGCAACTCCTGTAAGCTGCTTCACCTTGCAAATTTACTATTGTAATTACCTCCCCAGAAACATAGAATGAACATGATTTTCTAAATTATATGTTTTACTTTCACGTTAAAAACGTATGGTAGAAATTGTTCATCTATGTGATTTAGCTAAAACAGGACAGTTAGCAATTCATGAATGGGCGTAAAGTAGTTTCTCAACCAATCAAAATGCAAGTTATATTTAGAAAAATTGTAATTCCCATGACCATTATGAAAACTTTAATACCCAGCATATCTTTGCCTCCTTTAACTCCGTAAATAGTGTAAAACACTTATGTTTTAATACAGCATTTTGGTTAGGCTTGAACAAAAACTGATTTGCAAACAAGATGGTATTAACATATGTAACATTTTTAAATTTGAGAAAGAATTAATTTTGCATTTATTACATGAATGCGAATTACTTAAAATGTATGGAAAAAATGTCAAATGTATTTATTTTTGAAAAGTTGTGTTTAATTAATTGCAAGGATTCACCAGAATTCAAAATATGTCCTTATATGTTAGAAACTTATCTATTCCTGCCAGTTCACGTGTATTTACCTATTTTAAAATATAGAACCTGCAACCATAATCTACCAATTGAAGTTGGTCGTTGGCATGGCATTGACAAAATAGAACATGCAATATTTTTAAATCCCCTGCAGTTGCCATGCTTTTCCAGAACACAGACAGAAATACATTCCTAAGGAATATTTATCATTCCCAAACTTAATGACTTATACAAACATATTTGTAGACCAAAGCTTTATTCAATCCAAAAATTTAGCACTGTATCGTAATATTATTGATAAAAATGTGAAAAAGACATATAAATGATGCTGTCTCAACTGTAATTCAGCTGTATTCTGAAATGACATCCTACATATCGTTTGTGAATACTTATACCCTGCCATCTTGCATTATGTTTTATGTATCATTATTATAAACTGTATCTCTTGTACCACCGAGTGTGGTTTCCGAGAATAAAGAGTTTGAGTTGAGTTTGAGCTTAATTTTGAGTTTGAAATCTCGGTATGTTTATCACCCTTTTATGTTACTGAAGGAATACGGTTGTATTGCAAAACGATCTGATAAACTTCCCAAACGAATATTTTCTATAAATCTCTGAACAATGTGTTTATGTTTTAATAGAACTACGTTACACAACATTTTTAATGTGTTGTCACTGCCGCTACCACTAGGCCCATGCGTTTACCCAGAGAATAACTACCTAATACATCAAGTCAGTTCTAGCGACGAGGGGGATTTATTCTCATTATTGAGTATCATCTAGTCATCCATCAAGTCATCCATCAAGTCATCCATCAAGTCATCAAGGATTTGATTCCAAATTTGTTATTAATTTCTTTCACCCTTCGGGCAGAGCTCCTGACTTGATGTGTTTGTATTTTTGTAAAGAAAGGCAACATTGCAACACAAATTCCAAACCAAATTAGCATTTTCGATTATTTCATTTTGAATGGAAAATGAGGTAAGGGAATATTTCAAATGTGAAAACAGAGTTTTACATTTTTTAAAAAAGCAATCTTTTTGATAAATTTGTAGTTTTTATTAAACTTTGTGATAGTTTGCTAATGTTTTTACACCTTCTTGGCAGTTTCATGTCCCTTCTTTTGCAATTATTGATATTTGTACATCAAATTGTTTGATTAAATCGATTTCTCGCGTTATGGCTGTCATACTACCCAAGCAGCATTAAGCATAAGCGTACTCATTATTTAATGTTGAATTGAAAACTACCAAAGGTAAAGGGATATTTGATTATAATTGCTCTTTAATTTATTCAAATGTTCCCGATGCCCCTTATAGACATGAACTTGAAAGGTGCTGTTTTTCGAAGGCACGAAGAAATTTTAATGAATGTTAACCAATATATTGTTGTCCTTTGGCGTTTACTCATTTTATTTGTTCGCACAGTCTGTGGTTTACCTAAATGTTAGATAATTACCTTGATCGTTTGCGGTAATCACTGGATTCCCTGTAATATATCATCCTTCTACACTAAATCGTTGTCGGCTTTAAAGGGAGTGCCCAACAATGAGAAATATAGATAAACTTATCTTTTACAGCTGTCATATCTATTCACAATATATGACTTGTTAGAGAGAGAGGGTTTATTGTTTCTGGAAGAAAATATAATAGGTTAATATCTATATTTGCCACTAATCCTTTGCATACAAATGAGTGATTAACAATAATTGGAAAGACAACCCATTTAAATGTTCTGCATCCAATATTGATTCAATTATGACAATCACATTGAAAAAACAAATAAGGATTAAAGAATTAACTCAAATATTGTCAAAAAAGTCAAGTTGAACTATCGAGGTCAACGATACTGAAATACTCTATTAACCTGAAACTGTGATCTTTTATGATAATGTTTTCTTGTTGGTCTGGTGCCTAACTGACTGAGTCAGGGATGAGTATTGTCGTTTTTGCATCAATTTTAATGTATTGAAGGCATGCTGGAAATTTTAAATCCCACAAAAATTACTGAAATGTTTTTAAAACAACAGATCTACATCAATCACCTTTTCTTATTTTAGAATTTATTATTCCTTACACATGTATTTAAATGTTTAAAGTAATGAACCCAGGAAACATATTAGTATTTATTCAAATCTGACTCCTTGTTGTGTTTTCTAATAGCTTATGGTACAACAGAAGTCTTATTGAAACGAATGGGGAATGGTTATCCCGTTGGAAAAATAAGAACAGTCGTTAATACGTAGAGGGAGAATATATAACTTCATTATTATTATCACAAACACGTTTTATTGGTAGCATATTACTAATAGAGGATGTAATGCAATACTTAAAGCGATAAACGTCTTCTGAAAAATGTCCTACAGTCCACTGAAAACTCATTATTCTTGAACAAACTCCAGATTCATGCAAATCAACTCTAGTCTGGACAATGTTCTGAATATTGACTCAGGAAGTCTTTTGTGTCTGCTTTGAGTATTTATTGTTAATTATTATAGTTATATAAAATTACTAACTCAGAGAATTAAAGACTCTAGACATACCTGTCTTGTACTTATATTGACGTATATGTAAATGAACCATAACAGTAAATGCTTTAAGGGTAATAAACTAAAGCATATCATCAATAATCTTTTTAACATTAAATGCCTTACATTAACAGTTACTGTGAATAGACTGTATCTTCTGAGATACATTGCAAACCAACGCGCAAAAGAAATATCACCATGCAAAATACTTAGAGGATATTTGGCTTTTCTTGACTAATACCATGTTTATCTCATCGAGTGAGGTAGAAAGGTTATATTTTCACGAGTGGCACAGCCACGAGTGGAAATATATAACTTTTCTACCTCACGAGATGAGATAAACATGGTATTTGTCAAGAAAAGACAAATTTTGTATTTATTATATGACCAAATCTGTGCATATTCACCGAAATCGACTTGCATTTACATGAAGTCGGCTCCAGAATGAGCCTGTCGCCTCAGCAACAATGTGACGTCATGAAGGTGTCATGACGTCGGAGCATTGTTTTATGACGTCAGGTCATTGTTATATCAGTCACTAGTGACTGATAACACGTTCGATTGTTATTTTCACTAGTGACTGATAGCAAGGTTTATTTTCATTGATAGATCCCGGTATTTCACCTTCAATCATATATTAAAAGATACTCAATCTGCGAGTGATAAATACAACTGAAACTGAGTTCAATCTGTCTTCAGAGGGCAACTCAACTCAGATGAATTTTCAACAAAACTAGACAGGATTGAAAAGATGCATCAAGAAATAAAAGTCCAAGTCAACACATCTTTCAATTTTACAGTTTATAAATTTTGAAATTAAATGCCAAACTGCGAGTACTTCTGTATTAAACATGTGTGTATGCAAAATATTAAAAATATACGTTCTCTTCTTTTCACTCTGTTGAAAATGTGTTGACCTTTGCACGCCAGTTGAATTTTCAATTGTAATAATAATAAATAATAATAATACTTTATTACCCATACGGGAATTTGTTTTACTTGCGGCAGACAAGAGCAAGACAATCAACAGGACATAGTATAAAACAATATACAACACCGTAACATTTAAAAATACACACAGAAAAACGTATAAGGAATAGTCATGAAATACTCAACATGACATGTATGATACTTCTTGTGAAACATATTCAAACTTTATCTTTTTAATATATTTTTGTAATGACATTCGTATTACATTGAAGAAGCAGCTCGCAAATATCAGAGTAGTATCAAAAGTAGCATCATGCAATGAGTAACTATTTTATTTTATCACCCAAGGCTTTAACTGAATTAGCCTTCGCTTTCGCTCGCTGGATACTAATCATTTGCTCGTTTAATATAATTTATTAATATCATTTAGGAATTTCTTATAAAATATTTTACTTATTTATGACCGAAGCACAATCTTGTTGACAATTAACTTATCTTATGCGTCAACCTTGTGAGGGCACTAGATAAGTTTTCCGTTTTAAAGAGTGCTAACTATTGATGAGTTTATACTGTATATTAAGAGAAAACAAAACTGTAATCAAAACTGTGTGTAATGGGAAAACAGTAAATGACCAGAAAACTTATAAGGCCTTTCTGTCTCCTACCTTTCTGTACTTATCACTCCTGACCTTTTCAAAACGTATACATAATGCCAGTCTCTTCTCTCTCTCTCTCAGTAAACACAACCCTTGTCTGTTCGAATCAATTTACTCTCCAATGGCTTCCATTATTATTAGATTAGAAATTTTACTCAACGATGATTTATATCTGCATCCCAGAAGTTTATTTATCTACGCATTTATACTGCTGCAAATATAATATAATTTCGTATATTGTTGATTTTTCATAACAAGAAAAAACAGAATTAACCAATCAGATTGAGTTACTGAGGTACAAAGTCATACGTTTTATATCTCACTGAAATCATAGGGATACAACTTTTAAAAAACATCATGTTTTATATATTTTGTTCTGTAGAATATTTACAATAGTTATATAACATTTCCGATGTTAAGTACATTTTATCATATATTTTCTCACTTCATATGTGAATTATATTTCAAACTTCAATAAAAATAATTTTGAAAAAGTACTCCCTTTTTCCTTATTCATCCAGTCACAGTTTACAAAATTGTGTTTAGTAACTGCACCAAAGCTTTTAAAGCAACAGGAGTATGATGATCCAATTGTATGAACATTGTCATATTTATATCTCATTAATAGATATTATTGTAATTTTGTTTCCGATTTTTTAGACTCGTGATATGCGGAGTAATTAGCTTTATTAGATCGTCAAAATAAAGAAAGTATTATTTTCCGTCGGAAAGCATTATAGTTTACTGATACAAAAATAAAACAATGGAGTGAAAGTTTATACAATCATGGAAATGGCAATATAATGTTTTTTGGTGTTTCTCTATTTATCAATTTATTCAGTTAGATAGCTCCTATAGAAATGAAATCAGCTATGTTTTCCTCCATTTGATCTATTGATTGTTTTCATGTGTTGATGTCAAAATATAATAGCATTGTATATGAACAGGTAAAATGACAAAACATTGCATATTTATAGGACATATAATAATAATAATAATAATGGCTATTTATAGAGCGCCTCATCCATACACTTGTGCATGCTCATGGCGCATAGGGAAAAAGAAAGTTGAAAGTCAGTCAAAGGCAATTGAGAAGAAGTAAGTTTTTAAAGATATCTTGAATGAGTCCAATGATTCACAAAGCTTGATTGTTTCTGGTAGAGGATTCCACAAAGTGGCGGCTGCATATGAAAAGGATCTCTGTCCATAGGTGGCTAGATTGACTTTTGGCACATTTAGGAGGGATCGATGTTCAGATCGGAGTGGTCTTGAAGGGACGTAATTTACAAGCAGTTCAGATAAATATAATGGAGCTTGGTTGTGAAGGCATTTGTGTACAAGGCATACAATCTTAAAGTCAATCCTATATTTGATTGGAAGCCAGTGAAGGGACTTGAGGGTTGGAGATATCTCTTCATGTTTTCTTTTAAGGGAAACAATCCTAGCTGCACGGTTTTGAAGTTTTTGAAGTCTGGATAGCTGTTTAGTGGTGATTCCAAATAAAAGACTATTGCAATAGTCCATTCTTGAAAAGATGAGGCACCGGACCAGGGTGTGAGCAGCATCAGTGGTGATGAACTTCCGAACAGCAGATGCCTCGTCATCAGTCTCTTTGCGGCTGCCTTTTCGATCAGCTTCGAAAGGTATGCCAAATTTGATACAGGACGATAATTTTTAAAATCTGACTTGTTCAACTTACTGTTCTTGATGAGCGGTTTCACAGTGGCTTCCTTCAAAAGGCTAGGGAACACACCTTCTGATAAGCTTTTATTGATAATATACAACTATGTTCATATAACCAAGGTCACAGTGACAAGCGAGTGACAAGAACAATCTGTATTATAGAATGAAAGTTTATAATACTCATGGAAATTGCAATATCATTCCTTTTTGTGTTTCTCTATTTATCAATTTATTCAGTTATATTGTTCCTACAGATAACGAAATAGCTATGCTGGTTGATGGCGTTATCGAAATACAACATAGCACGTTACAGGAACAAATAAAATGTCAAAAATTTGCATATTTATTGGACATTTATAACTAAAATACAACCAAAGCCACACTGAGCAATGAGTGGCAAAAGCAATCAGTAGTACAGGGGACCCTCGAGACTTGTCGTATACATGCATATTCTGCAGTCGAGAATATATATTTGCATGAGCATTGTTTATAGTTTATTGAAATTCAACATTGCCATCTGCATCTCATACAATGAACTTAATTTAAGGGAAACGAGAACAAAGGTAGATGTAATCCATATATAATCAAATTCGTATTGTTTTTGTTTAGTCACTGTTTGAATTCCATATCATTTAGCCCAAATTTCAACGTCTAAAAGCTCAACCAATTCCCTTTAACCAATTTATTCCCAGTTTTACCAGACATTTCAGCATGTGGAATGCATATTTAAGAAAAATACTGAAAAGTTTCTTGAGTTCAAAAGCTTTTCAAATGAAACTTTTAGATATATGTGTAAGTCCCAAGTCGTCTCCAAATGTGTTAATATTTTGTTATCTTGACTTTTATAATTGATGTGATATTTGATTCTGGAAAATGAGATGATGATGTGTAAAGTTACAGTGGCAAATATACATTATTCTAGCCAATAAGTTTCCTTCGTTCGAGTAACAGTAATCCTTCCTAAATGGTAAGTAGTCATAGCCTCTGAATAAAATAAGACATCACTAATCAATATTCATGATGACATGAAATATGATATTATGTTCTCGTCTTAAAAGAATATTCAGGTTGATAAACAAATAACAAAAGTGTGGTATTGTATGCATAGTGTTTATTATCATATTTGCAGAGGATTTGACAAACTTATCATTTAGAATTTTTGTAAACTTGACCAATCTTTAAAGTTTTACTCTTTCAAATTATTTTGAAACCATGGTGTAACATTTTACATTAAAGTCATCGATACATTGAAGTGAAACATAATTTACATGGATACTCTCAGGAGACACAAAGGAAGCTGTTGCATTATTATAGAACACT
Source organism: Gibbula magus (assembly GCA_936450465.1). NCBI lineage: Eukaryota > Metazoa > Mollusca > Gastropoda > Trochida > Trochidae > Gibbula > Gibbula magus. The sequence goes on from OW388298.1 coordinate 43,222,778, forward strand.
GACATCAAGGTACCTCACTTATTGAATTCTTGTACAAGATCTGTGTTATATCTTTGCATCGCTCACAGACTTTACAGACATCACATCAGTTTAAATTCAGCCCATGTGAGTGTAGTCAAGTGTCTCAAAGACAGAGTGCGGCGTGCTATTTTGCAAATCAAACATCATTCTGGTTTACAGCTCACCAAGGAGCAATTTGTCTTCTATCACTCGTCTGTGTCACGACCGTGGTGTTAGCTACAACATCTTTTATTTATAGACTTAGTTATAAGTTGAAGACGTTCACATTTACAGTACAATTATTTACCATTCTGAAGTATATCGAAAATTTAGCATGGGCTCTGAACTGTTTTGTATGTAAAGAGTATTGGTTGTTTATAATCTATTTGACAACACACTGTCTACACCAGTATTGATTCGTGGATGTTGTGACATGACGATTAGTAGTATTTCGTTTTTAGAACCCAAGTTTGTAAAGCTATGAGTGTTACTTGTTAAATTGAATATGATTTAGATTAAACTCAGATGTAGAATGGTATGACGTTCTTCAAGTATAGTTGAGAAAGCATATGTTGAATATACTGGATCACTTCATATTTGCAGCACAGATTCCAGTACGTTGTCGTAACATGATGATAGGTACTGTTGCATTTTGAGATTGACAATTTGGCTAAATATGTTACGATCTGAATGGAAGATATCAAATATAAACTTGGCAAAGAAGTATAGAGTGATATATATAGTTGAAATAGCGTTCAATACACGGAGAGCACGTGTTCTTTTTGCCAAGCATCCGTAACATGAACTGAAGCTGCTTGCAACCTAAAGGCTGAATATCGTTTTTCGCTTTCTTTGTGACATTTTCAGCTGCTCTTTAGTACAGATCTAAAGACCATACATTTCCGTGTCACCCCTGATCCTCTTTGACTGATTGATGTTATCTTTTTAGTTGTTTAACCTTAAAGAGACACTCGAGATAAAAGCCTCGGATATTTGTAACTTTAATCAACTCGTGTTGATATATTTGATATCAGAAGACACGAGGGTGAGATTTTATTTATCATTCAAAATCATTCTTCAACAATTATTAGCCGAAGAATAACATATCTGAAACACAAAACTGCCATTTTGCTTCTTCAGCAGTGATCTCAGTGAGGTCAAAGCATTGTGACGTCATAAGCATTGTGACGTCATAAGCATTGTGACGTCATAGCACTGTCAGCATGGTTCTCAGTGATGTCAAAGCTTTGTGATGTCATTAACTGATGATGTAATAGGATTATGACGATTTGATTGTAGCGATATCTACAATGTAGATATCGCTTGTAGATATCGCTTGATCTAACACAAGCGATATCTACTGTGGAAGCCAGTTTTGGATGATAAACATGTTTATTACACAATGCAGTTGACACATAGATTACATATAATATTGTAAATGCATTGTTTTATGTGATCAACATTCTTATTAATGAAATGAAGAGAACAATGAAACTGGATCGTAGTGAATAGTTCAGTTCATAAAATAGTGACATACAAATATGGTCAAAGGAATGACTAATGTCTCACATCTATTGTTTATAATAAGATCATGATTCTCTGCAAACCATCCTCTGTCTGTCTGAACAAAGAACATCACGGAGTCAAAGGAAATACATTGTCATCATCCATCATACTACACAGTGGCGTAGAATTCATTCAATTAACCTTTGATACACACACGTCTAACTGATGTAAGTAGAGACAGTGGTCCCGCTATCAGAGTATACATATACTATACTCCTGTCAGATAAAACAGTCGCTTGATGATCAGGTGTCATAGAAAGGAACTTGTCTTCATCTTTCATCTTACTGAATGGTGTTAGTGACATTCAATTAACCTTTGATATAGACACGCCTGACTGTTGTCAATAGATATAATGGTCTCTGTTTTAATTCAAACAGTTTTTATAATCGTCTTGACAACATAAATAATTGTCATATGATATTTGATCATAGTTTCTTTGTGACGATATGATAGTTTAAGGTATTGTTGAATACAGAAGAACGTAACATGCATATTATCGTTTAGTTTTTGCGTTGATGCGATGCCTCAAAGACATGCTTAATTACATGATATTTGCACTGTAATACACAAGTAGGTGAACAAACTGTCGGTATGCAGCTGTATATGCTACTGTGCAAGATTATCGTTGTGAAACACAACGTCTCTCAGCAGCCATTCTAAATTCTAGAAACGATGTAATTTAAAACAATTATTTCGAAACATTGCCTTACTCGAGAACAGATATATGTTATTAATCATTTTTGACCTTTTGAAAAACTGGAAATATTGATCTTAACATTCATCATTGTCAGCTTTAGACACTTTAAAGATTTCCATTATAAAGAAGAATAATTGGATTTTTCAGGAATGAAATAATAAATATGAGTATATAAATTATAAGTCGACTTGCTTACAAAAAATCCATTACAGTACAGGATTCACATTTGGAGAAATTCCTACAATGATATTAGCTGGAGTGAAACTGGTGAAACACTCTTGAAATTGGCATCAAATGCAAAACTCACATAATCATATGAAATTGTGCAAGATTATGGTTATCTAATGTTTCTAGGCAGCCATTCTAGATGTCCTAAAATACCATTATTTCGAAACATTATTGTACTTGAGATCAGATATATGCCATTAATCATTTTTGACCTTTTGAAAAACTGGAAATATTGATCTTGACATTCATCATTGTCAGCATTAGACACATAAAATATTTACATTTATAAAGTATAATAGGATTTTTCACGAATGGAATAAGAGATATGAGACTTGATAAGTCGATTTGTTTACAATTCAGGATTCACATTTGGAGAAATTATATTTGCAAAGAATAAAAAAAATTTCTTTCAGAAATCAGATAAAACAATACAACATATATAATCAAATTCAATCAGAAAGTAGTAAGTTAGTAATCAATTACCGTTGTCAAATCATATTTTATTGTGATATTTACATGTACCTTTCTAAAGCACTTTTGTATAAGAATGTAATATTTAATATTTTCTAACTGTTCAAACACACATGGGGTGCTATAATTACTATTTCAGGTTTTTTTCGGGACATAATGTTGTTAAGACAGGTAAACTTTCATGAAGTATGGGAATTATGTTTGTATAAGATGTTTCTGCATAATGTACCTTCTTGGACTTTGTTGACCTATCATTACTGTATGACGGCTCACATACACATACCACTTACTGATGCACTTGTAAGTCTCACATATTGATCCATCTGGCTTGTCATCCTATTGTAAAGATACTTAAAGATAACATATTTGAAATTTTTAACACTGAGCGAAAGTGAATGATATACTCAAAATCAAATGAGTATCGCAAATGTCATTTAAATGAGTTTTGAGTAAGAACATTAATGACTGTTGTTGTTTCAAAACTCATTTATAATTCTCCAAAAGAGAAAACTCATTCCCCTCCTTATCAAAAAATAAGGATAAAACGGAAAACTAATTATTGAAGGGTTATTCTTGAGAATGAAAACCATCAACCTATTCATCAAGCAGACGGTTTTCGTGCAGGAAAAACTATTCTTCTTATCTGTATGCCACAAATAGTTCATTGAATACATTTCAGAAATCACAACGAGTTTCTAAACATATATTTAATTATCGTGAATACAAGAGAAAATAGTAGAAATACTTTGTCTGATGGAAAATAGATTGAATGGCAAAATAGATTGAAAACGCAAAACCCATTACAAAAAGACCTACATCCGCTTGACCCAGAGACGACCTCAACCTATTGTAACTTTGATGATGGCAATTTATTCTCGTTAAGCTTCTGTGAATATTAATCATCTACATAAGGTAAACGATATTGATTAAACATTAGATTCTATTTTGCTAAGATTGTAATAAAAGAGAATGGATATCGTACACATAAATTTGATGGAACATCATAGTGGAATACACAATACTTTCTTATTATATTACGCTTTTCTGAATGTTGAAGATATGATTTGACATGTTCATCCTTCATAAACGTAATTATACCTGATAGAAATAACTAAAGAATTATACAAATAAACATTACGTGCCATGATGTAAGTGAATTACTAATTTGATATAAAAAGGACGATTTGTTAATTCAAATCTTGAAAAACAGTTTTGTTTAACATTCTTAAACAGTAAAAAAAAACATTATTCTAATTATTCTGTCCTTTTCAAACAGTATTTTAATTATTCGAACAATGATTATCTGTTTTGAAAGCTTTTATACGAACACGAGCAAGAATCACCCCAAAAAGATTCCTGTTGATTCTGCTGTCGTTTCTGATTCCAGGTAAGTGTGAAGGAGGCAGGGTAAACTCACATTTTTGCTTAGAACTTGAACAAAAGAAATGCACAGGAATTTGACAATACACCATATATTACTGTATACAATGTATATTAAAATATACCACCCTTCTATACCGAGAGTCACAAGGTGTGACGTCTGCGATGTTGGGTTCGTTATCATATAGCGCTTAGAGCATGCTAAGCATGGATTTAGCGCAATATAAATATGCATTTATTATTATTATAATTTCACTTTTGACTGCTAGTATTATTACAGGGAGAAAGGAGAAACCTGAGGGTACTGGCTGGAAATAGAAAAAGCATGAATGGTACTGCGCTTATATTCATTGTAGCATTGCCCTCAATTCTATCAGTTCACATGACAGGATTCGAATCCCAGACCCAGGCGAAACGCACTAACCAATTTGCTATCCCGACCCTATTGACGAACGGTAACCTTGTTGCTTTCTGATGGAGGAACATCATCATGTAAATCGGTTGCTCAGGTGATACATTGATCTTTGGGATGAAATTTGTTTCAACATCTGTCAGTAATGCTCAAGGACAATGATGGACATATGGAAATACAGAGGATGTGAGTCGCATTAGGAACTCTCAAGTAAATCCATAACATTGACTCATTTTCCTCCCAACTTTGAGAGGGTGTTTATCAGTGCTTTACAATTTATTCATTACTTTGTGTCAAAAGCTATTATTTTCATTTGGCGATGAACCATATGACACAAGTTAAGGATAGAGGATATTTATAGAACACTTTACTTCAACACATCAGCAAGTATGCGTATAGCAAAGCCTGTGATAATCTGATATACGATTCTGATTTCGAAATCTTAACAATTGTTAGTATATAATTATATTAAAATAACTCTTTTTTACGTAAATGAAGTTTTCCAAAATGATTGAGTAAACCCATCAAACTAGTTTTTCCACGCATCTCTATGAACCGACTTTTTCACCTACAAACAGGTTTTAATATTTAATGGAACTAACTTATGGAACGTCTTTGTTGTTACTGCCGCTATCACTTGGCCCATGCGTTGACATAAATAATGACCTAATACATCAAGTCAGTTAGAGCGCCGAGAGAGATTTATACTCGTTGTTGAGTATCATCCATAAGGATTTGTATCCAAATTTGTAATTAATTTAATTTACCCTCGGGCATATCCCTTTGTACGTTCCTTGAAACGGGCAACATTGCAACAGAAATTCCAAACCAAATTGGCAAATTCGATTATTTATTTTGAATTGAAAACTACCGGAGGTAAGGGAATTGATTCACATGTTTCAGAAGCCCATTGTAGTGATGAACAGGAGGAAAAACTTTGAAAGTTGCGTTTTTTCGAACCCACCATCTCAGGGTGCATACACCGAGCGTCAAAAGAAACAATACGAACAGAAGGAAACAAACTATTTCTGTCGCAGAAAGTCGATTTGGAATGTCTGTTATGTGAGGTAAGGTGAATGTTTATGAAACATCACATCATAAAACAAACCAAAAGGTCCGTTTCGACTTTCCTATCTCGTCTAGTTAAGTTGATTTGAAACCGATGATTTCTTGAAACGTTTGTTTCTCAGAAAGAAAGACAGATAATTTTGAAATTTCAAATTGAGTTCAGTTGGCATCTGGAGTTGAGTTAACTTCGGTTGAGTTGTATGTATTGCTCATGGAATAATATATCGTTTCTTTTGCCAATGGGTGTATCAATATACTTTCTTATCAATATGAATATTTATTTCAAAGAACATAATAACATAATTTCTTATGATCTTAAATTTTAATGTAGACACGACTGGAAACACAATGACAAGCAAATAAGTTACAGGGTTCCAAATCATTCGCGTTATTACCCAACTAATTTGTTAATCTAAACCCATCTTCATGTTGTTTCCAAAATGACATCGGCTTAAAGGGGCAATAGCACGTTTTTTCACTCAAATAAGTCGATGAAATGTATTTGTAAAATAATGTCACCAACAGTAAAACACCCTCCCATCTTCGGAAAATCAAGTTACAAAATGAGTGTACATGGTTCGGTAAAGCTATGGGAATCGTTTTTGTAATTCAAAATAATAAATTGTGTTCACAATAAAATGGCCGCCATGCAATTTTTGCTTTATACGCAACATCGTTATTACCACTACGGATAATTGGTTTGTCTAATAAGATGTTTTACCGTTTAAAGTCAATTTGAATGACACAAATTATCATTATAAATGGAAAATTTGAGAAAATAAATTTTGCAAAAAACGTGCTACAGCCCCTTTAAAGTTAATTATCTTCAATACTAAAAATGAATAAACTACTCTATAACATACGTCATATTTTATTCCTTTTGTGTGGCTTGTTATCACCTAGGGGAGGGTTCATTGTTTCCGGAAGAAAGAATAATAGGTTGTAATGTAATTTCCCACTATCACTTTGCATTGTTCTTCACAGATTACATGTTCTCAGTTGTCTGGTGTATTACTGACTGAGTCGGGGATAATAATTGTCTTTTTATCTCTGATTTTAATGTTGGAAATTTAAATACCCCTAAAGGAATAATATGTTTTCGAGGAGTTTGTCTAAAATAGAGTTACATCAATCACCTTTTATCTGATTTTAAAATCTGTATATTTTCCACATGTATTTAAAACTTTAAATTGAAAAGTTAATTAACCCAAGATACATTTTAATGTGTTTTTCTAATCCCTGCTGTGTTGGTTTATTGTTTATTGAAATTGGAAAGTTATTGTTTAAAGAACGTATCTGGGTTGGGGTTTTAGACTTTGAAGCTCTGTGATAAATGATTTTGAATTCAAAGAGCGCATAAACCATAAAGACTACGATCATTTATGGATTAGAAGTCCCTTTGTTCTCAGATTCCCTCACGTAAGTACATTGTGTGTGATGCACATGTTGATGTCGAATTTCAATAGACAACAATCTACTTTGACCAAAGTCTTTATCTCACGTCTGAGGATTGTCTCAGTTGAAACCGTTTTTACTTTTTCTTATAAGGTCTGATCTGACTTTAAACAAATCTATTATCCATGTATTTAAAATTTGAAAATCTAATGAAACCAAAAAAACACTTCAGTATTTTTCCAAAATCTGTACTCTGAGTCTTGCAGTTTATTTAACTGTGGACGACATTTGTTAAGAAAACTTATCTGCGTTTTGGTTTTATACCATGAATATAATTTGTGATAAATGACTTGGAATTCAACTAGCACATTAACCAAAAAGACTACGATCATTACGGATTAGAGTTCCCTTTGTTCTTGGTTAGCTCAAATTAATTACATTGTGTGTGATGCACATGGTAATGTTGATCTTCAATAGACAACAATCTAATTAGACCAATGTTTTTATCTCGCGTCTGAGAACTGTGAAAGTTGAAACAGTTTTTACTTTATCTGATAAGGTCAACTGCATTAACACCGACTCAGTGTCCCGAGATGGTAAGACAGAAGTCTTATTGCTAATTGATGTCCCGTGAGAGGAATAATAAAAGTAGAATAGAGGGTGAAATATAATTCTGATGACAAACATATCGTATTACTTGCCAATTATGTATAGAGAATGTAATATGATACTTCATGTTATACAACTCTACCTGAAAATGTGATAGGGTGTCCTATTAGAGGAATGTTATTAGTAGTACAGAAGGGGGGGGGGGGGCAATTTCTAATAAGGATCACAAACAATAGTATTGATAGCCAATGTCTTATAGAGAATGTAATGCTATAAACTCTTTCTGAAGATTTCCTCCATTGTTCTGGAACCTTGTTCTTCAGGCTCACCTCTACAAATCGGCGTTCGCCATTGAAAGTAAACGTGTCTGAGTTCAAAACATCGACCAAGGGTGGCTTTTTGTGTGGGCTTTTAGCGTTTATTGTACATGATTATTATTGGCAATAATATAATATATATAATATAATCCAGAAAACTGCTTTAGTTATTGCCAATCTCGATCATATATTGATGTATGTGTAAATAAAAAATTAAGGTAAATGCTTTCAGAGACTTATAACTTATATCATCATTGCTCTTCATGACATAAGAAGTGCCGGTCTGACAATATATCATGTTTTGATTTACATAAAATTACGTGGATAAATTACAATGATGTAAGGAACCATTTCATTGATGGAATGAAACTGAAAGTATATTAATCTTGAAGCGAACTGCCGTATAATGTGGCTATTACCTTCAAAGTAACAGACATTTGAAACAATACTTATACTCATACTTTCGCTCGTTGGATACCAAATAGTACGTTTTAAAAAATGTTATCATTACATGTAAAGTCGTTTAGTATCCTCTTTTTGAAAATATCCAATCCTGTTGACAATCAACTCCTCCTTATAAAATCAACTACGTGAACACACATTCATCTTAAGTATTCCTTTTTAAAGATTGCTTAGTATTGATAAGTTTATATAGTATTTAATTTGAGAAAGGGCGCCTTCACGTATTTACACCTTCTAATAGGGACTATTGTACATTTGGAAGAAATATTAACGGCGACCAAAACTGTTACGGAATGTGTGGGCAATGTGGAATCTGTTTACATTAATAAATGACATGATACGTCATGTTAACTTTCTGTCTTCTACCTTTCCACGTTTATCACTCGTGACCTTTTCAAAACTTATATGCAATGACAGTCTATATTCCATTAGTCAGTAAACATATTAACTATTGTCTGTTTGAATCAATTTACCATCCCATGCCTTCCATAGATAAGGCATTTATACAATGAAAAGACGATACATTATATTGGTTAATTACTGCATTCTAAAGGAAGTTTGTCATCTACAGGTTTATCTGGCAATAGGTGCGAATATGATGCTTGTGGGCATCGAACATTCTTTGTAAGAAAAAACAGATTTCACCAATTAGTTTGATATATTGAGGTATATACACTGAAGTGATAGTGATACAACTTTTAAATAGCTCAATGTTTTATATGTTTTGTTCTATAGAATATCAACAATAATTATATCACATTTCTGATATTAACTGAATGATGGAACTTTTTCTCACTGCATACTGAAAATATACTTCAAAGTTCATTAAAAAAAAAACAATTTTGAGAATGTATTCCCTTTTCCCTTTTTCCCACCAAGGCACGGTTTAGTTTGTTGAACGGACCTAGAGGCCTTAAAGTGACACAAGGTTTGTTGATCAAAATATATGAACATTGTCAAAAGTCTCTCTTATTGAAAGATGTATACTTAAATTGTTAAATATCTCTTCCGCCTCAAATAAGCAGAATAATTAGTTAATTTAATTATGAATACAGACAGAGACAATTATTTTCGCTTTAAACTGTAAACAAAATAAAACAAAAGAATGAAACCAAGTTTATTTTACTCACGGAAATGTCACGGAAAAACATTTTTTAACTGGCACATTTCTAAAATGCTGGTCAAAGTAGATTGTTGTCTGTTGTTATGTGCATCACATATAATGTTCTTAAGTTAAAGGAACGAAAACAAAGGTAGATATAATCCAAAATGATCACAGTCGTTGTGAGTAATCACTGTTAGAAATCCATATCATTTATCCCAAATTTTCAATGTCTTAAACCTCAACCAAGACATATATCTTTGACCAGTTTACAAGTTTCACTAGACAATTCAGCAGGGAGTACATTTCCGATTTTAGAAAACTACTGAAAAGTTTCCTAGATTCAAAAGCTTTTCAATTTAAACTTTTAGACACAGGTGTAAGATATAACATATATAACCAAAGAAAAGGTGATTGATGTGATTCTGTTCTGAGACTAAGACTCCTGAAAAAACATCTCATTAATTTGAGGGTGATTTCCAACATGCCTTAAATACAGTAAAATTAGAGAGAGAAAAATTCTCATCCCTAACTCAGTCAGTAAGACACCAGGTAAGAAGATCACATCAAAGTTCATGCGTGTGTCTCATTATCAGCGGGCTGGATAGTTCGATTTGTCTTCTGAATTGTTATTCTTCACTACACTACTGTTTAAATTAATTATTTCATCCTCATCAGATGTGTTCGGGTTCTTTTTCATTTTGACAATCACAGACACTCATTACCTTTCTATAATTCCACCTGACCTGAATTCCTTTAGATTGTATTCACTACAGAAAATGTTTGAATTAATTCGTCAGTCGTTATCAAATGTGTTTTGAATTAAATTTTCAGTTTCAGCATTGATGTAATTTAATGCAAAAGAATAAATTAGGTTTTCTACAAATCAATGTAAATCATTCAAATATATGTAAAGTAACAATCAATTAATTATTGCAGTGCATTCCATTAAATAAATGTCGTAATGGACACAGCAAGAATATTAATTTAGCGGAAAGCGAGATTACAGGGAATCCAATGTAGATGGTTAAAATCGCAAATGATTGGGAACCCTTTAATATATAAGTGACATTTGCAAGTCCATGACATTGTGTTACAAGTCGTTTTAAGATCAATATTCTTATTGACAAGAAATATCTTATTATGCCCTCGTTTAAAAAAATGAATGTTGATGATGATGAGAAAATAAGCAATAATATAGAGATAAGTAATAATTTGTTTCTCATACACATCCCTTGATAACTGACTAAGAATAGTGAATGTGGTAAAGTAATAATAAACGTGTGCTGCTTTCTGGCATAAAGGGTATTATCATATTTACAAAGGACTTGAAATAATTATTATCATTTTGAAATATGTGAACATGAATAATCATTAACGTGTAACTCTATCAACTTTAAAACCATGGTGTAACATGTTAATAATGAATGTCCTTGAGTCATCGGGAGTATAACTAACACAATTAGTGTCAATGTTTTCAGGAGAAACTAGGGAAGCAGTTGCATCACTGAAGACTGAAATCAAGTAAAACCCCTTTATTGATCTTGAATTGTCGTATGATATCTGTACTGTGCTCATCCGAAGTGAACTCTCACAGACATCAAATCTGTTTAAATTCGTCCCATGTGAGTGGAGTCAAGTCTCTCAAAGACAGTGGGTGGCGTGCTATTTTGCAAATCAAACATCATTCTGGTTTATAGCTCACCAAGGAGCAATTTGTCTTCTATCATTCGTCTGTGTCCCGACCTTGGTGTTATCTTCAACATCTTTTATTTATAAACGTAGTTATAAGTTGAAGACGTTCACATTTACAGTACATATTTTATCATAGATAGATTCTAAAGTCTATCAGTATATACAAATGTGTAGCATGAGCTCTGAAATGTTTTGTATGTAAAAGTCTTTTTTGTTTACATTCTATTTGATAACAGACTATCTTCACCAGTATAAATTCTTGGACATTGTCATGGCGTCATGGTCAGTAGTATTGCGTTTTAAGATTCCAAGTTTCTATAGCTATTACTATTACTATCTTAATATCTGCTGGCAACTATCTTTTTTACAGGTTTGTATCGACATGTTGTTAAGAGTTCTGAGCTTTTACTTTGTTACTGAGAATTTCCAGGTTCTCGTCAATACAATCTTTCTTTCACCTGTCTGACATGTTTTAAAATGCTCCATGTTATAGTATTGCTTCTATCTTTGATCTGCTTAGCCTAAAGCAGACTTTTTTTTGTAGAAATGACATTCGAGAGGAGAATCTTGTGTATTATTACAAACATGTTTATTACACAAAGAAGTTGATACATACCTAACTTATATACATGATCAAATGCATTGTTTTGATGAGAATAAATATATAATCAAATATTTTAAAAGATAACATATGATCAAATGCATTTAAATATACATATAACCTCAAATGCATTTACAAATACATGTATGATGAAATGAAGAGAACAATTAAACTGGACTGTAGTGAATAATTCAGTTGGTAAAATAATGACATACAAATATGGTCAAAGGAATGACTAATGTCTCACATCTATTGCTTGTAATAAGATCATGATTCTCTGCAAAACATCCTCTGTCTGTCTGAACAAAGAACAGCACGGAGTCAAAGGAAATACATTGTCATCATTCATCATACTACACAGTGGCGTAGAATACATTCAATTAACCTTTGGTACACACACGTCTAACTGATGTAAGTAGAGACAGTGGTCCCGTTATCAAAGTATACATATACTATACTCTTGTCAGATAAAACGGTCGCTTGGTGATCATGTGTCATAGAAAGGAACTTGACATCATCTTTCATCTTACTGAATGGTGTTAGTGACATTCAATTAACCTTTGATATAAACACGCCTGACTGTTGTCAATAGATACAGTGGTCTCTGTTTTAATTCAAATAGTTTCTATACGCTTGGGTCTTGACATCATAAAATAATTGTCCTATGATCTTTGATTATAGTTTCTTTGCGACGATAAACAGACATAACAGGAACTGAAATAGTATTGAATAGAGAAGAACGTTACATGTAGTTGAATCTTGGCTGTATATAAATGCAGCATTGTGAAACGATGATGTGTATCAATATTGAAAACATGTAGAAGATACCTTATGACACTGCTATTGCCAATACATCACAAAGAAAAGAAGAAATATCATTATTCGTATCACGTAGATTATGTTTGATGGTGCCATGTAACCTCAATTCAAGACAACCCATATATCAAATTCCATCATATTACTTGCATCACCTCCTAATCAACACTTGCATTTTCTAGCTTCAGAACACATGTGTGTGTCAGCAACTTAATTAACAGAGATGTCATATCATGTAGAAGAAGACCATTCAAGACAAGGAATTTAATCAAAGGAGATTCCGCATCAAGCAGAAAAAGACTACTCCACAGAAAAGTCCAAAGTGAGAAATATGAGGTGAATAATTCAAGAGTAATTCCTTTACATTGTGGTGGCTAGCATTGTTCTTCTTTTGTATTCAATTTCTAAACTGACGGGCAAAAGAAAGTATATCACTCAGTTGTTTTTATCATATGTACAATTTTCAAAGTCAAATATCTCGACGCGTTTTTAAAAAAAAATTAGATTTTAAAATTCCCCCAAATTGATTTTGACAAAACCCAACTGTCGTATTAAAAACGGACTAGTTTGTGAAATTAGTCCAAAAATAAAGAATACCTCTTCGCAGTTTGAATTATTTTTATTAAAATTTAATATTTAAATTTTGAAATTCCCCCAAATTAAATTTTAAAAGACACAGTTGTTCTTTGACATGTAACACATAATATGTGTGAAAATCAATAAATGTGCCTCATCCTGCACACATTTACAACATTTTGAACATGGTAGGGGTCATGTTGCTGTGAATCTCATTTCTTACCCCTGTCTACTTTAAATAATCATATTTTAGTTTAAAAAATAAAACAGTCACCTATTAAGTCATTCAAACTACTGCCGAAATATTGAATTAATGGAAAGCAAGTGAGTGTTATACTTTCTTTTGCCCGTCAGTTTAGATGCTCTTTGATGAAATTTGGTGAAACAGGTTCACCCAACCATCCGATGGGCATCGTGTGCCGTTTCACTTCACTGTTAACATGCCTACAGGCTGATCATAGGTGCAGGCAATACGTTCCCGAAACTACTTTCAACGTTTCAATGAGAGGTACATGTACTCAAAGATGACTTACATGAGGGTCTTCTGTGAAGGGTTAAATAGTCCGATGTACTAGCTATAAATATCAGTACACGAAATGATCTGAAGTCACCATATCAAATAGATCCACAAAAACAACTATGTTTTCTGTTTATTTCTTAAATAAAGTAAAATACTTACGTTTCCATTACGGTGTATTCGAAAAGCCGGGAATAAAATTTGCAAGATGATGTTACAACATGCTACATTTGAAAATTCGAGAATTTATTTGTTCATTTTATCATGTGATTGCGAATATTAAAAGAAATGGGAGTATGAATATATAAAGAAAATTACGGTAGTCAAAATTATTTATTTTCACCCTACATTTAGATTTCCAAATCTTACTATGTCTCTTTAAGTATACAGAAAACCTTTCTTCCATCCAGAAGTCATAGTGTGATAATATTTACCAACAATGCGAAAAAAGAAGAGTGACTGGTGACGATTTTTTTATTATATAACTTAGAGGGAGATATCAATGCAATAAACCCTCTATCAAGCTTATAACCACTCAACTGGTTGACGATAAACTTTATCGCAGTGATCGTCATCTGGAAAATGTTTTGACGTCATAATGTCAGCTTGCGAGGCTGCCACTTACGGTTGAAATCACTAAACGTTAACATAAAACATAGAAATAATGTTTTTTTCTTGATAAAATCTATGTTTTTCTCATTTCGTGAGGTAGAAAAGATTATATATTCAATCGTGGCTGCGCCACTTGTAAAATATATATTTGTCTACCTCACTTGATGAAATAAACATTGTATTTGTCAAGAAAGGACTCTATACATTATTAAAATATGTTGCAACCTTCTCGGCTTCCAATGCCTCGAAATAAAGCAACTTTCAAAGTTGTGAGTCTAGTTCATCACTACAATATCTGAATCAATTCAATCACCATATTTTTCTCCGGTAATGTTCAATTCAAAATGACACAATCATATAATTTTTGTAATGTTGTCCTCTTTAAGAAACATACACGTTCAAGTTAGGAGCTGTGGCTGGGGTGAATGAAATTAATTACAAATTTGGAAGCAAATCTTTATGAGTGAGTAGATGATACTCAAGAACCAAAATAAATCATTCTCAGCACTATACATGTAACAAACTTGAAGTATAAAGTCATTATCCTTTAGGTAAACCATGGGCCAAGTGATAGTGGCAACTGACAACACATTTCCATTAAACCTGTTTCTAAGTCTTGAAATTATGAACATAGATTAACTTGGAAAACTTTTCCAATTCACTTTGTTAAACAACAGTATTCCTTTATTTAAAATAAAAGCGTTATTTCTATATAATTACAGCGAGACTTTTACAGCTTGAAGCATTTTATTACTTTCTCTATAAATAACTGGCCATCAAGATTTTCTTGTTTAATTTGTGATCCCACAATTCGTTTCAATAAGACTTCTGTCTTACCATCTCGGGACACTGAGTCGGTGTTAATGCAGTTGACCTTTATCAGAAAAAGTAAAAACTGTTTCAACTGTCACAGTTTGCAGACGCGGGATAAATACATAGGTCAAAGTAGATTGTTGTCTATTGAAGTTCCACATTACCATGTGCGTCACACACAATGTAATTAAGTAAAAGAAATCGAGAACAAAGGGAGTTTTATCCTTAAATGATCGGAGCCATTATGATTTATGCTCTTTCAGATTACAAATCATTTATCTAAAACGGTTTGAATGTCAAAAACCCTAACCTAGATTAGGTTCTTTTTACAAATGTCTTTCCCGGTCAAATAAACTACCAGACAACGCAGCAGGGAGTACAAGGCAGATTGTTTTTAAAGTCTTAAATGTAACTTTGTTTCATCATTTTTTTCAGTTCTAACTTGTAGATACACATATAAGGTACAATATATTTTAAAATAAAAGAGAATAAACAAAAGTTTCTTCTGATATCAAATATATCACCATGAGTGCCGAGGATATTTTTACTATTAACAATCAGTGTTGATATATGTGATATCGGAAGACAATCGTGTGAGATTCTATTAATCATCCAAAATCATTCTTCATTATGTTTAGAATGACAAAATTACATCTTTGAGCACAGTTCTGCCAGTTGACTTCCAATGCGGCGATGGCATAGCATTGAGACGTGTTGACGTCATAGCATGTGATGTCATTACTAGATTGGGTAAAAACACTGATATGTCATGTAGTTAACGGTGACACCGCATCTTCTGCCAAAATGTTATCTTCTAGAAGATCACACAAGCAATTTATCATCAAAAACTGGCTCCCACAGTAGATATCGCCTGTGTGAGATCAAGCGATATCTACAAGCGATATCTACATTGTAGATATCGCTACAATCAAATCGTCATAATCCTATTACATCATCAGTTAATGACACCACAAAGCTTTGGCATCACTCAGAACACTGGTGACAATGCTATGACGTCACAATGTTGATGACGTAACAATGCTATGATGCCATAATGCTTATGACGTCACACTGCTATGACCTCACTGAGATCACTGCTGAAGAAGCTAAATGGCAGTTTTGTGTTTCAGATATGTCAGTATTTGGCTAATAATTGTTGTAGAATGATTTTGAATGATAAATTTGGGTGAGATTTTCTATATAAAGGTTATTGATGCAGCTCTGTTTTTAGACTAACTGCTGGAAAAAAATCTCAGTATTAGTGAGGGAATTAAAATGTCCAACATGCTTTCAATACATTAAAATCGATACATAAACGATAATTCTCATCCCTGACTCAGTCAGTAAGGCACCATGTAACTGAAAAATTATAATCTAAGAAGATCTCATTGAAGTTCATGTATGTGTCTCATTATCAGTGGGCTGGATAGTTCGACTTGAATTTTGACTTTTAACGTTTTTCTTTATTAAATTTGTTCTTGTATCCTCACCAAATGTGTTTATATTCCTTTATATTTTGACTGTCACAATTGAAGCGTTATTTCATATAGAATTTTTTTTCTGAATTATCATTTTGTAATGATGTAAAGTGTAAATTATAACCCTTATAATTCATTTCAGAAACAATGAACTATATGTCTGATTGTCAACAGTCATACACTGTGAATACAATGTGACATATGTAATAGAGTAGATAATTCATTGTTTCCATTGCAGTCTTTAAGCCGAAGTCGCTTGGGGCATGGCAAGAAGATAGGTTTACATGGATGATAGATTAAAGGGAGTCCTATGTAGTTGTTATTAACGGCAATGATTGTGAACCGTGTAATATATCAGCAACATATATATATATATATATATATATATATATATATATATATATATATATATATATGATATATGTACCATTTTGTACCATATATATATATATCAAATGGTACTTAAAAGAATAACTAACTCCAATTTCCTCTACATGTTTCAACTTTATCCTCAGGGAGGTTTACATTACAGTTATTATTACAGTTTTACCTCCAGGTCCTCACCACATGGCATGTAAATCTATCTTTGGATAGTTATTTCCATTAGATAATATAGTTTATGAAGTATGAACATGTCACAACATATCTTCAACATTCAGAAAAGCGTAATATAATTAGAAATTATTATGTATTCCACTAATTAAGTAATTATATATAATTAGTGCTTGTCAAATACTTGGTCACATTTCATGGCATGTTGACTTCATTAGCATGCCTAACTCCTAAACAGAGAATAATGTTCCATTAAATGTATGTGTACCATATCCATTCTCTTTTATTGCAATCTTAATCAATATCATTTACCTTATATAGACGATTAACATAAGCTTAACGATTAAAATTTACCATTATCAAATTTACAACATATGTATTGTTGTATATGTTACGAGGTTGTATCTGAGGCAAATGGATATAGAGCTTTTATAATGGATTTTGCGTGTATCCACCATTTCAATATATTTTCCATCAGACAAATTAGTTTTACTATTTTCTTTGTATTCCCGATAATGAAATAAAAGTTTAGAAACTCATTGTGATTTCTGAAATGTATTCAATATTTTTTGTGGTGTACTGATAATAAGAATATATCTTGCTGCACGCAAACTGTCTGCTCGATAAATAGGTTGATGTTTCTCATTGTCAAGAATAACCCTTCAATAATTAGATTTTCGTTTCATCCTCATTTTTTGTAATGATATGGAGAATGAGTTTTGCCTTTTGAAGACTTACAAATGAATTTTGAAACAACAAGAACATTAGGAGACTTTCATGGATCAGTAAGTGATATGTGCATTAGAGCACATATGATATGTACTAGACAGTTTGTCCTAACATTACACGATGGATATAAAGCAATTTATTTGGCTCTATCGTGTTGGGAGATAAGGATGATAGGAGTTCAAAGTGTATTCAAAGACAAACCATTTCTGTTATCCTAGGCCAAAATCAAAGGTAAAACGTGTGTGGAAATATTGTTTTAAATAATTAATGGAACTTAATTGCTCATTCAATTTAGATAATAATTCCAAAATATGACGTAGTAGGGATGTTAAAACCAGAATGGGAAAGGATTTACGTCATTTTAAGGATTAAATATTCATTATTTTTTGGCACCAATGTCTTTGCTGTAAAGGTTGATGTCCGAGTAACTCTCCATTCCTTAAAATAATGGAGCCAAGGACCGAAGGACATGAGAGTAACGACGTCATTCACCTACTTAAATTACACTAAAATTATTGTACATTTATCAAAATAACTTTTAAAAGTTAAAACATTTCAAAAGTTTGATCTGATGTGTTACTTCCATTACTGAAAAATAATGGGGTGAAAGAACAATAGGATGACGTCACAAATAAATAATTTTATCCAATTTTTCAAACATTAAACACTGTTCAGAACAATTATTTTTTAAAATGAATTTGTTCTTTTCTAAGGATTTTTTCAAAAAATGTGTATCCTGTACTGTAATGGATTATTTGTCAACAAATTGACTTTTGAACTAGTTGAACTAAATTCCAAAATATGACGTAGTAGGGATGTTAAAACCAGAATGGGAAATGATTTACGTCATTTTAAGGAATAAATATTCATTATTTCGTCATGTAAAACAAAACACATCTTGGCACCAAATGTGTATCCTGTACTGTGATGGATTATTTGTCAACAAGTTGATTTATCAAATCTCATACTTATGATTTCATTCCTGCAAAAGTCCGATTGTACTCTCTAAATGTAAATTTTTTATGCGTCTAACGCTGACAATAATGAAACTAAGATCAGTATTTTCAGTTTTTCCAAAGGTCAAAATGGTTAACAACATATATCTGACCTCCAGTACAAATTTGTTTCGTAATTGCCTCAAAGGACATCGTTTCTGGAATCTAGAATGGCAACAGAAACACTTGTTCAATTGCATACACTTATTCAAGGTTTGTGTCTAATGGCTATTTCAAGAGTGTTTCACTTTTTCCACTCTTGCCAATATCATTGTAGTAAGGAATGCTGAATCCGTTATGATTTGAGGTGAAATCTGGAACTAGCGAACCATGGGTGGTAATTATGAATTCACTGTATTACAGGGTAATATAGAATCCAAACTTATACTGCATGTAGAACATTGCTGTGAGAATTGAACCTGTGTCTGAAGTCGAAGGTCGAGCATCTTGTTCTGTTGTATATAAACGATATATGTGATGACAGTGATGTAGTCAAATAATCAGGTCTTTACATACAAAACAGTTCAGAGGTCATGCTATACTTTCAATACACTGTAAGACTTCAACAATAATCTCTGGTGAATAGATGCACTGTCTGAATGTGAAACATCTTCAACTTATAACTAAGTTTATAAATAAAAGATGTTGAAGCTAACACCAAGGTCGTGACACAGACGAGTGATAGAAGACAAATTGCTCCTTGGTGAGCTATAAACCAGAATGATGTTTGATTTGCAAAATAGCACGCCACCCTCTGTCTTTGAGAGACTTGACTTCACTCACATGGGACGAATTTAAACTGATTTGATGTCAGTAATGTCTGTGAGAGTTCATTTCGGATGAAAACAGACAACACAGATATTATCTTACAGTAGAATTCAAGATCAAAAGGTATTTCCTTGGTATTTCCCTGGTGCCAGTGTTCTACAATAATGCAAAGCCTTTCTTTGTATCCCCGATACAGGTCTATTATGTTTTGCTAAGATTTATCAAAACCTTCCAATATTTACATGTTACACTACAGTTTAAAAGTGGATAGAGAAAACGTGTATTCATGTATGCAAAATTCAAAATGATAAGTCTGTCAAATCCTCTGTAAATATGATGACACTCACTATGCCAGACACTTTCAAATCAAACCTTCTTAGTTATTTGTCAAAGGATTTATATGAGAAAGGACAGAAAGGTTTACTTATCTCCTTATAAAAATATTTGTTATCAACATTAATATTCATTTTTAAACGAAAACATAAAAACATATTTAGTTGTCAACATGAATTTTGATTTCCAAACGACTTGTAACATATCACAGGGTCCCGAATCATTGAAGGCAGGTGTTCCCCAGGGATCAGTTTTAGGCCCCTTTCTCTTTATTGTGTATGTAAATGAGATAGCAGATAAACTAAATTGTATAACCCGGCTTTTCGCCGATGATACTTCGCTTGGGACCAAATCAAAGGAAAAATAATTGGTGGAAAGAGTTATGAATGAAAATCTAGAACTTTTAAACAATTGGGCAAACGACTGCTTAATTTCTTATAATCCCGTGAAAACAGAGGCTATGCTATTTACATTGAAAGATAACGATCAAGACATTAACTTGAACTTTGACGGCTGGGTTTTAAAACAGATAATTGTCATAAGCATTTGGGTTTAACATTTTCATCTAATGGGAGTTGGCACCATCATATTGAACACATTGTCAAAAAGACCTCTAAAATGATAGGAGCATTTCGGAAATTAAAGTTTCTACTTAATAGAACAACACTATCTAAAATATATACTGTTTTTATAAGACCACACTTTGAGTATGCATGTGAAGTATGGGATGGATGTTTGATTGAACAAGCTGATAAATTAGAAAAACTTCAACTTGAAGCGGCCCGAATAGTAACTGGTCTTCCAAGATATGCCTCTGCGAGTTCTTTTTACTACGAAACAGGGTGGGATTTTCTTTCAGAAAGAAGAAGGAGATGTAAATTAACATTTTTTTATAAAATACAGAAAGGCCTTGCGCCAGCTTTTCTTCAGGATTTACTCCCGCCTTTAGTGGGCAACATGACACGATATGGATTAAGACATTCCAATAATTATAGCCAACCTTCTACACGACTCAAGTACTCAATATCATCGTTTATTCCATCATCCATTAAATTATGGAACAACATTCCTTTAGCAATAAGAGACTGTGATTCTGTTGCCTCATTTAAATCCAATATTCAAGTCAAAGTAAAATGTGCACCTGTATACTTCTCTTACGGAGTTAGAAAACTAAATATCTTACATACAAGACTAAGATATATGAAGAGCTCACTTAATTACGATTTATTTAAAATAAGTGTAAGAAATAATGCATGTTGTCAATGTGGCCACAACTGTGAAAATGTATTTCATTACTTCCTTGAATGTCCTTTGTTTATTTCATTAGATAATATTGTCAGAAACATAGCTTTAATTAATATTAGTCTTCTTTTAAATGGCAATGCAGGTCTCTCTATTTGTGAAAATCAGAATGTTTTCAAACTTGTACATATCTACATTTCTCAAACTAAACGTTTTCTCTGACTTCTTTTGTACATATTCTGACTGCCTGTCCGTCTCTTGTTGCATATTGTTGTGAGAAGAATCATGTAATTATCTGGAGAGGGCTTTTCTAAGTTGGATAACTTGTGCCCAATCCATTTCTTGAATGAATAAAATATGTTTCAATCAAAAAAATCCCGAATCATTTGTGTCAATAACCGACTAAATTGAACTCCCTGTAACTTAGCATCCATCCAGATGGCATATTTATTCACACAATGTTTACCATCAGAGAGAAGGAGTCTTGTTTCTGGAAGAAAGTAAAATAAGTGTCAAGAATAATGAAATTTGTTTTATTTGGCACTTTTACATATATTTGAATAATACGCATGATTTGTAGAAGTTCATCAAATATCGCATCAATTGTCAAAGTCACAAGAAAAACAATTTGAACACATTTGGTAAGGACGAAAGAAATAATTCAAACAATTCCTACAGTGCAAATAAATCTAAGGAAATCTTCAAGCTTGGTGGAACTGTAGATTAGATAGATAATAACTTAGGGCAGGCTGAAATAACTCACACACATGACCTAACATTGCGGTCCTAGATTTGTGTTCACACTTGCCTGGTACCGTTTTGACTCAGGGATGAGACTGGTCTGATATTTCTCGGATTTTAGTGTAATTAAGGCATGTTGTAAATGATTGTTAGATTCAAAAACATTAATGAGTTGTTAATTCAGGAGTTGGTCTTAGAACAGAGTCACATTTTTTTTTATCCTACACATATATCTAAAAGTATCAATTGAAAAGCTCATGAACCAAAGTAACTTTTACAGTATTTTTTCTAAGTTCTAAATTCTCCATGCTGAAATGTCTCGTGGTAACTAGAAACTGGAAATCCATTGGTTAAAGGTATATATATGAAAACTTTTGGGCTAAATGAGATAGAATTTAAACAATGATTGAACAAAACCAAAACGACTTCGATCATACATGGATGACATCTACCTTTGTTTTCGGTTCCCTTGAATTAAGTACATTATATGAGATGCACATGGCCATGTTAAATTTTAATAAACAATTGTCGAAAGTCACTATGTTCACAACGTTCATGCAAATATATATTCTCGAGTGCAGAAAATGCATTTGTAGAACAAGCTTGCAGTCTCAATGACCCTTATATTAAATATTGTTCTTATGTCTGATGTAAATATAGTTATATATGTCCTATAAGGCCTAAAAAATGTTTCTGGTCTTTACAGGCTGACAAAAATGATGCGATGAATGATGGAATGAAGTCATAAAAAAAACAAATTTATACAATTATTGATGTCAATAAAGCACAAACCCTCTGAAATATGTGTTACTATTCCAGATAGTCAATAATCTCACACCTATACTCCATCTCAACAGAAACGAGTGACATTTTCTATGTCCAATGTTTTCTGAGGCTAAACATTATAGTTATCTGCCCCTTAACTTTGTCAAAACCTGGAACAAAAACCTGAGGCGTGGGTTTGAAACTGATGCGGGCTGAAACCAGAAACAAATTCTTTTGTAAATTCATTTTCTTGTTCATATATCGATTACACCATCAACACATCCAAAAAAGCAAGAGATCAAACGAGTGAAAACAGAGCTGATTTCATTATCTGTAGGAGCTATATAACTGAATAAATTGAAAAATAGAGAAACACCAAACGATATTATATTGCCATTGCCATGATTTTTATAAACTTTCACTCCGTTGTTTTATTTTTGTGTGAGTAAACCATAATGCTTTGCGACGGAAAATAATACATCCTATCTTTATTTTAACGATGTCATATAGCTAATTGCTCAGCATATTTGGGGTCGAAAAGATCTTAAGAAAAATTACAGGTATATCTTTTAATGAGATAGAAATTTGACAATGTTCATACAATTTGATCAACATACTCCCGGTTGCTTTAAAGGTACACTGCGTCAAGGATAAAATGAGATCACTTTTATTTTCCCATGCCGATTAACGTGTCTGCTTACGAGTTACGCTTCACTGTCTACATAATTACTTCAATTGTCTGAAATTTGGGGTCTGTAACTCGTTATCGGACATGTCAGCATATGTAAGTAAATCTGATCTCTTATTTATCATTGACGCGACGTCCCTTTAAAGGTACATCCATTGTGTTGTTTGGGGTCATGTACATGTGATAAACATTATAAATTGTGTCAGTTGCCGAGACGTACTGACTGTTGCCGAAAATCGTCATTTTGATCTTAGTCAACTCAGTATACCGACAATATAAAGGTAAAAGTATCCATTTCTGATCGAAAACCGGACAATGCTCCGCGGGTGGCGCGCGTCAATTAGTGAAACGTAATTTTGGAAACTTATTTACAACAGATTCAAATAAAATTTTAAGTTGATAATATTTAATAGGTCTTATAACTACTGTGCATATAAATGGAACGTGTTGTTTGGGTTTCTGTATTAAAGCCAAATACATTTTTTAGGAAAGACAATGGATGCACCTTTAAAGTTTTTGGTGCAGTTAGTAAAATAATTTTTATAAACTGTGACTCGATGGATACATTTTCAAAATTATTTTTATTTATAAATTTATTTAGTTTGAAATATAATTTACATCGTACATATGCAGTGATAAAAACGTCATAATAACATTAATGTGATAATAACACAAATGTGATACGTAGATAAATAAACTTCTGGGATGCAGTTATAAACCAATATAACGTGTCTTTTCGTTGAATTAAGTTTCTTATCTAAAAGTAATGGAAGCCATGGGAGGGTAAATTGATCCATACAGATATATATCTTTATATTTACTGACTAATAGAACATTGTGTATAAGTTTTGAAAAGGTCAAGAGTGATAAGTACAGAAAGGTAGAAGACGAAAAGGTAATATAATATATCTGGTCATCGATGAATCAAATCAGTTTTCACATTGCACACAGGTTTGGTAACAGTTTTGGTTGTCTCTTAACCTCAATACTAGTTAAACGTAACAAGTGTAAATTAAACTGACCTGCTAAAGAAACGTCAACACATATTCATATTGAAAAAAAGAAAATTTTGAATATATTGGATAGACACATGTTATACAGAAGTACTTACAGTTTGACATTTACATTCAAACACATTTAATAGAATGTAGAAATGTAGAAATTTAGTTAATGAAAGATGTGTCGACATAAATAGGCTTCTTATACTTAAAATGATTGATGCATCTTTACTGTTGGACGTACTAAAACAAGCCAAAAAACACTTTTTGACTCTCCAATCTCGTCTACACTCGAAAACGATAAAAAAAATATAATTAAATGCATGTTTTTCTAAAAAATATGAACATATACCGTTTCGAAAATTCATCTTGAGTTAGGTTGGCCTCGGAAGACAAGATTTAACTCGGGAGATTGAAATAGCTTGTATTTTGCATGGTGATATTGCATTTGCACGTCTGTTTGCTATCTATCTCAGAAGATATAGTCTCTTCACAGTTACTGTTAATGTAAGTCAAAACAATGGCCGATTATCACATTTTATGTTACAAAGATTATTGATGATATGCTTTAGTTTATTACCCTTAAGGATGTCCGCTCCTTCCGGTTGAACTTCAAAAACGAAATATGATTAAGAAAAGATTTGTTCTCATCTTTATTTACTTCATGATATTCTACATCATCTACATACTTTTAAAAAACATATGAAATAAAGAAAATGTGACTTTAGAACCTCTAAAAAGTGCTTAAACAGCACAATGACCTAAATTTGACTAAAAAAGGACGTTTTCAGGTACATTTTGTGTCAAAGCTTAAAAAAACCCACACTACCATATATATTTTTTCATCGATTTCGCTAGGGTAAAATAAACTTTGTAACATATCAAAAAAGGAAAAAAAAGTTTAATACTAGAAATGTAGTATTTTAAAGTTTTTAGCAGTTTTTTTTCTAATTTTCCCATAGACTCACATGTTAAAATTGTACTTCACCCCACTATCTTACAGGCTTCATATCTCGAAAAAAACCACACTACCCCCTATTTTATAATGCTGATTTTTCAATCATTTACTTAGATCTTCTGAAAAATATAAGTTAGAAAAAAAGTTTAATTCTATAAATTTGAGGAGCGAACATCCTTAAAGAATTTACTGTTATTGTTCATTTACATATACGTCAATGAATGTACGAGACAGGCATGTCTAGAGTCTCTAATTCTCTGAAATATGTACGTTTATACAACTATAATCATATACAATAAATGCTCGAAGCAGAAACAAACGACTTCCTGAGTCATCATTCAAAACTAAGTCCAGACTACAATTATTTGGTTATTTATGAACGTTGATTTGCATGAATCTGGAGTTGGCTGCAGAATAATGAGGTTTCAGTGGACTGTAGGACATTGTTAGACGATGTTTACAGCTTGAAGTATTGCATAACATCCTCTATTAGTAATATGCTACCGATAGGACGTGTTTGTGATAATTAACTACCTGGCAAAAGAAAGAACTCACGTCACTTAGTTTCGATTAATTCAATATTTAAAAGAGATCAGATGCATTTGACTATGGCACATCACAATAATACTTATCTCAAATAATTGGTTGACTGTAGTTAAATTTAAGTTAAAATATCTTTGTCTAATGAAATGAAATTTACACCAACATGAACCCTACCATGTTTAAAATGTTGTAAATGTGTGCAAAATTAGGCAATATATCAGAATGTGTCTTATATGTCGATGAACAGTAGTGTATCATCACAAATATTTTTAAAGAAATTTAAGATTAAACATTTCTTCTTTTTAAAAAAAATATTTAAAAAACATGTAGAAGTATTCTTCGACTGCTGACTAAACACCTTTACTTCTCAGTTTTAGATTATAACATCGAAAACGAGATATTTGCAACTGAAAATCATACATATGATAAAATCAACACAAGTGAGAACTTTCTTCTGCTTGGCAGTTTAATTATAAATTATCTTCCTCTATATGTTAACGACTGCTCTTATCTTTCCAACGGGATACCCATTCCCTATTCGTTCAATAATACTTCTGTCGTTTCTTAAACTACTAGACAACACATCAGGGAGTAGATGCAAATTTGAGAAAAATACAATGACGTTTCCTGGGTTTATTAGTTTTTCAGTTTTAATATTTAAATACATATCGAAAAACATTGTATAATCATTGCTAATGTATACGCCAGCCAGTGTAGAAATATATTGCCATATTGTACATGTGCTTCAAAAATAAAAAAAATAAAAATATAGAAACATATGTAAGATATAATAAATTCGAAAATACGACAAAAGGTGATTGATGTAGCTCTGTTTAAAGATTAAGTCTTGAAAAACATATTGGGGGATTTAAATTTTCCAACATGCCTTAGATACATTAAAATCGATGCAAAAACGAATATTCTCAGTCAGTAAGGCACCAGACAACTTAGAAAACATTATCTAAGAAGATCACAATTTCAGGTCAATGGTTCGATTTGATATTTCAAATTGACTTTTGATTTATATATGTTTTGACAATGTTTTAATTTGACTGTCATAATTGAAGCGATATTTGATGCAGAAAATTGGTTGTCTTTCCAATTATTGTTAATCACTCATTTTGTATGCAAAGGATTAGTGCCAAATATAGATATTAACCAATTATATTTTCTTCAAGAAACAATGAACCCTCTCTCAAATGGTAACCAGTCATATATATATATATATGACAATGTAATAGAGAAGTTTATTCATATTTCTAATTCATCTCTTTGAAGGATGATATATTACAGGGACACCAATGATAGTTGAAGATTACCGCAAACGATCAAGGTAATTATGTAACATTTAAGTAAAACATAAACATATATATAATAACAAATAAAATCAGCAAACGCCAAAGGACAACAATATCTTGGTTAAAATCCATTAAAATTTACTTACAAACCTCCTTGCCTACGTGACTTCGAAAAACAAAAGCCTTCAAAGTTCATTTCTATAAGGGGCATGGGGAACATGTGAATCAATTAAAGAGCATTTATAATCAAGTATCCCTTTACCTCTGGAAGATGTAAATTAAATAATTAGTAAGTTATTGCTTAATGCCGCTTGGGAAGTATGGCAGCCATAACGTGAGAAATTGTTTTAATCAAACAATTTGATGTACAAATATCAATATTTGCGAAAGAAGGGACATGAAACTGCCAAGAAAGATGTAAAAAATTAGCAAACTATCACAAAGTTTAATAAAAACTACAAATTTATCAAAAAGATTGATTGCTTTTAAAAAAAAAAACAAACTCTGTATCCACATTTAAAGTATTCCCTTACCTCATTTTCCATTCAAAATGAAATAATCGAATATGCTAATTTGGTTTGGAATTTGTGTTGCAGTGATGCCTTTCTTTACAAAAATAAAAACACATTTATGTCAGGAGCTATGCCCGAAGGGTGAATGTAATTAATAACAAATTTGGAAACAAATCCTTATGGATGACTAGATGATACTCAACAACGAGAATAAATCCCTCTCGGCGCTAGAACTGACTTGATGTATTAGGTAGTTATTCTCTGGGTAAACGCATGGGCCTAGTGATAGCCGCAGTGACAACATATTAAAGACGTTGTGTAACATAGTTCTATTAAAACATAAACACATTGGCGTTTAGAGTACAATTGTTCACAGATTTACAAGGATAAACTTTTTTAGGAAGGTTTATCAGATCGTTTTGCAATACAACCGTATTCAGTAACATAAAAGGGTGATTTCTATAAAAGTTCATAAACATAAAATAGGTTTCAAATTCAAAATCAACAACAGATACTAAATAATGGTAAATCCTGGAAATTTATTAAATTTATTAAACTTTTTCTTACAAATCCATTCATCCTTTTTGTCCATACAATTTTAAAAATTCCCAATCTTATAATAAATGCAAAATTTATTCTTTCTTGAATGTGCAAATATATCATGTATTACAGGGGGAGGTGTTTTACCCTATTTAAGAAGTTAAAGGACTTTCTTACCAAGGCGGGCAATGATATATCAAGTATTAAAGTTTTCATTATTATCATGGGAATTATATTTTCTAAAAAGAACCTTTTGATTGTTTTACAGAACTACTTTACGCCCTTTCGTGATGTGTACCTGCCCTGTTCAAGCCACGAGTCACAAGCATTAACAATTTTGAGCATACACATTTAATGTCACATGAGAGTAAAACATGTCAATTAGAAAATCATGTTGATTCTATGTTTCAGAGGTCGTAATTACAAATGTTAAATTGCAAGGTGAAGCAGCTTGCAAGATTCGCCAGCTGAACCGCCGTGGCGTCAAGGCTTTGTGACATCATTTAGTGACGTAATTACATTCCTATATTGCATTGTAACTGAGCAATTGCTAGTTCATGTTTGAATTAGTTTCTCTCATTTGTGATAATATTTCACAAATGAATCGAGTTGTTTAATATGTCCGAATGGCGTATGAATTTACAATTTGTTTTTTTTCACACTTATACGTTGTAAAGTAACATTTGTCAATGACATCATAATGATAAAATAAACGTAAGATAAAGGTTTTCTCGTCTAATGTGTTTTTCTCGAAATATGCCATTTGAGGTTGTAAAAACAATTGATCATAAAGATAATGATAAATAAAGAAGACCAAATCAGAGACAAAATACCAAAAATAGTTCATTAGTGTTATTTACGTCAGACATACACTGAAGATCAAAAGAAAATTTTGAATATTTCCAAAATGGATTTGAACCCATGCCTGTAACTTGTAGGAGCAGTGCACACAAATGCAACACGTTCATTTCCAAAGGACCAAGCTTGTACATTCGTCGGGCTGCGTCCCAAAAGCCAAAAATGCGTATTTTTCATTTTTCATTGACTCTATATCACTCTTGATCACTATATATACCAATGAAAAGTGAAACTTGCCATCACATCAACCAAAAAAAAGAGAGAGAGAGGGCTATTGGCATGGGCCTGGTGGGGACAAATAAGTCAACAATAGCCAGAAGACTTGGCTGTTCACGCCAGTGTTGTTCCAAAGGTACCATAAGACTGGCCCAACACGGGACAGACCTCGAAGCGGCAGACCTCGTGTATCAACACCCAGAGAAGACCGCTTCCTTCGCACTTTGCATCTTCGGAATCGGTTCCTGTCACTGACGGAATCGGCAGCAACGCCATTTGGTCGTCGGATTAGTCGACACACAGTAAGGAGACGATTACGTCATGCTGGTATCAGAGTCTACCGACCTCTTCATGGGATGGCACTGACCCGTGAACATCCTCTTGCCAGAGTTCGATGGACACAATGTGTACGACGCTGGCAGCGACGCGAATGGCAAAGGGTGCTGTTTACCGACGAGAGTAAGTTTAAACCTTTTCCATGCAGATGGGAGAGTACGAGAATATTGTCGTGAACATGAAAGAGCAGCTTCTACAAAAATACAAACACAACAAGTTAGGAGCTATGCCCGAAGGTGAATGAAATTAATAACAAATTTGGAAACAAATCCTTATGGATGCCTAGATGATACTCAACAACGAGAATAAATCCCTCTCAGTGCTATAACTGACTTGATGTATTAGGTAATCATTCTTTGGGTAAACGCATGGGCCTAGTGATAGCGGCAGTGACAACACATTAAATACGCTGTGTAGTGTAGTTTCATTAAAACATAAACACATTAGCGGTGGGAGTAAAAATATTCACAGATTTACAAGGAAAAGCTTTTTTGGAAGGTTTATCAAATCATTTCGTAAAACAACCGCATTTCTTCAGTTACATAAAAGGGTGTTTACTATAAACATTCATAAACATAAAAAGGTTTCAAATTCAAAATGAAGGACAGACACTAAATAATGGTGAATACTGGAAATTTATTAAATTTATTAAACTTTTTCTTATAAATCCATTCGTCCTTTTTGTTCATACAATTTTAATAATTCGCATTCATACAATAAATGCAAAAAATTTATTCTTTCTCGGATTTGCAATCTTGATACCATGTTGTTTGCAAATCAGTTTTTGCACGAGCCTTACCAAAATACTGTATTTGAACATAGGTGTTTTACACTATTCAAGGAGTTAAAGGACTTTCTTACCCAAGCAGGCAATGATGTATCAGGTATTAAAATTTTCCATAATGGTCATGGGAATTAGTTTTTTTAAATATAACTTGACTTTTGATTGAACTACTTTAAGCCCATTCATGAATTGCTTACCTGACCTTTTCAAGTTAAATCGCAGAGATTAACAATTTCGAGCATACGCATTTAACATCACATGACAGTAAAACATATCAATTAGAAAATCATGTTGATTTTATGTTTCAGAGGCCTTAATTACAGAAGTTAAATTGCAAGGCGTCAAGGCTTAGTGACATCATTTAGTGACGTTATTACATTCCTATCTTGCAAGGTAACTGAGCAATTGCTAGTTCACCTTTGACTTAGTTTCTTTGACTTGATTTCACAAATTAATCGACTTGTTTATTATGTCCGAAATTCTTTTGGGGAATAAATTCCAATAATTACACCAGAACCTTACTAAAAAGAGCGTTAGTAGCAAACTTTTTAGATGCGCGCATCTTGAAGGTGTGAGAAAGCTTATGAATGGCGTATGAATTTACAATTTGTTTTTTTATACTTTCATCTGAGATCATGATCTTGTGTCTTGTTTTTTTCGATTTTGTGCCTTAAAAGAAATTGGGTAAGAAAAATAATAATTAAATCGTTGCTCGGAATTACGCATCATCTGTCCCTCGTGAATTATTATGTCAAACTCCTAGTTTAAACGTACATCCATTGTGTTGTCGGGGGTCAAATATGACAAACGTTATAAACGCTCTTATTTTATCGAGAAGTACCAACTGTTACTGAAAACAACCATTTTAATGATACTCGACTTAGTATATTGACAATATGAAGGTAAAAGTGTCGATTTCTGATCGAAAACCGGACAATGCACCACGTGTGGCGCGCGCCAATGAGTCAAACGTAATTTTGGAATCTTATTTACACCAGACAAAATAACCAATTTGGGTTCATAATGTTCAATTGGTCATATAACTACTGTGCATGTAAATGGGACGTGCACTTTCGGTTTCTGCACATGCATAATGATGTTACTCGATTTTAATTGGAAACTAGTAATGATGATATATTTGGCGATTGGGGATGAATATGCAAGCTAAGTGAATTTGTTTGTATTGTAAACATCACATATGATGTGTTGGAACGTACTAAAGCCAAATAAAATTTTATGAAACACAATGGATGTACCTTTAAGATTGCAATGTTTATCACAATAATTAACACAGGACGGATAAACAAAATCCGTAATTCCTCCCAACTCATTGAATATTCTTATATTTTGACATGGTCGTGTGGACGTTGTTGACGTCATAATATCAGTCCGCCTCATAACACAACATAACTAAACAGAACAGAAGAAAACAGAACAGAACAGAACATAAGAAACATTTACACCTTTGCAGAGGACCGTCTGTCATGTTTCATCTTCGAACGCCACAGGTGATATCTGGATGTGAATCATGCATACATCGCCTTGTCATATTTCTAGAAAAACTCTTTGCTTCTACACTCTATTACCCGAGCAAGTGTGTCATATGACTTTTACGACATGAGTGTGACGTATTTTATTGCCCGAGCGAGAGCGCGGGTTATACTTAAATTTGCAAATGTTTCATAAAAGTCATTTGGTACACATTCGAGTGTAATCATTCTTTATTATCCATTTAATTCCATTTGATTTACTTTAAAATAGTCAGGAGCAAAACCCTGTGCCTCTACATGATACCGGTAGCAGAGATCTGCTCTAAAGAAAAGGCTCCCTGAAATATATAAATTTGATCAGTGACTTTGATTGTAGATTCCATTGATTATCCTTACAAAAATGCTGACTTATTCAGATAGAACCTGGTTGTTTATAGAATATATAATCGTCAGAAACCTGTGTTCACACTTCAGTTGATGACTTACATTCATTCTTACAATTATGTAAGAAATATAAACAAACAGCTGCCCGGGTCCAATAAACTACAGCTGCGCATGTCACCTTGAGAAGGATTGACCTTGTGAATGCAAGTGTCGACACAGGTGGGAAACCATGACCCCTTGACTTGACAATGCAAAGTGTCTGTTGCAGACAGGAAGATTTAGAGAAGTCAATAAGACAGAAAATGCGTGGGGCTTGTAAGTGAGAGTTGGAAATGTCAACATTCAAAGGGTTGTCGTCTTCAACAGTCGACATGGATAATCGACATGGATAATAGAGAGTATTTCCTGAATGATAAATTTCGGTTATTACCATCCTCAACACCTGAAATCATTTAAGTAAAAATGCACTATCTAGATAGTCATGCAAAAATATCAAACTCTGTCTGTTACAATTGCACGATTTAAATAGATTTCATTGATTTCGCCCAAAGTTTAACAATCAGAGAAAATAAAGCAATGGGCACCAAGCTTTCAATTGCTTTATTATTAAAGACAAAGGTTTAACAGCTTTTCGACATCATGCTTTACCATGACCTAAAGATGACTTCAAGGTCACCGAAACGGATAATTAATACTATAATACCATATTTGAACTTTTTACAGTACATGGTTCTTGAAAATAAACTAAAGATCACAGAAAGGTTCAAATAATACAACATGTATGCCACTATAACCTAATGATCTTATACAGGCCAAGTATGTGAAAAGCATCTATAGATGGAATACTAAAGAAAATAAATTCTGGCCACTACAATATAAAGGATTTACTCCTGAATTAATCACCTTACATTTGCTATTTGATTTTAGACTTTTCTATAGAGATGGCTTTTTCTACTCCCTGTTGAATAAATTCAAGACACATGCATGTATTGTGTAGCGTTAACATGCAAGTGTGAGAAGATGATGCAATTAGCAATGGCAATTCGATTTTGGGATGTCTTGATTCGAGGTTACATTGCATCATCAAAAATACTCTACATGAGACGAATCATGATATTTATTCTTTTCTTTGTTGCTTATTGTAATAACAAGGTATCTTCTACATGTTTTCAATGTTGATAAGCAACATCGTTTCACAATGCCAGCGAACACACGTGACCTAAAATTGTGATCTTCTTAGATTTGTGTTCTCTCTTGTGTCTGTCACCATATTGACTCAGTCAGGGATGATAATTGTCTGATATTTCTGTGGTTTTACTTTATTCAACGCATGTGGCTAATATTTAAGATCCAAAGATTTCAGATCCTAACCTCTGTTCTATATGGCTTGAAATCGATAGCAACAAGGGAATGTCCTGATTGGTTGCATTTGAATCTAGTCATGCGATCAACAACGCCATTGTAAAAGTAACATTTGCCAATGACACTTCATAAATTCATAATGATAAAATAAACGTAAGATAAACGTTTTATCGTCTACCATTTGATTTTGTAAAAACAATTGATCATAAACATGATGATAAATAAAGAAGACCAAATCAGAGACAAATACCAAAAATAGTTCATTAGTGTTATTTACGTCAGACATATTCGAAGGACATATGCTCATGAGCATGACCCTTAACAGTCAATGCCTAGATCTTTGAAGTCACTCGGAGGACATGGCCGCTCAAAGAATTTTCATTGATTGAAAAGTAGGGATACAGTATGAGGTTCCCATTTCACCCACAAGGAAAGTTTGCTGGAGTCTAGAAATTCAGGCCATGTAGAACAGATGTAAAGATCGCAAATCTGAAAGGGAGTAACATGTGTGTTAACAGTTACGGAGAGCAATGCATACGTATCTGTTAAAGCATTTACCTTCATTGTTTTGTTTAAATATACGCCAATGTACATGTATACCAAAATACCCTTTCACAATTTGTTTCAATGAGACTTCTGTCTTACCATCACGGGACACTGAG
The DNA here is from genome assembly GCA_936450465.1 of Gibbula magus. NCBI lineage: Eukaryota > Metazoa > Mollusca > Gastropoda > Trochida > Trochidae > Gibbula > Gibbula magus. The sequence continues at coordinate 43,257,348 of OW388298.1, forward strand.
TCGGTGTTAATGAAGTTGACCTTATCAGAAATAGTAAAAACTGTTTCAACTGTCACAGTTCTCAGACGCAGGATAAAGACATCGGTCAAAGTAGATTGTTGTCTATTGAAGATCAACATTACCATTGGCGTAACACACAATGTACTTACGTGAAGGAAACCGAGAACAAAGGGAACTCTAATTCTTACCTAATCGTAGTCTTTATGGTTTATGCGCTGTTTGAATTCCAAGTCTTTTATCAAAAAGCTTCAAGGTGTAAAACCCTAACCCAGATAGTATCTTTTAACAATAACTTTCTGGTTTCAATAAACTTTAAGATAACACGGCAGGGATTAGAAAAACACATTAAAATGTATCTTGGGTTCATAAACTTTTCAATTTAAAGTTTTAAATACATGTGGAAAGCATAAAAAAAATTAAAATCACATAAAAAGTGATTGATGTAACTCTATTTTATACAAACTCCTGGAAAACATATTATTCCTTTAGGGGTATTTAAATTTCCAACATTAAAATCAGAGATAAAATGACAATTATTATCCCTGACTAAGGCACCAGACAACTGAGAACATGTAATCTGTGAACAATGCAAAGTTATAGTGGGAAATTAAATTACAACCTATTATTCTTTCTTCCAGAAACAATAAACCCTCCCCTAGTTGATAACAAGCCAGACAATGGGAATAAAATATGACATATGTAATAGAGTACTTTCATCATTTTTAGTATTGTAGGGCATTCCCTTTAAGCCGATGTCACCTGGGAAACAACATGAAGATCGGTTTAGATTAATACTAGATTACAGAGTCCAATTTAGTTGGGTATTACAGGAACGATTTGGAACATATCAGCCACGTTTGTTAGTCATTGTGTTTCCAGTCATATCAAAATTAAAATTCATGATGATAGGAAAATATGTTATTATGTTCTTTAAAATATATATTCATATTGATAAGAAAGTATATTGATACACCCGTAGGCAAAAGAAACGATATATTATTCCACGAGCAATACATAGGACTCAACCGAAGTAAACTCAACTACAGATGCCAACTGAACTCAATTTGAAATTTCAAAATTATCTGTTCATCTTTCTGAGAAACAAACGTTTCAAGAAATCATCGTTTTCAAATCAACTTAAGTAGACGAGATAGGAAAGTCGAAACGACCTTTTGGTTTGTTTTATGATTTGATGTTTCATAAACGTTCACCTTAAATACAAAACATTGTCCAGAAAACTAATTTGAAAAAATAAGTTCAGCACCCCATATGTTTTAACAAATATAATCTATAAATATTAAATATCATGCTCTCATGAATGAAAGATTGTATATCTCTTTACGAGATATAGCCTCATAACAGACATTCAAAATCGACATTCTCCGACAGAAATATTTTGTGTTTGCTTCTGTTGGTATCGTTTCTTTTGCCCCTCGGTGTATGCTAGGGGTGTAACAATACATCGAACTACGGATGCATCGCAATAGTTGGCTTGGCAATAGTACTGTATCGCAATAGTCTCTTAAGGTCAATAGTCACCCTAGTGTATGCACCCTGAGATGGTGGATTCGAAAAAATGCACCTTTCAAAGTTTTACCTCCTGTTCATTACTACAATGGGCTTCTGAAACATGTGAATCAATTCCCTTACCTCCGGTAGTTTTCAATTCAAAATAAAATAATTGAATTTGCCAATTTGGTTTGGAATTTCTGTTGCAATGTTGCCCGTTTCAAGGAACGTACAAACACAAGTTAGGGGATCTGCCAGAGGGTAAATGAAATTAATTACAAATTTGGATACAAATCCTTATGGATGATATTCAACAACGAGTATAAATCCCTCTCGGCGCTCTAACTGACTTGATGTATTAGGTCATTCTTTATGTAAACGCATGGGCCAAGTGATGGCGGCAGTAACAATAACTTAACTTAGTTCCATTAAATATTAAAACCTGTTTGTAGGTGAAAATGTCGGTTCATAGATCTGTGTGGAAAAACTAATTTGATTGGTTTATTTACGTAAAAAAGGGTTATTTTAATATAATTATATACTAACAATTGTTAAGATTTCGAAATCAGAATCGTATATCAGATTATCACAGGCTTTGCTACACGCATACATGCTGATGTGTTGAGGTAATTTGTTCTATAAATATCCTCTATCCTTAACTTGTGTCATATGGTTCATCGCCAAATGAAAATAATAGCTTTTGACACAAAGTAATGAATAAATTGGAAAGCACTGATAAACACCTTCTCAAATTTGCGTGAAAAATGAGTCAATGTTATGGATTTACTTGAGAGTTCCTAATGCGACTCACATCCTCTGTATTTCCATATGTCCAACAGTGTCCTTGAACATTACTGACAGATGTTGAAACAAGTTTTATCCTAAAGATCTATGTATCACCTTAGCAACCGACTTACATGATGATGTTCCTCCTTCACAAAGCAACAAGCTTACCGTTCGACACTAGGGTCGGGATAGCACATTGGTTAGTGCGTGTTGCCTGGATCTGGGATTCGAATCCTGCCATGTGAACTGATAGAATTGAGGGCAATGCTACAATTGATATAAGCCCAGTACCACCCATGCTTTTTCTTTTTCCACTCGGTGCCCTCAGGCTGCTCCTTCTCCCTGTAACAATACTAGCTGTCAAAAGTGAAATTATAATAATACTAAATGCATATTTATATTGCGGTAAATCAATGCTTAGCATGCTCTAAGCGCTACACATATTATTACCCTGAAGGATTTGTACTGTCAGGCTGCTACTAAGCGCTCCATGGACTGGATAGGTCGTAGTTTCCCGTGTCCAGGTACACATTTTAACAGCTCGGTTGACTGAGTGCAATGTGGATATGTGCCATGCCCAAGGGCACAACACAGTGTCAGACCCAGGTCACACATTTTTGGTGTCTTTACCTGTATTAGAACCCGGGTCTCTGGTGTGAGAGGCAAGTACGCTTACCACCCCACAACTGTGCTCTTGCAATTTCATAAGTAAAATACATTGGAAATAAAGCGAGTTTAGTTTAATATCGTGCTCATCGCAACAAGCTACGTTCAATCTGTAGGTAATTAGAGGTTTGGGACCATGATCTAGCACTTTGCAATTCAACGGACCAACTGGGTCAAATTCTAATCAATTGTTACGATACTAACATACCTTATAACCTATGGATGGCCTTCAGGAACTAGTCATCGCAGTGAAATATTTAACAAAAACTTGCAATTGATACTTGTGGACAAGTCTTCGATCACGCCTTATCATATATTTAAGTAGAATAGATGGTTCTCCATTTTTCACGTAAAATCTATCTACATTATGGAAAAGTTTTGCCCATTTACAATTGGTATAAATCCTAATAACGGATTGGTGGTAGGTTATTTCAGATGTCATTATGTATTATTGGAGATATAAGCCACGAATGAAATGGAGTCCGACTATTGATAACGAACCCAACATGGCAGCTGTCACTCCTTGTGACTCTCGGTATAGAAGGGTGGTATAGTTTAATATACATTGTATACAGTAAGATATTGGGACTTGTCAAATTCCTGTGCATTTCTTTTCTACAGTGTGCTTGCTCAAGTTCTAAGCGAAAATGTGAGCTTACCCAGCCTCCTTCACACTTACCTGGAATCGGAACAGACAGGAATCAAGCAGAATCAACAGGACTCTTTACATATGGGTGATTCTTGATCGTGTTTGATAAATTAGCTTTCAAATGCAGATGATCATTGTTCGAATAATTAAAATACTGTTTGAAAAGTGACAGAATATTAAGAATAATAATTCTGTTTAGCACTGTTTAACAAAACTGTTTTAATTCAATTTTTCAAGATTTTGATTAACAAATCGTCGTTTTTAAATCAAATTAGTAATTCACTTATATCATGGCACATTTTTTCTCTATAATTCTTTAGTTATTTCTATCAGGTATGATCACGTTTATGAAGATTGAACATGTCAAATCATATCTTTAACATTCAGAAAAGCGTTATATAATAAGAAAGTATTATGTATTCAACTAATATGTTCCATCAAATTTGTGTGTGTGATACCCATTCTCTTTTATTGTAATCTTAACAAAGTCACATCTATTTTTTAATCAATATCGTTTACCTTATGTAGATGATTAATATTCACAGAAGCTTAACGAGAATAATTTGCCATCATCAAAGTTACATTATATGTATTGTTGAATCGTGGTCGTCTCTAGGTCAAACGGATGTAGGTATTTTTGTAATGGGTTGTGCGTTTTCAATCTATTCTGCCATTTCAATCTATTTCCATCAGACAAAGTATTTCTACTATTTTCTTTTATAGTCACAATAATTAAATATAAGTTTCGAAACTCGTTGTGATTTCTGAAATGTATTCAATAAACTATTTGTGGCATACAAATAAGAAGAATTTATCCTGTTGCACGAAAACTGTCTGCTTGATGAATAGGCTGATGTTTTTCATTGTCAAAAATAACCCTTCAATAATTAGTTTTCCGTTTTATCCTTATTTTTTAATAAGAAGGGAATGCGTTTTCTCTTTTGGAGAATTATAAATGAGTTTAGAAACAACAACAGTCATTAATTTTTTTACTCAAAACTCATTTAAATGACATTTGCGATACTCATTTGATTTTGAGTATATCATTCACTTTCGCTCGGTGTTAAAAATTTCAAATGTATTATCTTTAAGTATCTTTTCAATAGGATGACAAGCCAGATGGATCAATATGTGAGACTTACAAGTGCACCAGTAAGTGGTATGTGTATGAGAGCCGTCATACAGGAATGATAGGTCAACAAAGTCCAAGAAGGTACGTTATGCAGAAACATCTTATACCAACATAATTTCCATATTTCATGAAAGTTTACCTGTATTAACAACATTATGTCCCGAAAAAACCTGAAATAGTAATGACAGCACCCAATGTGTGTCTGAACAGTTAGAAAATATTAAATATTACATTCTTTGCGAAAGTGCTTCAGAAAGGTAAATATCACAATAAACTATGATTTGACAACAGTAACTTATTACTTACTTACTAGCTTCTGATTGAATTTGATTATATATGTTGTATTGTTTTTATCTGATTTCCTGTACTGTAATGGATAATTTGTAAACAAATCGACTCATCAAGTCTCATATATATTATTTCCCTTCTGAAAAATCCAGTTATTCATCCGAAATGTAAATCTCTTATGTGTCTAATGCTGACAATGATGAATGTCAAGATCAATATTTCCAGTTTTTCAAAAGGTCAAACATGATTAATAACATATATCTGTTCTCGATTACAATATTGTTTCGAAATAATGGACATCGTTTCTAGAATCTAGAATGGCTGCTGAGAAACATTAGATAACCATAATCTTGCACAATTTCATACGATTATGTGAGTTTTGCATTTGATGCCATTTTCAAGTGTGTTTCACCTGTTTCACTCCAGCTAATATCATTGTAGGAATTTCTCCAAATGTGAATCCTGTACTGTAATTGAATTTTTGTAATTTGTAAGCAAGTCGACTTATAATTTATATACTCATATTTATTATTTCATTTATGAAAAATCCAATTATTCTTCCTCAATGTAAAGCTTTAAAGTGTCCAATGCTGACAATGATGAATGTTAAGATCAACATTTCCAGTTTTTCAAAAGGTCAAAAATGATTAATAACATTTATCTGTTCTCGAGTACAGCAATGTTTCGAAATAATCGTTTTAAATTACATCATTTCTAGAATTTAAAACGGCTGCTGAGAGACGTTGTGTTTGACAAGGATAATCTTGCACAATAGCATATACAGCTGCATACCGAAAGTTTGTTCACCTACTTGTGTATAACAGTGCAAATATCATGTAATTAAGCATGTCGTTGGCATCGCAACAACGCAAAAACTAAACGATCACTTTGCTCTTTTGCATTATAACAAGACAGTTGAATGTTCCATGACATAATCTGAATTTATACCTCATAGTTAACGGTTACAGTTTTTGCAGCTCTTTGAAGTGACAAGAGATCAATCTTTTTAAAACCACAGTTTTTATTTTCGTCTGTGAAATGTTCAGTAAGTGCTTAACTGGGTTAAACATACATCATATATTTTCTCTTATACTCATTCAATATAATTGTGATGAAATTATTCTCATTAAGTCAATATGAACACTTTTATTTCGAAATATAAAGAAATTTGAATTTTCAAATTTGATCTCTTCTGTTTATTTCATTATGCCAAATTTCAGAAACATGCACTTCTGACGTGACGATCACAGGATACGTTTGAGAATGATTATTTAACTCATGAACGTAAATTAACATGATATTTACACTACGATATACATGTAAGTGAACACACTTTCAGTTGCGTCTAATGCCTATTTCAAGTTTGTATCTCTTTTTTCATCTGGTTAATATCATTTTAGGAAGGAATGTCGCTTTGGTTTTGAATTGAGGTGAAACCTGTGAGAGTTGGCTGGAACTCACAAACCATGGGTGGTAATTATAAGTGCACTTTATTTAAAGGTAATATAAACAACTTTACTGCATGTAGAACATTTCTCAAGCAAAACTGGTGCAAGAGTAAGAATCTAACCTGCGCCTGATGTCGAAGGTCGACCATCATGTTCTGTGATATGTAAAGAAAATAATCTATTTAACGATTAAGACAGGTTTGTGTTTGTAAATTACACTGTTTGCAGTATATCTGTCTTTCATGAATGATTAGAGTATGTGTTGATTAAAATCTCGATTGATTTTGGACCATGATTTGAATGACTTAATTTGTGATTTTACTTTAAAAATTTGTTGAAAAATGATAAAAAGATAATCCTTCCAATTACTAATAACAAACATTGTAAGATTCTTCATTTCTCTAAAACATCATACAGTGGTATATGAACGATTTTACAAGGAGAAATTAAAAATACATAGCAGTGCAATTTCACTTAACAAACTATGACATATCCTTTCAACAAATGAACTATATTTTAGAGATCTCGTTCGTCTAAGAGGATAATTGATTCAACAAAATTATTATAACGTCTATTCACTTTCAAGGCGCTGCAGCACATATTTGCATATTATTTGTCCATTTAGTATTAAATCTTATTCAACATGTTCGATTTGTAGGTCTCATGCGAATTTAAGAGTTCAAACAGCAAGATGTTTGACCATCCAATCATTGTACCACATTTAAGACTCTACTCTGAATGTTTAAGTATTGCTACATCAGTCAGATCACTTCGACTTCCTTCGAGCGGCCATTTTACTGTGATCTCTTAAAAATGGGCGGTCGATGGAAAATGGACTCAATAGCCTAATCGAACCATATTCATTCGTTTTAGAAATCTTTTTATTGATTCAGGAAAATTATTTAGACGTGTATGAAGTTGCCCATGTTACATCTTAAAAAAAAACAACATTTATCATGTCATGATGTAACTTGAAATTTTGAGGGTTTTTGGATGTTTTGGGGTTTCATATTTAGATTATTAGATTTTAATGTTGTATTTAATTACATACAATGTTAGGAAAACAATTTCGGTATGAATCTGATTAAATAACTCTATTTAATGTATTAAATCTGTTTCTCTGCATTTTCAGACAACTTTACTGAGTTTTGTGCAGTTAGCAAAATCTAGCGACAGCTACCCTTAAAAATGGGCATGTCCACCATGGGGTTAGCCCCGATTTTCCAGTGATTCCTTCATAATTTCATTAATTGCTTCATGCCCCTTGGGTTCTTTTCATGTGATATGTTATATCTGTTTTATAGAACTGTTGTAAATGCAGTAAGGTTTAAGTGTAAGGCCACATTTGCTCAATTTCTCCCTGCAATAAAACTAAACACTGTAATGTAAGTGATATACTCTTGAAACCGGTGTTAAACCCCAAATCATCTCACATAACATATTTGACTATTTATTTCTTTATGCAGTTTACTTTTTCAACATGATATGACATCTCTTTTGATTAACATGTATTCATGTGCTATACACTGCAATTGTTCTTTTGAGAATACAATGCAATTAACAATGAAAGTTTAGAGATGTCCTGAATTGAATTTCCATATAAGAGACTATACGTGAGACGAATCATGAAATTTCTTCTTCTGTATGTGGATCTTTGGCAATAAGGGGATCATGAGGTAACATAAGCAACATCGTTTCACAATGCCAAGGAAACATGTTGTAATTTACTTTACTAGCTAAAATTTCATCTGCATGTTAGGCTGTCATGTATTCAACAACACCTTAACACCTGTCATATATGTTTGTCGTCTCATAGAAACTATGATCAAAGATCAAATGACAATTATTTCATGTTGTCAAGACGCAAGTGTACAGAAACTGTTTGAGACCCCTGTATCTATTGACAACAGTGTATGTATCAAAGGTTAATTGAATGTCACTAACACCATTCAGTAAGATGAAAGATGATGACAAGTTCCTTTCTATGACACCTGATCACCAAGCGGCCGTTTTATCTGACAGGAGTATAGTATATGTATACTCTGATAGCGGGACCACTGTCTCTACTTACATCAGTTAGACGTGTGTGTACCAAAGGTTAATTGAATGTATTCTACGCCACTGTGTAGTATGATGGATGATGACAATGTATTTCCTTTGACTCCGTGCTGTTCTTTGTTCAGACAGACAGAGGATGTTTTGCAGAGAATCATGATCTTATTACAAACGATAGATGTGAAACATCAGTCATTCCTTTGACCATATTTGTATGTCATCATTTACCTACTGAATTATTCACTACGATCCAGTTTCGTTGTTCTCTTCATTTCATTATACATGTATTTTCAAATGCATGTATTCTTGTTGTGTCCCTTACGCCATTTACTTAATGGAATGCACTGCAATAATTAATTGATTGTTACTTTACATATATTTGAATGATTTAAATTGATTTGCAGAAAACCTAATTTCGTTCTTTTGCATTAAATTGCATCAATGGTGAAAATTAAATTTAAAACAATGTTAACACATTTGGTAAAGACTAACGAATTAATCCAAACATTTTCTGTAGTGAATACAATCTAAAGGAATTCAGGTCAGGTGGAATTATAGAAAGGTAATGGGTGTCTGTGATTGTCAAAATGAAAAGAACCCCAACACATCTGGTGAGGATGAAATAATTAATTTAAACAGTAGTGTAGTGAAGAATAACAAATCAAGAGACAAATCGAACTATCCAGCCCACTGAACTTTGATGTGATCTTCTTACCTTGTGTCTTACTGACTGAGTTAGGGATGAGAATTTTTCTCTCTAATTTTACTGTATTTAAGGCATGCTGGAAATTTAATCATCCCCATAATAATGAGATGTTTTTTCAGGAGTCTTAGTCTCAGAACAGAATCACATCAATCACCTTTTCTTTGGTTATATATGTTATATCTTACACCTGTGTCTAAAAGTTTAAATTGAAAAGCTTTTGAATCTAGGAAACTTTTCAGTAGTTTTCTAAAATCGGAAATGTACTCCCTGCTGAATTGTCTAGTGAAACTTGTAAACTGGTCAAAGATATATGTCTTGGTTGAGGTTTAAGACATTGAAAATTTGGGATAAATGATATAGATTTCTAACAGTGATTACTCACAACGACTGTGATCATTTTGGATTATATCTACCTTTGTTTTCGTTCCTTTAACTTAAGAACATTATATGTGATGCACATAACAACAGACAACAATCTACTTTGACCAGCATTTTAGAAATGTGCCAGTTAAAAAATGTTTTTCCTTGACATTTCCGTGAGTAAAATAAACTTGGTTTCATTCTTTTGTTTTATTTTGTTGTCAGTTTACAGCGAAAATATTTGTCTCTGTCTGTATTCATAATTGAATTAACTAATTATTCTGCTTATTTGAGGTGGAAGAGATATTTAACAACTTACATATATATCTTTCAATAAGAGAGACTTTTGACAATGTTCATATATTTTGATCAACAAACCTTGTGTCACTTTAAGGCCTCTAGGTCAGTTCATCAAACTAACCCGTGCCTTGGTTGGAAAAAGGGAAAAGGGAATACATTCTCAAATTTGTATTTTTTATTGAACTTTGAAATTTATTTTCAGTATGCAGTGAGAAAAACTTAAATCATTCAGTTAATATCAGAAATGTGACATAACTATTGTTGATATTCTACAAAACAAAACATATATAACATGGAGCTATTTCAAAGTTGCATCACTATCACTTCAGTGTATATACCTCAATATCTTAAACTAATTGGTGAAGTCTGTTTTTCTTACAAAGAATGAATGATGTCCAAAAACATAATAATGAGGTTTCAGTGGACTGTAGGACTTTCTCAGAAGAGATTTATAGCTTGAACTATTGAATTACATCCTCTGTTATAAATATGCTGCCAATACCAATACCGAACCTGCCCCGGTCTCCTACCTTGCATAGTCTGCATTCAAGTTATTTAAATTAATTTCAGGTTGATTTGCATGTTTCGATCTTAGTCGACTCAGTATACCGACAATATAAAGGTAAAAGTATCCATTTCTGATCGAAAACCAGACAATGCTCCGCGGGTGGCGCGCGTCAATTAGTGAAACGTAATTTTGGAAACTCATTTACAACAGATTTAAAGAAAACTTTAAGTTGATCATATTTAATAGGTCTTTTAACTACTGTGAATGTAAATGGAACGTGTAGTTTCGGTTTCTGTACAAGTATAATGTTGTTGCTCGATTTTAATTGGAAACTAGGAATAAGTATATATTTGACAATTGGGGATGAATATGCAAGTTGAGTTAAATTATTTGAAGTGGTATCAGCACATATCTCAGTTGGCATGTATTAAAGCCAAATAAAAAAAATTAGGAAACACAATGGATGCACCTTTAAAGTTTTTGATGCAGTTACTAAACTAATTTGTATAAACTGCGATGGATTCATTTTCAAAATTATTTTTATTTATAAATTTATTTAGTTTGAAATATAATTTACATCGTACATATGCAGTGATAAAAACGTTATAATAACATTAATGTGATAATAACACAAATGTGATACGTGGATAAATAAACTTCTGGGATGCAGTTATAAACCAATATAACGTGTCTCTTCGTTGAGTAAAATTTCTTATCTAATAATAATGGAAGCCATGGGAGAGTAAATTGATTCATACAGACATATATCTTTATATTTACTGACTAATAGAACATTGTGTATAAGTTTTGAAAAGGTCAAGAGTGATAAGTACAGAAAGGTAGAAGACGAAAAGGTAATATAATATATCTGGTCATCGATGAATCAAATCAGTTTTCACATTGCACACAGGTTTGGTAACAGTTTTGGTTGTCTCTTAACCTCATTTATAGTTAGCAGTTTTTATAACGGAAAACGTAACTAGTGTAAATTAAACTGACCTGCTAAAGAAACGTCAACACATATTCATATTGAAAAAAAGAAAATTTTGAATACATTGGATAGACACATGTTATACAGAAGTACTTACAGTTTGGCATTTACATTCAAACAAATTTAATAGAATGTAGAAATGTATAAATTTAGTTAATGAAAGATGTGTCGACATAAATAGGCTTCTTAGATTTAAATTGATTGATGCATCTTTACTGTTGGACGTAATAAAACAAGCCAACAAAACACTTTTTGACTCTCCAATCTCGTCTAGACTCGAAAACGATAAAAAAAATAATTAATGCATGTTTTTCTAAAAAAATATGAACATATACCGTTTCGAAAATTCATCTTGAGTTAGGTTGGCCTCGGAAGACAAGATTGAACTCAGGAGATTGAAATAGCTTGTATTTTGCATGGTGATATTTCATTTGCACGTCGGTTTGCAATCTATCTCAGAAGATATAGTCTTTTCACAGTAACTGTTCATGTAAGTCAAAACAATGGCCGATTATCACATTTTATGTTATGAAGATTAATGATGATATCCTACAGTGTATTACTCTTAAAGCATTTACTGTTATGGTTCATTTACATATACGTCAATGTATGTACGAGATAGGCATGTCTAGAGTCTTTAATTCTTTGAAATATGTACGTTTATACAACTATAATCATATACAATAAATGCTCGAAGCAGACACGAACGACTTCCTGAGTCCAGACTAGAATTATTTGGTTACTTATGGTCATTGATTTGCAAGAATCTGGAGTTGGCTCCAGAATAATGAGGTTTCAGTGGACTGTAGGACTTTTTCTGAAGAGATTTATAGCTTTAAGTATTGCATTACATCCTCTATTAGTATGCTACCAATAGGACGTGTTTGTGATAATAAACTACCTGGCAAAAGAAAGTACCCACGTCATTTAGTTTCGATTAATACAATAATTAAAAGAGATCAGATGCATTTGACTATGGCATGATACAATTATACTTATCTTAATTAATTGGCGACTGTGGTTAAATTTTAGTTAAAATATCTTTGTCTAATGAAATGAAATTTACACCAACATGAACCCTACCATGTTTAAAATGTTGTAAATGTGTGCAAAATTAGGTAATATATCAGAATATGTCTTATATGTCGATGAACAGTGGTGTATCATCACAAATATTTTTTGAAGAAATTTAAGATTAAAAATTTCTTCTTTTTAAAAAAATATTTAAAAAACATGTAGAAGTATTCTTCGACTGCTGACTAAACACTTGTACTTTTCAGTTTTAGATTATAACATCGAAAACGAGATATTTGCAACTGAAAATCATACATATGATAAAATCAACAAAAGTGAGAACTTTCTTCTGCTTGGCAATTATAAATTATCTTCCTCTGTTAACGACTGCTCTTATCTTTCCAACGGGATACCCATTCCCTATTCGTTCAATAATACTTCTGTCGTTTGATAAACTACTTGTCAACACAACAGGGAGTAGATGAAAATTTGAGAAAAATACTTTGATGTTTCCTGGGTTTATTAGTATTTCAGTTTTAATATTTAAATACATATCGAAAAACATTGTATAATCATTGCTAATGTATACGCCAGCCAGTGTAGAAATATCTTGCAATATTGTACATGTTCTTCAAAAATAAAAAAATAGATACATATGTAAGATATAATAAATTCGAAAATACGACAAAAGGTGATTGATGTAGCTCTTTTTAAAAAATTAGTCTTGAAAAACATATTGGGGGATTTGAATTTTCCAACATGCCTTAGATACATTAAAATCGATGCAAAAACGAATATTCTCAGTCAGTAAGGCACCAGACAACTTAGAAAACATTATCTAAGAAGATCACAATTTCAGGTCAATGGTTCGATTTGATATTTCAACTTGACTTTTGATTTATATTTGTTTTGACAATGTTTCAATTTGACTGTCATAATTGAAGCGATATTTGATGCAGAAAATGGGTTGTCTTTCCAATTATTGTTAATCACTCATTTTGTATGCAAAGGATTAGTGCCAAATATAGATATTAACCAATTATATTTTCTTCAAGAAACAATGAACCCTCTCTCACATGGTAACAAGTAATATATTGTCAATAAAATATGACAATGTAATAGAGACGTTAATTCATATTTCTAATTCAGGGCTATAGCTTTAAAGCCGACATCGCTTTGGTGTCCAATGTAGATGGTGATTACCGCAAACGATCAAGGTAATTATCTAACATTTAAGTAAAACATATATATATATACAACAACGTCTTGGTTAAAAGCAATTAAAATGTACTTCCAAACCTCCTTGCCTTCGTGACTTCGAAAAACAGCACCTTTCAAAGTTATTGTCTTTTAAGGGGCATCGGGAACGTGTGAATCAATTGAAGATTGATTCTCGAAGATTTAAATTCAATATTTATATATTGAATAAGCTATTGCTTAATGCCATTTTGGGAGTATGGCAGCACAGATATAATGCGAGAATTTGATTTAATCAAAAAAATTTATGTACAAATATCAATAATTGCAAAAGAAGGGACATGAAACTGCCAAGAAAGATGTAAAAACATTAGCAAACTATCACAAAGTTTAATAAACACTACAAATTTATCAAAAAGATTGATTGCTTTAAAAAAAAATTAAAACTCTGTATCCACATTTAAAGTTTTCCCTTACCTCCTTTCCAATTCAAAATGAAATAATCGAATATGCCAATTCGTTTTGAATTTCTGTTGCAATGTTGGTCTTCTTTACAAAAATACAAACACATCAAGTTGGGAGCTTGAAGGGCGAATGAAATTAATAACAAATTTTGAAACAAATCCTTGATGGCTTGATGGATGACTTGATGATACTCAATAACGAGAATAAATCCCTCTCGGTGCTAGAACTGACTTGATGTATTAGGTAGTTATTCTCTGGGTAAACGCATGGGCCTAGTGATAGCGGCAGTAACAACACATTAAAGACGTTGTGTAACGTAGTTGGCGTTGAGAGTACAAATGTTCACAGATTTAGAAGAGAAATCTATTTTTGGAAAGTTTATCAGATCATTTTGCAATACAACCGTATTCCTTCAGTAACATAAAAGGGTGAAAAACATACCAATATTTCAAAATCAAAATTAAGGACATATATTCTCAAATTTGGAAATGTTACATGTATTAATACCATCTTGGTTGCAAATCAGTTTTTGCTTAAGCCTAACCAAACTACTTTATTAAAACTTAAGTGTTTTACACTATTTACGGAGTTAAAGGACTTTCGTCCTCAAGCGGCAAAGACATGCCGGGTATTAAAATTTTAATAATGCTCATGGGAATAACAATTTTTCTATAAATACATTAAAAATAAACAGCGGCAGTCACAACAAATTAAAGACGTTGTGTAACGTAGTTCTGTTAAAACATTAGTACATTGGCAGTGGGAGTACAAATATTCACAGATTTACTAGGAAAAGCTTTCTTTGAAGGTTTATCAAATCATTTTGTAAAACAACCGCATTTCTTCAGTTACATAAAAGGGTGTTTTCCATGAACATTCATAAATATAAAAAGTTTCAAATTCAAAATCAAGGTCATATACTAAATAATGATTGAATCCTGGAAATTTAATACATTTATTAAACTTTTTTACTTATAAAATCAGTTCGTCCTTTTTGTCCACACAATTTAAAATAATTCGCAATCATATTATAAATGCAAAATTTATTCTTTTTCGAATTTGCAAATATAGCATGTATTTCAACATAAGTGTTTTACACTATTTATGGAGTTAAAGGACTCTCTTATATATGTTATATTGGGTTTTAAAGTTTTCATAATGGTCATGGGAATTAGTTTTTCTAAATATAACTTGACTTTTGATTGTTTGACAGAACTACTTTACGCCCATTCATGAATTGCTTACCTGACCTTTTCAAGCTAAATCACAGAGATTAACAATTTCGAGCATACGCATTTAACGTCACATGACAGTAAAACATATCAATTAGAAAATCATGTTGATTTTATGTTTCAGAGGCAAGGCGTCAAGGCTTTGTGACACCACTTAGTGACGTAATTACATTCCTATCTTGCATTGTAACTGATCAATTGCTAGTTCACGTTGGACTTAGTTTCTCTCATTTGTGATAATATTTCACAAATTAATCGAGTTGTTTATTATGTCCGAAATTCTTTTGAGGAATAAATTCCAACAATTACACCAGAACCTTACTAAAGAGAGCGTTAGTAGCAAACTATTTAGATGCGCGCATCTTGAAGGTGTGAGAAAGCTTATGAATGGCGTATGAATTTACAATTTGTTTTTTTTTTACTTTCATCAGAGATCATGATCTTGTGTCTTGTTTTTTTCTTTCGATTTTGCGCACTTAAAAGAACTTGGGTAAGAACAATAATAATTAAATCGTTCCTCGGAATAACGCATTATCTGTCCCTCGTGAATTATTATGTCAAACTCCTAATTTAAGCTAGCAGGGTTTATCACAATAATTAACACGGGACAGATAATCCGTAATTCCTCCCAACTCGTTGATTATTCTTATATTTTGACATGGTCTTGTTGACGTTGTTGACCTCATAACATCAGTCCGCCTCTTAACATAACTGAACAGAACAGAACAGAACAGAACATAAGAAACATTTGCACCTTTGCAGAGGACCCTCTGTCATGCTTCATCTTCGAACGCCACAGGTGATATCTGAATCATGCATACATCACCTTGTCATATTTCTAGAAAAACACTGTGTCTCTACACTCTATTACCCGAGCAAGTGTGTCATATGACTTTTACGACGCGAGTATTGCCCGAGCGAGAGCGAGGGTTATACCTAAATTTGCAAGACTTTCATCAAAGTAATGGCACGCTTTCGAGTGTAATAATTTCTTTATTACTCATTTTATTCCATTTGATTTACGTTAAAATAGTCAGGTGCCTCTACATGATACCGGTAGCAGAGATCTGCTCTAAAGAAAAGGCTCCCAGAAATATATAAATTTGATCAGTGACTTTGATTGTAGATTCCATTGCTTATCCTTACAAAAATGCTGACTTATTCAGATAGAACCTGGTTGTTTATAGAATATATAATCGTCAGAAACCTGTGTTCACACTTCAGTTGATGACTTACATTCATTCATACAATTATGTAAGAAATAAAAACAAACAGCTGCCCGGGTCCAATAAACTACAGCTGCGCACGTCACCCTGAGAAGCATTGACCTTGTGAATGCAACTGTCGACACAGGTGGGAAACAATGACCCCTTGACTTGACAATGCCAAGAGTCTTTTGCAGATGGGAAGATTTAGAAAAGTCAGTAAGACAGAAAATGCGTGGGACTTGTGAGAGTGTAGGAAATGTCAACATTCAAAGTGTTGTCGTTTTCAACAGTCGACATGGATAATAGAGAGTATTTCCTGAATAAACATGTCGGTTATTACCATCCTTAACACCTGAAGTAAAAATGCACTCTCTAGATAGTCATGCACAAATAACAAATTCCGTCTGTAACAATTCCACGATTTAAATAGATTTCATTGATTGTGCGCAAAATACAACAATCGCAGAAAATAAAGCAATGGGCACCAAGCTTTCAATTGGTTTATTATTAAAGACAAAGGTTTAACAGCTTTTCGCCATCATGCTTTACCATGACCTAAAGATGACTTCAAGGTCACCGAAACGGATAATTAATACTATAATACTAAATTTTAACTTAATTCAGTACATGGTTCTTGAAAACAAATTAAAGATCACAGAAAGGTATAAATGAATAAACAGGTATACCACTATAATATATTGATCTTGTACAGGCCAAGGATGTGAAAAGCATCTAGAGATACAACAGAAAAGAAATTCTGACCAAAATAATATAAAGGATTTACTCCTGCATTAACCACCTTACATTTGTTGTTTGATTTTGGACTTTTCAACAGAGTTGACTTTTCCTACTATTTGTTGATTAAATTCCTTACACATTCATGTATTGTGTAACTATAAAATGCAAGTGTGAGAAGTTGATGCAATTAGCAATGGCAATTTGATTTTGGGGTTGTCTTCAATTGAGGTTCAATGGCACCATCAAAAATACTCTTCGTGAAACGAATCATGATATTTCTTCTTTTCTGTGTGGCTAATTGGTAATAACAATGTCATGAGGTATCTTCTACATGTTTTCAATGTTGATAAGCAACATCGTTTCACAAAGCCAGCGAACACACATGACCTCAAGTTGTGATCTTCTTAGATTTGTGTTCTCTCTTGCCTGGTACCATATTTAGTCAGGGATGATAATTGTCTGATATTTCTCTGTTTTAGTGTATTCAGGGCATGTGGCGAATATTTAAGATCCAAAGATTTCAGATCCTAACCTCTGTTCTATATTGCTTGAAATCGAGGGCAAGAAAGAAATGTCCTGATTGGTTGCAATTGAATCTAGTTTTGCGATCAACAAGGCCGTTGTAAAAGTAACATTTGCCAATGACATGTCATAAATTCGAAATATGCCATTTGATTTTGTAGAAACAATTGATAATAAACATGATGATAAATAAAGAAGACCAAATCAGAGAAAATTACCAAAAATAGTTCATTAGTGTTATTTACGTCAGACATATTCGTAGGACATATGCTAATGCATCCTCGGTTACCCAGGATTGTATGTATGCTCCGTTACAGTGAAGAGAAAGGAAGCATATATAAAACCCTGGGAAATCGAGGATGATGCTAATGAGCAAGACCCTTAAAAGTCAAATGCCTAGATCTTTGAAGTCACTCGGACCGCCGAAAGAGGAGTTTTCATTGATTAAAAAACAGGGATACAGTATGAAGTTCCCATTACCCCGGCAAGGAGATTTGGCTGAAGTCTAGCAATTCAGGCCATGTAGAACAGATGTAAGGATCGCAAATCTGAAGGGAGTAACCTCCGTGTTACCAGTTATTATGTTACGGACAGTAATTCTTACGTATATGTTAAAGCATTTACCCTTCATTGGTCTGTTTAAATATACGCCATTGTATACCCCAATACCCATTCACAATTCGTTTCAATAAGACTTCTGTCTTACCATCTCGGGACACGGAGTCGGTGTTAATGCAGTTGACCTTATCAGAAATAGTAAAAACTGTTTCAACTGTCACAGTTCTCAGACGCGGGATAAAGACATCGGTCAAATTAGATTGTTGTCTATTGAAGATCAACATTACCATTGGCGTCACACACAATGTACTTACGTGAAGGAAACCGAGAACAAAGGGAACTCTAATCCGTACATAATCGTAGTCTTTATGGTTTATGCGCTGTTTGAATTCCAAGTCATTTATCACAAAGCTTCAAGGTGTAAAACCCTAACCCAGATAGTATTTTTTAACAATAACTTTCCGGTTTCAATAAACTATAAGACAGCACAGCAGGGATTAGAAAAAACACATTAATATGTTTCTTGGGTTCATTAACTTTTCAATTTAAAGTTTTAAATAAATGCGGAAAGTATAAAGATTTTAAAATCACATAAAAGGTGATTGATGTAACTCTATTTTAGACAAACTCTTGGAAAACATATTATTCCTTTAGGGGCATTTAAATTTCCAACATTAAAATCAGAGATAAAATGACAATTCTTATCCCTGACTCAGTTAGTAAGGCACCAGACAACTGAGAACATGTAATCTGTGAAGAACAATGCAAAGTCATATTTGGAAATTAAATTACAACCTATTATTCTTTCTTCCAGAAACAATAAACCCTCTCCAAGGTGGTAACACGACTTACAATGTGGATAAAATGTGACATCTGTTACACAGTAGTTTCTTCATTTTTAGTATTGCAGAGAATTAACTTTAAGCCGATGTCATTTGGGAAACAACATGAAGATCGGTTTAGATTAACAATTTAGTTGGGTAATAACGCGAATGATTTGGAACCCTGTAACTTATTTGCTTGTCATTGTGTTTCCAGTCGTGTCTAAATTAAAATTTAAGATCATAAGAAATTATGTTATTATGTTCTTTGAAATAAATATTCATATTGATAAGAAAGTATATTGATACACCCATGGGCAAAAGAAACGATATATTATTCCACGAGCAATACATAGGACTGAACCGAAGTTAACTCAACTCCAGATGCCAACTGAACTCAATTTGAAATTTTGAAATTATCTGTTCATCTTTCTGACAGACAAACGTTTCAAGAAATCATCGTTTTCAAATCAACTCAACTAGACGAGATAGGAAAGTCGAAACGGACCTTTTGGTTTGTTTTATGATGTGATGTTTCATAAACGTTCAACTAAATACAAAACATTGTCAATAAAAATAATTTGAAAAAATAAATTCATCACCCCATGTGTTTTAACAAATATAATATATAAATATTAAATATCATGCTCTCATGAATGAAAGATTGTATATCTCTTTAAGAGATATAGCTTCATAACAGACATTCCTTTCTCCGACAGAAATAGTTTGTTTCCTTCTGTTGGTATTGTTTCTTTTGCCGCTCGGTGTATGCACCCTGAGATGGTGGATTCGAGAAAATGCACCTTTCAAAGTTTGTCCTCCTGTTCATCACTACAATAGGCTTCTGAAACATGTGAATCAATTCATTAGAGAGCCATTATAAACATATTTGAAGTTTTCCCTTACCTCCAGTACTTTTCAATTCAAAATGAAATAATTGAATTTGCCAATTTGGTTATGAATTTCTGTTGCAATGTTGCCCGTTTTAAGGAACGTACAAACACAAGTTAGGGGCTCTGCCCGAGGGTAAATGAAATTAATTACAAATTTGGATACAAATCCTTATGGATGATACTCAACAACGAGTATAAATCTCTCTCGGCGCTCTAACTGACTTGATGTATTAGGTAATCATTCTTTATGTAAACGCATGGGCCAAGTGATAGCGGCAGTAACAACAAAGACGTTCCATTTACAATTGGTATAAATCCTAATAACGGATCGGTGGTTGGTTATTTCAGATGTCAGCCACGAATGAAGTGGAGTCGGACTATTGATAACGAATCCAACATCGCAGCTATCACTCCTTGTAAATCTCTGTATAGAAGGGTGGTAATATACATTAATTACATATTAATATACATTGTATACAGTAAGATATTGGGTATTGTTAAATTCCTGTGCATTTCTTTTATACAGTGTGCTTGCTCAAGAAGCTCAAAAATGTGAGTTTCCCCTGCCTTCTTCACACTTACCTGGAATCGGAACAGATAGGTATCAAGCAGAATCAACAGGAATCTATACATATGGGGTGATTCTTGCTCGTGTTTGATATATAAGTTCCTAATGCAGATAATCATAAGAATAAGTAAAATACTGTTTGAAAAGTGACAGACTATTTAGAATAATGTTTGTTTAATGTTTAACAATGTTTAACAAAAACTGTTTTAATTCAATTTTTCAAGATTTGGATTAACAAATCGTCCTTTTTATATCAAATTAGTAATTCACTTACATCATGACACATAATTTTGTATGTATAATTCTTTAGTTATTTCTATAAGGTATAATCACGTTTATGAAGGATGAACATGTCAAATCAAATCTTCAACATTCAGAAAAGCGTAATATGATAAGAAAGTTTTATGTATTCAACTATAATGTTCAATGAAATGTATGTGTACGATATCCATTCTCTTTTATTGCAATCTTAGGAAAATCACATCTATGTTTTAATCAATATCGTTTAGTTAATGTAGATAATTAATATTCACAGAAGCTTAACGAGAATAATTTACCATCATCAAAGTTACAATATATGTATTGTTGAATCGAGGTCGTCTCTCGGTCAAACGGATGTAGGTCTCTTTGTAATGGGTTTTGTGTTTTCAATCTATTCTGCCATTTCAATCTATTTTCCATCAGACAAAGTATTTCTACTATTTGCTTGATGAATAGGTTGATGTTTTTCATTGTAAGAATAACCCTTCAATAATTAGTTTTTCGTTTTATCCTCATTTTTGTAATAAGGAGGGGAATGAGTTTTTCTCTTTTGGAGAATTATAAATGAGTTTTGAAACAACAACAGTCATTAATTTTTTTTACTCGAAACTCAATTAAATGACATTTGCGATACTCATTTGATTTTGAGTAGGGCAAACTGACCTAAGCTCGGACACCACCCAAAGTCGCCCAAACTTCGGACACTTTCAAGTTACAGCTGACACACAAATAAAGCAAAGTGTAACACTCCGTTGGTTTCGAAATATTTCTGTTCAATATCGGACAATACTTGATTCTTTTGAGAAATATCTGACTATCAGATATATTTTAAAAACGAAATTTAACGAGTGGTACAAATACCGGTTTCACGAAATAAATCCACGAAATATTTGTGTGAATGTAAATTTTGAGTGACAATTCAGGGAACGAAGGAAGCGATTATAGTGTTTCAAATAAATGCACGTACATGAAGAAACAATTAGGTAGTCAATTAAATTTGTATTTAGTACTATAAAATTTATTCTTTGGTTTAGAATTGCGATTTTGATAACATGTCAAAATGACCTTAGTTCGGACAGGTTTGACCATGGTTCGGACACAAGTAGACCAAAGTTCGGACACAAATCAACCAAGGTTCGGACACTTCCGGCTACTGAACAAAATGGCGGGAACATTTTTTAGTTTTACGCGGGAGTTTCATAATGGACAGTAAAACAACAAAATAACATTGTTTTGCATGGTACAGTGCTCTAATTATATGGCGCCATTATATGCGATGCGCCTATGACGTCATATATGCAAAGTGACGTCATACAGGCCGCATCTCTGGTAACCAGTCGGTCAGACAGGTAAAAGCCGCGTTAGAAACATATCGGTACACCTACAGAATACCGGATACATCCAGCTCTATTGTAGTCACGTGACATTCCTATATATAGAGAAGCACGCGCAATTTTAGAAGAAAATTAAGGTCATTTTCGTGTTTCTCATGAAAAGTTCAATTTTAAACTTCGTCTGTAGGACGAAGTTTTAAACACGATTTTTAATAAAACCGTAAAAGATCAATCCATTCGTCTGCAATCAAGGGGAAATCCTGATGATTTTCCCTTTTTTTGATTGGTCAATTCATACAGCACGCGTCGAATGTTCCAAATAAGGAAGATGCAATTTGGGATTTCACTTGCCTGAAACGGTATTTTGTTCTCAGTTGAAGTTCATTGTTGTTTATTCTAAATTAATGCTGCTGAATTGTTGTTTACGTAATATTATGATGTGTAAATGTTTGAAATTACGACTGAATGTTAATATCTAATTAAATTTGATTTTGATTGCCTTCAACCAAAGAATGACTGAACTTGACAGCGTTAGTGATCGAGCGTCCACTGTTTACGTTTGAAAAAATATCCACTTTAAATGTTCAAAAGCATCATCAACGTAAGGTTTACCTTTTCATTGTGAATAATATCATGTCTTATATTTATGTCATTATTATTTTGTGTTCAACACTCGAAAACAATTCATGGGAATTTCCGACCTGGTAAGTTATAACACTGTAATTTTTTCCTACTCGAGAAGGTAAGTTCGTGTTTTGATTCAATCTTTCAGTAAATTTAACAAACGTTAAATGTTCATATCATCAATGACACTTACCTTGAAGTATTGTTTTTATTTAAAAATCTTGGTATAGTATTTTCTGAAACCCCGGAAAAGTCTCAACAACCTGGGATATTCGCAAGTCAACATTATGTAAATAAACAGAAAATAGGCCGATTTCGTACATAAAATGACTGTCAATATACATTAAAAGTGTATCTAAACCCTAATGCAGTTACTAAGAAGGGGTCTAAGGGTTAAATAAGATGATCGAAATGTATCCAAGGGTTAATTACAAACTCAGTTTGCACTGCGACCTGTCAATCATGCAAAAACGGGAAACCCCGATGTCGGGAAAACGCCTCGGTTTACTTTTCGAAGAACATAGCAATATTTCTTGAAAATCATGACTGTGACGACCCCTGTAAACTAAATCTAACCACAAGGTATAACTAAGCGTGCGTCCTAGGGTTAAATAAGATCGTCGACTGGTTCCCAAGGGCTAAAAAAAGAACTGTGACAAAGTCACCCAACAATCAAAATAGCGTCAGTTTCTAACAAGTCTCGCTTCGAGGTTAATATGTCAAATGCGCATGTCCGGTAAGGTAAAATTTTGCGTGCTTACAAACATGGCGGAATGTATCCGGTATTCTGTAGTCTTTCCAACATGTCAAGTCCCTCCAAAGAAAACAGGCTAATGAAAGCTGTTCAAGTTGTTCAACAAGGTTTGCTGTCCATACGCAAAGCTGCCAAGGTGTATAACGTTGCAAAATTTACAATTTCTGATCGGGTCACAGGCAGGATAAATATGTATGCAAAAAACGGGGTACAACCTCAACTCACGAACAATGAAGAGAGGAAGTTGATTGACATGGCCGCCAACAGGGCACTGTATGGAGTTGGATTTTCGAAAAATACTTTTTTAAGGCATGTAGGTTTATATGCCTTAGAACTCAACCTACTTTCTCAGCCAATCAGACGGTCGTATTTTCCTGACAAAATAGACTCTTAATGATTAAGAACTCAACGCTAAAACGCTCTTCATGACACGCCCTCTCTGTGCCTGATTGGTCAAAAACAAATGACAACAATGTTTTACAACTTTTTATTGACATGTGCCCCCACGTGACTCGAAGTAAACACGACCTCGACACTACGCTACACAGGCGGTATAAAGATACTGGCAAATGAGTTTCGAAATATTTTGCATGCAGCATGCATTTGTTAGTTAGCATAATAAGTGTACACTTTGTTCCAGCCTTATTAAAGTCGTTTTACAAACAAAAACGTTCAGTCTTTTAACGAACTAAAACCCAAAAAAGGCGACTTTAGTTTTATTATAAAGTTATGAATTAATTATATTCTATTTTTCTGTTATCTAAACACAAAGCATCATAACTAAATAGATATGTCCTTCCATCTGCATTAAATTATGAAACAACAATGTTAATTTTAATGACTCGCACATTCCACAATTTGATTTAGACAACGGTTTCTACATGGTTAAAATAACCTATTTCCGAATACAATGAACGGAGGAAAATGAGCTCACCTCAAAGTCAGACGGAAGATTATCTCTAGTTTTACCATAACAAATGTTACGATCAAATAGGCTACGTTTTTCGAAAAGTGAGAGTTCATCAAAACACTTCCATACAGCTTGGCGACATCGCGTCATATGAAACGATTACGTAGGAAATCACGGAAACAGTGACGTCATTTAACCTGTCAATCAAAAGTAGGTGGAGTTCTAAGTCAGTTAGAACCTATGAAGAGAAATCTTCGTGATTAAGAAGGGGCTCGCTCGCTACGCTCGCTCCGCCCCTTCTTAATCACGAAGATTTCTCTTCATAGGTTCTAACTATTACAAAGAAAATGGGAAACCATTTAAAAGAGATGTACCAACAGAGAAATGGTGGAGAAATCTGAAAAAAAGGCATGGGGACATTTCTTTGAGAAAACCCGAAGCCACCTCAATACTGCGGCACAACAGTATGACTAAACACAGAATTTCTAACTACTTTTCTGTCCTTGGAAAGGAATTGCAATAGCTCGGCATTTTTGAAAAACCAGAATGCATCTGGAATATGGATGAGACCTACCTATCACTGTCGACCGAGCCAGATAAGATTGTTGCAAGGTATGTTATGCTTTTACAGTTTTCCCCTTGTATACATCTGATGTATTATTTTAAGTGTTCTATTTTTTCTTTTATACTAAGGTTTGGTTAAAGTAATGCATAAAACCTCTAATAATGATATAGAGTACATGAACATACACATACGTTTTGCATATATAGTGCTATCGAGTGAAGCTATACGCACCTATAAGATTAAAATGATCAATGATATCAGTGAGATACTATGTCCGTGAAAAAAACGTGTGTCATTATGAAATGCTTAATATTGGTTGAATATGTGAGAGTGCGTATCTTTACCCTCTGCATATTTTTGTCCGACAAGAATGTAACCTGTTATTACTATCGTTAACGATTATAGCGTCTTATTGCTTTTGTATTTTTTAAGGAAAGGGGCGAAATATCTCCACTCCAAGAGAACATAACGTTGGTTGTGTGTGGCAATGCGGCCCGCATCTCGTCATTTAGTTCATGGACCCGCATCTCGTCATCAAGGGAAAAATAAGGGCAGCTCTCAAGTCATGGGACACAGACCACGCTCCCACTGGGACTCGGCTGAGTGTATCCCTTACAGGATGGATGAAACAGGTGAGATGCAACAGCTGAATTTTTTCTAATTATTCAAACACACACTTTTATTGCGTGATTTTGTGAACTCATAAGTCAAGGCGTCATTTATTTAACAATGTTTTTACAGTTTTCTTTGTCATTTGAGCATGCTTTCGAGGGTGGATATGTGTGCTTTATAAATATGCACTAGTCTTTTATTATTATTATTATTTTAAAAAGAAGATATTTACATCAGTTTGCATAGGCGTATATTTTACACTTACAGTAATGTTTGCGTATATATAATTAAGAAGGTATAACTCATGAAAGTTTTATTTTGATGTAAATTTATCAATTAACAATGTCAATTTATCTTTTGTTTTAGGGACTATCACTTATGTGGTTCAAGGAAGTTTTATCTTTCAAGTATTGGACCTGCAAGAACACAGGTGCTAATCTTCGATGGACACGACTCTCATCATCATGTTGAGTTAATCCATGAAGCGAGACAAAATGGCATAACTTTGATTGAAATTCCCTCGCAATGTTCTCATTGGTTACAGCCTCTTGACCGGTATGTAAAATTATTTAGATCAATGCAGGAAATTTTCACCAATATCTTTCATGCAGAAAAAAATTAAGATAAATTTAACACGAAATAAATTTACACCGGTGTTATCTTATTTTTTTTATTACGTCTATGCTGCATCTAAATTGATTATGTTTTTGCATTTGCAGCACTGTGATTGGGTCTTTTAAGTCTACATGGAAGACGGCTGTACACAGCTATACAGCTCTGACTGCATGTACTGTCACCCATGGGAACTTCTTCCACCTCTTCAGACAAACGTGGTTGCGTCTCCAGGCAGACAGACATCTCCTAGTCTCTGGGTTCAGAGCTACGGGAATCTACCCGTTTGACCCACGAGCCATTCCTGAACAGGCCTTCCTACTTTCCACCGTTAACTGTTCAGCTTCAGTTCCAGGTATATGGTCATCTAAATGTTCTTTAAACAACATTATATTCAATTGGTAATGATAATTATAATGATAGTGTCGACAAGGTACATTTATATATTTTCATCACGATTACTATACGACAATGCTCATGTTGTTAAAACTGACCAATAATTGACACTATTATATTAATATCTTAATGTTATAAACATGAATCATTGATGTATATAGCCTATATGTTTATGTAAATACAGATGTGACATCAGAAACGGGAGACGATGATGATGACCTAAGGCTGGTGATGGATTTGATCCTTGGAGGAGAAGCCGGTGTGACCCAGTCTGACATGGGGGGAATGGACCTTGAACTGGAAGTGGACCCGGACCTGGACCTGGACCTGGACCTGAGGGAAGGAGAGGTGCTACCTGCTGGGAGTACGGTGCAGGATCTGGGCGTGTCTCTGCTGCCCAACGGTGACCTCGTGTACAACAGCCCCCCTATGGACCTGGAGCCCGAGGAGGAGGATGAGAGCACGGACCAGCTCACGGAGATACAGATCGAAATGCAGGAAGAACCCCTTCCCAGACATGAGGTAAAGTATGTATAAATAACATTCGAAATACAATGTACATGCATGTTAGTGTTGACAATAGTTGCCTGACTCGGAGTGTGTGGGTTCGAATAGTGCAAATGACAGGGCCCGAATAAATGTCATAGAATGTTACTGTTGCACATTGTTGTAATGTGTGTTGTATCGCACATGTGTGTTATCCTAAAAATTACAATTTATAGTTACAATATATATAAAACTGTCAACCAAATCTGACTACCAATCCATTGAGTAAGGAATTCATGAGGACCATAATGTCTCAAACGGCTCTTAATTGTCATTAATTATAGACGATGTAAAACGAAAGGGTAGGCTATGCTCTAAATTTTCTAAATTATTTTTCAGGTGCCACATCTTGATGCTATCAATTACCTTCCACCACAGAAGAAGAAGAAGTCGGAGTTTTTTTTATTATTTCATCAGACGCAGCATTCCGGGCTAAAGTCGAAGCTGCCGCTGTCAGAGAAGAAAGAGAGAGAAAAAAGGCTGAAAGCATGAAGAAGAGACAAGAAAAAACCCAGATAAAATGAAATGATTGATTAAATATTTGTCTTAAAAACCCACTTGTCTCTCTTGTTTTGTTTGGCTCAATGTAACAAAGAAAACCAAGTTATCTAAATGTGTTACAGATGAACAATGTGTATCTTCTACTCCCACTATATCTATTAGGATTAATAACTTCAATGTGATATACTGTAGTTTTTACTAAGCATTATCGTATTTTATAACATATGAAAAGAGTTACAATTGAAGAATAAATACACATGTAGAACATTGTTGCGATGAAGAGTGCGTTAGCACACCACTCCCGGTCCCCACTCCCCTTAGAAGTTTGATTATGTCTGAACGTGGTTAGAGTACCGTAAATCATTGAATTGCTATTACATTAATTTCTTGAACCATTACCTGCATATATGCTTTGATTGTTTTACTGTTCGAAATTTCTAAAAGGGGCTGTCGTTTTTTTTCAAATTTCCAATTTATAATGATAATTTATTTCGAATTACAAAACACGATTCCCATCCATGGCTTTACTGAGCCATTTACAGTCACTCATTTTAAACCTGATTTTCCCAAGAGAGATGGGTGTTTTAATGTTGTGAAATTATTTTTCAAATACATTTTATCAACTTATTTGAGCTAAAAACGTGCTACCGCCGCTTTAAACTGTTGTTTGAGTTTATTGTAATAAATGCAACAGTTAAAAAAGATAAATCTATTTGAACCACAAACGCTAAAATATGAAGCGCATCAGTAAGGCGGGATACACACGGCTGTACACTGATTATGATTTACCGTATTTCCTTAAGTACACGCCTGCCTTGAATAGACACCTGCCTCGAATAGACGCCCTTGCACAAGGCTTTCTGAAAACAATACACGCCTGCCTTGATTAAACGCTGGTTAAACCGAATTAAAATTTTATAATCGCTGCTTCCTATCGTAGTCGTATATTAAAATCACAATGACAGCCTGCTCAGACTCATTGATCATTCGATGTAGTTACGATAGGTTTACGGTGCTCTGAAAGTTGTTTTTAACATATGCATGTGTATTACATTGTAAGCAAGTAGTAACCAAATGATAACGTAACAACGCCCATGGTAAAGGTGAATTTTTTTCTCAATAAATAGAAAACGTGAGCTATTCTTATCGTTCAGAGCTCTTACAGGCGACACAAACAGGGTCTTACCTGCATCAGAATAGCTGTAATTAATTATCTTTCTTACCATTTACTTTCCTAAACTACTAAAAGAATAGTCTAGGCTGAAACTAATATCTAACTTCAGTCTATCTGTCACCCTTTCTGTGTCCATGCAGGGTTGGTAACGGAGTGTCCGAACTTCGGGCGACCCTGTCCGAACCATGGTCAAAACTGTCCGAACCTTGGGCGAATTGGTATACTCGCCTAAAACTGCTAAATTATATATTTATTCATATAATTAACGAATATAGTGTTTGGTATTTTGAACAATAATCCCATTCTCGACTTTCACCACTTATTGTTGGCTGTTAAAGAGTCAAATATTGAAAATACAACGAGCGAAAGTATTTAGATCGGAACACTGTCCGAACCTCGGTCAGTTTGCCCTATATCATTCACTTTCGCTCGGTGTTAAAAATTTCAATATGTTATCTTTAAGTATCTTTTCAATAGGATGACAAGCCAGATGGATCAATATGTGAGACTTACAAGTGCACCAGTAAGTGGTATGTGTATTAGAGCCGTCATACAGTAATGATAGGTCAACAAAGTCCAAGAAGGTACATTATGCAGAAACATCTTATACCAACATAATTTCAATATTAAGCATTCGGTTTAAATTTTAAATTTACTCACTATCAATCCAGTATAACATGTCTCTGATTTTCAAACACAGTAGATTTATCTCCTTATTACAGCACCCCATGTGTATTTGAACAGTTAGAAAATATTAAATATTACATTCTTTGCGAAAGTGGTTTAGAAAGGTAGATATCATATATTAAATATGATTTGACAACGGTAATTGATTACTAACCTACTAGCCTCTGATTGAATTTGATTATATATATGGCATTGTTTTTATTTGATTTCTGAAAAAAAATATTCCTTGCAAATATAATTTCTCCAAATGTGAATCCTGTACTGTAATGGATTATTTGTAAACAAATCGACTTATCAAATCTCATATATATTATTTCATGTCTGAAAATCCAGTTATTCTTCCTAAATGGAAATCTTGTATGTGTCTAATGCTGACAATGATGAATGTTAAGACCAATATTTCCAGTTTTCCAAAAGGTCAAAACATATTTAATATATATTTAATATTATATATATCTGATCTCAAGTACAACCATGTTTCGAAAAAATGGTCTTTTAGGACATCTAGAGTGGTTGCTGAGAAACATTAGATAACCATAATCTTGCACAATTTCATACGATTATGTGAGTTTTGCATTTGATACCAATTTCAAGAGTGTTTCATTGTTAATATCATTGTAGGAATTTCTCCAAATGTGAATCCTGTTCTGTAATGGAATTTTTGTAAGCAAGTCTACTTATAATTTATATACTCATGTTTATTATTTCATTCCTGAAAAATCCAATTATTCTTCTTCCTAAATGTAAATCATGAGAGTGTCTGACGCTGACAATGATGAATGTTAAGATCAATATTTCCAGTTTTTCAAAGGTCAAACATGATTAATAACATATATCTGTTCTCGAGTATGGCAATATTTCGAAAAAATAGTCTTAAATTACACCATTTCTAGAATTTAGAATGGCTTCTGAGAGACGTTGTGTTTGACACGATAATCTTGCACAATAGCATTTACAGCTGCATACCGAAAGTTTGTTCACCTACTTGTGTATTACAGTGCAAATATCATGTAATTAAGCATGTCGTTGAGGCATCGTAACAACGCAAAAACTAAACGATCACTTTGCTCTTTTGCATTATAACAAGACAGTTGAGTGTTCCATGACATAATCTGAATTTATACCTCATAGTTAACGGTTACAGTTTTTGCAGCTCTTTGAAGTGACAAGAGATCAATCTTTTTAAAACCAGAGTTTTTATTTTCGTCTGTGAAATGTTCAGTAAGTGCTCAACTGGGTTAAACATACATCATATATTTTCTCTTATACTCATTCAATATTCTGATTAAGTCGATATGAACACTTTTATTCGAAATATAAAGAAATTTGAATTTTCAAATTTTGACAGCTTCTGTTTATTTCATTATGCCTAATTTCAGAAACATGCACTACTGACGTGACGATCACAGGATACGTTTGAGAATGATTATGTTACTCATGAACGTAAAGTGAACACACTCTCAGTTGCGTCTAATGCCTATTTCAAGTTTGTATCTCTTTTTTTCATCCGGTTAATATCATTGTAGGAAGGAATGTCGCTTTGGTTATGAATTGAGGTGAAACCTGTGAGAGTTGGCTGGAACTCACAAACCATGGGTGGTAATTATAAGTGCACTTTATTTAAAGGTAATATAAACAACTTTACTGCATGTAGAACATTTCTCAAGCAAAACTGGTGCAAAAGTAAGAATCTAACCTGCGCCTGATGTCGAAGGTCGGCCATCATGTTCTGTGATATGTAAAGAAAATAATCTATTTAACGATTAAGACAGGTTTGTGTTTGTGTTTGTAAATTACACTGTTTGTAGTATATCTGTCTTTCATGAATGATTAGAGTATGTGTTGATACATCGATACATTTTGGACCATGATTTGAATGACTTAATTTGTGATTTTACTTTGTTGATCACTAAAAATGATAAAAAGATAATCCTTCCAATTACTAATAACAAACATTGTAAGATTCTTCATTTCTCTAAAACATCATACAGTGGTATATTAACGATTTTACAAAGAGAAATTAAAAATACATAGCATAACATAAATGTGCAAATTCATTTAACAAAATATGACACATCCTTTCAACAAACGAACTATATTTTAGACATCTCGTTCGTCTAAGAGGATAATTGATTCCACAAAATTATTATAACGTCTTTTCACTTTTTAGGCGCTGCAGCACATATTTGCATATTATTTGTCCATTTAGTATTAAATCTTATTCAACATGTTCGATTTGTAGGTCTCATGCGAATTTAAGAGTTCAAACAGCAAGATGTTTGACCATCCAATCATTGTACCACATTTAAGACTCTACTCTGAATGTTTAAGTATTGCTACATCAGTCAGATCACTTCGACTTCCTTTTACTGTGATCTCTTAAAAATGGGCGGTCGATGGAAAATGGACTCGAATGGCCTAATCGAACCATGTTCATTCGTTTTAGAAATCTTTTTATTGATTCAGGAAAATTATTTAGACGTGTACGAAGTTGCCCATGTTACATCTTAAAAAAAAACAACATTTATCATGTCATGATGTAACTTGAAATTTTGAGGGTTTTTGGAGGTTTTGGGGGTTCATATTTAGATTATTAGATTTTAATGTTGTATTTAATTACATACAATGTTAGGAAAACAATTTCGGTATGAATCTGATTAAATAACTCTATTTAATGTATTAAATCTGTTTCTCTGCATTTTCAGACAACTTTACTAAGTTTTGTGCAGTTAGCAAAATCTAGCAACAGCTACCGTTAAAAATGGGCATGTCTACCATGGGGTTAGCCCCGATTTTCCAGTGATTCCTTCATAATTTCATTAATTGTTTCATGCCCCTTGAGTTCTTTTCATGTGATATGTTATATCTGTTTTATAGAACTGTAAATGCAGTAAGGTTTAAGTGTAAGGCCACATTTGCTCAATTTCTCCCTGCAATAAAACTAAACACTGTAATGTAAGTGATGTACTCTTGAAACCGGTGTTAAACCCAAAATCATCTCACATAACATATTTGACTATTTATTTCTTTATGCAGTTTACTTTTTCAACATGATATGACATCTCTTTTGATTAACATGTATTCATGTGCTATACACTGCAATTGTTCTTATGAGAATACAATGCAATTAACAATGAAAGTTTAGAGATGTCCTGAATTGAATTTCCATATAAGAGACTATACGTGAGACGAATCATGAAATTTCTTCTTCTGTATGTGGATCTTTGGCAATAAGAGGATCATGATCATGTTTCAATGTCAATAAGCAACATCGTTTCACAATGCCAAGGAAACATGTTGCAATTTACTTTACTAGCTAAAATTTCATCTGCATGTTAGGCTGTCATGTATTCAACAATACCTTAACACCTGTCATATATGTTTGTCGTCTCATAGAAATTATGATCAAAGATCATATGACAATTATTTCATGTTGTCAAGACGCAAGTGTACAGAAACTGTTTGAGACCCCTGTATCTTTTGACAACAGTCAGGCGTGTGTGTATCAAAGGTTAATTGAATGTCACTAACACCATTCAGTAAGATGAAAGATGATGACAAGTTCCTCTCTATGACACCTGATCTCCAAGCGACCGTTTTATCTGACAGGAGTATAGTATATGTATACTCTGATAGCGGGACCACTGTCTCTACTTACATCAGTTAGACGTGTGTGTATCAAAGGTTAATTGAATGTCACTAACACCATTCAGTAAGATGAAAGATGATGACAAGTTCCTTTCTATGACACCTGATCACCAAGCGACCGTTTTATCTGACAGGAGTATAGTATATGTATACTCTAATAACGGGACCACTGTCTCTACTTACATCAGTTAGACGTGTGTGTACCAAAGGTTAATTGAATGTATTCTACGCCACTGTGTAGTATGATGGATGATGACAATGTATTTCCTTTGACTCCGTGCTGTTCTTTGTTCAGACAGACAGACGATGTTTTGCGGGGAATCATGATCTTGTTACAAACGATAGATGTGAGACATTAGTCATTCCTTTAACCATATTTGTATGTCATTTTTTACCTACTGAATTATTCACTACGGTCCAGTTTAATTGTTCTCTTTATTTCATCAAACATGTATATTCAAATGCATTTGTTATCTCTTCTTCTATTTGATTATATATTTATTCTTATCACAACAACATATTTGATCATATATATAAATAAGGTATTTATCTACTTCATTGTGTATTAAACATGTATGTATAATAAACAGGATTGTCCCTCGAATCTTATTTCCACAAAAAGTCCATTTTAGGCGTATCATTGTTACAAATAGCAGCAACATTACAAAGATGGAGTATTTTGAAACCTGTCAATTCTTATCAACCTCTCGACCGTGAAAAATATTGCTAGTGGCCTCATCCGATGACTCTCACACAGACCATGTATTTTGTTATATATACGCAACTCTGATTAACGAAAATGAAGTGATCTAATTTTTTCAACATATGTATATGTATGTAGTAGGCTTTATTTAAATTATACCACTTTATATTAATATAGTTTAGTCTGTATCAAATCTGTTCCATTTAGATAGTAACAGGCATGGAGCATTTTAAAACATGTCAGACAGGTTCAAGAAAGAATGTATTGAAGAGAAGCTGAACATTCTCAGTAACAAAGTAAAAGCTCAAAACTCTTATCAACATGTCGATACAAGCTTGTAAAAAAAGATAGTTGCATGCAGATATTAAGATAGTAACATTCATAGCTTTACAAATTTGGAATCTTAAAATGCAAATACTACTAATCGTCACGTCATGACAACGTCCAAGAATCGATACTGGTGAAGATAGTCTCTTATCAAATAGAATGTAAGAAAAAATACTTTTACATACAAAACAGTTCAAAGCTGGTGCTTCATTTTCCATTGACTGATAGACTTCGGAAACTATCTATGGTGAATAAATCTACTGTAAATGTGATCGTCTTCAACTTATAACTAAGTTTATAAATAAAAGATGTTGAAGCTAACACCAAGGTCGTGACACAGACGAGTGATAGAAGACAAATTTTCTCCTTGGTGAGCTATAAACCAGAGAATGATGTTTGATTTGCAAAATAGCACGCCGCCCACTGTCTGTGAGAGACTTGACTTCACTCACATGGGACGAATTTAAACAGATTTGATGTCTGTGAAAGTTCATTTCAGATGTTAAGATACAGCACAGATCTCATACGACAATTCAAGATGAATACGGGGTATTACTTGATTTCAGTCTTCAGTGATGCAACTGTTTTAAAGTTAAAAGAGTAACACGTTAATGATTATTCATGTTTACACATTTCAAGATGACAATAATTATTTTAAATCCTGTGTAAATATAATACTCAGTATGCCTGAAAACAGAACACGTTCATTATTCCTTATTATTATTGCTTATTTTCTTATCAACATGAACTTTTTAAATCGAGGACATAATAAGATATTTTCTTAATTTCTTAATTTCATTCTTTTGCATTAAATTGCATCAATGAAGAAAATTAAATTCAAAACAATGTTAACACATTTGGTAAGGACTAACGAATTAATTCAAACATTTTCTGTAGTGAATACAATTTAAAGGAAATCTACAAGTCAGGTGGAATTATAGAGTAGAGGTAATGAGTATCTGTGATTGTCAAAATGAAAAAGAACCCAAACACGTCTGGTGAGGATAAAATAATTAATTTAAACTGTGTAGTGAAGACTAACAAATCAGAAGACAAATCGAACTATCCAGTCCACTTATAATGAGACACACGCATGAACTTTGATGTGATCTTCTTACCTGGTGTCTTACTGACTGAGTTGATGATGAGGGATGATAATTTTTCTCTCTGATTTTACTGTATTTAAGACACGTTGGAAATTTAATCATCCCCAAATTAATGAGATGTGTTTCAAGGAGTCTTAGTCTCAGAACAGAATCACATCAATCACCTTTTCTCTGGTTATATATGTTATGTCTTACACATGTGTCTAAAAGTTTAAATTGAAAAGTTTATGAATCTAGGAAAGTTTTCAGTATTTTTCTAAAATCGGAAATTTACTCCCTGCTGAATTGTCTAGTGAAACTTGTAAACTGGTCAAAGGTATATGTCTTGGTTGAGGTTTTAGACATTGAAAATTTGGGATAAATGATATGGATTTCTAACAG
The DNA here is from genome assembly GCA_936450465.1 of Gibbula magus. NCBI lineage: Eukaryota > Metazoa > Mollusca > Gastropoda > Trochida > Trochidae > Gibbula > Gibbula magus. The sequence continues at coordinate 43,293,103 of OW388298.1, forward strand.
TGATTACACACATCGACTGTGATCATTTTGGATTATATCTACCTTTGTTCTCGTTTCCCTTATCTTAAATACATTATATATGTGATGCACATAACAACAGACAACAATCTACTTGTCTCTGTCTGTATTCATAATTAAGTTAACCAATTATTCTGCTTATTTGAGGAAGGGATATTTAACAACTTACGTATATATTTTTCAATAAGAGAGACTTTTGACAATGTTTATATTTTGATCAACAAACCTTGTGTCAATTAATTAAGTTCATCAAACTAAACCGTGACTTGGTGGGAAAAAGGGAAAAGGGAATACATTTTCAAAATTGTATTATTTTTATTGAACTTTGAAATATATTTTCAGTATGCAGTGAGAAATACTTAAATCATTCAGTTAATATCCAATATGTGATATAACTATTGTTGATATTCTACAAAACAAAACATATAAAACATGGAGCTATTTAAAAGTTGTATCACTATCACTTCAGTGTTTACACCTCAATATCTCAAACTAATTGACGAAGTCTGTTTTTTCTTACAAAGAATGAACGATGTCCAAAAGCATCATATTCGCACCTATAGCCAGATAAACCTGTAGATCAAAAACCTCTTTTTGAATGCAGTTATTAACCACTATAATGTAACGTCTTTTCATTGCATAAAATACCTTTTCTACGGAAGTCATGGGATGGTAAATTGATTCAAACAGACACTATTTAATATGTTTACTGACTTATGGAATATAGACTGTCATTGCATATACGTTTTGAAAAGGTCACGAGTGATAAACGTGGAAAGGTAGAAGACAGAAAGTTAACATGACGTATCATGTCATTTATTAATGTAAACAGATTCCACATTGCCCACACATTCCGTAACAGTTTTGGTCACCGTAATTATTTCCTCCAAATGTACAATAGTCCCTATTAGGAGGTGTAAATACGTGAAGGCGCCCTTTCTCAAATTAAATACTATATAAACTTATCAATACTAAGCAATATTTGAAAAGGAATACTTAAGATGAATGTGTGTTCACGTAGTTGATACATAACATATGAGGATGAGTTGATTGTCAACAAGATTGAATATTTGAAAAAACAGGATACTTAACGACTTTACATGTAATGATAACATTTTTTAAAACGTACAATTTGGTATCCATTGAGCGAAAGTATGAGTGTAAGTACTGTTTCAAATGTCTGTTACTTTGAAGGTAATAGCTACATTATATGGCAGTTCCCTTCAAGATAAATATACTTTCAGTTTCATTCTGTCAATGGAATGGTTCCTTACATAATTGTACCTCATAGCATGTACTTTTAATGTAAATCAAAACATGATATATTGTCAGACCGGCACTTCTTATGTCATGTAGAGCAATGATGATATAAGTCTCTGAAGGTATTTTTTATTTACAAATACATCAATATATGATCGAGATTGGCAATAACTAAAGCAGGTTTCTGGATTATATTACATATATTATATTATTGCCAATAATAATCATGTACAATAAACGCTAAAAGCCAACACAAAAAGCCACCCTTGGTCGATGTTTTGAACTCAGACACGTTTACTTTCAATTGTGAACGCTGATGTGTAGAGGTGAGTCTGAAGAACAAGGTTCCAGAACAATGGAGGAAATCTTCAGGAAGAGTTTATAGCTTGAAGTCCATTCTGCATTACATCCTCTATAAGACATGGGCTATCAATACTACTGTTTGTGATCCTTATTAGAAATTGCCCTCCTTCTATACTACTAATAGCATTCCTCTCACAGGACACCCTATCTTCAGGAAGAGTTGTAAAACATGAAGTATCATATTACATTCTCTATACATAATTGGCAAGTAATACGATATGTTTGTCATCAGAATTATATTTCACCCTCTATTCTACTTTTATTAACCCTCTCACGGGACATCAATTAGCAATACGTTTCAATAAGACTTCTGTCTTACCATCTCGGGACACTCAGTCGGTGTTTATGCAGTTGACCTTATCAGAAAAATTACAATGACAATACTTTATTACCCCGAGGGGAATTCTTTTTACAAAAAACTGTTTCAACTTTCACAGTCCTCAGACGCGAGATAAAAACATTGGTCTAATTAGATTGTTGTCTATTGAAGATCAACATTACCATGTGCATCACACAATGTAATTAAGTTGAGAAAACCAAGAACAAAGGGAACTCTAATCCGTAATGATCGTAGTCTTTATGGTTAACGTGCTAGTTGAATTCCAAGTCATTTATTTCAAATTATATTCATGGTATAAAACCAAAACGCAAATAAGTTCTCTTAACAAAGGTCGTCCACAGTTAAATAAACTGCAAGACTCAGAATACAGATTTTAGAAAAATACTGAAGTGTTTCTTGGTTTCACTAGATTTTCAATTTAAAGTTTAAATAATGGATAATAGATTTGTTTAAAGTCAGATCAGACCTTATAAGAAAAAAGTAAAAACTGTTTCAACTGTGACAATCCTCAGACGTTGGATAAAGACTTTGGTCAAAGTAGATTGTTGTCTATTGAACCTCGATATGTGCGTCACACACAATGTACTTTGTGAAGGAATCTGACAGCAAAGGGACTTCTAATCCATAAATGATCATAGTCTTTATGGTTTATGTGATGTTTGAATTCCATGTCATTTATCACAAATTATGTTTACTGTCTATAACCAAAACTCAGTTAAGTTCTTTTAACAAGTGTCTTCCCCTGTTAAATAAATTACAAGACAACACAGCAGGACTCTGAATGCAGATCTTAGAAATATACTGAAGTGTTTCTTCGGTTTTAAATACATGTATAATATATCTTTTAAAAATAAAATAAACATATTACACAAACCAATTATCTGTAGTGGTAAAAACTATGTTGCGTAAAAGCAAAAATTGCATGGCGGCCATTTTATTGTGAACACAATTTATTATTTTGTATTACAAAAACGATGCCTATGGCTTTACCGAAACATGTACACTCAAGTTAAACTTTATTTTTCGAAGAGGGAAGGATGTTTTACTATTGGTGAAATTATTTTTCAAATACATTTCATCAACTTATTTGAGCGGAAAAACGTGCTACTGCCCCTTTAAATACATTGAAATCAGAGAAAAATCTAACAAGTCTAATCCTGACTTAGAAAGCAAAGCACCAGGTAACTAACGTTTGTGTTTCAATTGAGTGTGCTTGATAGTTCTTCCTTTCTTTTGATTTGTTTCTTTGTTACACAGTGTTTAAATTAATTCTTCTATCTTCACCAAATATGTTTATATTTTTTCAATTGTTCAATTTGACTGTCACAATTGAACTGTCATTTCTGAAATATTCCTTATTGCTTATTTATATTATATAAATTAAAACATAACATATCATACTGTCTCAAAGACTGTAAACAATTATTCACTGTGAATGATATGATGAAGTTTATTACTGAAGTACAGCCTGTTCACTCATAAAGTAACAGTGGGGAGTGTCAATTATTACCCATTATACTTTCTTTCAGAAAAATAAACACTCCGATTGTAAGAGTCATAGACTATGAATACAATGTGCCAGATGCAGTAGAGTAGATTTTTCATTTTTCTCATTGCAGTGTACTATCTTTAAGCCGAATTCGCTTGGTGCATGGCAAGAAGATTGGTTTAGATGCATGACAGATTAAAGGGCGTCTAATGTAGTTATTATTAACGGCAATAAGTGTGAACCGTGTAATATATCAGCGACATTTGCCAACCACTGTGTTAAAAAAATATGTTCCTGATGATAAGAAAATATACAAAAACAGAGAGACGGATGAACAGTAAACATTCAATAAATTGTCTTTAACCATACTGGCCATCGTGGTTTACCTCCGGTTCATCACTACAATGGGCTTATGAAGCATGGGAACCGTTAGAAAGCCATTATAACCACATTTAAAGTAATCCCTTACCTCGGGGAGTTTTCAATTCTAAATGAAATTTACGTTGCAATGTTGCCTTTACTTACACAAATGCATTCATATTAGCGGCCATGCCCAAGGATGAATGAAGTTATTCATAAATTTGGAAACAAATCCTGATGGATGACTTGATGATACTCAACAACGAGAATAAATCCCTCTCGGCTCTATAACTGACTTGTGGTATTAGGTAATTAGTATTCTTTAGGTAAACGGATGGGCCCAGTGATAGCGGCAGTGACAACGAAGACGTTTTGTAACATAGATTAAAATATTAAAACCTGTTTCTGGGTGATGAGAGTACGTTGGTTCATAGATCTACATTGGCAAACTAAGTTGATGGGTTTACTCAATCTCGTTGAAAAACAAAGGCATTCCTTCATTTATTTAAAGGGGTAATTTGTATATACTTGTAGCAATATACTAATAATTACAAAGATTTAGAAATCAAAATATTATAGCAAATCTTCACAGGTTTTAATGTTCGCATACTTGCCTCTGTGTTGAGGTAAAGTGTTCTATAGATACCCTCTCTCCTCACCTTATGTAATATGGTTCATTGCTAGATGACAATTAAAGTTTTTGATACAAGGTAATGAATAAATGACTATTGATAATGAACCTGGCTGTCATCATGTGATACAGACATTATTATTACATTACAGCTCTATATCCATCATGCACTCCGTCTGAGGAGTCAGTTGCTATTGTAACATGTCCAACCTGCTCACTGTTACCTGTATATGGGCCGGAGGCCACGCATACGAAATAAAGAATTGAATTGAACCTGGCTGTCACTCCTTGTGCCTATCGGTTTAGAGATGTGATATATTTATATATATATTCTCAATTTTCTGTGCATTTGTTTTCTACTGTTTGCTCGAAGTTCTAAGTGAAAATATGACTGGACCTTGCCTCCTTCATACTAATTCGGAATCGACAGATATCAAGCATAATGTACATGAATCTTTACATTGCGCGTTTTTGTATAACCTTTAAATGCAGCCGACCATTGTTTGAATATTGAATGTTTGAAAAGTGACAGAATATATAGAATGATGTTTGTATGCTGTCAATACATCATGAAGGCAGTATAATTTCAAGAATGCAGTCAACGTGTTTAGAATGCAGTCAACATGTTTAGAATGCAGTCAGAATATTTAGAAAGCAGTAACCATATTTAGAATGCATATCGAATCAGATGAGAGCACAATTCAACCTTCATCAAGCTCATTTGGAACACTTTCGCGAACATTCTGACATATTCGAAGGAGCTTACCATTTTAATATCTTTCAAATGCAAACAGAATGTTTAAATACCGTTAGATAACTGACAATGTTGTTAAGTAATTTATGATGCAATTAGAACTTACAGGTTCAAAATATTCGGACATGTCACCAGAATGAAAATGGATAATTTTGAATACACTCAGAGTGTTTAGAATGTACTTTGAATTTCAAAGGAAATCTCCACGAATTTTCATTCTGACAGCTTCCTGGTTCATTCCGTCTTTAGTTGGAATGGGTTATAAATCTTTAGAATTGGCAAAACGAAAGGAATTGGCAATTTGAAATTCGCCCCGATGTTGACACCAAGAACGTATATAAACTATTTAAAATGTGCTGAGGATGAAATAATGGATTCAACACCGTAATATGAAATTAAATTTGGTTTAAAAGTTTGAAGAATTTATTTGGATTTAAAATAAATTAAAGGTATAATTTTTAGAAATACAAGTTATTTAGATAGGGAACATATGTAACATGGTTAAATTTGGATCACAATATCTGCAATAGTACAAATTCTTGTACCTTTTTCGGGTCAACCAGCACTTACTGTAAAACCAGCGTACGCATTCAAACAGTGTGACCTCTGGTATGACCCCAGGTATAACTTTATTGCAAACATGTATGACGTCAGCAAGTCTTATTGCATGTCGTTAATCAAATACATGTACATGATATTGACATCTCAGTCAAACGTTGCATGGTTTTGAATTTGGTTAATGGTTTCCTGAAACAAGTTTATGGCTGTCCGTACTTCACGCGGATCTTGTGTGAATCAAGTTATAACAGGATATGTGAAGAACAATACACGTTTACCGAAAAACAACACATGTTCATTTTTATTAATGGTTTGTCAAGCCTTCTCAAAAGAGGTATAAGAGTCGTCCGTAAAATCTCGCTTTTATTCTTTAAGGTCTAAGAAGACCAATGAAGTCGACCTTTCCAACTCAGTCGCTGTGGTGCAGTGTTATGACCATGGGTTTAGTGTGGAGCAGTATGGAGGTTTCGGGCTTGAGATGATCTTTTGGCAAAACATTTGTAGAAAAGTGCTTGAATTATGAGTTATTTTTGAAAGAGTTAGTCAACCCATGACACTAACTTACAATTTCATCTCAGCCTTAAACTATAGATATTTGAAGAGGGACATTCCAAGCTAATATCCTTGCTGTGAAAGCCTTGTAAACGCAGGGAGGGCTTTGTAAACGTTATTATCAACCTACTAGCCATATAACGTGATGCTTGAGATGGTCTGTAAAAACCTTTATTAGAATATCTCTGTACATTGTGAGGTAACTGCATTTCTTGTAAAACCTTTAATAATGTTATAACCTTAATTGTCAACATTTAGTAAGACCTGTAAATGTATAATACAATTGTTTGACCTAACTCCAAATAACGTCAATCTCCTGTTCAGTAAGGTTCTCTTTCCAAGTTCAAAATTTGCATAGTTTTCATTGCTCGAATCGAACCTGCAAACCTCCGATTTGTAGCCAATGCCTATCCCACTAGACCACAGAGGATTGGTGATCATGATCATTGTTTGTTGGTATCTATTCTGATACGTTCCCGAAATTGAAATATTTTATGTGTGCAAGCTCGGTTTTACTTTTCCTTCCAAACCACCCTCAGGTTTTTTAAATGTCTACCAAAACTCCATCCTCATGTTTACTCTCCGACATAAGGTCCTCACATCAGGGTGTTATCTAGGCTTAGAAACCTATCAGGGATTTTGTCTATTGTTTCGTAGATATCTTGTTTTCTCGTAATAACCCCTCATTATTATTTCAGTCGGTTTTCTTCTGATAATAACCACGTTGAGGTTTTTATTGTGAAAGTAAGTTTTTACTTTTTATAGTAAGCCCTTAAATGAGACTTCAGATTTTTTTTCACAACTCAATTCACAATTATTATCGAAAAGTATAGAAAGATAACTTTTGTAGATGGCCTGGAATGGAACTCTTTAAACCGGACGCTCTTCCGAGGAAGCCGAACGAACTTTCCTCTATTTACAGTCACACTGTCTCTGCCTCTATATAACGCTAGTCTAGGAGAATTTGGGAATCAAACATTATAAAATGTAAATTTTGACATTTGAGAGTTATAAAATTAAAAAAACCCACTACCCCTCGTTCTTCTGCTGTAAGAACACCTCAATGTACGATAAGCGCTCACATTTATGTTTTACAGTATCTAAGTTAGATAAAACACTCTACTTCGGTTATGCTTGGGATTGAAAACCCTTGTTAAGAAAGCTTCACTTTCGGTCTTACTTCCCGCTCAGCTTTCTTACCTCGGGTTTTACAATCCCAAGCAAAACCTCTGTATCGTGTTTTATCCTACACTTACAAATTAGGATGTTCCACGGGGATAAAGACTTAGTTAAAAGGATGTGAGGTATACAACGATAGGTAGTGTTCTGCATTGAATCTTTTGCAGTAGACCAATTTAATTAAGGAATACATTTCACTTTGTGTACTTCATGTACTTGTATTATGGTCCAATCGCCCCTTTACAGAAATGACAACTTGTCAATGATTGGATAAAGAAAATCAGAATATACTTTTATACATCATACGTGTCACATCGAAGTAAATTAATGAATTCATCTACAACGATACTGTCTTTTAATCTCCTTAAAAAATGATTTAACCACTTTTCTATCAATTCTTTAAAGGTGTGTACAAAACTCGAAAGATTACATAGACTTCACAACAATTTGATTTGATTTGGGACATTTCTAAGCTGACTTCGGTTTTATTTTTACTGCAAAAAATGGTTAACTGTACACTTACTCAATGGAGCTTAGTATTGGACATCAGTAAACTATTACTTACTTTCGTTCCGATTTTAATGAAAATGTTGTCCTTCAGATATATTGCAACAAGAGAGGGTTACATTTTAGAACGGAGTTTGCAACAAACTCTTACATAGTCGTTTCTACGCGGTTTTATTTTTACTGCATGAAATGATGAACTGTACACTTACTCAAGGGAGCTGAGTTTTGGACATCAGTAAACTATTATATAAGAAATGAAATTAATTGCGACTGACATTAAGGATAAACACAGCTCATCATATAACTCTATTTTCGATTATATGATTTTGAGCATGTTAAATCTTATCAACTTCTCACTGGAAATTCTTCATGATATTACGTTTGGCGGATTAACCAATATTGTCTACCAAATTGACAGACCAGTTTCTTCCTTTATCACGTTCATAGGCTTGAATAGCCGCGGATTAATTCGTGGATTATTTTCTTTGACAAATACCTCAGAAAGGGTATTACGTCGATCTTGATTAATACAAAAACCTCTTTATTCAATGTTTCAAGATTTGGATTAACAAATCATCCACATGTCGGATTAACCAATATTTTCGTATTAACCAATATTTTCGGATTAACCAATATTTTCGGATTAACCAATATTTTCTCCCAAATTCACAGCCCAGTTTCTTTGCGATTATGGCGTCCCTTGTAATCTTGGATAGTCTCAGATTAATATATTTTCTGTTAATAATAGCTCAGAAATGCTATGTCAATCTTTATAATAACAAAAACTCTTTAATTAAATTTTTCATAATTCATTTTTAATAGATCATCATTTTTATATAAAAATATCATGGCATGTAAATCTCTTTGGGTAATTCTTTAGATATTTCTATCAGGTATCAACATGTTTATGAAGGATGAACATGTCACAATATATCCTAAACATTCAAGTAAGCATGACAACCCTGGTTAACATTGTCATATTTCATAAGAAATAATTATGTAGTCCGCTAATTTATCAACGCTTTTCAAAGACTTGGTCATATTTTATGGTATGATGACTGTATTGACATATCCTTCACCTAAATGAAGAATAACGTTCCATTATGTGTATACCATATCAATTCTCTTTATTTGCAATCTTAGCAATATCATATTTATTTTTTAATCAATATTTGCCTTATATAGATGTGTATATAATTCACTTTGGTGTTAACAAATCAATAGAGGATATCTGTCTTTTCTTGACTAATACCATGTTTATATCATCGAGTGAGGTAGAAAGGTTATATTTTCACGAGATGAGATAAACATGGTATTTGCCAAGAATTGACTGATATTCTATTTATTATATGATGTTATCCTTGTAATTACGTCCGAAAAAGATCGTTTTCACGCCGAGTGGCCGCAAGGAACGGTCCATCACCACAGTAACACTGTGACGTCATAAGCCAATTTGCCGCGTGAGACCATTGTTATATGACGTCAAATTATATCAGTCACTGTTTGCAGTGAAAATATAAGTTATTTTCACTGTAGCTTGATAGACAGTTTATTTCACTGATAAATCCCAGTATTTCATTGCTCGTCATATAATAAAATAGTACCTTAAACATAGGAAGGCACACCAGATGGATAAATCTGTGAGACGCAATAGCACACCAGTAAGTGGTATGTGCATTAGAGCACATATGATATGTATTACACTGGTTGTCTTCACACTACACTATGGATATAAAGCAATTTATTTGGCTCTACCGTACTTGATGATTAGAGAGTAGTTCAAAGTGTATTCAACAGATTGAGTCAACACATCCTTTCTGTTATCTTAAGGCCAAAAACAAAGGTAAAATGTGTGCAATATGTTTTTAAATAATGAAAAGAGCTAAATTACTCATTCATTTTATAAAATAATCCCGATGTATGGCGTGGTAGGAATGTTAAAACGAGAAATTATTTACGTCAATCGAAGGATTGAATATTCATTATTTGTTAACGTAAAACAAAACACAGCTTGGCACCAATGTCTTTGCTTTATGAAATAATGCATCAGTGTTCTTTGTGTAAGTTAAGTTAAGAAACTTATCCTAATGTGTTTAGGGAATTAACATAAAACACTGTCAAGATCAATTATAAGTAAATCACTTGTTCACAAACAAATTCGGAAACTAAATATTTGTCAGGATTTTGAAGATATTATTCCTTGAATTTCATATTTTTAAGTTTTAGAAGTTTAGTAAAAGTATTTAATCATTGAGTGCAACGAAGTAGTTTGCTAGACTGCTAGAAGGGCTTGGCGTGCTATTTCAGAGATACACCTCTGTAAAAAGAAAACTACCATCCAAAACACAAGATATTTCAATAACGACTGAAATAGTTCATGTCACCAGAAGGCAAAAACTCAAATTTCAGAATATTATCTGTTGATATGTCTGTGAACATACGTTTTATAAATCGTCCTTTTCAAATATCCTTAACTGGACGAGATAGGAGAGTCAAAGGGGGCTTTTTGACTACAGTACAGTTTCTACAGTAATAATGCATTTGAAGTAGTAATTACAGCACCCAATGTCTGTTTGACATTTCGAAAATATTAAATGTTACACTTTTAGGCAAAAGTGCTATTGAAAGGTAAATATCATTTGACAGCGGTAATTTGATTGCTAATTTTCTAACTTTTGATTGAATTTGTTTCTATATGTTTTATTGTTTATGTCTGATTTCTGAAAAAAAACGAATTTATTATTTTCAAACACAATGTTTCCAAATGTGAAAACTGTACTGTAATGGATTATTCGTAAACAATTTGACCTATTAAGTCTCATATATATTAGTTCATTCCTGAAAAATCTTTTTGTGTGTCTAACGCTGACAATGATGAATGTCAAGATCAATATATCAAGTTTTTCAAAAGGTAAAATATGATTAATAGCATATATCTTTTCTCAAGTACAGCAATGTTTCAAAATAATGGTCTTAAATGACATAGTTTCTAGAATCTAGAATGGCTGCTGAGAAACTTTAGATAACAATACTCTTGCACAATTTCATACGATTATGTGTGTTTTGCATTTAATGCCTAATTCAAGAGTGTTTCACTTTTTCACTGCTGCGAATATCAGTGTAGGAATGAATGCCGAATCAGTTATGAATTGAGGTGAAACCTGTGAGCGCAAGCTGTAACTAGCGAACCATGGGTGGTAATTATAAGTGCACTTTATTTCAAGGTAATATAAAATACAAATTACTGCATGTAGAACATTTCTCAAGCAAGACTGTTGAACAAGTGAGAATCTAACCTGCGGCTTATGTAGAAGGTAGACAATCATGTTCTGTGATATATAACGGAAATAATATATATAAGTCGTAATTTTACTTGTAAATTACACCGTTTGTAGTATTATCTGTCTTTCATTAGAATGATTATAATTTGTGTTGATTTAAATCTCCATACATTATTGACATGATTTGAATAACTTGATCTGTAATTTTAGCTGGATCTAGCGAACCATTGACGGTAATTATATGTGCATTTTATTTCAAGGTAATATTTAATCCCACTTTCACTACATATATACATATCTATAAACGAATATAAGATACACACGGAAATAAAACACAAGTCAATATAACCCACAACGTTCTTAAAGAGGCAATAAATCATGCTCGTGATTTAAAACGTCAGTTAGAGCGTCGCTTAGCAAATGTTGTCATATTTACGTCACTCTGATTGTCAAACTGCTAATGAATGTGTTCTTCGACGGGAGGCAATCATATTTTCAAAATATAGTTTATACAAATAACACAATATCTCAACGAGTTTTAAAACAATCGAGTGATTGGAATGTCTAAGGGCATATCAAAGAGGAAATAGAAGACTCTTTGTCATGCTTCGTGTTTTATGCTCCCTGCTATGTTATATTCTGCGATAAACCAAGCCAACACGTCTTCCATTTCTTAATTAAAACATGTTGTAGTAAGTTCATGTGTAAATTACACCGTTTGTAGTATTATCTGTCTTTCATGAGAATACAATCTGTGTTGATTAAAATCTTCACCCATTAACGACATGATTTGAATGACTTAATTTGTGATTTTACTTCCCCTTGATCATTGAAAATGGTTATCAATTATTCTGTCAGATTTCTATGAACAAAGAACAACAAATCTGTTTTTCTCTAAAACCACACACGGTGGTATATGAGCGAATTTACAAAGGGAATCAAGATATTACTTTTGCACAAAATAGTAGGACTGGACAATACATATATAACATTAGAAAAAGTGAAAAAATCATTTAATTACGTGAGACAGGTTGAAACTATATTTTGGTCAAAAAGTGTATTGGTTAGACATTAATGATTAGCCAAAAATGACAGAGAGGATTCTGCAATTTACTTATAGCTAAAATTTCATCTGCATGTAACGTTCTTCTGTATTCCACAATACCTTAACCTATCATATTTGTTTATTTTCTCAAAGAAACTATGATCAAAGATCATAGGACAATTATTTTATGTTGTCAAGACGCAAATGTACAGAACCTATTTGAATTCAAACAGAGACCTTGTATCTATTGACAACAGTCAGGCGTGTTTATATCAAAGGTTAATTGAATGTCACTAACATCATTCAGTAAGATGACAGATGATACCAAGTTCCTTTCTATGACACCTGATCACCAAGCGACCGTTTTATCTGACAGGAGTATAGTATATGTATACTCTAATAACGGGACCACTGTCTCTACTTACATCAGTTAGACGTGTGTGTATCAAAGGTTAATTGAATGTATTGTACGCCACTGTGTAGTATGATGGATGATGACAATGTATTTCCTTTGACTCTGTGCTGTTCTTTGTTCAGACAGACAGAGGATGTTTTGCAGAGAATCATGATCTTATTACAAACAATAGATGTGAGACATTAGTCATTCCTTTGACCATATTTGTATGTCATTATTTTACCTACTGAATTATTCACTACGATCCAGTTTCATTGTTCTCTTCATTTCATCAAACATGTATTTGTAAATGCATTTGAGAGTATATGTATGTTCAAATGCAATTGATCATATGTTATTTTAAAAAATATTTGATTATATATTTATTCTTATCAAAACAATGCATTTGATCATGTATATACGTAAGGTATATATCAACTTCATTGTTTAATACACATGCTTGTAATAATACACAAGATTCTCCTCTAGAATGTCATTTCTACAAAAAAGTCCTCTTTAGGCTAAGCAGCTCAAAAGATAGAAGCACTATTATAACATGGAGCATTTAAAACTTGTCAGACAGGTGCAAGAAATAATGTATCGAAGAGAAGCTGTACAATCTCAGTAACAAAGTAAAAGCTCAGAACTCTTATCAACATGTCGATACTAGCCTGTAAAAAGATAGTTGCAAGCAGATATTAAGATAGTAATAGCCATAGCTTTACAAACTTGGAATCTTAAAATGCAAATACTACTAATCGTCACGTCATGACAACGTCCATGAATCGATACTGATGAAGATAATCGTTTATCAAATAGAATGTAAGAAAAAAAGACTTTTATATACAAAACAGTTCAGAGCTCATGCTACATTTTCCATTGACTGATAGACTTCGGAAACTATCTATGGTGAATAAATCTACTGTAACTGTGATCGTCTTCAACTTATTACTACGTTTATAAATAAAAGATGTTGAAGCTAACACCAAGGTCGTGACACAGACGAGTGATAGAAGACAAATTGCTCCTTGGTGAGCTATAAACCAAAATGATGTTTGATTTGCAAAATAGCACGCCACCCACTGTCTGTGAGAGACTTGACTTCACTCATATGAGACGAATTTAAACAGATTTGATGTCTGTAAAGTCTGTGAGAGATGTAAAGATACAACACAGATCTTGTACAACAACTCAATAAGTGAGGTACCTTGATGTCAGTGTTCTATAATAATGCAACAGCTTCCTTTGTGTCTCCTGACATACACCATATCATACGACAATTCAAGATCAATACGTGGTTTTACTTGATTTCAGTCTTCAGTATACCCCAATACCCCTTCACAATTCGTTTAAATAAGACTTCTGGCTTACCATCTCGGGTCGGTGTTAATGTAGTTGACCCTGTCAGAAAAAGTACAAACTGTTTCAACTTTCACAGTTCTCAGACGATAAAAACATTGGTCTAATTAGATTGTTGTCTATTGAAGATCAACATTACCATGTGCATCACACACAATGTAATTAAGTTGAGAAAACCAAGAAGAATAAAAGGGAACTCTAATCCGTAAATGATCGTAGTCTTTATGGTTAATGTGCTAGTTGAATTCAAAGTCATTTATTACAAATTATATTCACGGTTTAAAACTAAAACGCAGATAAGTTCTCTTAACAAATATCTTCCACAGTGAAATAAACTGCAAGACTCAGAATACTGAAGTGTTTCTTGGTTTCATTAGATTTTCAGTTGAACATTTTAAATAAATATATAATAGAGTTTTTAAAAATCAGATTAAAACATAAACTCCTGGAAGAAATGTCAGTATTTTATCAATGATTGAAATGTTTTAACAAGAAGATCACAATTTCATATCACATGTTTGTCACCTTATAAGTGGGCTGGATAGTTCGACTTGTCTTTTGATTTGTTTCTTTGTTACACAATGTTAAAATTAATTCGTCAATCCTCAACAAATTTTGTTTCATTTTGACTGTCACAATTGAAGCGTTATTTCATGTAGAATTTGTTTTTCGAATTATTCTTTATCACTCATTTATATGCTAAGTAATATTGGGAATTAAATTATATCATACTTTCTCCTTAACAGTAATTCACTGTGAATAATATGACATCTGTAACAGGGTAATTTTTATTTTAAAAGTTTATTACTGAAGTGCTCTCAGTGCACTCATGTATATGCAAAGTAATAGTGGGAAATGTAAATTAAAACCCATTATACTTTCTTGCAGAATTGTTTTTGATTATCTCTGTCCGATTTTAAACAGTCATACACTATGAATACAATATGAAATATGTAATACAGTAGATTGCAGTGTAGTATCTTTAAGCCAAATTTTTTTATTTTTTAAAAAAATGTTTTTATTCCTTGAAGCATGTCATACATACATTATGAAGTATACCTGTTATTGAACATTCTGAATAATAATAATACATAATGCAGTACACAGTGTCACAAAACTCTATTGAAGAGACATAATACATTTTTCAAAGAGTATCAGATATGATATGTATATGCAATATTGGCAATGAATAGCATAAAATGCTAGAGTAAATAAAAGCTATAGGTAGACACAAATAAAGCTATAATTTGTTTAATAAGGTATGGAGGGAGGACCAGAATGTGTAGAAGTGGTCTGGCACAGCATTTGAGAATGCTATATATTTTGTTACATTGTAATATTGAATTATTTCTCTTTGGAAAAAATCGAATTTTGGCTTAGTATCTTTAAGGATTATTTTGTATAAGGTGTATTTTATTAACAGACATACCACATTTAGTGGATTATTGTTTTTGCCTTGAAAGCCAAATATTATATTCTCATGGGTGAAGCTAATATTTCCTTCTGATAATTCATTTAACCATTCTGATAATTCCCTCCATATATTTGTTGTATATGGACATTCACATAACAGATGCATTGTTGTTTCAGCAGCTGAATTACATAAAGTGCACAGTGGAGACTCCTTTATTTTCATTTGGTACAATTTGTGTTTAGTTGCCAGAATATTATGTACAACTTTGTAATGAAACCATCTTAATTGTATACTTTCAGTGCATCTATTTGCCATCAAATAAACATTTGACCAAAACTCTTTGTCATATTGTTTGTTGAAAGTGTTTTCCCATTTTGTTTGTCCATTTGGTTTATTTTTGCAACATGGCAATAGTGTATTGTAAACATACTTGCTATTTATGTTATGTCCAGAAATGCAACTGACGTTAAAAGGTAAGTATGGACGCTGAATCTCAACGGCCTTGTCTATCAAAGAAATATTCTTTGATCTACAATAAGCTGTAATTGATCTCTTTATGCCTTCAAAATGAAGGAAATTTATTTTTGGAATTCCATATATTTGCATAAAATTTCCGTTTGTGTCCATGATATCACAAATCAAGTTTACTCCTCCTCTTGCCATGTTGTTATTATAAATACACTTTTTATCAATCTGAACATTATTGTTGAACCATATTGATTGGCAAAGGATATCAGACTTTGTGTTTATATTGCAATAACATCTCTTTAAATATTGATTCCATGCCAACAACATATCTCTCCAGAAGTGGTTTGTAACTTTTGGAATAACATTATCATATATGTATTCCGCATCTGCTAAAAAAATCTTTTTTACATCAGTCAAATTTTCATTTATTATGAAAATACATTTAGACTTTTCTGTAAGTAGTCGTTTAATCCACATCACTTTTTGAGCATGTATAATATTTTTAATAATAGGTACACTAATACCTCCCTCTTTGGGTTTGAGTTGAATAATGTCTCTTCTAATTTTATCCCTTTTGCCTTTCCATACAAAGTTTAAACACTTTTTTTGGAAATTCTCTAGTATTTCATCTGGTGGGCTTGGAATGGATGAAAACAAGTGGTTAAGTTTTGGTAGAAGTAAAGATTTTAAAATCACGTTCCTCCCCATAGGTGTTAGGTATCTTAGGGACCAAAGATTCATTTCTTTTGATATATTTTCAAATTTTGTCTTATAGTTTAGGTCTACCATATTGCTAAGCTCAACATCAAAATCTATACCAAGTAGTTTGAAATTAGACTATGTCCAATCTAAATTCCACTCTTCGCACATCTTGTATCTAGTTCTCTTTTTTGAGCCTATTCATATCAATCTGGTTTTGTCTGCATTAATCTTCAAACCCGAAAATCTAAGCCAAAGTTGCTTGCGATATGGCAAGAAGATCGGTTTAGATGAATCCTATATTACATAGACCAATGTAGTTAGTTATTGACACAACTTGAACCCTGACAAATATCAGCCACATTTGCTAGTCCCTGTGTTTCCAGTTGTGTCAAAATTTAAATTCAAGATGAAAAGAAAATATCATTATGTTCACGTTTTAAAAATGAATAGTGCATGTTAATATGAAAGTAAATTAATATGCTCCATGCAAACAACAAATAGAGACGATTTCAACCCTCCTGACCTTCGAGGCTTCGAAAAATTGCACCTTTCAAAAGTTTACCCACAGTTCACCACTACATGAAACATGTGAATCAATTCATTAGAAAGACATTGTAACCATGTTTAAAGTATTCCCTTACCTCCAGCAGTTTTCAATTCAAAATGAAATAATCAAATATGCCAATTTGGTTTGAAATTAACGTTGCAATGTTGCGCTTCTTAAGAAACATACAAACACATTCAATTTAGGAGCTATGCCCGAGTGTCAATGAAATTAATAACATATTTGGAAACAAATCCTTATGGATGACTTGATGATACTCAACAACGAGAATAAATCCATGTCAGCGCTGTAACTGACTTGTACATGTTCTTGACAGTTCGGTTAACTGTTGCATGATTTTACATTCGGTTGATTGATGCCATGAAACAAATATATGGCTGTCCATACCTCACACGGATCTTGTGTGAAATAACTACTGCTCATGTTGTATCATATCAATGTCTCAAGTTATAATAATATACGTGGAAAATACATGCATATACCAAAATTTTACTGAAAAACAACACATATTAATTTTTTATAATGGTTTGTCAAGCCTTCTCCAAAAAAGTATAAGAGTCGTTCGTAAAATCTCGCTTTTATTGTTAAAGATCTAAGAGGACAAACAAAGTGCACTTATTTCAGCTCAGTCGCTGTGGTGCAGTGTTATGGCCATGGGTTTAGTGTGGAGCGGTACGGAGGATTCGGGCTTGAGATGATCTTTTCGCAAAACATTTGTAGAAAAGTGCTTGAATTAGGAGTTATTTTTGAAAGAGTTAGTCAACACATGAAACTTAATTACACATTTTATCTCAGCCTTAAAATATAGATATTGGTAGAGGGACATTCCAAGCTAATATCCTTGCTGTGAAAGCGTTGTAAACGCAGGGACCGCCTTGTAAACGTTAATAAGCCCCTCATATCAGGGCGTTTTCTGGGCTTACAAAGCTCAGGATATTCCACGGGGATAAAGACTGAATTATAAGAATGTGAACACATCCTTGAGGTATATAACGATAGGTAATGTTCTGCATTGGATCTTTAGCAGTAGACCAATTTTAACTAAGGAATACATATCACTTTTATCACATATCATATTTTTCAATTCAACATTGTGTCACATCGCAGTCAATTAATGAATTCATCTTAAACCATACGGTCATTTAATCTCCTTAAAATGACAATTTAACCATCTTTCTATCAATTATTTAAGTATGAACTGGGTAAAAAATTCTAAAGATGAAATCATGAAAACAACAAAAGAAAATCAATAGATTAACCTTTGTCTTTAAAGGGGCAGTAGCACGATATTTTGGCTGTCGATGACATGTATTCGAAAAATAATGTCACCAATAGTAAAACACCTTTCTCTCTTCGGAAAATCATGTTAAAAAAGAATGTGGAGGTTAGGTAAAGCCATGGTAATGGTTTATGTTTATAACAAAAATGTGTTCACATTAAACTGGCTGCCATGCAATTTTTGCTTTATATGCATCACCGTTATTACCACTATGGATAATTGGTTTGTGTAATAATGTGTTTTACACACTAAAGTAAATATAAATGACATAAACTATTATTATAAATGGGAAATTTGAAAAAATAACTTTGGCAGAAAACGTGGTACAGCCCCTTTAAAGTACCTCAGTATCCATTGGTTTTTCTTTTAATTTATTGTGGATAATGAGTTAACTGTCATTATTGTACATATATTATTGTATATATATTATTGTACTTACTCACATTCCGATAATCATCTTTCTATCAATTCTTCAAAATGAATAGGGTATACAATTCATAAAATGAATTCATGATAATGACACCTCATAATAAAAGCACCTCAGCCTCCATTTATTTCACTGCTAATTTATAGTTTGTTTTTTGTTTGCTGTCCTTATTGTATAATGCGGTGCACTTACTCACCTTCCGATTTTAATGAGACTGTTGTCCTTCACATACATTGCGACAAGAGGAGTTACCTAACAATTTGATTTCGTTTGGGATTTTCTTGGGTGACTTCGTTTTTTTTACTGAATGAATTGACTAACTGTAAACTTACTCAAGGGAGCTTAGTTTTGGACATTAGTAAACTATTAGTAATGTAAATAAATATGATTCCAGCTAACATTTAGGATAAACACAGCTCATCATATACCTCTATTACCGATGATATGATTTTGAGCATGCTAAATAATACTCCATCTCACATGCAAATCATCATGATATAACACGCGACGGATTAACCAGTATTTTCTACCAAATTGACAGCCCAGTTTCTTCCTTTATCACTTTCATAGGCTTGAATAGCCTCGGATTAATTCGTGGATTATTTTCTGTGACAAATATCTCAGAAAGGGTATAACGTCAATCCTGATTAATATAAAAATTTCTTAAATTCTTAATTCAATGTTTCAATGTTTGGATTAATAAATCATCCACGTGTCGGATTAATCAATATTTTCTCTCAAATTCACAGCCCAGTTTCCTAGACGTCCCTTGTAATCTTGGATAGTCTTGGATTAATCTATTTTATGTTCATAATAGCTCAGAAATGGTAAGTCAATCTTAAATATAACAAACACTCTTTAATTAAATTTTTCAAGATTTTGATTAACAAATCATCCTTTTTATATAAAAAGTAGTAATTCACTTATATCATGGCATGTACGTCTATTTGGTTAATTCTTTAGTTATTTCTATCAGGTATCAACATGTTTATGAAGGATGAACAAGTCACAATATATCTTAAACATTCAGGTAAGCATGACAACCCTGGTTAACATTGTCATATTTCATAACAAATGATTATGTATTCCGCTAATTTATCAAAGCTTTTAAAAGACTTGTTCATATTTCATGCTATGATGACTGCAATTATTTTTGTTTCATCAACATTCAGATAAGAATGGTAATGGTGGTTAACATTGTCATATTTATAAGAAATTATTATCTATTACACTAATTAATTAGAGTTTTGAGACAACAAGAACTGTTTTTATGAGTCATTTTTAAAAAAATCAAAACTCGATTGTACAACATTTGCGACACTCATGTGTATATAATTCACTTTCACTCGTTGTTAACAAATTAAATAGTATCTTAAACATAGGAAGGCACACCAGATGGTGTCACAAATCTGTGAGACGCACTAGCACACCAGTAAGTGGTATGTGTATTAGAGCACATATGATATGTATTACACTGGTTGTCTTCACACTACACTATGGATATAAAGCAATTTATTTGGCTCTACCGTACTTGATGATTAGAGAGGAGTTCAAAGTGTATTCAACAGATTGAGTCAACACATCCTTTCCGTTATCTTAGGCCAAAAACAAAGGTAAAATGTGTGCAATATGTTTTTAAATAATGAATAGAACTAAATTACCCATTCATTTGATAAAATAATCCCGATGTATGACGTGGTAGGAATCTTAAAACGAGTAATGATTTACGTCATTCGAAGGATTGAATATACATTATTTCTTAATGTAAAACAAAACACAGCTTGGCACCAATGTCTTTGCTTTATGAAATAATGCATCAGTGTTGTTGTGTGTGTAAGTTCGTTTAAGAAGCTTATCCCAATGTGTTTAGGGAATGAACATTAAACAGTGTCAAGATCAATTATAAGTAAATCGGTCTTTCACAAACAAATTCGGAATTTGTCAGGATTTTGAAGATATTAATCCTTGAATTTAACATTTTAAATTTTAGAAGTTTAGTAAAAGTATTTAATCATTGAGTGCCACGAGGTAGTTTGCTAGACTGCTAGAAGTGCTTGACGTGCTACTTCAGAGATACACCTCTGTAAAAAGAAAACGATACCATACAAATACAAGGTATTTCAATCCACGAGCTAAATAACGACTTAAATAGTCCATGTCTCCAGAAACCAAAAAAAAATAAATTTGAAATTTCAGAGCTTATCTGTTGATATGTCTGTGAACATACCTTTTATAAAGTGTTGTTTTCAAATATCCTTAACTACACGAGATAGGAGAGTCAAAGGGGGCTTTTTGACTTGCTTTATGACGTCCTACAGTAATGATGCGTCAACAAAGTCCAAGCAGGTACATTATGACGATAACATCTTATACTAACATAATTTCCATAATGCATAAAAGGTACCTTAAATACCAACATTATAGCCCGAAAAGCCTTTGAAGTAGTAGTTACAGCAATCCATGTCTGTTTGACATTTAAAAAATATCAAATGTTACACTTTTATGCTAAAGTGCTATTGAAAGGTAAATATCACAATAAAATATAATTTGTGTGTGTGTCTAACGCTGACAATGATAAATGATCTGATCTGAAACGGCTGCTGAGAAACTTTAGATAACGATATTCTTACCCAAGTGGACACATATATGCCGGATATTAATGTTTTCATAATGGTCATGAGAATTACAGTTTTTCTAAATATAACTTGCATTTTGATTGGTTGACGGAACTACTTTGCGCTCATTCATGAATTGCTTAGCTCTCCTGTTCAAGCTAAATCACATAATTGAACAATTTCGAGCATACCTAATTGAAGTCACACGTCAGTAAAAATATTAAATATAAAATAATGTTCAACCTATGATTCCGAGACCGTATTTACAGGACTAAACTTGCAAGGCGAAGCAGCATGCAATAGTCGCCGTCTGCACTGCTTTAAAGACAATGCTTTATGACGTCATTAACCATGACATCATTTGGTGACGTAATTACACCCCTGTCTTCCAACAGAGCGATTTTCAATTCACGTTTTAATTTTTTTTATCTCATTCTGCGACATTGTTTACGATATTAATGAGCTGTTTACTACGTCAGTAAACCTTTTTGGGAATAAAATTCAACAGTTACTTTAGAATCTTTCTGAAAAAAAGAGCGCAAGTTGTACACTATTTAGATGTGCGCATCTTGAAGGAGTGAGAGAGTTTATGAATGGCGTATGAGTACAATTCGTATTTTGCAGTCTAATCAAAGATCGTGAATTCGCATCTTATTTTCGATGTTTATGCATTAAAATGATCTTGGGTAAGAAAAAGAATAACCAACTCGTTGCTAGAAATTACGAATTATCTGTCCTTCGTGAATTATTATGTCAAACTCCTCGCTAAAGCTCGCAGTTTATCACAATAATTAACTCGGGACAGATAATTCGTAATTCCTCGCAACTCGTTGATTATTCTTATATCATTGCATACGATTATGGGTGTTTTGCATTTAATGCCTACTGCAAGAGTGTTTCACTTTTTCACTGCTGCGAATATCATTGTTGGAAGGAATGCTGAAGCAGTTATGAATTGAGGAGAAATCTGTGAGCGCAAGCTGTAACTAGCGAACCATGGGTGGTAAGTATAAGTGCACTTTATTTTAAGGTAATATAAAATCCAAACTTTACTGCATGTAGAACATTTCTCAAGTAAGACTGTTGAAGAAGTGAGAATCTAACCTGCGGCTTATCAATCATGTTCTGTGATGTGTAATGGAAATAGTATATATAAGTCGTAATTTTTTTTGTAAATTACACCGTTTATAGTATTATGTCTTTCATTAGAATGATTATAATTTGTGTTGATTTAAATCTCCATAGATTATTGACATGATTTGAATAACTTGATTTGTAATTTTTGCTGGATCTAGCGAACCATTGAGGGTAATTATAAGTGCATTTTATTTCAAGGTAATATTTAATTCCAATTTCACTACACATATACATATCTATAAACGAATATAAGATACACACAGCAATAAAACACAAGTTAATATAACCCACAACGTTCTTAAAGAGGCAATAAATCATGCTCGTGATTTAAAACGTCAGTTAGAGCGTCGCTTAGCAAATGAAGTCATATTTACGTCTCTTTAATTGTCAAACTGCTAATGAATGTCTTCTTCGACGGGAGGCAATCATATTTTTATAATATAGTTTAAACAAATAACACAATATCTCAACGAGTTTTAAAACAATCGAGTAATTGTCTAAGGGCATATCATAGAGGAAATAGAAGACTCTTTGTCGTGCTTTGTGTTTTATGCTCCCTGCTATGTTTTATTCTGCGATAAAGCACGCCAACTCGTCTTCTATTTCTTAATTAAGCCATGTTTGTAGTTCAAGTTCATGTGTAAATTACACCGTTTGTAGTATTATCTGTCTTGAGGATGATTAAAATCTGTGTTGATTAAATCTTCACCCATTAAGGAATGCTTTGAATGACTTAATGTGTGATTTTACTTCCTTGAACAATGAAAATGGTTATCAATTATTCTGTCCAATTATGAACAAAGATAAAAAAAATAATTGTTTACTCTAAAAACACACACGGTGGTATATGAGCGATTTTACAAAGGGAATCAATATATTACTTTTAGCACAAAATAGTAGGACTGGACAATACATATATAACATTACATAAAGGTGAAAAAAGTAATTTAATTACGTGAGACAGGTTCAAACTATATTTTGGTCAAATAGTGTATTGAAGAGACATTTATGATGAGCCAAAATGCCAGAGAGGATTCTGCAATTTACTTATAGCTAAAATTTCATCTGCATGTAACGCTCTCCTGTATTCAACAGTACCTTAACCTATCATATCTGTTTACCGTCTTAAAGAAACTATGATCAAAGATCATATGACAATTATTTTATTTTGTCAATACGCAAGTGTATAGAAACTATTTGGATTAAAACAGAGACCACTGTATCTATTGACAACAGTCCTGCGTGTGTATATCAAAGATTAATTGAATATCACTAACACCATTCAGTAAGATGAAAGATGATGATAAGTTCCTTTCTATGACACCTGATTACCAAGCGACCGTTTTATCTGACAGGAGTTTAGGATATGTATACTTTGATAAAGGGACCATTGTCTCTACTTACATCAGTTAGACGAGTGGGTACCAAAGGTTAATTGAATATATTCTACGCCACTGTGTAGTATAATGGATGATGACAATATATTTCCTTTGACTCCGTGCTGTTCTTTGTTCAGACAGACAGAGGATGTTTTGCAGAGAATCATGATCTTATTACAAACAATAGATGTGAGACATTAGTCATTCATTTGACCATATTTGTATGTCATTATTTTACCAACTGAACTATCCACTACGATTCAGTTTCATTGTTCTCTTCATTTCATCAAACATGTATTTGTAAATGCATTTGAGGTTATATGTATGTTGAAATGCAATTGATCATTTGTTATTTTAAAAAATATTTGATTATATATTTATTCTTATCAAAACAATGTATTTGATCATGTATATAATTAGGTATGTATCAACTTTATTGTGATATAAACATGTTTGTAATAATACACAAGATTCTCCACTCGAATGTCATTTCTACAAAAAAGCCTTAGGCTAAGCAGCTCAAAAGATAGAAGCAATATTATACATGGAGCATTTTAAATCATGTCAGACGGATGCAAGAAATATTTATTGAAAAGAAAAGTAAAAGCTCAAAACTCTTATCAACATTTCGATACAAGCCTGTATATTCAAATGCATTTGTTATCTCTTCCACTATTTGATTATATATTTATTCTTATCACAACAACGTATTTGATCATGTATATAAGTAAGGTATTTATCTACTTCATTGTGTATTAAACATGTATGTGTACTAAACCGGATTGTCCCCTTTAATCTTATTTCCACAAAAAAAAGTCCATTTTAGGCGTATCATTGTTACAAATAGCAGCAGCATTACACACATGGAGGATTTTGAAACCTGTCAATTCTTATCAACCTCTCGACCGTGAAAAATATTGCTAGTGGCCTCTTCCGATGACTCTCACACAGAACATGTATTTTGTGATATATACGCAACTCTGAATAACGAAAATTAAGTGATCTAATTTGTTCAACATATGTATATGTATGTAGTAGGCTTTATTTAAATTATACCACTTTATACTACTATACTTTAGTCTGTATTAAATCTGTTCTATTTAGATAGTAACAATCATGGAGCATTTTAAAACATGTCAGACAGGTGCAATAAAGAATGTATTGAGGAGAAGCTGAACATTCTCAGTAACAAAGTTAAAGCTCAAAACTCTTATCAACATGTCGATACAAGCTTGTAAAAAAGATAGTTGCATGCAGATATTAAGATAGTAACATTCATAACTTTACAAATTTGAAATCTTAAAATGCAAATACTACTAATCGTCACGTCATGACAACGTCCAAGAATCGATACTGGTGAAGATAGTCTCTTATCAAATAGAATGTAAGAAAAAATACTTTTACATACAAAACAGTTCAAAGCTGGTGCTTCATTTTCCATTGACTGATAGACTTCGGAAACTATCTATGGTGAATAAATCTACTGTAAATGTGATCGTCTTCAACTTATAACTAAGTTTATAAATAAAAGATGTTGAAGCTAACACCAAGGTCGTGACACAGACGAGTGATAGAAGACAAATTTTCTCCTTGGTGAGCTATAAACCAGAGAATGATGTTTGATTTGCAAAATAGCACGCCGCCCACTGTCTGTGAGAGACTTGACTCCACTCACATGGGACGAATTTAAACAGATTTGATGTCTGTGAGAGTTCACTTCGGCTGTAGAGATACAGCACAGATCTCAAACGACAATTCAAGATCAATACGAGGTTTTACTTGATTTCAGTCTTCAGTGATGCAACTGCTCCCCAAGTTTCTCCTGAAAACATCGACACTAATTTTGTTAGTTATACTCTTATGACTCAAGGACATTAATTATTAACATGTTGCACCATGGTTTTAAAGTTGATCAAGTTACACGTGAATGATTATTAATGTTTACAAATTTCAAGATGATAATTATTTCAAATCCTTTGTAATTATGATAATACTCAGTGTGCCAGAAAACAGCACACGTTTATTATTACTTTACCACATTCACTATTCTTAGTCAGTTGTCAAGGGAATTTATGAGGAAAAAAATAAGGATAACATATCTCAATATTATTAAATATGTTGTTTTCAACATGAATATTCATTTTTAAACGAGGATATAATAATATATTTTCTTGTCAATAAGAATATTGATCTTAAAACGACCTGTAACACATCAACTCGCAAATATCACTTATATATATTAGAGGGTTCTCAATAATTAGTGTGGACCAAATAAATTGGATTCCCTATAATCTAGCTTCCGTCTAAACTGATGTTCTTGCTGTGTCCCTAACCCCATCCGCTTAATGGGAATGCACTGCAATAATTAACTAATTTTTATTTAATTGACATATATTTGAAAGATTTGCAGAAAACCTGACTTCATTCTTTTGCATCAAATATTGCACATAGTAAACTTTCATTTTAAAACAATGTTAACACATTTGGTAAGGACTAACAAATTAATTCAAACATTTTCTATAGTGCAAACAATCTCGAATTATAGAGTAGAGCAAACAATCTGGAATGATAGAGTAGGGAGGTAATGAGACCTGACCTTAAATTATTAAAACATTAACGCTTCCATTGTGACAGTTAACATGAAAAATAATGTAAACACATCTGGTGAGGATAAAATAATTAATTATATAATATTGTGTAATAAGAATAACAAATCAGAAGACAAATCGAACTATCAAGACCACTGATAGTGATAGTGACAGCCCACCTCGATGTGATATTCTTAGATTACAATTTCTCAGTTACCTGTTTACATGGTACATGTATCTAACAGTTCAAATTGAAAAGCTTATGAACCCAGGATACTTTTCAGTATTTTGCTGAAATCTGCATTTTACTTCTTGCTGAAGTGTCTAGTGACACTTTTAAACTGGTCAAATATAAGTGTCTTGTTTGAGGTTTTAGACGTTGAAAATTTGGGATTAAAGATATTTAATTCTGACAGTGATTACACCAAAAACTGCTATCATTTATGGATTATATCTACCTTTGTTCTCGTTTCATTTAACTAAAGTACATATATAAATGAATAATTAAATAATAAATAATTGCTGAATACATAAACTGCAACAACCATTCACATAGACAGTACATAACAGTTTGCGAGTCAATTATACTACTTTGCGCGGGATAATAATTGTCTCTGTCTACATTCATAATTAAAGTAATTAATTTTTCAGCTAATTTGAGGTGGAAGATATTTGTAAAGAATTACTATAATCTTCAATGACAGTAACCCGTGACTTGGTGTATAAGGGAAAAGGGAATTAATTTTCAAAATTATTATTTTTATTGTAGTTTGAGTTATTCTTTCAATACGCAGTGAACAAAAAGTTTATAATGAAATCATTCAGGTAATATCAGACATTTGATATAACTATTATTGATATTGTACAAGTATATAAAACATGGAGCTAATTAAAAGTTGTAACACTATCACTTCAGTTTATATACCCAAATAACTTAAACTGATTAGGTAAGTCTGTTTTTCTTCCTACAAAAATCATATTCGCACCTATAGCTAAATAAACCCGTAGATGACAAATGTTTTGAACGCAGTCTTTTCATTGCATATAAAAATTGATTTAAATATACAATTGTTAATATGTTTACTGACTAATGGAATATAGACTGTCATTGCATATAGTCATTGAAAAGGTCAAGAGTGATAACGTGTGGAAAGGTAGAAGACAGAAAGGTAATATGACGTGTAATGTTATTTATGAATCAAAACATCTTCCACATTGCCCACACATTCTTAACAGTTTCGGTCGTCTCTTTTCCTCAAAATGTTCACACTGACCTTGTAAGATAATGTAAGTACGTGAAGGCGCAAAATATTTGCTCTTTCTCAAATTAAGTTATATAATATGTAAGCTTACTAATGCTTAGCAGTCTTTAAAAATGCATACTTAAAGTTGAATATGTGTCAACGTAATTGATACATATTTCATGTGTCGGAGTCAACAGGATGGAATTTCGAACATAATCATTTGAACAAATAGAATACTAAACAACTTTACATTTTATAAGATGTTATTAATCGGATTATTCAGTATCCAATGAACGAAAGTATGAGTATCAGTATTATTTCTAATGTCCGTTACTTTGAAGGTAATAGCAACACTCTAGGACAGTTTACTTCCAAATAAAAATCCTTTCAGAGTCAATTCGTCAATGGAATGGTTCCTGATATAACTGTACCCCGGAGCATGTAGTCTATCCACTGTAATGAAAATCAAACATGATATATTGTCCAACAGGCACCTCTTATGTCACGGAGAGCGATGGTGATATAAGTTTCTGAAAGCGTTTACCTTTATTGTGTTATTTACTTATACATCAATTTGTGTACGAGATATGAAATAACAAAAGCATTATATATATTATATTAATACTCGCCCGTGTAAGATACTGCAGTGTAATATTTATACGGCGATATTAAACTAGTGTAATAGCGCCGCACGTATTACGTCACAATAGTTTGCAGTTATGACGTCACAGTGGGAGTAACGTCTGCACAATGGTATCGGACTTGCGGGAATCATAGTTTCAGAGCCATGTCTGCTATTTCGCTGGATTGTAGGTGGGCGAGTAATAAACAGAATACTAAACTTCCTTCTATTGAATACCATTTTTATTAAACTCATGAATGATTTGGTATCAAACTCGCTTTTGCTCGTTTTATACAAAATCATTAACTCGTTTAATAAAAATGGTATTAAATAGAAGATCGTTTAGTATCCTCTATGTATTGTCAATAATAATCATATACAATAAACACTCAAAATCCACACAAAAAACCGTCCTGAGTCAATTTATTTACCTAAACGAGAAAAATTAGATTGTGTTGTTGATGTTGACACTGAACATGTGGAGAAATTCAAGTGGTGTGATATTGGTGTGCAGTTGTATATTGAAAGGTTGACCTCAGTCACTGCTCTAGACATCTTTGGTTCCTTTTTGCACATTGTACATGATGATGTTAACGCAACTGTTGATAGAATTATAGACTTATTGTATCTTGCAGGTGAAGATTTTATACATGTTTCAAAACAAATGCATACACATAAAGAACAACCTGAGTGGTTTGATAAAGATTGTTTGAAATTAAAGCAAAAGAAATATATTTATTTGAATTTGTTGAGAAAATGTAAATCAGAAGATAAATTAAAAGCATATCTACAAGCTAACAGACTTAACATAAATATGAAGAAAAACAAGATTTTTAAAGATAATATTTTTCATGACATTAAGTGTGCAAAAGATGAGAAAAATTGTAAAGTATTCTAGCGTAAATTTATATATTTGTTAACTTTTCGTGGTTGTAACAATATGCCTGTTGAGTCTTCGTTTAGTTATTTTAAAGATTCGTTAAATCCTCATTTTGGATATTACCTCTGAATTTTCAGAACATGTGACTAATTTTATCACTAATCACGACTCTGTATAATGTACTGATTGTAATAATACTCGTATTTTGTCAGATCCTATTACATAAGGTGCAATACAGAAAGCAATTAATTCTTTGACGGGATACCCTCTGAGTTTCTTAAAAGGGGACTTTCTATCACTCCCTACTTAGAAATCTTATTCAATGCTATTTAAGATAAAGGGCAATTTCCGGATTCAAGGAGTATTGGTATTATTTTGCCCCTCTTTAAGTTCAGAAAGCTGATAACTCGGATCCTAATAATTATCAAATTATTTCTCTTCTGAACGTATTGGGCAAGTCGAGTTCGAGTCGAGGTTACGCACATGGACAGATACAAACTCTATCATTCACGAGGCTCGGGCAGACTTCAGGAGGCAGTGTTCGACTGTTGAAAACATTTTTCTGTTGCAATCATTGTGTCCAAAATATCTTAAGATGTCAAGGCATCGCTTTCATGCCGCCTTCAAAGAGTTTCGTAAGGCCTTTGATTTTGTTGACAGACAAAAGTTGCTGTATGCGCTTCATAATAAAGGTGTTATTGGTAAGATGTATAATCTCTTGCAAGATATATTGAAAGTAAAATTAAGGCCTGTATAGTAATGAATAGAGTCATTTACATCTTCCTGTGGCGTCCGTCAAGGTTGCATGTTATGTGCTGTTTTTATCACGCTCTACAAGCAATTAAAAACTGTAAGAGTGATCACCCAATTATCAGGGATATTTTATTACTTCATAATTCCTGTCTCCAATGCGACATCGTCTTCTGCTGGTTTCCTAGCCATATGGGTATACGAGGTAACAACAAAGCTGACTCGGTAGCTAAATCAGCATTAAATCTCAAACATTTTTCTCCTACCAAAAATTCCATATTCAGATTCAAAACCTGCTATTAAATTTTACATTAAACAACGTTGGAAGTCCCAATGGGACCAACAACAGCATAACAAACTTCACACTATTCAGCCTCATTTAGGTTACAAATCTCTATCATCTTTTACCCTGCAGGAAGCTTGTGTCCTACGACGATGTCGTATTGGCCACTCTCATCTTACACATTCATATCTTTTAAAGGGGGAAGATCCCCCAGTATGTATACCCTATCAGTGTCCTCTCACAATAAAAAACATTTTATGTGAGTGTTTGGACACTGCACATAACAGGGAAACGTTTTATCCTTCTATTTCAATCGGTCAAGTTTTAACTCATGTCGTTGAGCATCATGTTTTAGATTTTCTAAAGGCTATACACCTTATTGACAAATTGTAAATTTAAACTTTTCATTATCAGCTTTTATTCCACCTGTGATAATATGCTGATGTGTTTGCGGCCTTCGTGCCGTGTTCTGTTTTTCTTTTGCAATTTTCTTTTTTGAATTAGGCAAATACATTAAATATCTCGCCGCTAATGGCTGCAATACTGCCGAATCGGCGTTAAACAATAACTCACTCACTCACTCACTCACTTCATTAACAAGCTAACTTTAGAGTTGAGAAATTGTACTTTAAGAGGTATCATTCTCACTGAATTAATTGAAGACATGCTCTTGCTTTTGACGGCAATATAGTGTTGGTAGATGATTCTATAATTGGTTTACATCATCTATGAGTTTTCTTACATAAGTATTGTTTGAAGTGGAGGTTAACTTAGATAAATCTAATGTCATAGTTTTTCGTAATAGTTGGTTTCTTAAGAGCGTAGAAAAGTGGTTTTATGCAGGAAAAGTGGTTAAGATAGTCACACATTACAAATATATTGGTATTCTTTTCCCTCAAGATTGGTTTGGTCTAAGGACAATTCAAGCAAGGAAAGCTTTATTCCAAGTTTACAGGTTAATTAAGGTTTAGCGCTTATTTCCATTTGGTGTAGTTCAGAATATTCTTGATACAAACATAATGCCTATATTATATGGGAAATATGGGACTTAACTGGGGAGATATCGAGGAATTTGTTTTATCAAAAGTTGTTGTTTAAAAGGTGTTTAAATATATATCTTAATTTTCCCCAAACTGAGTTGTCCTAGGCGATGTTGGGAGCTATCAGCTTTGCGTAAAATACTTCAGTCGCTGTGTGGGATTTTGGTGCAGGCTTGTGTGAATGAGGTTGTAATCCAAATGCATGTTACGAAATGTTAAACTTACAGGATGATAGAGGTTAAGTAAATTGGGTTACAGGAGCCCGCATGTCAGTGTTTTCGATGGGCTCTTCATATGTTTGGATATCACAGGTTTGGTAATTACAAATTATTTATGTATACCTTTTCAACACGTTGTATGGCTATCACGAATAAATGATTTCAATTTCTTTTTTTATTCATATCTTTTATATACATAAATATATGTCATAGAAATGTTTAATTGAAAAGTTATTTTACGAATATTTGTTTGTTTTAGAATATATGTTTAGATTTCAGTCACACATATTGAAGATTAGTAAACTAAGGTACGATAAAGCCATCCATTCTGTACGACTTTATGTTTAAAATGTACAATGAATGTTCCGGAAGATGAGCACCATGTTTTAATTAGTTTGTCTATTTTATAAGCATTTAAGAGAACAACTTATTTCACACAATTATATTAAATTCCCTTCAATGGAAAAATGTACCAGCAGTTATCATCAAGACATCTACCAACTTGATTATTATGAAGTGCCTCATGCGTCACAGTTCATAATATGTATTTCATTTTGATGAAACACAACTGTTCATCGAAATACAACACATAAAATGTGTGGGAACCAATACATGTGCCTCGTCCTGCACACATTTACAACATTTTGAACACGGTAGGGGTCATGTTGGTGTAAATTTTATTTCTTACCCCTGTCTACTTTAAATAACGATATTTTAGTTAAAGTCATTCAAACTACTGCCGAAAGGTGTTATTGTATCGTGCGATAATCAAATGCATCTTATTTCTTTAAAGGGGCAGTAGCACGTTTTTTCGCTCAAATAAGTTGATGAAATGTATTTGAAAAATAATTTCACCAATAGTAAAACATCTTTATCTCTTCGGAAAATAAAAAGTTAAAAATGAGTGTACATGTTTCGGTAAAGCCATGGGAATTGTTTTTATAATACAAAATAATAAATTGTGTTCTCAACAAAATGACCGCCATGCAATTTTTGCTTTATACGCAACATAGTTTTTACCACTACAGATAATTGGTTTGTGTAATAAGATGTTTTACCCTCTAAAGTTAATTCAAATGACATAAACTATCATTATAAATGGGATATTTGAAAAAATAAATTTTGAAAAAAAACGTGCTACTGCCCCTTTAAAATATTGAATTACTCGAAAACAAGTGAGTGTTATACTTTCTTTTGCCCGTCAGTTTAGTAACACAATTCACACTCCATTCTACTATTAGTATTCCTCTCACGCAAATCGTTTCAATAAGACTTCTGTTTTACCATCTCGGGAGACTCAGTCGGTGTTTATGCAGTTGACCTTATCAGAAAAGGTAGAAACTGTTTCAACTGTCACAGTTCTCAGACGCGGGATGAAAACCTTGGTCAAAGTAGATTGTTGTCTATTGAAGTTTAACAATACCATGTGCGTCACACACAAAGTAGTTAAGTGAAGGAAACCGAGAACAAAGGTAGCTCTAATGCGTAAATGATCAATGTATTTTGTTTATGCACTGTTTGAATACCGAGACATTTATCACAAATTCTGTTCACCGTCTGAAACCAAAACTCAGATAGGTTCTTTTAACAAATGTCTCTCCAGGTTAAATAAACAATAAGACATTACAGCCGGACTCCAAATGCAGATTTTAGAAAAACACTGCAATATTTCTTGGGTTCATCAGCCTTTAAATTTCGAGTTTCAAATACATGTGTAAGGCATGTTATATATTTTAAAATTAGATAAAATGTGATTGATGTAGCTCTGTTTTTAGACGAAATCCTGAAAACATCTAACTAATTTTGGGGGTATTTAAATTTCCAACATGCCTTAAATACATTAAAATCAGAGAAAACTCCGACAACTCTCATCCCTGATTCAGCCAGAAAGGCACCAGAAAACACCAGACAACAATATAATCTAAGAAGATCACAATTTACGTTCACGTGTTTGTATCATTATCAGTGGGCTACATCTCGACTTGTCTTTTGATTTGTTTTCTTTGTTCCACAATGTTTAAATAAATTCGTTTATCCTCACCAGCTTATATTCTTTTTCATTTTGACTGTCACAATTTAAGCCTTTTGTTATGTAAAATTTGTTTTCTGAATTATTGCTTATTAACTCATTTATATGCAAAGTAATTGTGGGAAATTAAATCATAACATATCATACTTTATCTCAGATGGTGCAACCTTATTCACTGTAAATAATATGACATCTATAACAGGGTAAATGTTAAACGTTTATTACTTAAGTGCACCCTGTGCATCATTTATATGCAAAGTAATAGTGGGAAATGTAAATTATAACCAATTATACTTTCATCCAGAAAAAAAGAAACCCTCTGTTCGATTGCAAACAGTCATAAACTGTGTATACAATGTGGCATATGTAATAAAGTTAATAATGCATTTTTCTCATTGCAGTGTACTATCTTTAAACCAAAGTCGCTTAGGACATGGCAAGAAGATGGGTTTAGAAGAATGCTATATCACATAGTCCAATGTAGTCGGTTATTAACACAAGTGATTTCAAAATCTGCAATATATAATATACCTCAATGCCCATTTAACAGTCTTTGAACTCAGTTTTACTAGGGCCTTACAATTCCTATTGAGAAGGCCTTCTACAGGAAAATACGCCGCTAAGAGGGCCTTGATCAGAATAATAACCTTCCAAGAGGGTAGTATCCAGTATGAGGCCCTCCGAGTCAATTATTTGCACCGCGGGAATTCTAAGTCCCATTTAGTACGGTAATCAATCCACAAAATTCCCAAGTTTAAAATGTTCAAAACAGATAATGCGGGAAACGAAGCCGCAACCCTTAGCTTTGTAGCCCAATGCGCTACCACGAGACCACGAAGGATCGGTGACCGAGAAGGGTGGATTGTTGGTCAGTATTCCGCTGTCGGAGAACTTGATATTTGAAATGTTATGTGCGCTTTATTATACTTGGACCACCTGCAGTAAAACATTTAGACAACTGCACTCACGTTAGTTTGTTTGTTGGTTTTTTTTTCGGTATATACAATAGATAACACCTGAATGAGAGGGCGTTCTAGCAAAGAGAGGCCTTTGCCTACGGGAAGACCCTCAGGCGCTTACGAGCCCTCGGATCTTCCCTCGGGCAAAGGCCTCTTTTTCTCTAGAACGCCCTCTCATTCAGTTGTTATCCATTACTTAGCAACATTTGCTAATCCCCGTGTTTCCAGAAGTGTTAAAAGAAAAATTCATGATAAAAAGATATGTTATTAAGTCAACGTTTAAAAAATGAATATTCATGTTGATATGATATGATATAATATGCTCCCTAAGATGGGATTGATATTACTAACCAACGCTGCAAAAATACAAGAAAGGCTGATGAATTGTAAACATCCATTAAATTTTCGTTCAACCCTCCTGGCCTTCGTGGCATCGAAAAATTGCACATTTCATCATTCCATGTGGCTTATGAAACATCTGAATCATTAGAGAGCCATTATAACCGTATTAAAAGTATACCCTTATATCCGGTAGTTTTCTATTCAAAATGAAAAAAAAAATCGAATATGTCAATTTGGTTTGAAATTTTCGTTGCAATATTGTCCTACTTTACAAAAATAATAACACATTCAAATTAGGAGCTACATTTTGTATGCCCAAGGGTGAATGAAGTTAATTACAAAATTGGGAAACAAGTAGATGAGTAGATGATATTCAACGAGAATAAATCCCTATCGGACAAACGAAGTCGACCTGTGTCAGCCCAGCCCATGGGTTGAGGCCTAAAATATTAAAATGTTTCGGGTCTTTACAAAAATGATGCGATGACGCGATTTATTTTTTTTATTTATTAGTTTTTTTTTGGAATCAAGAGATAAACAAACACAATTTATACAATTGTTATACTTTTGTTAAAACCTGAAATAAAGACCTGAGGCGTGGGTTTGAAACTGATGCGGGCGGAAACCAGAAACAAAATCTTTTTTTGCCTTAGTGTGGAACTCAGGCTCGAGACAAAACCATTTTGCAGAATAGTGCTTGAATTAAGAGTTATTTTTCAACCCGTATTTTCGTCAATCTGTGACACACTTACTTCATTTCAGCCTTAAAATATAGATATATAAGAGGGGCAGTCAAAGCTAATATCCTTGCCTGCCTTATAAACGTTATTTCTGTTTTATTTTCACTGCATGAAATGATGAACTTTACACTTACTCAAGGGACGTTAGTTTTGGGCATCAGTAAACTGTTAAAAAAGGAAATGAATTTAAATCCAACTAACATTTAGGATAAACACAGCTCATCATGCTATGATTGATTATGTGATTTAGAACATGCTAAATCTTACCAACATTTCACTTGGAAATCTTCATGATTTAACACGTGTCGGGTTAACCAATATTTTCTACCAACTTGATAGCCCAGTTTCTTCCCCTAACATGTACATATTCTTGGATTTTCACGGATAAATTCGTGGATTATTTTCTGTGAATAATAGTTAAGAAATGGTATTACGTCAATCTTGATTAATACAAAAACTTTAATGTTTCAAGATTTGGATTAACAAATCATCCACGTGTCGGATTAACCAATATTTTCGGATTAACCAATAATTTCGGATTAACCAATATTTTCGGATTAACCAATATTTTCTCCCAAATTCACAGCCCAGTTTCTCCCGTGATAACGAACGTTCCTTGTAATCGAGGATAGTCTCGCATTAATCTATTTTCTGTTTATAATAGCACAGAAATGGTATGTCAATCTTTATTATAACATAACATTTCTATTTTCAAGATTTGGATTAACAAATCCTCCTTTTTATATAAAAAGTAGTAATTCACTTATATCATGTAAATCTCTTGAGGTAATTCTTTCAGTTATTT
This sequence comes from Gibbula magus, assembly GCA_936450465.1. Lineage (NCBI taxonomy): Eukaryota > Metazoa > Mollusca > Gastropoda > Trochida > Trochidae > Gibbula > Gibbula magus. The sequence goes on from OW388298.1 coordinate 43,329,679, forward strand.
ATATTAGGTATTATCATGGATGAACATGTCACGACAAGTGTGGTTAACATTTTCATATTTCATATTTCATAAGAAATCATTATGCATTCCGCATGAATTAATTAATGCTTATCAAAGACTTGCCATCGTAGCAATATCCTATTTATTCTTATGTTTTACATTATATAGGTGGTATATATATATGTGTACAGAAGCTTGACGATTAAAATTTACTTACCGTTATCAAAATTACAAAATATGTATTGTTGATTCTTAGTTGTATCTGGGTCAAACGGATGTAGGTCTATTTCTAATGGGTTTGGTGTGTATCCGCCATTTCCATCTATTTGCCATCAGACAAATTATTTTTCATTTTCTTTTGTATTCACGATAATAAAATATATGTTTAGAAACTATTCAATAAACTATTTGTGGCATACAGATAGGAAGAATATATCTTGTTGCACGCAAACTGTCTGTTTGATGAATAGGCTGATGTTTTTCATTGTCAAGAATTACCCTTCAATAATTACTTCTTTTGTTTTATCCTCATTTTTTGTAATGAGAAGGGGAATGAATTTTGTCTTTTTGGAGAATTATAAATGAGTTTTGAAACAAAAAATCAGTTAGGAATTATTTGACTCAAAAATCAGTTATACGACATTTGCGATAGTCATGTGATTTTTTGTATATCATTCACTTTCGCTTAGTGTTAAATATTTAAATAGGAAGACACAGTTAAATCTTTGAAATAGGAAGACACGCCAGATGGATCAATGTGTGATAAGTATGTGCATTAGAGCACATATGATGTGTATAACACTGGTTGTCTTTACATAACACTATGGATATAAAGCCATTTATCTGGCTCTACCGTGTTGGACGATTAGATAGGAGTTCAAAGTGTATTCAAAAGATTTAGTCAACAAATCATTTCTGTTATCTTAGGTCAAACACAAAGGTAAAGCTTGTGCCAAAATATTTAAAAAAAATAACTAATGAAGCAATTATTATATTTTTATATTATTATTATACAATTACTCAATCTATGGCGTGGTAGGGATGTAAAAACGAGATTAGGAAATGATTTATGTCATTCTAAGATTGAATATTCATTATTTCTTAATGTAATACATCTTGCCACCAATGTCTTTGCTTTGTAAAATAATGCATCAGGTTTTTTTTTTGTGAAAGTTGATTTAAGAAGCTTATCCCAATTCGTTTAGGAAATTAACATTAACCACTATCAACATCAATATAATCAATTGGTCGTTCACAAACAAATTCGGAAATTAAATATTTGTCAGGATTTAAGAGATAATAACGCTTGAATATCTACATTTCTAAAATTTAGAAGTTTAGTGAAAGTATTTACTTATAGAATGTCATGAGGTAGTTCCCTAGACTGCTAGTAGTGGCTGATGTGCTATTTCAGAGATACACCCAGGGGCAGAGAAACGATACCATACAAATTACAAGATATTCGAATCCACGAGCTGTATAACGAGTGAAATAGTTACATCATGTCTTCAAGAGCCAAATATACTAAATTTGAAATTTCAGAACATTACCTGTTCATATTTCTTTGAAATACAGGGACATGTTTTATAAAAAAAAACGTTGGTTTCAAATATTCCTTTACTAGACAAGATAGGAGAGTCAAAAGAGGCATTAGGGCTTGTTTATGTTTCCCGTATTTAATAAGAGTAAAGAAATATTTAAGAAAATATTGAATATTACACTGGTATGCAAAAATGCCATTGAAAGGTAAATATCACAATAAAATATCATCTTACAGCGGTTTTTGATTACTAAATTTCTGGCTTTTGATTGAATTTGATTATACATGTTGTATTGTTTTAATCTAATTTCTGAAGAAAACGAATTTATTGTATTCAAATATAATTTCTCCAAATGTGGATCTTGTGCTGTAACGGATTATTTGTAAACAGGTCAAGCTTCATATATATTATTTCATTTCTGAACAATCCAATTATTCTTTCTAAATATACATCTTTTCTGTGTCTACTGCTGACAATGATGAACGTTAAGATCAATATTTCCAGTCTTTCAAAAGGGCGAATTTGATTAATAACATTTATCTGATCTCGAGTACAGCAAAGTTACGAAATAATCGCCTCAAAGGGCATCGTTTCTAGAATCTAGAATGTCTGCCGAGAAACGTTATATAACGATAATCTTGCATAATAGCATATAGTAATGCGAGTTTTGTGTCTAATGCCTATTTCAAGTGTGTTTCACTCTTTTCACTCCTGCTAATATCATTGTAGGAAGGAAAGCTGTTTCGATTGTGAATTGAGGTGAAATATATATTATATACAAAATTAGTTTTGATAAAAGACAACTGTTCATCGACATATTACACATACTCTATGTGTATAGCATAAATGTGCTTGGCCTCGTCCTTTATATTTACAACATTTACATTACAACATTTAAAACAATTATATTTTAATAAAACAAAAATAAAACAGTCACCAATTAAGTTATTCAAACTAAAATATTATATAGTATATATTAGGTTACACATAGTATGCCATGATGTTACACATGTTAGATATTAGGTTACACTTATTATGCCATGATGTTACACATGTTAGATATTAGGTTACACTTACTATGCCATGATGTTACACGTGTTAGATATTAGATTACACTTATTATGCCATGATGTTACACGTGTTAGATATTAGATTACACTTATTATGCCATGATGTTACACATGTTAGATATTAGGTTACACTTATTATGCCATGATGTTACACGTGTTAGATATTAGATTACACTTATTATGCCATGATGTTACACGTGTTAGATATTAGATTACACTTATTATGCCATGATGTTACACATGTTAGATATTAGGTTACACTAATTATGCCATGATGTTACACGTGTTAGATATTAGATTACACTTATTATGCCATGATGTTACACGTGTTAGATATTAGATTACACGTATTATGCCATGATGTTACACATGTTAGATATTAGGTTACACTTATTATGCCATGATGTTACACATGTTAGATATAAGGTTACACTTATTATGCCACGATGTTACACATGTTAGATATTAGGTTACACTTATTATGCCATGATGTTACACATGTTAGATATTAGGTTACACTTATCATGCCATGATGTTACACATGTTAGATATGAGGTTACACTTATTATGCCACGATGTTACACATGTTAGATATGAGGTTACACTTATTATGCCATGATGTTACACATGTTAGATATTAGGTTACACTTATTATGCCATGATGTTACACATGTTAGATATTAGGTTACACTTATTATGCCATGATGTTACACATGTTAGATATTAGGTTACACTTATTATGCCATGATGTTACACATGTTAGATATTAGGTTACACTTATTATGCCATGATGTTACACATGTTAGATATTAGGTTACACTTATTATGCCATGATGTTACACATGTTAGATATTAGGTTACACTTATTATGCCATGATGTTACACATGTTAGATATTAGGTTACACTTATTATGCCATGATGTTACACATGTTAGATATTAGGTTACACTTATTATGCCATGATGTTACACATGTTAGATATTAGGTTACACTTATTATGCCATGATGTTACACATGTTAGATATTAGGTTACACTTATTATGCCATGATGTTACACATGTTAGATATTAGGTTACACTTATTATGCCATGATGTTACACATGTTAGATATGAGGTTACACTTATTATGCCACGATGGTACACATGTTAGATATTAGGTTACACTTATTATGCCATGATGTTACACATGTTAGATATAAGGTTACACTTATTATGCCATGATGTTACACATGTTAGATATAAGGTTACACTTATTATGCCATGATGTTACACATGTTAGATATTAGATTACACTTATTATGCCATGATGTTACACATGTTAGATATTAGGTTACACTTATTATGCCATGATGTTACACATGTTAGATATAAGGTTACACTTATTATGCCATGATGTTACACATGTTAGATATAAGGTTACACTTATTATTCCATGATGTTACACAGGTTAGATATAAGGTTACACTTATTATGCCACGATGTTACACATGTTAGATATAAGGTTACACTTATTATGTCATGATGTTACACATGTTAGATATTAGGTTACACTTATTATGCCATGATGTTACACATGTTAGATATGAGGTTACACTTATTATGCCACGATGTTACACATGTTAGATATTAGGTTACACTTATTATGCCATGATGTTACACATGTTAGATATTAGGTTACACTTATTATGCCATGATGTTTCACATGTTAGATATTAGGTTACACTTATTATGCCATGATGTTACACATGTTAGATATTAGGTTACACTTATTATGCCATGATGTTACACATGTTAGATATTAGGTTACACTTATTATGCCATGATGTTACACATGTTAGATATTAGGTTACACTTATTATGCCATGATGTTACACATGTTAGATATTAGGTTACACTTATTATGCCATGATGTTACACATGTTAGATATTAGGTTACACTTATTATGCCATGATGTTACACATGTTAGATATTAGGTAACACTTATTATGCCATGATGTTACACATGTTAGATATTAGGTTACACTTATTATGCCATGATGTTACACATGTTAGATATTAGGTTACACTTATTATGCCATGATGTTACACATGTTAGATATTAGGTTACACTTATTATGCCATGATGTTACACATGTTAGATATTAGGTTACACTTATTATGCCATGATGTTACACATGTTAGATATTAGGTTACACTTATTATGCCATGATGTTACACATGTTAGATATTAGGTTACACTTATTATGTCATGATGTTACATGTGTTAGATATTAGGTTACACTTATTATGCCATGATGTTACACATGTTAGATATAAGGTTACACTTATTATGCCATGATGTTACACATGTTAGATATTAGGTTACACTTATTATGCCATGATGTTACACATGTTAGATATTAGGTTACACTTATTATGCCATGATGTTACACATGTTAGATATTAGGTTACACTTATTATGCCATGATGTTACACGTGTTAGATATTAGGTTACACTTATTATGCCATGATGTTACACATGTTAGATATTAGGTTACACTTATTATGCCATGATGTTACACATGTTAGATATTAGGTTACACTTATTATGCCATGATGTTACACATGTTAGATATTAGGTTACACTTATTATGCCATGATGTTACACATGTTAGATATTAGGTTACACTTATTATGCCATGATGTTACACATGTTAGATATTAGGTTACACTTATTATGCCATGATGTTACACATGTTAGATATTAGGTTACACTTATTATGTCATGATGTTACATGTGTTAGATATTAGGTTACACTTATTATGCCATGATGTTACACATGTTAGATATAAGGTTACACTTATTATGCCATGATGTTACACATGTTAGATATTAGGTTACACTTATTATGCCATGATGTTACACATGTTAGATATTAGGTTACACTTATTATGCCATGATGTTACACATGTTAGATATTAGGTTACACTTATTATGCCATGATGTTACACATGTTAGATATTAGGTTACACTTATTATGCCATGATGTTACACATGATAGATATTAGGTTACACTTATTATGCCATGATGTTACACGTGTTAGATATTAGGTTACACTTATTATGCCATGATGTTACAAGTGTTAGATTTTAGGTTACATTTATTATGCCATGATGTTACACATGTTAGATATTAGGTTACATTTATTATGCCATGATGTTACACATGTTAGATATTAGGTTACACTTATTATGCCATGATGTTACACGTGTTAGATATTAGGTTACACTTATTATGCCATGATGTTACACATGTTAGATATTAGGTTACACTTATTATGACATGATGTTACACATGTTAGATATTAGGTTACACTTATTATGCCATGATGTTACACGTGTTAGATATTAGGTTACACTTATTATGCCATGATGTTACACGTGTTAGATATAAGGTTACACTTATTGTGCCATGATGTTACACATGTTAGATATTAGGTAACACTTATTATGCCATGACGCTACACATGTTAGATATAAGGTAACACTTATTATGCCATGATGTTACACATGTTAGATATAAGGTTACACTTATTATGCCATGATGTTACACATGTTAGATATAAGGTTACACTTATTATGCCATGATGTTACACATGTTAGATATTAGGTTACACTTATTATGCCACGATGTTACATATGTTAGATATTAGGTTACACTTATTATGCCATGATGTTACACGTGTTAGATATTAGGTTACACTTATTATGCCATGATGTTACACGTGTTAGATATAAGGTTACACTTATTGTGCCATGATGTTACACATGTTAGATATTAGGTAACACTTATTATGCCATGACGCTACACATGTTAGATATAAGGTAACACTTATTATGCCATGATGTTACACATGTTAGATATAAGGTTACACTTATTATGCCATGATGTTACACATGTTAGATATTAGGTTACACTTATTATGCCATGATGTTACACGTGTTAGATATTAGGTTACACTTATTATGTCATGATGTTACACATGTTAGATATAAGGTTACACTTATTATGCCATGATGTTACACATGATAGGTATTAGGTTACACTTATTATGCCATGATGTTACACGTGTTAGATATTAGGTTACACTTATTATGCCATGATGTTACACGTGTTAGATATTAGGTTTCATTTATTATGCCATGATGTTACACATGTTAGATATTAGGTTACATTTATTATGCCATGATGTTACACATGTTAGATATTAGGTTACACTTATTATGCCATGATGTTACACGTGTTAGATATTAGGTTACACTTATTATGCCATGATGTTACACATGTTAGATATTAGGTTACACTTATTATGCCATGATGTTACACATGTTAGATACTAGGTTACACTTATTATGCCATGATGTTACACGTGTTAGATATTAGGTTACACTTATTATGCCATGATGTTACACGTGTTAGATATAAGGTTACACTTATTGTGCCATGATGTTACACATGTTAGATATTAGGTAACACTTATTATGCCATGACGCTACACATGTTAGATATAAGGTAACACTTATTATGCCATGACGCTACACATGTTAGATATAAGGTTACACTTATTATGCCATGATGTTACACATGTTAGATATAAGGTTACACTTATTATGCCATGATGTTACACATGTTAGATATTAGGTTACACTTATTATGCCACGATGTTACATATGTTAGATATTAGGTTACATTTATTATGTCATGATGTTACATGTGTTACATTTTGAAGATATGTATTCAATTTATTTATGAAATTTGATTTCTATGCGTCTTCAGACAATTTGATTTTTGTGAAGTAAGACATATCTTGCAGCTATTAACAATAAATATGGACATATCCATTATTGTGTAAGCCCCGATTTTCCAGTGATTGTTCCATATATTTTTTTCTTCATGTGCCTGGGATTCCTTACGTTTGCTATAGTACATGTATGTATTCTGTTATACACGCATGCAGTAAAGTTTGAGTGTAAAACTACACTGAATTTCAGTACAGGTACTACCCAGTGTAACCTCTCAGGTTTCACCACACTGCATATTCATTATGAAGTTGCCGGCTTTCTCCTTCCGATAAAACTAACTGCTTTTATGTTAGTGATTTACCTTTGAAAGGAGCGTTAAACCCAAGATCAACTCACAAATCATATTTGATTTTGGATTTCATTATGCAGTTGGCTTTTTCCACATGATACATCTCTGTTTATTAAATGACGTGTATGCTGAAAGATTTAATTCAATTTAAATTCCAATGAATTCTTCAAACTTTTAAACTAAATTTAATTTCATTTTATGGTTGTGTGTTGAATCCATTAATTCATTCTCAGCACATTTTGATTAGCCTATATATCAGCATCGGGGCGCATTTCAAATTGCCAATACCCTTCGTTTTGTCAATTCTAAAGATTTATAACACCTCCCAACTAAAGACGGATTGATCCAGAATACTGTCAGAATGAAAATTACTGGATATTTCCTTTGAAATTCGAAGTGCATTAATTCTAAACACCCTGAGTGTATTCAAAATTATTCGTTTTCATTCTTTTGACATGTCCGAATATTTTGAATCTGTAAATTCGTATGGTATTATACATCTTTGTTCGTCATTCAAAATTATATATCGGTATTTAAAAAACATTCTGTTTGCATTTGAAAGAGATTAAAAATGGTAAGCTCCTTCGAATATGTCAGAAGTTTCATGAATATGCTTCAAATAAAGGATGAACTGTGCATTCATCTGCATTCAATATGCATTATAAATACTCGGGCTGCATTCTAAATATGTTTACTACATCGAGAATCTCACCCGAGTGTATTCCGATATCAAATATATCAACACGAGTTTATGGAAGTAATATATCAAATGCTTGTCGATATATTGATATATGTTGGTATATTAGATATCAGAAGACACGAGGGTGAGATTCTATTTATCATCCAAATCCATTCTCATTACGTTTCAATGAAAATAGTGTACATCTCTGAGCACAGCTCTGTCATTTGATTTCCAATGTAGTGATGTCATAGCATTATGACGTCATCATGTTTATGACGTCATAACACTGTGATGTCATTACTCGATATGTAAAAGCATTGTGATGTTATGTACTTGACAGTGAGAGGGCATTGTCCTAGGAGATATCGCTTGATCTTACACGAACACAGTTTTTTTATGATAAATTCTAAATATTCTGACTGCCCTCTGGATAAATATTAACATTAACATCAAGAGAAATAGTAACTTCTATAGTTCCGCTACAGGCCGTAGATATTCTAGTCGGTACAGTTGTGTAGTCTACCTACCCACGTGCAGAAAATGCAACAAGCAATATGTAGGAGAAACAAAGTTCAGAACACGTCTATCTATACACTTTGCAGATATTACCCACAAGAGAGACAAACCAGTCGCTCACCACTACAATCTCCCGTACAATTCCAAGAGCGATTTATTTTATAAAATCATCGCTCATCTCAGACAAAACCCTGACTCAGAAAGTACCACCCGCTCCAGAAGGGCCCTGGAACTGAGGTGGATTTTTTAACTTCTAACGTTCCAACTGCAAGGCCTCATTGATAAGATCGTAGGCTGAAACACTCCCCCTTTTGTTTCCTGGATATGTTGATAGTATACAGACAGTAAAATTACCAAAAATGGCCGGAGTGAGTAGATTAGGTGAGGTGAGTTAGGGTTTAACGCCGCTTCCAAGAGTATTTCACTTACATCGCGGCTGCTAGTATTATGACAGGGAGAAAGCCCGCAACGCCATGTGGCTATGCATTGCGGTGAAACCTGCGAGCATCGGCTGGAACTAGCGAACCATGGTTGAGTGTAGCATTGCACCCAAACCTTACTGCGTGTACAGTTCTCTACTGCAGACAAAGTTGCCGTGCCCCTGGCGAGATTCGAACCCCGGACCGAAGCCGAACGCGCTAACCACTGCGCTATCCCGCCTCCGTGTGAGTAGATTACATCTTTGAGAGAGAAGCGACATGTACACTGGCTCCTGGCATAAGATCCTTGTATAAATGTATCCAGGAAATGGTCTCGTCCTATTTGCAGGAGCTTGTGGTACCATGTCACCCTGCACAATAACTTAGAGTCTGATTCTCAACTAAATACACTTACAACATCAACAGATGGTTCCACTGCATGTCAGACAATTTGCCAATTAAACATAATTTTATATTTTTTGAAATAATTTAAATTTAATAGATAATTTAACTTAAGCATGTAAAACACAGCCAATTGGAAGACTGTTCCCATATTGGAAGCAAACTTCGTTTCATAGCGACAATCTACCATCTGCTGAACAAAGTTTTCAGAGAAGTGTCGATTGATTGTGTAGCGAATTGAACAAGCGTTACTGTTTTAAGTTTTGTTTGTTAAGCAGTGTACTGGTTCTTATGTTCAAGTAAAAGCTATATTTTCCCAAAGCACCAAACAATAGAGTGCTGTTCCTGGTTGTAGAAACACCCGAGTGGTAAAAACATGCAAAACGTCTTTTCGTGTTTTTTTATACAGTCAAACATAGTCGCTCGTTTCTTTATAGTGAGTGAGTTATTGTTTAACGCCGCTTCGGCAGTATTGCAGCCATTAGCGGCGAGGGTTTCTTAATAACGTGATCGACTGATGCGCTAATCATACCTGCAGATGAGAGGACAGAATGCTCTAATAGTGATGATTGTGCTATAAAATGTTATTTCAACCAGTCAGATTCTTCATCGGAGATACAAGAGAATAAACGCACTGTTACAGAAGTTGTGTGTAAGTTGAGGTGACCTGTGGTTCGAACCCACTTCCGAGAGTATTTAATTCATATCACGGTCTATCTTTATCTATAACATTATTGCAGGGAGAAATCTCGCAACGCCATTATGACTATGCATTGTGGTGAAACCTGCAATCATTGTCTGAAAATGGGTGGTACTGCGTTGAAATTCACTGTAGCATTGCACCCAGACCTAACTGCATGTTAAGCAGTTCTCCAAGCAAAGTTGCCGAGCCCCCTGCGGGATTCGAACCTCTGTACCCTGTAGTAGATAACGAATACTGGGTCGTGTTCAAGAGAGGTTTCAAAGTAATCGTTCAATTAGCGATTACTTTCAAACCTCTCTTGAACGCGATTACGCTACTTAGAAAAGCGAGCGAGGTTTTGCACCGTGTCCTTCAGGAGAGAATGAGCGCTACTTGAGCGATCAATGAGCGATTATAAGCGCTCGCTGTTATGGAACGGACCCCTGGTGTCTAAAAGAGAGCTTGTCAATATGAGTACGTTTCTTGTGCAACATCTTTACTCAAAAGGCTACACCATGTCTCTCCAACTTTGTTTTTATTGTTCCCAATTGTTACACAAAGATAATATTGAATACAGTGCAAAACATAATGTTATACAAAGAGCTACATACAGTGCTGGTGTCTGAAGATATGTTATATATTGTTCAATATTTGAATGATTGAGTTCCACTTATTTCTGAAATTTTCAGTTTTATTATTGTTTTTTTTAAATTATTTTTTCCTACCAGATATATTTGTTTTAATGTTTTTTTGTAATTGTTGAATTTTAGAATTGTATTCTTAATATTGCATATACTTATATATTTTAAGACTGAAATAATGATTTAATTTAAATAATTATTTATTTGTAGTGTGACAAACCAAACCAAGTTTTTGTTCCTTATACTTGACTGGGCCAAAAAAGAAGCATTTGTTGAAAAATCAAACCATATGCGTATATATGAATGAAGACGATTTTTTATATATTCAATTAAGTGTTGACAACGTTTCGACAAAGATATTAAAATAAAGTTGTCGATCATATGACAATTTACTTGACAACGACATTAGAATATATATTGAAAAGTTGCCTACACAGACGAAGTTGTAGATCCTTTAATGCGTTTACATTATTCAACACCTCAACTTCTAGAATGCGAATCGAAGAAATGTTATACCTAAGGTGAGGTGAGGTGAGTTAGGGTTTTACGCCGCGTTCAAGAGTATTTCACTTATATCGCGGCTGCTAGTATTATGGCAGGGAGAAAGCCTGCAACACCATGTGGCTATGCATTGCGGTGAAACCTGCGAGCAACTGCTGGAACTAGCGAACCATGGGTGGTACTACGCTGAAACAGTTCTCTGCTGCAGACAAAGTTATCATTTTTTAAAATTATTTGTATATATATATTTTTTTTATGTTGACTGTGGAAAAAAAATGTTTGTGAAATGTTGACTTTGGAAAAATAGAATGTTTTTGCTTTGTTTTTTGTGTGTTTTTAAAAAATATTTTTTATTTGTTCCCATTATTGAATTCAGACAGCAAGCAGATAACAAACAAATACAATATAGTAATAACACCTTCAGAAAATCAAGAATTAAATATTGGGGAAAATGGCGACCATTTGTCTGAAAATTTCTCAAAATTATTGTTTCTTCTGGATATGAATTTTTCAACAACATAAATGTCTTTCAAAATTTTAAAACAGTTTTTTACTGCCGTGCCCCTGGTGGGATTCGAACCACGGACCTCTTAATACGAAGCCGAACGCGCTGAGATATGCCTAAAGGTTTCTTTTGAACACTTTTTTGTCATAGCTGATATGCGATGTTCTATGTAATCTACTCGCATAGAGCGTGGTCCTCCGATATACCTTATATTTACTGACCTTTTATTTGAGTATACGAATGAATTACAAACGAAGTAAATATTTAAAATTGTTATGTCTCAAGTTAAATTTGATAGATTCACATACCTTGGAATATTGAAATTATTTGTTTTCATAAGGAAATTGATTTAAATAAAATGTTACAAAACTAAAGTATAACAAGTGTTTGCCACTAACATGGCAATGTCCCCCGCCGGTGACATCGAGTTAGTAAGACACATCATTGGAGCTACTTTATATATTGCATTACTGGTAAAAAGTGCCATGATGATCAGCATATTTTAAGACTTTGGGTGCTTGGGTTCATGATATATCGTGTTAATTAGAGTTCTAAAAGTGGTCAAAGTGTTGTGGTGACCTTGAAATTAAGATCAAGGTCACCAAAATGTACTGGTGTGTGTGTGTCATCCCTCAATGTAGACTAACACCTAATTTGAAAAAAAATTGGTCCAACCGGTCATGATATATCGCGTCAGCAAGAGTTTGAAAAGTGGTCAAAGTGTTGAGGTGACTTTGAAAAATAGGTCAAGGTCACCAAAATCCCCTGGTGTCTGCGTCATCCCCCAGTATAGACTGACACCAAATTTGAAGACTTTGAGTCCAACCGGTCAAGGTACATCGCGTTAACAAGAGTTAGAAAAGTGGTCAAAGTCTCGCCCTGACCTTAAAAATGAGGCCAGGGTCTACGTATTCCCCAGATGAAGACTGGTACCAAGTTTGAAGACTCTAGGTCGAAAGGTTCATGAGATATCGCGCTAACAAATGAGGTCAAGGTCACCGAAAACTTTTCAGGACTGGTACCAAGTTTGAAGACTCTAGGTCGAAGGGTTCATGAGATATCGCGCTAACAAATGAGGTCAAGGTCACCGAAAACTTTTCAGGTCTGCGTATTCCCCAGATGAAGACTGGTACCAAGTTTGAAGATTCTAGATTGAGCAGTTCATTAGATATCGCGCTAACAACATTTTCAAAACTGGTCAAAGTCTCGTCGTGACCTTGAAAATAATGGCAAGGTCACCGAAAACTGTTAAGGTCTTCGTATTCCCCAGATGAAGACTGGTACCAAGTTTGAAGATTCTAGATTGAGCGGTTCATTAGATATCGCGCTAACAAGAAGCGTGACGTACGAACGAACGGACGGACGTACGGAGCTGAATGTCCCCCGCTCCGCGCTTCGCGGCGGCGGGGGACAACAAAATAAATTGTTCCTATTGCTTTGGTGTATCATTAGGCACAAGAAAAGAAATGAAAGAATAAAATATGTGATTTGTAAAGTTGGAACTTTTTCGTTGTATATTGACAGATGTTCAATTGGCGGAGAAAAAATATGACAAATAAAAACAGGGCATAACCGTTTATTCTTGATATGAAATCATTTATAAAAATACAGTTAGAGTCTAGAAACCATCCACGTTACAGAGGCCAATATTTTACTGGGTTCATCATGCATTATGAAAATATGGTTACAGAGATCAGACAGTAAACGCTCACGTGCATTAAAAAGTCATGTAAAAATGCATTATAGAATCATGTTCGCGGAGGCTAGACAGTAGATGTGTATATATTTACATTAGAGAAAACATACCTACAGAAACCAGGTAGTAAATGTATATAAGTATCCATTACAATAAACATACCTACATATACGAAAAATCCCAGGTGAAAAAACATGCTTACAGAGACCAGGCATTAAAAGCATATATATGCATTACAAACCAGACAGTGAATAATCATAGGCGTCATGAAACATACTTAGAAAATAAGTAAAGGCACTAAAGCACGGCAGACACTCATATAGTGAGTATTAGTGCTTTTCATTAACTATTTACATGAGACGCACATGAACATTGTCTTGCTGCGTTCCGTGACTAGGGTATCTTTGTGTTACACTTACTGGATCATCTAAGTTACTTGGCTCTATAAAAGTATCAAAACACCCTGGATTCACATTTAATCATTCATACGATTGTTTACAAAATCCGAGCTTACATAACTAATATAACTTTTAGTCCTCTTTAATTTAGCAGAAAAAGCCTTTAGTTATCATAAAAGTGTTTAGGTCGTGACTATAGGACGCCGTAGATTAAAATGAGATGTGCTTCCGGTTCGGTGAGGCAAAAACGAGCTGAGATCCAAAATGGAGGTATTGATGGTCCTGCTGAGATGGAATCGCAAGTTATTTTGCAGTGTTCATTGTGTCAAGACCACAGTGTTCATTTAGTAAGATCAAGTGCACCATCGAAGGCTTGTCGGAGACTCTTGCAATCTAAAATCAAAGAATAAAAGCATCATATTCAGTAACATCTACTGACTGGGCATTCTCTTCCCACAGAGGTTACTCCCTTCAGATTTCCGATCCTTCCCTCTGTTGTTTTTCGCTCGAAATCGGGAGCAGAACCAAAATCCCCTATCGTTGGAAAGAGAAATCTCATACCGTGTCCCTGCTTCTTAACCAATGAAAACAATCTTTAATTGGCCATGTGGACCGGGTGACTTAAAAAATCTTGGCATTTTACTCTGAAGGGTCTTGCTCATTAGCATATGTCATTCGAATATGTCTGATGTAAATAACGCAAATGAACTGGGTTTTTTTGTATTTGTGTCTGATTTGGTCTTCTTTAATAATAAGTATGTTTATGATCAATAGTTTTCACAAAATCAAATAGCATATTTCGAGGAAAACACAGAAAACACAGGAAAACGAGTAAACGTTGGCCTTACGTTTATTTCATCATTATGACGTGTCATTTGCAAATGTCACGTTTACAACGGCGTCGCTGATTGCACTAGACTCGATTCAATTGTAACCAATCAGGACACGCCCTTTCCGCTCCCGATTTCAAGCGTAAAACAACAGAGGGTAGGATCGGAAATCTGAAGGTAGTAACCTCTTTGGGAAGAGAATGCTGATTGAGTGGCATGCAAAAAGCTCAGAGAATGTCCTGGACTCCGTTCCATAACAGCGAGCGCTTATAATCGCTCATTGATTGCTCAATGTAGCGCTCAAGTAGCACTCAAGTAGCGCTCATTTTCTCTTGAACGACAAGGTGCAAATTCCTCGAAGTTTGCTCGCCTTGCTACGTAGCGCTACAATGAGCAATCGCGTTCAAGAGAGGTTTAAAAGTAATCGCTCATTGAGCGATTACTTTGAAACCTTTCTTGAACATAGCCTGATTTATGGATTATGGCTTGATAACGTTGGTCAAAACATGCGCACGTCAATCATTTCATCATCAACGACAGCCATGATTCTTGGATATGTTCAGAGGAATCTCCATTAGCAACCTGCATCACAGGCCAAGTTCAGAGCAAAACATTTTGCGCAACAGAGATGAGATAAAATGACAAGTTTTCCCTGCGCACGTGCACTGGGAAAATTTGTCATTTCACCTCTGTTGCGCAACATATTTGCGCTCAACTTGACCTGTACCTAGATACATTCACGACTATACAGAACCATGTGAACAATTTCCCTTTTCTTGGCGGGATTTCGAGAAAACCATTCTCAATACTTCTATCATCAAAACGTAAACCTGTATATAATCAAGGATTAAATATTTAAGACATAGAAGCCGTGCATTTTCGTAGAATAAAACATAGCAAGGAGCATTGACACGAAAGGCGCAATTACTCGTTTTATATATTGAAAAGAAACGTTGAGATACCATGTTATTTGTATAAACTATAACCCCTCCCATCGTAAGACATTCACTAGCAATTCAAAGTGACGTAAACATGACGTCATTTGCTGAGCGACGTTCTAACTGACGTCTTAAATCACGAGTTTTATTGTCTCATTAAGCACGCTGTCGGTCCCAATGCAACAAATCAGAATTCTGTTTCTAGTCAAGAAGGCGCTATATACAACAGAGGTTAGGTAGGAATAACTGCCCCAGTAACCTCTTTGGGGAATACCACACTTTGGCAGTTGTCAACAAAAACTTATCTCTTACCATTTCTTTGCACACTTTTTCTGATGCCTGGTCAATGGAGCCTTGGTTTTGTATTCTTTGCCGCATTTACAGCGGTGAATAAAACTTCTGTGTTCTGCGTTAAAGTGCTGGGTTGTTTGGCCCCGATTTCTGAATGCCATCTGACACATCGGACATCGGTATAAGCTGTAATAAAATAATTAATTAGGTCAATCCGTGGGGTCCATCATATATTATAATTATTATAATAATAATAATAACAGAACACTTGTATAGCGCCTTTTCCATGCTCGAGGATGCTCAAAGCGCACAATTTGTAGTATTACCCTGAAGGAATTGTACTTCCGGTGTTGCTAATTAGCGCTCCGCGCGACAATATAGGTCCGTACTTCCCTGCGTTCAGGTACCCATTAAAACAACTGGGTGGACTGAGTTCAATGAGAATGAAGTGCCTTGCCCAGGGACACAACACAGTATATATTATATAGTGTATATATATGTAGGAGGCTCTGTTGTTGGGGTCCGATGTTTCTATCAAGCAACCGTTGTTTCTCACTGAGACCTATATTATAGCAGCAGGGGATACACCCAGGGGCAAAGGAAACGATACCATCCAATATACAAGATAACTTAAAGGGGCAGTAGCACGTTTTGTCGCTGAAATAAGTTGATCAAATGTATTTGAAAAAGAATGTCACCTATAGTAAAACACCCTTCTCTCTTCGGAAAATCAAGTTAAAAATGAGTGTTTCTGGTTCGGTAAAGCCATGGGAATCGTTTTTGTCATTCGAAATAATAAAATGTGTTCACAATAAAATGGCCGCCATGCGATTTTTGCTTTATAGGCAACTATGTTATTACCACTACGAATAATGGGTTTGTGTAATAAGATTTTTTACCCTCTAAAGTAAATATAAATGACATAGACTATCATTATAAATGGGACATTTGAAAAAATAAAATTTCCAAAAAAAAAATGCTTATGCCACTTTAATCCGCGAGCGAACATACGACTGAAATAGAGTTGCATCATGTCTTCAGAAGCCAACTAAATTCATTTTGAAATTTCAAAAAAGTATCTGTTCATTTCTGAAAAACCCACGTTTTAATAAATCCTTGTTTTCAAATATCTGGACGAGATAGGAGTCAAAAAGGATGTTTTGCCTTGTTTAATGACGTCCTACAGTAATGACGCGTCAACAAATTAAGTCCAAGAAGGTACATTATGTCGACAACATCTTACAGTAACAGTGTCCATGTTTCACAAACTTTTCAAAACATTATGTTCAGGAAATAAGTTTGAAATAGCAATGTCCACACCCCACGTGTGTTTGAACAGATATAACATATTCATCATCATACTCTCGTGACTGAAATTATGTATATCGCTTGACGAGATCCACCTCATAACAGACATTCAAAATCGACTTTATCTGGCAGAAATATGTTGTTGACATTTGGGTATAATGTTTTTGCCCCTCGCTGTATGCATACAAATTAAACATTTTTATTATAAGGGTGTTATGGCATTTGCGCTATACATCATTGTATTGTGAATCAATTAGTTATTGTTAATTATATAATTATTTCTTCTTAATCATTTCTTCTTTTTTGACCAAGAACATATTTCAAGAAAAATGGCGAACGTTTTTCTTTTCAATGAAATTAAACACTGAACGGTTAGCAGTGTCCACTTTTAGTTACCCAAATTACTTATTTTTATTACCTACGAGGGCAATCATATCGGGGTTCATATTTCCCATATGATGCCCTTGGGCAAAATATTACTTTAACATGGTGACGTGACGTCATAAACAATTATGTGACGTTGTTGCGTTTTAAATGCGGCGACGACGGGTCGCCAGCCTATGGCTTAAAGTAAATTCATTAACTTCATGTCTTCGGTAATAAGCAGAATAATATATTCGTGTCTATGTCTTTCTATGTTTACGAAACTCGTGCCTGAATATCGGTATATCCTCCGCACTCGCTCGGGAAATAATATTCAGGAACTCGTATTGTAAACATAGTATGACATAGACACTCAATAATATCCTCTATGTATTAACCTTTGGCCTACAAGTACCCATCTGTACAAACTATATTATAGGTGTCGGTGGCGGAATGGGTAAGCTTCTGGGACAATCTGTGCTGACGATTGGTGCCCGACTCTGAGGGTATGGGTTCGAATCCTGAAATTGTACTATGTCAGATGGCATGATCTCGAACGTAACATTTGTTCGCTATCATAATGGTGTGTATTTTGAAAGCTTAATTGTGAATAAACAAAATCAAAATCACTGGTCTAACTTTGAATAATCTTAACACAATATGTACTGACATTTTCTTTGTTTAGGTTTGTTTAAATCTGCGGTTATTTCTGGTTCAGGTTTCCTAAAAAAGAAACAAATAGAAAACAAAAAAACCCTTTACCAACTAATATACTACTGAGGTGAAATGTAGAAAAGAGGGGAAGGGTAATCTACAGCTGCATTCCGAAAGTGTATCTCAGCTCAATTACAATATAAGTTGACGTTCATTGTAACGTTAATATAATTACATAAAACACAATGACAATGAAGCAACCTTTACCCTTGTAAAATAATCATTTTGAAACTTATCCTGTGATCGTTAGGTCAATGGAACATGTTTCGAACTTTGGCATAAGGAAAATAGGGTTTAATTTGTTCAAATTCCGATTTAATGAGTGATTTATTGTTTAACGCCGCTTCGGCAGTATTGCAGCCGTTAGTGGCGATATTCCGATTCAATTAGTTTTCTAAGTTTTCATATAGATGAGGTGAGGTGAGGTGAGTTGGTGTTTGACGCCGCTTTCAATAGTATTTCACTGATATCGCGGCTGCTAGTATTACGGCAGGGAGAAAGCCCGCAACGCCATGTGGTTATGCATTGCGGTGAAACCTGCGAGCAACGGCTGGAACTAGCGAACCATGGGTGGTACTACGCTGAAATTCAGTGTAGCATTGCACCCAAACCTTACTGCGTGTAGAACAGTTCTCTACTGCAGACAAGGTTGCCGTGCCCCTGGCGGGATTCGAACCCCGGACCTCTTGATCCGAAGCCGAAATGAGAAGTTTATCACATAAACATTGGTTGAGTATAAGAGAAAATACACGATGCTTGTTTAACAAAGTTAATCACTTTCTGGATATTTCACAAAAGTTTTGAGGAGATTGCCCTCGGTCACTTCAAAGAGCTACCAAAACTGCAATTGTTTACTGTGGGTATATCATTAGATTAGTTTTTTGCAATATTCAACATTTGTTTTAATGCAAAATGATCGGTCCAGTTTTCACGCTGATACGATGCTTCAAAGACATGCCATGATATTTTACATGATATTTGCACTGAAATACACAGATAGGCGAACGAACTTTCTGGATGCAGATGTACGTTCTTATTTACAGAAATCATTTTAAGATTTCTTCAAATATGATATTGAAATAAAATAAAATAAAATAAAAAGACGAAAAAGCAATACTTACTTTCCCTTGTATTGGATGACCTCCTGAAAATAAAATAAAGTTGAGGCGAGGTGAGTTGGGGTTTAACGCCGCTTTCAAGGGTATATCACTTATATCGCAGGTGCTAGTATTATGGCAGGTAAAAGCCCGCAACGCCATGTTACTATACATTGTGGTGAAACCTGCGAGCATTGGCTGGAACTAGCGAACCATGGGTGGAACTACGCTGTGTAGCATTGCACCCAAACCTAACTGCGTGTAGAACAGTTCTCTACTGCAGATAAAGTTGCCGTGCCCCTGGCGCTAGAACTAACGAACCATGGCTGGAACTACGCTGAGATTCAAGATAAAAAATAATTACATGGTTCCTTAAAGCCATGGGAATTGTTTTTGTCATTCGAAATTATAAAATGTGTTCAAAATAAAATGGCCGCCATACAATTTTTGCTTTATACGCAACACCGTTATTACCACTACGGATAATCGGTTTTTTTAATAAGAAGTTTTACCATCTAAAGTTATTTTATATGACATAAACTATAATTATAAATGGGAACTTTGAAAAAATAAATTTTGCAAAAAACGTGCTACTGCCCCTTTAACCACTGCGCTATCCGCCTATATCCTTGAGTAAGATTTGAGCTCTGAAACATCTGCCTACCATATCCTGGTCAGAGAGCTCCATCCAGCCAACTGTAGCTGTGGTCGAGTCCTTGGTGTTCTCCTTGTTAGATTCGCCTTCGGACTGAAACAACGAAAACATTCCACATCATTACAGTGAGGATATTTTATATTCTCATCGAATATCATGAATATCCAGTAAAGCTGAAACTCATTTCACGAGATGGCGTATATGATATATACATGTACATGGTATTCGGCGAGAAATGTTCCATTCATAAAATTTAACAAATTATTGATAGCTCGCCGCTTTCGAAAGCATTTCACTTAAATATCAGCTGCTGGTATTATTACAGGGGGAAATACCGCAACGCCATTGTGACTATGCATTGCTGTGAAACCTGCGAGCATCGGCTGGAACTAGCGAACCGTGAGTGATACTACAGCGAAATTCAATGTAGCTAGGACATGCATGTATCGCCAAGGTGAGGTGGGTGAGGTGAGTTGGTGTTTAACGTCGCTTTCATATTTCGCTGGAACTAGCGAACCATGGGTGGTACTGCACTGAAATTCAGTGTAGCATTCACCCAAACCTAACTGCGTGTAGAACGCGCTAACCACTGCGCTATCCCGCCCCCTCGATGAAAATTTGAATCACCCATAAGTGCCGATAAGACTCCCATTTGCATGTAGCTTACAATCGGTGGCGCTGACAATTATTGTCACGTCACATTTTAACTAGGATGACATCATTTCGTAGCAAACGGTGTTATAACACAGCATGTAATAGACATGTCCATCTATTAAATTACATATTTTGTAAACGCACTTTGTTCTTGTATCTATGTTGACGGTACTTTTAAAATTCTAAGAACAAACAACATAAACAATCATAATGTTAACTTACCTCACTCATAGTGGCGTGTTGGTGTGCTTCCAAAACAACACTGTCACAACTGAAGAAACTGACTTTACATACAGCAATTCAGATCACAACTGAAGCGAATAAATAGGAAAATATATCATATACACGAGAAGGGCCCCCGTGCAAACTAGACATGCCCTTAATCGGCATGTGATATGATGCAAGCTACCTAATTTGGTTATGTAAGCAAAGGTAAGGGTCAGATAAAGACATTGTACGCTTAGTTTAAAGACAACTATTCGAGAGAATCGAACAATGAACATTGCCTCTTTGTGTAGTTTGGTTTAAACTCATTGCTTACTTTTAGGAAAACATTCATAACGAACATAATTAGCTGACAACCCCCTTCCAACATTTGTGTTATTTTTATCATGTCATTTAATTGTTTTTCTCAAAAACATGAGTGATATGACTTGCCTAGGTAAGGCACCTTATTCAAAATGTGTTTTATTCACCTAGCAGTAGGGGACGGGATAGTGCAGTGGTTAGCGCGTTCGGCTTCGGATCAAGAGGTCCGGGGTTCGTCAGGGACACGGCAACTTTGTCTGCAGTAGAGAACTGTTCTACACGCAGTAAGATTTGGGTGCAATGCTACACTGAATTTGCAGCGAATTACCACCCATGGTTCGCTAGTTCCAGCTGTTACTCGCAGGTTTCACCGCAGTGCACAGCCACATGGCGTTGCGGGCTTTCTCCCTGCCGTTATACTGGCAGCCGCGATATAAGTGAAATACTCTTGAAAGCGGCGTTAAACCCCAACTCACTCACTCACTTCACCTAGCAGTACATAATTGACTGACATTCTTACTTTGGAGACATTGGCGACTTCTTGGGGTCGCAACATGGGAAATTATCATTACTTGCTGTCCCCGGTTCCTACGCCTATACATTATACCACGGCAACCATATGACATGTGAGGGTGATGAATGATGTGTTGGAGTTTTAAGAGCGCTTTTCAGTCGGGCTGATTTCGCACTTGGTAAGAGGGACATTCTCATTACCAATTGAATAGAGTTGATTATCTTTGATCAACATGATTATAAGTCTGCGTACTGATAATGTAGTTTTAAAACTTGTAACTGAAATTTAAAACATGCAGAAATTGTGTTGTATTTTGTTTAAACTGATGACATTGACACTGTTTTGTCATGTATAACACTTGTGTACATTTCAGCGTGTTGCACGTGCATCACGACTAAATCAGGCTTTGTGTCAGCTGCCTGATATAGACACCCTTTTCCCAAACAAGGACAATGGCACGAACCCTGAAATTAACAGTGGTTTGGTGTACTGTTAAGCCACACTACTTTTTGAGAGAAAAATATCCACTTACAATTTGTTCTCGCCCACAGGGGGCAGTATTGTCCACAGGGGCTTGTATTGCTGAAAACAAACAGTTCCTAGGTTAAATTCTACGATGCGATATACCTATACTTATAAATAAAGAAAGGGATGCAACGCCAATTTTACCCCCTGTCCAATCAAGTCCAAATTTCAAAATGTAAACACACTTTGTACACCTAAAACACATTGTACAATTAAAGCACATTGATAACTCGTTCGATTAAAACAAACATCAACACAATCGGTCCATTATTTCTAAAGTTATGACACTTCAAACACGATTTTTTGCTCGTCAAACTCGAGTGGGCCAAAATGGTGTCTCAGCAATACATCGACAAAATTAGAGGAAAACGTCTATATTTTATTCATAGCAAAGGCAATCAATCTCGAAAAGAGTTTTCTACTATCCCTTTACATCCCTGATAAATTTGTCAAACTTGAATAGTTCGGGTATCTTACCGTAACAACTTTATTGCAACTTTATAGTAACTGTACTACAAGTGTATAGTAAATATATAGTAATACAAGCCCCTGTGGTATTGTCAAAAAGGTGTCCCTTAAATAATAAGTCACCTCCGGCTCTCTGGATCAAACCGTGCGCGGAGTTAACAATCCCGATGTCAGCTCGGACCTAATGATATAACTATAGTATTATACCTCCTACCACGTTTTAACGTACCATTCGATACAAAAGGTGATGTATTACTAGTAAACGCTGACAAATAACTACTTTCCTGTTCAATACTGTCAGAATTCTAATATACCATCCGTTACTTCATCAACTACCACCACGGGAAATTATATTGTCTTATTTCTAACTTGCATTCTATCATCCGTTAATGTCTGACAACTAACTAAAGTACAGCCAAACATTGTCTGACAGCTAAATGATGTATCTCCCACAAGAAAACTAACTACTGATGCTATCTTGTCTAATGTTTTATTCAATCAGTAGTCTACCCTCGGAAGATGAACGTTTCGGTAACAATGCAGTTATCATAACTCGCCGCTTCATTTTTACCACTGTATGTGAAATAAAGTCCGAGTTACCCTCCATTCCTTAAACAAGAGTCATCAGAAGATGACATATCCCACGGGTTCCACAAACTTTGTAAAACACATCTTTGACAGATACTTGTGTATCTACTATCGTACTTCAGTTACTGGGTATTACAGATACTGAGTTTCAGGTATGTTAAGGGTTTTAGAAGCAGTCAAAATCAACAACAACAACCAACATCACTCTCATGTTTCTATGGAAACAGAAACAAATAAATGTTTCAGAAAAAATCTGAAAATATCAAAAGGCACCACTTCAGTTAGTGGGTAATACACATGCAAAGTTTCAGGAAGATATGATGAACGGTTTTGGAGTTGTGCTCCGGAAACAAACCTGTCTCTGACAAAGTCCAAATTCAACAAGTTTCTATGGAAAGGGAAAAAACAACAAATTTCAAAAATCTGAAAATATCAAAAGGCACCACTTCAGTTAGTGGATAATACACATGCAACTTTCAGGAAGATATGATTAACGGTTTTGGAGCTGTGCACCGGAAACGAACCTGTCTCTGAACAAAGTCCAACTTCAACGTGTTTCTATGGAAACGACCAAAAATAAAATTTTCAGAAATCTGAAAAAATCAAAAGGCACCACTTCAGTTAGTGGGTAATACACATGCAAATTTTCAGGAAGATATGATTAACGGTTTTGGAGCTGTGCTCCGGAAACGAACCTGTCTCCGACAAAGTCCAAATTCAACATGTTTCAATGGAAACCACCAAAAATAAAGATTTTCAGAAATCTGAAAATATCAAAAGGCACCACTTCAGTTGCTGGGTAATACACATGGAGAGTTTCAGAAAGATATCATGAACGGTTTTCGAGTTCTGTTCCGGAAACGAAATGATTACGGACGGACAAACGGACGGACGGACAGACGGGGTGATGACTATATCCCACGGTATTACATACCGGTGGGATAAAAATGGAGCCAAGGCCCGACGGGCCGAGGTCCAATATTCTTAAAGAATAGAGAGTTTCGAGGACATTAACCTACTAAAAGTTGCATCCATTTTGTTTCATAAAATTTTATTTGGCTTTAATACGTTCCAACATACCATATCTGCTGGTCACAGAAAATAATTTCCATCAACTTGTATATTCATCCCCAATTGCCAAATATATCAGAATTACCCGTTTCCAATTTAAATCGAAAAACATCATTATGCATGTGCAGAAGCCTTAATTACACGTCTCATTTACTTGCACAGTAGGTACATGACTTATTTAACATCATCAACGCCAATTAGTATAATATAACGTTTCGAATATGTGACCCTAAACAACACAATGGATGTACCTTTAAAGCATGCTCAAAGCATTAATTGCTTATTGAACAAAAGTTTTTCCTTGAAATATAAAACAACATTTCTAGCTAAAACAAGTTGATGTGGTGTGCAGCTGTCCCTTACTGAAACATACTGACCCAGAGAACAATAGAATAATGTCAAAAATGTAATTTAAATGAGACTGAGAGCCTTCACAGACAAGCTTGGTTGTAAGAACCTAATGAGTATCTTCAATCTAACATTGTTACATTTGGGATAACACTACCTTCAATAGTACATATGGTTGTACTATGTCGGGCCCACTCTCGTCAAAACTGGCCTTACCAACGAGGGGTGGGATAGCGCAGTGGTTAGCTCGTTCGGCTTTGAATAAGAGGTTCGGGGTTCGAGTCCCGCCAGGGGCAACTTTGTCTGCAGCAGTTCTGTTCTACATGCAGTAAGGGTTGGGTGCAATGCTACACTGAAATTCAGCGTAGTGCCACCCATGGTTCGCTAGTTCCAGCCGATGCTCGCAGGCTTCACCGCAATGCATAACCACATGGCGTTGCGGGCTTTTCCCCTGCCATAATACTAGCAGCTGCGATAAAAGTGAAATACTCTTGAAAGCGGCGTTAAACCCAAACTCACCTCACCGTACCAACGAGGCCTCGTGGTCGTGCGGTAAGCTGTTGTTGAACCCAGGGCATTGAGGAGATTTATCTAAACTGAACTGAACTGCACCCAGGCTGCAAACTGCAGCATAAGAGGTACATACCGTATGCATATTTACATATATACAACACAACATAAAATATAATATTACAGCAAGTACATTACATTAAATAAAGAGACAAAGTGAAGTTATGGGAAATATTTTTTGAATAAGGATATTATCATTTTACAAAACATTGACATATATCTTTAAGTACCAAGCTTAGTAGTGTTAAAAGGGGAATTCATTTTGTGGATATATTTAGTTTAATATAATAACATTAATGGATATATTTTTCTCTTTCTGACATAATTTAGGGCATATAAATAAATATTCGTCACCTATATCATTTAAATTACACAATGTACAAGTTCTATTAGAAACTGGAATTCGTTGCCATCTGCCTGTCAAGATTGGAAGAAAATGATTCGCAGTTCGGAATGATAATGCAGAAAATGAAGGTATTGCTCAAATTTAAGAAATTGATTCTTAAATATACTACAGACAGTTGCTTTCGAGGTGAGGTGAGGTGAGGTGAGGTGAGGTGAGGTCTAACGCCGATTTCAAGATTATTTCACTTATATCGCGGCTGCTAGTATTATGGCAGGGAGAAAGTCCGCAACACCATGTGGCTATGCATTGCGGTGAAACCTGCGAGCATCGGCTGGAACCAGCGAACCATGGGTGGTACTTCGCTGACATTCAGTGTAGCATTGCACCCAAACATTGCTGCGTGTAGAACAGTTCTCTACTGCAAACAAAGTTGTCGTGCCCCTGGCGGGAAAGTTGCTTTCGAAGAAAATTCGGAGAATATACCCTTGGGATTATCGAGGATCATTCAGTTCAAAATTTGTGAGATTATCTTCACACGTGACTTTAGTTTT
Organism: Gibbula magus; assembly: GCA_936450465.1. Classification (NCBI taxonomy): domain Eukaryota; kingdom Metazoa; phylum Mollusca; class Gastropoda; order Trochida; family Trochidae; genus Gibbula; species Gibbula magus. Next base: position 43,356,224 of record OW388298.1, read on the forward strand.
AATTGGCGGCTATTTCTCGCTTCTCGCTTTATGCCCTTAGCTGTTAAATTTGCAACACGGAACTCATCCTTTTATCTTATTTCTATCCAATCAAAATATGATTAACTCAGGTATTGTAAGGAATAAATCCGCATCAATGCAAGTTAATGAAATGAAGGAAGCAACCAAATTCTCTATTTGAAACAACAGAAGCACAATTAGCTTCAACAGCGCAGGCAAACATGATTCTCTATTGCTCGAGGTTACATAGGAAAAAATCACTTGAGTGACATCTTCGTTGCTGATAGACAGAATTTTGGCTCATTCCGCTTCCAATATGACCGGGATAATTTGACGAATTAAGGCATGTTTATGAAACCAGAGTTCTTAGCCAATACAGGCTGAACAGCAAACCGAAAGAAAATGTCAAAAAGAGTCTTTAACACTGAAACAGCGCATCACGGTATATAGTTTTGTAAAAATATAATATATATATATATATATATATCAGAAACATTGAGTTGGTCTGGTATACAGTCAAATATATTCAAAAGTTAAAAAACACACAACACCAAAAGACTCCTACTAGTTTCATTGTAATCTTCAGGGAGTACAAAACTGTTTTGTACTCCCTGAAGATTACAATGAAACTAGTAGGAAAACTAGGGGGAAATCGGAGTTTGTTATTCTTTTTAAACCAATTTGGATATATACCTACTGTACACTTGAAGAAACACTTTATTTTCAATATATATATATATATATATATATATATATATATATATATATATATATCGCAATGAATTTTGTGAAATCTGCGAGCATTGACTTGAACAAACAAATTATTTGAAGCAACCGGAACTCATAAACTCAACAAACTCATAAATCTGACGGGAAACTCTGTTACACCCGCCATTAATAAACTTCCATCTTTAACCTCCTCAGTTCCCCAGGGAGTGCTTACACAGACACAACAGTTCCTACAGGTCGTGATATGCTGAAACAATGGTTCCCATGAGTGATAACTTATGTTGATATGACAGTCGTTGATTTGATTTGGTACAACGAGGGTCAGTTAACGGAGTTTTATCTGTCTGTCTGAGTTCATAAAGGAAAAATAGATTTACAAACCACGATATTCAAGATAAATAAAGGACTGTAAAATTTGAATGAAAACTTGAGATACAGATTTTAGTCATTTGAGGTTGATTTAGTGAAAGTTTCTATCAGTTTTATCAGGTTAACTGTGTACTACATATGTTGCTGTGAAAAGAAGTTGACGTCGACTTACATTCAACATTTAAGTTATGCCATCCTCATAGATACAGTGACACTGAAACAACTGTGATGGTTGTCTTTATAAAGTGGACCAATGTCTGCCTTACAACTGATTACCAATACCAGAAGCATATACTAAAGAGAATATGTTGTGTTTTCATTTTTTTCTCTCATCTCGTGTCAACGAAAAGTCTATGTTTTCACTCGTTAAATGAAAATACTGACTTTCTCCCCGTCATTTGATGAAAAACAATTAAATGTTATTAAACTGAAAAAACAAAACATCCTCTGTATATAATTCTCATTTTTGTCAATCAAGGTACTGTCAAAAAGGATAACTAATAATCATTATTTAATTTATCTAAAGAAAAACAAAAAAAGAAAACTTTAACACTTCTTGTGCTTTCAGTCTTTTCTTTTCATTTAAATATCTAATAAATCCATCATAATATGTTGCTGTGAAAAGATGTTGACGTCAAATTACATTCAACGTTAACATTATGACATCATCGTAGATAAAGTTCGGCTTCGGATCAAGAGGTCCGGGGTTCGAAACCCGCCAGTGGCACGGCAACTTTGTCTGCAGTAGAGAACTGTTCTACACGCAGTAAGATTTGGGTGCAATGCTACACTGAATTTCAGTGCAGTATCACCCATGGTTCGCTAGTTCCAGCCGATGCTCGCAGGTTTCACAGCAATGCATAGCCACATAGCGTTGCGGGCTTTCTCCCTGCTATAATACTAGCAGCCGCGATAAACCCGAACTCACCTCACCTCACCTCGTTGATAAAGTGACACTGAAACAATTGTATGACGTCGTGAATTAAGTATGATAAAGTGGATTAATATCGATCTTTCAACTGAGTTCCCATGACAGAGGCATATAATAAAGAGAATATGTTGTGTTTTCAGTTATTTCTCTCATCTCGTGTCAACGGAAAGCCTATGTTTTCACTCGTTAAATGAATATACCGACTTTCTCCCCGTCATTTGATGAAAAACAATTAAATGTTATTACACTGAAAACACAAAGCATCTTCGATATGTAATTCTCATTTCTTTCAATCAAGCTACTGTCAAAAAGGATATATAATTCAAACAGAATGGCATATAAAAAAGAGAATGTGTTGTGTTTTCAGTTGGATGTTCTTTTCTGATCTTATGACAGTTTAAAGCCTATGTTTTCACTTGTTAATTGAAATTATCGACTCTCCATCGTCACTCAACGAGAGATAATTAAGTATTATAACATTTAAGCTCTGTATTTCCATTTCTGCCATATATAATATATAATTCAATGACAGATTGCAACTTATAATCATTATTTAATTTATTTTAAAACAAGAATAGCCTGAACACTCTATGTGCCTGTAGTCGTTTCTTTTTATTTCATTTTTAAAAATAAAGCCATCATAATCTGCACTCACGTTGCCTGGTAACAGTTTCAGAGCAAATGATAAAGTTGTTGTTTCCGGCGCTATTGCTAGTGTCCAAACAGTTGCTCAAGTAGCAGGCACCTGATTTATCAATTCAGTTATATCACGAAAGGGACACATTCTCGTTTGTAGGGTATGAAATGAAATCTATGGAAATTAGATGTCAAAATCCTTGAAGGACAAAGTGATTTCGAATTTCTTCATAAAAAACCTCGTTTATTCATGAAAAGCAGTAGTCAGACGGTATTTCCATAATTTGTCCATGTTAAAAAGTAAAATGTGTCTGAAAACCTGATTTTACTTTATTTCTGTGTTGGGTTTGTGTGATTTAGCTCGTTCTGTTGCCTTCGTTCACAAATACATGTACATGTTTTTACAAGTCAAATTATTTTATCATTGATGAACATGTTGGTCAGGAAAAGCAGTACGTTCTCGATTAATTCTCATTAGGAATTTGTCTGTTTGACTTCATTTACATAATCTATTGACTCTAAAACTTAATTTAACGAGATGAATATTATTGATTGTTAATTAGATGATCTTTAAACGCAAAATACCACCATGTTTCACAAGTTCAAGCCGATGCTTGCATGTTTCACTGTAATGCAGAGCTTCAATGGTGTTGCAGACTTTCTCCCGGAGATAATACTTGCAGCCTTGATGTAAGTGAAATACTTTTGAAAAAAGAGTAAGACTTCAAATCACCTCATCTCAGATTATTTTTCAAATACAAATACATGTATATACGACAAAACAATGGACCTTCTTATAAAACATATCTCATCAACAAACTAATCGTCTTTCTCAGTATCCATTTCCTTCCAAATTGGCAATTTTCACGTGTTCTCTAGATATATTGCTTAGAGAGAAGAAATTAATGTAAGATTTGTTATTACCACTATCTTTGCTTCCAGGAAAAAAAATAATGCATCAGGATCCCCAACTGGGAAAAGTCTCATTTCATTCTATCAATAAATGATCCATAATACTTGCTTCTTGATGTTTTTTCTCTTTTTGCGTCTTTAGGGATGGCTTCCAACAGTCTTGATGTACTTAACCTCTCCCGAGAATATAGTTTGAAACACGTTGTGTTTATTGGCTACATCCTTCATTGGACATAAACTACGAGAAAATCAATATAATGATAAATAGAGGATACTAAACGAGCTTAGATTTAATAACATTTTGTATTAACGGGTTAATGATTTTGTATCTGACGAACGAAACTGAAGTCGATACCAAATCGTTAATGTGTTTTACTAACAAATGTATAATTTAAAAGGAAGTTAAGTATTCTTTCTATTACTTGCCCCAATTAATCAAACGGAATTGCTGTTCTGAAAGATTAAGTCAGGTAAATACAAAAAATCGTTTAAGAAGGAATGCGTCTCTAATCGTAAAATGTATTTATGTATTAATAATGTTACTTGTTTATGTTAATATATATGCTTTTATATATGAAAATACAAATATGTTATTTTACATATGAAATGCATTACTATGGAACTGGTGGTAGTTTTTTTAATTTCTCCGTTTCATAGGCGATTAAATCATATACACTGATAATTGAATAACATTGTAGGTAATAAAACAATTCAATTGTATGTCAAGTATCAACTATCCCAGGAAGTCATAATTCGCTAATTAAAGCCTTGTTGCATTTCATTAACTTTTCTGTGTCAGCATTGTAGAGCAATGCGCTGTACCTTAAAGAGCCATCAAGGATGTTGATGAACATATCGGTAAATTGCCAAAAAGCTATTTCCGTGAAATATATAGTTACAGTTAATTTTTAACAGATTTTTTCGATCCAAAATAAGCTGCAAGTGCAAGCATTGTGGTCCAGCTCACACACTGTATACAAAGACAGAAAAGAAAGAAAGTTTATGAACAATGAAAGAAATTGAAATATATGATTTTTGGCGGTTATTTATTTACCATTTCATTTAATTATGTATTTTCTACAGATATTGGAATATTTGTCATAATGTGCTGGTCTTATCTCAATAACAAGTAAATTAAACAGGCAATAATTTGTAGTTCGTCATATTCAGTAATGTGTGACAAGGGTAACTTGCAAGAGAAGCACGTGCATATTTTCCAGAAACATATTGTATTGAAACACTAACATTCTTAATGGCTCCTTTAGATTTAGTTTTCGTCTTGTAAAACGACAATACTTTCTTCCTGATATTAAGTACTAAATTTTGACATCTTCAAGTTGACATGTTAGCATCAGTTATGTTGCAGGTATTTGATTAGTCTGTCCGATATGTATAAAGTTTGTCAGTCATTGTTGCAGTTTAGAGCATTTCTCAAGATTAAGCCCCCTGTGCCATGTTGCAACAATAGTTTATGATAATATTGTCATATATATATATATATATATATATATATATATATATATATATATATATATATATATATATATATATATATATATATATAATCACGTTTTGTTTGGCAGAGCCAAATGTTAATGTACTGCATTTTATTTAAATGGTTAAAGACCTGAAATGGCTCGTAAATGTAAAGATCATGGCGAGAGTGATGTCTGTGAGATTTTAAATGTAAACTGATATTGAGAAAGACCGTTATTTTTATGAGGCAAACTAAGAGATTATTTAGTTATTTATCTCATAAGTTTGGTTTCAACAGTGATTATCAACTGACACTTAGATTGAAATACATTTTAAAAACCCATAAACTATCTGTCCGTTATACTACTAAGTCAAGTGCCAACTTCCGACACAAGTCACACATATTTCCATTACTGGCTGAATTAAAACCTTGTTGCATTTTATTAACTTTTCCTTTCCAGCATAGCGCTGCGCTGCATCTGAAAGTCATAGCTTTGCTGACCTGGAAAAGTTTAGGAAATGCAGCAAAGCTAAATTAGCCAATGATGAAGAATTGCGCGAGTTCTGACTTACGGGAGAATTTGGTCAAGTGTTAGAAGGAATATAATACTAATCAAGAATCAAATACTGTATATGTTCTACTATTTAAGGTTTATTGTTAATCTTGTAAACGACATAACTTTCTTCCTGGAGTTAAGCATTAACCTTTTTATCTTCAAATTGGTATATTCAACATCAGCAATGGTGAGTTTAGAGGTATTTGGTCTCTGATGTATCAAGTTTTGTTAAGTCAAGTCAGTGTCGCAGTTCACAAGATAAGGAATGTTATTGATTGAACTTTGAATTCAAATGATTAATTTTCTTAAATCATCCACACAAAGAAGGTTACAGAATAATGTATTTTAATAGCTTGATAAATTTTAAGGCGTCATTTCAAGTTTGAGAAAGATGCTTTTTTTTATTTAATCTATTAGCCATGTTTGGAGAAGGTATTAACTATGAAAAATATGCTAAAACAGCAATTACATTATTTCAAACCCAAGTCATATCTTTAATGCTTTTAGTTTGTATGCTTACAGTTTCTCCTAAAATAAATAACCCAGGTCAGTTCTTCCCACGTTCGCCTCTGTTGAAAGGGGGCCATATGTCTCAATTCTAGCAAAATCCCCAAGCAGCAAAAGTCTTAAAATGGTCTCTCGTCCTTCGTTCTATCCAATGAAATTACGTCAGATAAACCCAAATGAGTTACTTTTTTCCAGATTTTCACCAACATAGTTTTTTTTGTTTCCTCTCCTGGGAATGTATTTTGTATAAAGTTGTGTGGGTTTCCTCTTGCCTTCATCGGACATCAAACACTAAACACTGGAAAGTTAAAATCAAGTTTTGCAATTATGCTGATTTCTTTGGCATTACTTCCTTCAACAACGTTTTCATATTTGATCGCCTCTTCAACTTACCATCTTAAACATCTGCCATGTGGCAACTAGGTATTGTCATTTATATCACGTTTTGTAATTGATGCATTACGAAAAATGACTTCAATTTTGAATGTGCTGTCTCTTTAAATGATTGAATACCTGACAGACTCGTAAAATGAAAGGAATGAATAATGTTTTTGAATTATTTCACGTTAACTCATGTCCTGTTTCTATCAAATAAGGAACCTTGGAGCCATCAGACCCTGCATCACACAAGACCGCTGCAAAACATTGGTGCAGTCGCTAATAACATCTCGGCTGGACTATGGAAACGTCCTCCTGTGTGGACTGCCTCAGTCTCTCACATCTCGCCTTCAGAGAGTGCCGCCGCTAATGGCTGCAATACTGCCGAAGCGGCGTTAAACAATAACTCACTCACTTCAGAGAGTGCAGAACAGTGCGGCACGACTAATAACAAGATCCTGGAAACGAAACCGTATCACACTGATTTTGATGGACTTGCAGTGGTTACCAGTACACCTCAGATGTCAGCACAAGGCCTTGTTGTATGTATACAAGGCATTGCACGGAACAGCTCCTCCAAGAACTCGTAACTCCGTACCGACCTTCAAGATCACTTAGGTCCCAAACAGCGTCACTCATCAATGTGCCCAAAACAAGAACTGTGAAATATGGTGACCGCTGCTGCGACAAAATAGCATCAGATTTATGGAACAATCTACCAGTCACAATCAGAGACTCTGACTCATATACCAGTTTCAGAAAGGGGGTCAAAGACCATCTCTATCAGAAATCCTACATCACTCGGCAATAGACTCTCCAACCATTGTCACTGTGAAGCGCGGTTTTCTGTTAAGCCATATAAGGCGCTATAGGAATTTTGCATATTATTTATTATTAACTGAGCTTGAAATAGATCTTTAGAAATACAAATATGCTTAGATATATTAACCGATAGTTACCATTATGATGATAATCGACTCTGAAAACCGACGATATAAAGGTAAGTATCGATTTCTTATCGAAAACCGGACAATGAACCGCGTGTGACGCTCGTCAACTAGTCAAACGTAATTTTTGAAACTTATTTACAACAGACACAAAGGCAACTTTGAGCTGATACTGTTAAATAGGTCATATAACTGCTGTACATGTAAATTGGACGTTTATTTCGCTTTCTGCACATGTATAAAGATGTTACTCGAATCTAATTTGAAACTACTAATTATGATATATTTGGCAATTGAAGATGAATATTTAAGTTGAGTGAAATTATTTGAACTGAAATCATCACATATAATATGGTGACACGTATCAAAGCCAAAAAATATTTTTATGAAACACAATGGATGCATCTTTAAAGTGATCGCATCTTTAAAGTGATCGCATCTTGAAAGTGATCGCATCTTGAAAGTGATCGCATCTTGAAAGTGATCACATCTTTAAATTGATCGTATCTTTAAAGTGATCGTATCTTTAAAGTGATCGCCTCTTTAAAGTGATCGCATCTTTAAAGTGATCACATCTTTAAAGTGATCGTATCTTTAAAGTGATCGCATCTTTAAAGTGATCGCATCTTTAAAGTGATCGCATCTTCAAAGTGATCGCATCTTTAAAGTGATCGCATCTTTAAAGTGATCGCACTGACCAGCTGTATGGTCAGCAGAGGGTCCGGTACCCGGGTCCACGTGGTGTGGTTGAAGCGGATCCAATCAAACATGTCCGTGGGACCTTGTTCAGTGGTCCAGCCACACCAGCCCTGGTCAAAGGTACAATCGAACTGGACATCTGAAAATAAAGTTTATATCTAACACAACCCTCACCATTGACATGGGTACACTCAACTGCAAAAGAAACGTAACTAAACAAAATAAAATATATTTCAAACCACGAGTGATTAATACGCATTAATACAAGGTTCATATATATATATATATATATATATAAAACCTTACTTCACGTGAGAAACGACTTATTTAAATTTATTATAAATAATATATATATATATATATATATATATATATATATATATATATGAACATACATAAACATACCTCATCAACGAACTATTGTTCATTCTCAAAAGTAACCATGCATTTCTTTTAAATTGGCAAGTTTCCCTTTGTTCAGCAGATATGTTGCCTAGAGACCACCTGTCAAAATAAATCAATGTCAGCTTTGTTATTGCCGTTATCTTTGCTTCCAGAAAAAATCCTAAACCATTAGAACCCCATTGCACAAAATCCCATTTCATTCTATCAAAGTGATCAATAGGACTTGTTTCTTGATATGTTAATTATTTTTGCGTCTTAAGAGAGGATTTCCAACAGTCTTGATGTACTTAACCTCTCCCGAGAATATATAGTTTGAATTAAGTTGTGTTTATTGGCTACATCCTTCATTGGACATTAAATTAATAGTTATAAATAGAAGATATTAAACGAGCCTTCATTTGATACCATTTTATTAAACGAGTTAATTCTGCATTAAGTATGCGAAAGCGAGTTTGATACCAAATCATTGAAAAGTTATAATAGTAATTGTATTATTTGGAAGGAAGTTTAGAATTTTGTTTATTACTTGCCCAAATCAATTAAGGATAATCGCTGACGGGGTGCTAAAACTAAGATTCAGCGAGTCATGTATATTGTTACGGCGCCTCGGCCATTGTGACATTACAAATTGTGACGTCATACTTGTAGCGGTGTAACACTTATTAAGTATTGACGTGTAAATATAACACTCCAATATCTACGGGCAAGTAATAAATAATGATGATATACAACATTTATATAGCTCTCTTTTTATATATAAAGTGTTGAGTCAATTGAGCATATTCAAATTTGTTAATCTTAGTCTTAAAGGGGCAGTAGCACGTTTTTTCGCTGAAAAAAGTCGATGAAATGAATTTGAAAAATAGTGTCACTTATAGTAAAACGCCCTTCTCTCTTCGAAAAATCAGGTAAAGAAATGAGTGAACATGGTACCGTGAAGCCATGGAAATCATTTTTGTCATTCGAAATAATAAAATGTGTTCACAATAAAATGGCCGCCATGTAGTTTTTGCTTTATAAGTAACAGCATTATTGCCACTACGGATAATCGGTGTGTGTAATACGATGTTTTACCCTCTAAAGTAAATTGACACAAACTATCATTATAAATGGGAAATTTGAAAAAATAAAATTTGCAAAAAACGTGCTACTGCCCCTTTAAAATTTAATCTTGACATTTCTTTTGAAACTGTTGACATTCTAAGATGGACTTGACAACTGTGTATTTGAAAAATAAGGTAACTAATAGTAAAATACTCTTCTCTCTTCGGAAAATGAAATTAAATAACGAGTGTACATGGTTCGGTAAAGCCATGGGAATCGTTTTTAAAATTCTAAATGATAAAATGTGTACACATTAAAATGACCGCCAATTACTTTTTGCTTTAAATGCAACACCGTTATTACCACTAATTACAATTGGTTTGTGTGATAAGATCGTTTACCCTCTAAAGTAAATATAAATCATTATATATATCATTATAAATCGAAAATTTAAAAAAAATTGCAAAAAGTGCTACAGGTCGGAGATTTCAACTGAAGTCAAGTATCAACTTCCCCGCATTACTATCGCAAGTCTCAGAAACCAGGGCTTATTCAAGTCTTGCTGTATGTCGTTGACTTTGCTGTGCTGACATAACAGCGCGCTGTATATGAACTTCATAGAACCCTGCGTTGACACAGAAACGTTAATGAATGCAGCAAAGCCGAATTAGCCAGTGATGAAGAATTGAGAGAGTTCTGACTTGCGGTTGGTCAAGTGTTAGAAGAAGTATGATGACAGGGATCTGATGAGTAGATCGGCAAAACATGAATCAGATCCTGAATATACTACGAGGTAAAAGAAACGCCTACTTGATTTTTCTTAAAATGAAAGATGAAATAATTGATGAAATGTAGTCAACGGTGGTCTCCACGTTATGCTGAAACACTAATCAATATGAAAGTCTATTATGGGAAAATAGTGGGAAAACATGACACAGCTATTTACGCTTGATTCACTCATCAATACTTCAATGCGAATGCGTGCCTGTATTGTTGGTCGTGGTAATTTGAAAATCTGTTTCAAAATTTGTTTCTTCTGATCAAGCACTGATTGAAAACTGAACAATTTATGTTGTCTCATTTCAACAATCACCATTCTTTTGTGAAATGACAACTTCTGAAATTTAAAAATATTATGCCGAAATGATGCAACTTCATAACACTATAGTATTGCTAAACTGTTAATTATAGGTTTTACGAAATGTGATAAGATATATGGTTGGTGTTTCCTTTGGCCAACAGTGTTTGTTCGTCTCTTCACGATTTAGTTAACCTCTTGCAAAACGACACTACTTTCTTCCTGAAATTTAAAACTCATATTCACTTTGACATCTTCATCATTAGTGATGTTGAATTTAGAGCTTTTTTATTTCTCTCTCCGATGTATCACGTTTTGTTTGTCAATGTCTCATTTTAAAAGGACCCTTGATGATTTTGAACTTTGAATTTAAATGATTTATTACCTTAAATCACCAACATAAAGCCAGGAAGAGGATAATGTCTTTCAAATCCTGATAAATTATCAAATCAGTTTGAGAAAGATCTTTAAAATAACTATTTTCATCAATTCATCCATAAGAAATATTTACAGAAGGTATTAACGATAGTAAAAAATATGCTTAAACAGTAATTACATTCAATTAAACCTGAAGTCATTTCTCGAATGTTTCGCACATGTTTACAGTCTCACGTAAAATAAACTGACGGGCAAAAGAAAGTATATGACTCACTTGTTTTCGATTAATTCAATATTCAGAAATGAGATGCATTTGATCATGGCACGATGCAATAACACCTTTCGGCACTAGTTTCAATGACTCAATTGGTGACTGTTTTATTTTTTTAACTTAATATCATTATTTAAAGTAGACAGGGGTAAGAAATTAAATTTACACCAACATGACCCCTACCATGTTCAAAATGTTGTAAATATGTGCAGGACGAGCACATTTATTGATTTTCACACGTAGTGTGTGTTATATGTCGACGAACAGTTGTGTTTTATCAAAATTATTTTCAAAATTTAAATATTAGATTTAAATAAAAATAATTCAAACCGCGAAGAGGTATTCTTTGACTGATTTGATGATTTGGACTAATTTCACAAACTAATCCGTTTTTTAATACGACGTCGAAAACTTGAGATATTTGACTTTGAAAATTATACATATGATAAATACAACTGATCCATATACTTTATTTTGCCCGCCAGTGTAGATTACTCAGACCAGGTCTTCCCACGCGTTCGCCTCTGTTGAAAGGGGTCTCGATTTCAGCACAATCACCAAAAGTCGTATCACGGTTTTTCTATCAACTTTCAATCAAATGACATGACGTATTACATCGACTACATCGAGTCGAGGCGTGTTCAACAGAGCGAATACGTAAACCGTTTTGGTGTGTACATTTTGTACGTGCGTACACTCGAATGGCTGTTGAACAGAAACTTGGTTCACGAGTACTTTCCAAAATGGTTTCAGAACATCATGACCGTTTTCTAAGCCAAATTTCAATTAAAGGTACATTCAATGTGTTGTGGGGGGTCACATATCCCAATCGTTATAAATGGTGTTACTTTATCGAGAAGTACCGACTGTTACCGAAAACCACCATTTTGATGATGGTCGACTTAATATTTTGACGATATGAAGGTAAAAGTAGTGATTTCTGATCGAAAACCGGACAATGCATCGCGATTGAGGCGCGCCAATGAGTCAGACGTAATTTTGGAATTTTTTTTATAACAGTCAAACTGATAAATTTGGGTTGTTCATGTTTAATAGGTCATATAACTTCTGTGCATGTAAATGGGACGTGTAGTTTCGGTTTTTGCACATGCATAATGATGTTACTCTATTATAATTGAAAACCAGTAACTATGATATATTTGGTGATTGGGGTTGAATATGCAAGCCGAAAGAATTTATTTGCACTGTAAACAGCGCATATGGTGAGTCGGAACGTATTAAAGCCAAATAAAAGTTTATGAAACACAATGGATGCACCTTTAAAAGGATAATCATTAGTTTATCAACAGTTTTAACAAAACTTGTGACAAGCAATTCAATCTTTGATATTGCATATTCACTTGGAGAGACTACTTCATACTGTTAATACTGCTGAACACGCCTTAGATTTAAAGGGACTGTAGCACGTTTTTTTTTCAATTTTATTCTTTCAAATTTCCCATTTATAATGATAGTTCATGTCATTTATCTTTACTTCAGATGGTAAAACATCTTATTACACAAACCAATTCTCCGTAGTGGCCAATAACGGCGATGTGTATGAAGCAAAAAATGCGTGGCGACCATTTTAATGCCAATTCATTTTATTAATTTGTATTACAAAAACGATTCTCATGGCTTTATCGAACCATGTACACTCATTTGTGTTTTACTATTGGTGACATTAATTTCAAATAAACTTCATCGACGTATTTGAGCGGAAAAACGTGCTGCTGCCCCTTTAAGTCTTCTGTTAGCCTTGAATTTCTTCTCCTGGGAATGGGTTTTCGTTAAGTTGTAATGATTAGTTTGTTTTACTTCGGATAACACGTCAACTGCGGGAATCAATCAGTCGTTTTCATTACGTTCTTACAGAAAGATAATATGACATGAGGTAAAATACATATGAATGTTTAAGGTAAACACGGATATTATGAACATTTACAAAAGTACTAAAATGAAACCCCAGAAAGACAATGAATTGATTTCCACTATTGCTGTTTCCTTTGGCATTACCTTATTCAACAATTATTTATATTTTAAATTTGATCACCACTTCATCTTATCATTTTAAAAATCTGCCATGTTGTAACTGGCGTGTCCGACGATATTCGTTCCTTCGATATCACGTTTTGTTTGTCAGGTATACACTTTTAATGCATTGCGTTCGATTTAAACGATTAAAGACTTGAAATGGCCCGTAAAAGTGAAGGTCACGAATAGAGTAATATTAGATTTTTGATGTAAACTGAGCTCGAGAAAGATCTTTAGAAATAAAAATATTTTAATGATTTTATCAGTAAAACACATTAGGAGAATATTTAATTATTTATCTAATAAGTTTCATTTGTTTAAGACAACATTATAACCGTAAGTGTTTATTAGTTGACATTTAGATTGAAATTCGTTTTTAAAGATACAGATACTTATTCAAATATATTATTAAATACGTTGATAGTTATTCCAGTGTTTTGAAGGCCTATGTTTGAAATCGACTTTCCCTTTACCTGATCAAGAGGTCCGGGGTTCGAATCCCGCCAGGGGCAAGGCAACTTTGTCTGCAGAAGAGAACTGTTCTACACGCAGTAAGGTTTGGGTGCAATGCTACACTGAATTTCAGTGAGTACCACCCATGGTTTCCTAGTTCAAGCCGCTGCTCGCAGGTTTCATCGCAATACATAGCCACATGGCGTTGCGGGCTTTCTCCCTGTCATAATACTAGCAGCCGCGATATAAGTGAAATACTCTTGAAAGCGGCGTTAAACACCAACTCACCTCACCTCACCTGCACCAAAACTCAAGATAGCTTTGGTCAACAATCTATTCTGGTTTTTTTGTGGTTCATACGGTTCGAATCCCCCGAACCTGCCTCTGGATCTGCCACCGAGGTTAATTAAAAACGATGAAGTTTCCGTTATGATTTATTTCTGTTCATGTTCAACTGTGATAGTCCATTCCCCAAAACGTCAAGGTTAGCATGACCCAGCTCATATGTTTACCGATGATAACCTCCTAGCTCGTCACGTTCGCTAGAATCTCAAAGGAAACATTATGAATATCAATGTAATTATAACCGAAGATGAACTGGCGCTAGTTATGATTTTCTTCGAAATATCATAATTGAACCTGCCTAGGCAGTTCTAAATGGCATTTCACAGTGATAAAAAAAATGATTAAAAATATGATCAAATGAAAGTTAAATCGCATGTGGTGACAGTTGATGAGTGTTTTGCTCTAGAAGAAGTTATTTTGTTAACATACGAGTCGAGTTTCCGGTGTTTGATACGAGTCACTAAAGTTATGCTACTTTCGAATATGACTTAAAGGCGCTGTAGCACGATTTTCTTACGATTATAACGTGCTCTCACAAATATAAACAAGTGTTACAAATGGCTAAATAACAATCCTGAATCAATAAAAAGAGTTTTAATACGAATATACATAGTTCGGTTAAACCATGAGAGTCCATTTCCCATCGAGCGGCCATTTCAATGTATTCACATTAACATGGCCGCTCGAAGGTACTTCAAGTGACTCACTAAGCGATACCTAACAGATTTGGTACAATGATGGAGTGGTCAGCCAAAATCTCAAATTCTCACGAGACCTACAAATCTACCTCTCACACTGAAGAGTTCCACACCATTGTAGCTTAAACATATCCGTTTTCTATGGATACTTCTTATCGGGTCGTGTAATGAGATGTTTTACCCATTAACGCACCAACATATTTTATAAACTTTTAATTATATATGGCAAATTTAAGAAAACATAATATGCAAAACCTGCTACAGTGCCTTTAAATGTTATGAATCACTTGCTTGAAACCGGCCCTGCAACGTCACTTCTATTGCAATAGAGGAATCAACTGTCTATGGACCGTGTTCTCCTTTCCGCATTAGCTTCTACAATGTCTATTAAAAAGACTCAAATTATTCCTGAACAAAAATGTATCCCATTAATGCAATTTAGAATACACTATAATCTATCAACGTGTTTACTATAAAGCCCGGTTAACAGTATACATTATAAGTTATAACATTCAGCGGAGGGTGACATCGTAATTTATCAGACCTGCGTTAGTGTTTATCCAATGAGCCGTAGGCGAGTTGGATAAAGACTATCAAGGGTATGATAAATTACGATGTCACCCGAACAAACTGAATGTAATAACGTATTTATCTTACCGCATGTCTCAAAACATAGGAAAACATTGACAGCTGATCAATCGACAAACTATATGTATGACCTTAACTTGTGTCAAGTGACATGGAATGATTGACATGGATGCATGCTTTATTCATGTTGCGGGATATAACACATTTATCAACCCGGAAGATTTATCAACCCGTATGCTGTGTTTAATTGATACTTGTTAATGGTCACGTGGACCAATCAGGGATCGAGATTCTTACATGAGGAAGAATAATTTCTTTTTTGTATATATTACATGTATTGCAGGGAATGCCATTATAGTATAATGTAGATTAGGACACTTTGAACGTATTTAATACTAAGAATTTTCAATGTCTCTTTAGCATGCACAAGGATTTGTCAATGCTTATCCTAACAGCGAGAGTCCACTATAACTACCGCCATTGGATTTTATATTGGGCAATGTCTTTGCTCAAAGTTTTCCCCCTGAAAGTTCCTATGTCCTCGTTTCTATAGTCGATGGACCAAAGTAAAATGTATCATGACAATATAGTGAATGATTATTAGTTCTACCCTCTTCGGGGGTCTCAATACACATAAAAAAAGAACATATAGAAATTATTGCCCGAGGAAGTGTGTCATACGACTTTCGAGTGTAATAATCTATTGATAACCCGTTTTTTTCTATCAAATTCGCGTAAAATAGTCAGAAACCCGCCCACTGCTCTTGCGACGCCAAGCTACAGTGACGTCACGAACAATCGTTTTATCACGTTACAGACGGCAAAATACGAGAAGAGCGGTGAAACAATCGTTGCCAGGCAAACGTGTTATGTGCAAATATATAATATATTAACTCTGTTATTTTCTATCACATGGGTAATAATCCTAAATAGCATACATGTTAGTCATATAGACACTTAACGATTGAGGTGAGGTGAGGTGAGGTGAGTTTGGGTTTAACGCCGCTTTCAAGAGTATTTTACTTATATCGCGGCTGCTAGTATTATGGCAGGGAGAAATGCATTGCAGTGAAACCTGTGAGCATCGGCTGGAACTAGCGAAACATGGGTGGTACTACGCTGAAATTCAGTGTGGCATTGCAACCAAACCTTACTGTGTGTAAAACAGTTCTCTACTGCAGACAAAGTTGTTTCATGAATATATATAATGAATGATTATTAGAGTCTGATTATACTTTGCTTCTATGACATAAAAGAAGAACTGTCTAAAAGAATACATGTAAGTCACGTCTACACTCCACCCGGCTTCAGTGTGATTAATTGTACACGTTGCCTTTCGAAAACACAGTCATTTACTTATTAATGGGCATATTATTCAGAGCTTATACAATCAATACGACGAAAATATGTTATAACTCCATGACGAAATTGTACACATTCGAGGTGCGTTCAATGCAGATTTCCCCTGATAGACTTCTATTTTACTGAAAGAAACAAAACTTAGTACAGTTATTAGACTTTCTCTACATAGGCACCACACAGCGTGACACATTTCTCCCATCGCTTGATGCAACCTTCTAGGCATTTCTTGTAAAAGGCATTAGATCTTGTCAAAAGCCAGAACTTGATTGAGGGTCAATGAGGGTTTCATCATCAAGGAAACGACTGCTTTTCAAAATTGACTTTATGTTTGGGAAGAGGATGAAATTAGACGGTGCAAGGTCAGGAGAATACGGTGGGTAAGGACGTATTTCATAGCCGCAGGTCTGCGCTTCCGTTTGAGCTACGAGTGAGTTGGGGACAGGAGCATTATCCTGAAGCAGGCGAACACCTTTAGTGAGCATACCGCGTCTCTCGGTTTTGATAGTTTTCCGCAATTGTTTGCAGCAAACTAGGGTAGTATTCCAAAAAATCCATCATGAATACACCATGCTGATCCCAAAATACGGTGAGCATAACCTTGTCTGCCGAGGGCTGGACCCGTGCCTTTTTAGGGGGTGGTGACTGAAGATGCTAACACTGTTTTGACTAGATTTTACTTTCAGGGTCATAGTGATGGACCAATGTTTCATCCTGTGTGATTAGTCTGTCGAACAAGTTATCTTGGTTTTCTTGGCACATTGCTAAAAAAGCTTTTGAGCTGTTGATTCGTTCCTGTTTTTGGAAAGGTGTGAGCACCGAACTGACAACTTCCGCATGTGCAAATGGTCATGAATGATTTTCTACACAGACCCAACACTTAAAGTCTTGACATCTTGGGCAAGTTGACGGACAGTAATTCGGCGATCTGCCAAAATTGCAGCTTCCACTTGCCTGATAGAGTCATCATCAATGGCTGACTGGGGTCGACCTGGAATTGAAGCTGTTTCCACGGAGGTCCGACCACATTTGAACTGACGATGCCACTGTTTGATAACGTCATACGATGCGGCATCCTCTACATTAGTTTCTTTCATCTCATCAAAAGTCTCCTTTGGTGTACGACCCTTCAAGAATAAAAACCTGAAAACCGCTCTGTACTCAACAGCCTCATTCTTTACACCTTACACTACTCTAAGACTTGTGCTGACAGAAAGAATGAATATTTTAAAAGTATGAGACATCACTTGACCTGTGGAGACATGCAACATATAACATGTGAAATTTCTACTTCTTCCGATAATGAAAAGTTGGTCAGGGGAAATATTTATTGAACGCCCCTCGTATTACCATGACAATGTAATGTTTAACATAGATAATTATTTCCATATTCATGACATTCATGTCGTTATTTAATAAAAAGGTTCATGGTAAGTGTTTAGGGTTGAAAGCAACACTAAACTTGCCTCAAAGTTATAAAATCAATAGAAGACAATGAATCATTGTTTAACTCTAAGTGTGATACCCGGACAAAGTATAGCGCAAATTGCTTGTACAACTGAGATAAATTACCAGTCTTTAGAGCATAGATAAGATTGGTGATTTATCTTAGTTGCGCAAGCGATTTGCGCTACACTTGCTTTGAGTGATGAAATCAGTACTGTCAGTAGTGGAGAAACAACTTGAAACAGTTGATTCCGGGCTCAGAATTAACGAGATCCGAAAGGTCGAGTTAACTCTAAGCTCGGATTTAACTGTTTCGATTTGATCCCGCACGTAAACTAGGTCATCACATTGAATGAATATATATTATATAAATGAATTTTGCATTTTTAAATATTTTATTTAAGGTAGTGCGTAACATTTAAAATCCATCACAGTGTCAACCCTTCAATTCGATGTAACTTTATGTGGCACAGGACTGCGCGTGCGTTGTTCATTTCATTTTGAGATGCTCGAGCTTCATAAAATTATTGTAAACCACCAAAGTGACGTCACCCTATTAGTTCTAGGGTTGCGTTCGTTTTGCACATAGTGTATGGCCCGGGCGATGAAATTCCTAATCGAACGGCCTTGTGTCATTCCCCTGTACACACTCGAGTCACCAAAGGCCCCTACCGCTAAATCGAGGAGGGAGGTCGTGAGAGTAACGGAAGTACGTCATTTGACGCGGTGTTTTTAACAAAATGGCCAGCAACATTCTTTTTTTTCTTTGTTTCTTCGACTTACTTACATATATGCACAATGACATGTAGCCGATGTGAGGTTTTGATTTGAGTAAATAAAATATGGGTTATAAACATGATATTTTATTCGAAACCCGTACAATTTTACAGTTTCACTGATGTATGATCCCAGTGCCTTCGTGGACGGATTGAACAGTAAAATCGCTGACGATTGTAGATCGTTTGGATTGGGTAGTCCCTTTGAATACACGCTAATATTAGACAAATAAATGAATAAATAAATATAGGATAAGTATAATTCAATTTTATCAGATGCTGAGTCTATTTAATTCCTTCTGTCGATCATATTGTTTGAAGCCAGGCAACCAAGAGTGACACTCAGTTGGGCAATACGAGTCGTTCGCGTCATGTGGCAAATGCGCATGCGCAACATTACACTCGAGTGAATCAAATCAAAAGCAGCCTAGAGTTGATACTCCGCCTGCAATCAACTGTAGGAAACTAAGGCGAGCTGCACGTGCATTTTGCTTGAGGCGTTGTGCTCGAGACACGTGACTATTGGAATGAAAACAAAACCATGAAATACCATTATCATGCAATGGACGGTGTTCCTGGCAGGATAAAGGCAACGGTTATTCTCACCAGTTCAAGCAGCAGACGCTGTTTCAAAGCCTTTGGCGGTCGAATTCGAAAACACGGCCTCTGGTTAAACAACTGCCCCCACGAGTCATAACTCGAGCCAGTCGCCACCACTTGCTCATTTATGCCTTGCTGCATTATGGTAACTTATGTGAGCTAGCGTAGCAGCGCTCACTATGAAGATCAGTTGCAGTGCACTGTATCACTCGTCCAGAAATGTAAACGAAATGCAGCAAGGTTTAAATTGGTCAGTGATGGAGACTGGCATGAGCTATCAAGGGAAGTTGATAGATCTAAAGACGATCGTGCTTATCACTGCGCTATTTGAACCAACACTGTTCTTTGAGATAAGTTTTTGAGACAGAGAATATAAAAAAACACAGTCTATTCATGCTTCCTTTTGCAAATGTTTTATCTGATTATACGCCTTTTCCTTTATTTGACCCAACCCGTCTCTTTCATTCGAAATGCGATTTTCAGAGAACATTGAGTTGGCTGAAAAGTGAGATGAGACTATTGGGAAATCATCTGATTCCTAATACGATAAACTAATTATTTTTACAGTTTCGTTCTCCTCCAATACGACCTACGGTTCTAAATCCATTACGGTGTCAAATTTCATAATGCACAACATAAACGCTATCCAATTATCAATTATGTGAGTTCATAAATATATAATTAGTCAGTCTCAAATCGTAATTTGATAACATGTAGTATAAGTAAATGAATGAAACAATATTTCTTCGTCAAATACAAATAGAATAATGTTTTATGACCACTCTGTCCCCTTTTCATCCAGTAGGCTGATAAAAGTCCGTGTTATGTATTCAATTTGAAACCAAAATTGAATTGACATTATTTACGCCCCTGTTCAATGCTAATATAGACCAGTGGGGTAGTCTCAATTACCAATATATGCAGAACATTTTAAATCGTCGTTTAATCACAGCAAAGGGAAGACAGCGCTCTTGAATACCTGCATTCATTGAAGGTGAGGTGAGTTTCAGTGAAATTCAGTGTAGCATTGCACCCAAACCTTACTGCGTGTAGAACAGTTCTCTACTGCAGACAAAGTTGCCTTGCCCCTGGCGGGATTCGAACCCCTGACCTCTTGATCCGAAGCCGAACGCGCTAACCACTGGGCTATTCCCGCATTCATTGAAGGTGCATCCATTGTATTGTAGGGGTTATATATGCCAAACGTTATAAATGGTGTTACTTCATCGAGAAATACTGACTGTTACCGAAAATTACCATTTTGTTGGTGGCCACCTTGTTGAAGTTACGATATAAAGGTTAAAGTCGTGATTGCTGATCGAATGCCCTGGGATTAACGCGCGTCAATTAGTCAAACGTAATTTTGGAATCTTATTAATAATAAACTAAAAGACAAATTTACATGTTGGTTCACTTGGTTGTTAGTGTTTAATAGGTCATATAACTAATGTACACCTAAGTTGGTCGTGTCGTTTCGCCGTTCATTCTTATAAAAACTATTATGTCATGATGTAACAAGAATCGTCCCTGATCGAGCATTTATTTACTGTGCAGGTTTAAATGGAAATATTGTTAAAAAGAGCAAAAGCTTTTGATTTTTCCAAGAACGTATTAAAGTTAAGTTAGAAAGCTGAAAGCCGGTTGATTTGAAAGTGATAGCTAATATATAATTTATTTCTAAAATTAACATCAAACTTCATTCAAGTCATGTATGTTGAAGATTACCGAACCAACATGGCTTTTTACTTCATTATAATGGTTGGTGTTTTCGATTAGTCTTGGGAAACTGACACAGCAGTGTCCTTGAATAATTCACACTATCACACTGAGAGAAGTGTGAATCACATAACATATTTCTGGTCAACGTTGAACACTATCTTGTGATTAGTTATCCCCGATCTGACGTCCTTACATGATTCAGATTGATCGTTTCATGGTTCACTGAGTAATTTGAGGAATCTTTTCAACATCAGCGACGAATTACATGCGCAAACACGCACACTTGCCATACCATCCACACCTCGTTTCATACCACTATAACATTATCCCCTTCTTTGACATGCAACTCCTACGAACTTTCTGAACATGAAATGCTAATTTCTGTTCACGTTTCTCTGGTCATCCCACTTGCCAATCGTACAAGTTGAAAAACGTTAATCAAATTGTTTGTCTCTGAACGATTGAGGTATCAGTGGTGACTGGCAACACTGTAACATACTTCGTCTCATTTTTCTGAGTAGAGCAAATGTCGCGTTTCACTTTGGTGTCTATGAAAATCACCCACAAACATGTCCATCATTGTTAACATGCACGACTATTTGCATAAGCATTTGACAATGTTCGTTAACTAATGCGTCGCCATATGGCATAAAGCTTAGTGTAATGGGAGGGGGTGGGGGGTCCTAATGAATATATTCCAACACTTTGATATTTACTATATCAAAACATGCGTTGAATCATCCAGTGAATGCAATCGTAATCACCAAACGGTAAGGTATATTTTTTTAAGAACACCTGCAGAGGTATTCAAGGGAAATATATCATAATGACTGGGCGATATCCCTGTTTGAGTTATATCTTATGTGGACTAGATGATATCCCTGTTTGAGTTATATCTTATGTGGACTAGATGATACCCCTGTTTGAGTTATATCTTATATTGAATGGATGGTATCCTAGATTGAGATATATCTTTTTTTCACTCGATGATACCCCTGCTTGAGATATATCTTATGTGGAATAGATGATACCTCTATTTCACTTATATATTATATTGACTGGATGGTACCCCTGCTTGAGAATTATCTTATATTGACTGAATGCTATCCCTGTTTGAGATACATCTTATATTGACTGGTTGATACCTTTGCTTAAGTTATATCTTACATTGACTAGATGGTACCCTTGCTTAAGTTATATCTTATACTGACTGGTTGATACCTTTGCTTAAGTTATATCTTACATTGACTAGATGGTACCCTTGCTTAAGTTATATCTTATACTGACTGGTTGATACCCTTGCTTAAGTTATATCTTATATTGATCGGGCATATCCCTGTACCAGTTTCTATCCATCTGAGTAATTAAGAAACACAATAAAGCATCATTGCTTAATGGAATCAGATTAAGTGTATTATTGTGTCAGAATAAGAGAAGATCCACCAGGATAGCCGTGTTTAATGTTTTCGTAGGCCCTGAGGGATTGTTTCCTTCATAAAATCAGACATGATTGGATTATTATCTGGTATCACTGTGAGAAGAAATAAGTAGTCTCGTAGCTTGTATTATAAGGACTGTTTAAAAGCATACTGCGTGTACAGCATATCCACGATAATCTTCAGAGAATACAATCTTCTCATACCCTGGCCTGGGTTCATCTTGAATCAACAAAGTAGCCAATCAAAATTGTCTCTTCTTTGTGTGACGTCTCAACTGCAAATATTCACTAAAAACAATAGAAAATGTTTCATCATGTTGATATAAAAAGTAATTCCTTAATTAAATCCCTCAGTTTGACTGATATCTTACAACGTTGTTCATAAACAAAGTTCCATCCATGTCTAACCATTGTATAGAGGTTTAAAACTATTTTGATTCATGATTATTGAATTGGGACTGGTGAGCAATCTGTCAAATTTATTCAACACCGATCTCTTACACAATGTTATTAATGGAGTTAATGTTACATTATCAATTTAGACTATTATCAATGACAAATATACATACATCTAATCCATAAACTTTTCAAATAGTCATACAGAACTGCGTTAAAGGGGCAGTAGCACGTTTTTTTTATTGTTTCAATTTTCCCAATTATAATGGTAATTTATGTCATTTATATTTACTTTAGAGGGTCAAACATCTAATTACACAAACCAATTCTCCATAGTGGTAATAACGGTGTTGTGTATCAAGCAAAAATTGCATGGCGGCCATTTTATTGTGAACACATTTTATTATTTTCAATGACAAAAACAAGTCCAATGGCTTTACGGAAACATGTGAACTCATTGTTTAACTTGATTTTCCGAAGTACTAAGGATGTTTTATCATTGGTAACGTTATTTTTCAAATACATTTCATCGACTTATTTGAGCTAAAAAACGTCGTACTGCCCCTTTAAGAACGGCCGTCTCTAACAACACATCTGTAGAAATATAAATCAATTGAGGGTCAACATGTCAATCGTTCTGTTTTTGGTGATGTAATTGTATACTGATTCGACTATTGTCTTATTTTCCGATGGCTTGTTCAGCCCGATAACCACAAGAGCAGCACATATTGTTCAACATATATATTTATCAGAATTGAGATTGCTGAAACTGAGAATGATTTGAAAAATCGAGTGCCGTAAATACGTTTTAGCAAACAGAGTTTTGAATTCTGACAAAGTACATAACTCTCTACAATTTGGTAGAGTGTTCCATAAACATTCCATTGTGTCATGTATAAAGCACTTCGGTTGTAAATCCCCTGTAATTCAGAGCTGTTTCTTATATTGTAGTTTGCAGTTTCGTAAACTGTTTTGTCTCAAGTAAGATAAATGTGATCAAAAGTTACAAACACATCATTTACTATTTGAGGAATTTTATCTTCGAAGTGCAATGAACTCATATGAAATGCTCGTAGCATTTAAAGGGGCCCAGCACTTTTTTTTCAAATTTGATTTTTTTCAAATTTCCCATTTATCATGATAGTTAATGTCATTTATATTGACTTTAGAGGGTAAAACATCTTATTACACACACCAAGTATCCGTAGTGAAAATAACGATGTTGCTTATAAAGCAAAAATTGCATGGTGGCCATTTTATTGTGAACACATTTTATTATTGCGAATGACAAAAATGAT
Source organism: Gibbula magus (assembly GCA_936450465.1). Taxonomy (NCBI): domain Eukaryota; kingdom Metazoa; phylum Mollusca; class Gastropoda; order Trochida; family Trochidae; genus Gibbula; species Gibbula magus. Next base: position 43,380,691 of record OW388298.1, read on the forward strand.
TCCTATGGCTTTAAGGAACCATGTACACTCATTTTTAAACTTGACTTTTCGAAGAGAGAAGAGTGTTTACAATTAGTTACATTATTTTTCAAATACTTTCATTGACTTAATTCAGTGTAAAAACGTGCTACTGCCCCTTTAACAAACCACGTCGTGTTTAAAACGTTGTAAACAGCATTTTATTTGATATGATAATTTAAGAGTGTATGACTCTTTTCATCAAATAATAATGAATGAATAAACAACAACCGACACGACCAAGTGCAGTGTTGAAATCATACAATCTGTATTGATATTCAAGTCACGTTCATACTTGGTAATGTCGTCATAATTGTATGATTGGATAACCAAATTGAATAATATTTTGTTAAGAGTTGGGATCGAAATGTAATTTTCAAAGACGAAATATCATCACAGATATAACACTGCATTGTAACTGGAATACTAATGTAGTCGACAGTATGACACCGTGTTGGAGTTAGAATGCTAAACGTGTCCGCAAATAATGTGATCTCCGTGGCTTGAATTTTACTCATGATCGAATTCATTTTCTGTCAACAGAGATTACTGAAGTCATGTATTTCCAAATAACCTATGTTACAAGTGGTCCGTTTTCTTAGATAGATATATAGAATCCTAATTGGTTGCAATGAAAGTTTGTTTTGCTCTTGTTTTGCAACACTGTTTCAAAATGAGCATTCATTCTGTTCCCATAAACATTGAAAAGCCCGGAGTTCCTCCACCTGTGCTTAGCGAACATATCTCCTTCAGGACAGATGTCAGTTAGAGATGTAAGACGAGTTTTGATAGATATAAGTAAGGACAATATTTGTTGCATATTTTCATCACTAGGGGATATTGTTAGAAATGAGAAATTTTATAACAAAGGTTACGTTGCAGGAAATGACTTAAGTAACATGTGTCAAATAAATGTATTTTGAATGTTCCTTTGACGTCAAACGCAGAACTTGTACCGTTTAGATCAAATGTACATATTATTCTTTTGTCGAAATATCATGTGATTCATTTGTTTAGTGAGTACTGCTTAGAACCTGGTAACATGATAGAATAGACAATTGGGATCATTTAAAGAAAAAAAAATGTCTTTAATTTGTCAACATAATATGTCACAAGGACAGAATGAGCAAATTTGCATTTCACGATCATCAAATGAGTGTTCGAAATAGCATGTAATTATTAATGTTTAACTCAGTTATTTAGTTTTCAAATATTTTAATGAGTTCCATAACATTTTTTTTTCAGTTAGATACACCAGTAAATGAACAAACTTATGGGATGCAGCAATACAATGAAATCCAAACAACTGAACTAAATCTCTTAACGGGACAACGCCTCAGAATGTAAATGCAGATATCAATAAATAAATTGAATGATATCTGTTCAACATGACTATCCTAATAGAACAAACACGCTTAAATCACCAGTGGCAGTATATATTTAAGACTCACACCACGATTGACGAAGGTGTTATTGCTATGATATGATGGATAGCGATAGACAAATCCAATAAAACGTGGTTGGACAGTAATGTAATTGGCAACAATGAAATGGAATCGGAGAGAGGTCTTTTCTTTCATCCTTATAAGATGTCAAGTATTCAAAGCTTATTTCTTTTTACAAAAGAGCATTGGCATTTTTACAAACAGAGAACATAATTATCTATATTTATTATAAGCTGAACGGTGATAACGAGTCATAGAATTTCGCCATATCAGTTTTATATCAAATGGCTGATGTTCATCTGTTTAACATACGAATAAGATAACCATATATGGATATAACGACATTTTTTATGAATGTATCAAAGTGTACAAATAAAAGATACACAAGCACAAACAGGAGCATCTGGGCATCGGGCTTTGGAAAAATTATTGTGTATAATGTATGCACAAATTTATTTTCCCAAGCCGATGGTAAGGATTTTAAATACTAAATGAAAAACATACATGCATGCTCAGCAACGTACAACCACAGAGTAAACTTACTATAATACACAGGGAGGCGTTCCACAACAGTCATCTTCCGCACGCATCGGGCCATATATGCACTTTTAGAAAATGCGTAAAATGTGACAAAGTGATAAAGCAATATCTCAACACGACAAAGCAATATGGTCACGCGACAAAGCGACATGGTAACACGACAAAGCGATGTGGTCACACGACAAAGCAATATGGTCACACGACAAAGCGATATGGTCTCATGACAAGGCGATAAGACAGCAAGACAAAGCGTTATGGTCACACGACAAAGCGATGTGGTCAAACGACAAAGCGATATGGTCACACGACAAGGCGATAAGACAGCACGACAAGGCGATAAGAAATTCCATATCACCATGTCACACAGCTATATCGCTTTATTGCTCTTTCGCTTTCGAAAAGAATGTCATGATCACAAAGTGAAAATCAGCAGCTTATTTGAAAGGTCTTATCACAAGAAGTGCACATGTCAAACATGAAGGCTTAGTATTAATTATTTACATTTAAAAATGCTTTCTGCGCCAACGGGAAGGTCACAAGGTCACAAGGTCAAACATTATGACCTCATCTGCATGTTCTCATCACAACGGTAAGTATCAAAGGCTAGTATTATATTACCATGGTTAAACATTTCGCAAAAAATAAATTGCGTCAAGGTCAATGTGTCAAGGTAAGAAATTATGATCTCATGGTCCAAACAAAAGGGAAACTCACTTGAAGTATCAAATTCCTAACACTGACAAATCAAATGTTATGTTCAAGGTTAAAGGTTTCGAAAAGTCCTTCCTCTGCCAAGGTCATGTTCGTACTGTAAGACATTGACCTAATCTGACAGGTCACATCGAACGCATGTCTAGTATCAATGACATATCAAACGCCAAATTTATGTTATGGCCAAGTTATGTTATGACCAAGTTTTCCGGACAAACGGACTGAGAGACGGACAAGTGAAAACAATATAACCTCGGAATCTTCGATTTGGGGACATAAACATCAGCTCTACATGAGCAGATTGATGGTACTTTAGGTGTAATCAAACTCTGTCACGGGCAAGTTATAAAAAACGGATATTAGCCTTGCGAATGGAAACACAATAGATGTAAAACGAGATAAAGCGTTATTTACATAGGGAACAGCACCAGCGCCCAAAAAGATTACTTACGTTTTCACTAAGCAAAGAAAAACATCGCCAAATCACAAAGCACGTGTAAGCTGATATTTAGCGCTTGAAAACCAAACTATTACAAATATTCTATGTCACAAACACAAGGACAATAGGGCCAAGAAAGTGAAGCATGTGCTTAATATAATAACTCTTATTAATTATGAGTAGTTAAAACACAGTCGAGATTGGTGCTGGTGTATCTTCCTTTGTTGAAGGGAAAAAATCCCCAGTCATCTATTTGCAAGGTCATCTTCAGTATCCGGGTAAGTGTTGTGTTTCTGCTTCAGAGGCCGTGCATAGTTGAACTAGATGACCTGAACCCTGCAGAAAGTAGAAATAAGGATTTAATATAGATTGAGCAAACTCCAACGAAGGGATCCGAAATGCCAACATTGAAGATAATTAAGAAAACAAATTATAGTCAAAACTACAATGCAGGAAGAAACTCACACTTTGAAGCTGACCCGGTTCATGACACAATCCCCTCGGGTAGAAACGTCCGATCGTGATAATAAAAAAAAAAAACTAAGCTAAGAGACCGTTTTTCTGTGACATAGGCCTCGTGACACTTCGCAACATACCATTCAGTCGAATGAGCTAATCACATGTAAACAACCCATTCGGTAAGTCAAATACAAATATAAACGTTCCAGCCGAAACAATGATGCACTTCGCTGTATCTTGGTAGCAAATACGGTGAGGTGAGTGAGGTGAGTGAGGTGAGTGAGGTGAGTGAGGTGAGTTGGGGTTTAACGCCGCTTTCAAGAGTATTTCACTTATATCGCGGCTGCTAGTATTACGGCAGGGAGAAAGCCCGCAATACCATGTGGCTATGCATTGCGGTGAAACCTGCGAGCATCGGCTGGATCTACGCTGTAGTACGCTGTTACTACGCTAAAATTCAATGTAGCATTGCACCCAAACCTAACTGCGTGTAGAACAGTTCTCTACTGCAGACAAAGTTGCCGTGCCCCTGGCAGGATTCGAACCCGGACCTCTTGATCCGAAGTCAAACGCAATAACCACTGAGCTATCCCGCCCACTTGATGAACAAGAGCTTTCAGTGTAACGTAGCTGTAATTGAAGAAACTTATCGACGCTAAAGCGAGAAGATACAACTCAAAGTCGCTCCATCTGGTTAATGGAAGCGTTTCACTTTAGCAGTCTTTTGATTGGTACACTCAACCTCCCAGCGTAGACAGCTGATTGAATGAAATACCAGCCAAGGGAGGGTCCAGTCAACTTCCATCAAATCAAATCTCCATTACTGGCTGATTTAGGCCTTGCAGTATTTCCTTAAAAAATCTGTGTTTAGAAATCCAGGCCCGCTATGCATTTCTGGTGCAGCGATTCACTATCTTGACACAACAAAGCAAGAGAAATAGCGAAAGGGTTAAATCAGCCAGTAATGCAAACTGGCAAGAGTTATGCCGTGAGTTTGGAAGTTGGAGTCCAGTAGAAATGATGATATTACGAACTCGAGTTTCCTGTCCCTGCATATAGAGTCCCTGGTCTGGCTTAAATGTAAACACAGTTTGAAAATGTATGCAGAAATGAGGCGTACGCGTGTGATTGTCGAGTGTCTTTGTAAAGGTTTGATTGCGATCATATCAGTAATGTTAGCTATAGTTATTTTAAAATTACGAATTCGCCATGACTAAGAATTTTCTTTTGAAAACTTGTTCGTTGTAATTGTAATATTTTTTATTTTGTTTTGAAATTTCATTTGTCAATATTGTACAAGTATAGATAAATACAAAGCATTAGATATCAATTAACTTTGCACTTTGAGTATTTCAACAATTGAAGAAGATTTGCAACATACCTGCTTCTCCGTCGCCCTGAAACAGGAAACACTTATTTGATTATTTATATAAATTGCATTATATGAATTCCTTACAGTATATTCCCTTGTCTTCACGAGGGTTTATTTCTTTACATATAGTTTAAACAAAATTAACTTCTAATGGTTTATATGTTGATTATTCCGATTGAGGAAGACACATTTAACTGCAGTGTGACCAACAGGTAAATTATATTGCCATTGCAAGTAAAGGATGTGATGAGGTTCATTATGATGAGGATTTGGAAACAAGAGAATAAATGAAATTGTCCGTTTACTAATTTCCACACACAATATCGTTTTATAAACAGTTTAGGTGTATATATTAAAGGGGCAGTAGCAGGTTTTTTTCGCGCAAATAAGTCGATGACATGTATTGGAAAAATAATATCAACAATAGTAAAACACTCTTCTCCCTTCGGAAACTCAAGTTAAAAGATGTACGTGTATGTGATTCGCTAAAGCCATGGGTATCATGTTTGTAATTCGAAATAATAAAAGGTTTTCACAATAAAATAATCGCCATGCAATATTTGCTTTATATTCAAAACCGTTACTACCACTACGGATAATTGGTTTGTGTAATAAGATCTGTTTACCCTCTAAAATAACTAGAAATGACATAAACTATCATTATAAATGGGGAATTTGAAAAAAAATAAAAATTGCAAAAAATGTGCTACAGCCCCTTGAAACATTGACTTACCGACTGCTTACTTTTTCATCAGATGTGAGTATGAAACACAGGGGCTTGTATTGCTGAAAACAATCAGTTCCTAGGTCCAATACTACGATACGATATACCTATACTTATGCTTGTATTGCTGAAAACAATCAGTTCCTAGGTCCAATACTACGATACGATATACCTATACTTATGCTTGTATTGCTGAAAACAATCAGTTCCTAGGTCCAATACTACGATACGATATACCTATACTTATATTTATAAGTATAGGCATATCGTATCGTAGTATTGGACCTAGGAACTGATTGTTTTCAGCAATACAAGCCCATGTGGTATGAAATATGTTAACCCAGAACATGCAAGAAATCTATCACAGATTTCGTTCATTCCCATGTTTACGCCATTGCACAATGACATTTCCAACTATTGCAATAATTCTAAAGAGAATGTCTGAGTTACCTGACTTTGTTCTACATCTGTAGATCTCACCGGAAATGAGGAGAACAAGAGCGAAAACCACTATGGCGAAAATGATGTCAATTGCAATGGCTTCAGTCATTGTTGAAATTGTTGATGTTGCTGAAATATCAGATTGTATATTTATTGACGTATAGACATACAAGTTTAAATAAGTCAAAATGTAATTATGAGGATTTTAATGATATTAACAGTTTCACTTTGATATATGGTGACATTTAATCATCCTCGATATTCTCCCAAGTATACGTTTCGATTCATGTCTACCCGTCCCCAGGGCTCCGTTCCATAACAGCGAGCGCTTATAATCGCTCATTGATTACTCAATGAACGCTCAAGTAGCGCTCATTCTCTCCTGAACGACACGGTGCAAAACCTCAAAGTTCGCTCGCTTTGCTACGTAGCGCTACATTGAGCAATCGCGCTAATTGGGCGATTACTTTGAAACCTCTCTTGAACACGGCCCTGGATTCATCGGGGTGCTCTACATCATACCTCAAATGAATTGTGTCAATCTTTCCTGACTTAGTCATCCTCAGGGTGGCCAACCACATAGGTCTTACAATCATATATATATATATCTCACAATGGAGGGTGTTCTCGGCAGGATAAAAGTTATGGATATTTTCGATAACCGTTGCGGTCATATTCGGATAAAGATACAAATTACGGAGGTCAAATGATGGAACTTCTTTTGAAAATTAAAAAGACGCCACACGCGTTAACAGTGAATTTGACAAAAACATAGAGTACAATTTCAGTCATTTAGCTAAATGCCTAGGAAAATTAGTCATTTTGTCTAAATGCCTGATCGTCACAGTCATTAGGCAAATGCCTGAAACATGTAGGCATTTAGCCAAATGACTGATTTGACATTTTGACTGTGTCATATGATCAATTCGTATATTCGAATATAAATACTAAAACATCAGGTCACCTTCTGTCTTTGGTGACCTTAACCATAGGGTCCAACCAATCGATCAACGCATTTTTCATTACTTTCTAATTCATAATCTCAAACCATTACGGTTCGATCGGAACCCTACCTGTACAGACGTTCTCTTCAAGGTTGAAGCTGACATTTCCTTGCCCTTCTGTGTTGTGGAAACTGAGGAGGTATTGCCCATAAGTAGATTCGCATGGAAAGTCAACGTGGAACTCATGCAAGTTGCTCTGTATCTGAATCCGTGTTCGTTGTTTACTCTCAATGTGTTTGTGAGAAAGACTTACAACCTCCGATGTTCCTCCAGGGGAGACGTAGTAGATTACATCCAGAGCTGGTTCTGGATAGGCCAGTATGGAGAAGCTCCATAGACTGCTATCAGCATTTCTATCCAGGAGAGAAGGCTGTTGTTCGTTAAACAGTCTTGGAAAACCTGAAGGAAAAACAATGTGATAAGTATATATCGCTGACGACATTGCAATATGACATCTTCAAAATGATGCGTTACTTTGAAAACAACGATGTCAGTTTACTTTTTATGATCGTAGTCAATCGTCACAAAGTCCTCTCAATAAAACTGAACATAAAAAGTTATTTTATATGTAATAAAGGTAGTTTTATTGCACCTAAAGTAAAGAAACATTACGGTAAAGGTTCATTGAAATAGTGAAGGGAAGTGCTAGTTTTTACTGGAGTCGGTGGATTCAGCGTTAAAGGCTTGTTACATAGGTGTGCATTAACATTCCTTCACTCTACATGGGAAAGATCAGGCTTTAGTAGATTTTCAAACTGGATATGATAAAAAGCAAAGAAAACATGAAAAATGGGGAATTAATCATAATGTGTATGTTACACGGATCGTTCATTACTTTGTGATTATATTTCATTAGTAAGATGAGTGATAAAATACATTATTTGATTCAATAACATTGAATAATAATATTATATAAAACGAAGTAAAGCGATACAACTCACATTTCACAATAACCGCAACAGAGAAAGTATCAGATCCGTATTCATTAGTAGCTTTGACGTAATACAGTCCGTGATCGGCACACTCTGCAGAATCAATGCTGTAAGATATCCTGTAGGTGAAGTTTCGGGATTCCCTGTCCACAGTTACCTCCCTTGTTGTTCCACTGGGCAGATGGATGGTTACGTTGGGTTCCGGGTTACTGTTCACAGATCCAGTTAATTTGAGGGATTCCCTTTTGTGTACTTGGTCTCCCCCGGTCAGGTTAATGATCTCAGGTGGGACTGAAAGGATGGAAGAAATATTCACGTAACTAAATTGTTAAGCATGTTGTAGATGAACTATATTTGGGTGACATTGGGCCTTCGATTAATAGAGATTATTTTCCCGAGGAGGTGTGTCACATAACATTCACGAAGCGAGTATAAATATTTGTATTGCCGGTAAAATTCATATGTCCCACTTTCGAGTATAATAATTTCTTAATTACTCATTATTTTCCATTTTATTCGCGTAAAATTAGGAACCGGCCCACTTTTCTTGCGACGGCAAGCTACACAGACGTCATGAACAATTATTTGTTGACGTCACAGACGACAAAATACGGGATGTGGCGCTCAAACAATGGTCAAACGTGATATGTGCACATGTGCTCGTATCGATAATATTAACTCGGTTATTTTCAACCCTATGGGTGTTAAAAAGGTGTAATAATCTTTATTTACGATCTTATCGTAATGTTTCAAAGGAATATTTAGATTACAACTATCACAACAGTATTCATAGTTTTAAATACTGTCCCTAAGCAATACACTAACACTACATCATCAAATGTTTTCGAGATCACAGATGCACTATAAAAGAACATTCAACCAAATGTTGCTGAAACGCTTTTCTTAGTGTATTACTAAGCGGTGACTCATGTACACTTCATAGATCAGATCAACTTCAGTTTGAGCTCCCGCTACCCTCACTCCAAATCGAAGTTAATCTGGAATCTTTGATGACCAAATAAAACTTTTCATAATAAAACATACATTAAAACCGGCAAACAAAAAAAACAAGTGCTCATTTTGGAATTATTGCAATAAATCATTTCAACGTCGCCTCCAACACAAAATGACAACTACCCGGTCTTCAGCTTCAATAGACGAAATCGTCAGAGGTGCTGAGAAACGACTCGCCGACTTAATTCGAGAAGTTAAGCTTTCCGTCCAGGATGTACAACACGATATCACCGAACTGAAGACGAAAGTTGACAGTATTGAGTACGACGTGACTGGATAAGGCGCCGAGATCGCTAAACTTCGTTCACAATTGACAGACCAAAAGAAAAGTTTTGAAGTATTGGAACGACAATGTATCCTAAAAGACATTCATGATCGGAAACCAAAACTACTTTTTTACTGTTTGCCGGAATCACCAAAGGAAAATACAGAGGAGGTATTGAACACGTTTTTCACCGCAAAACTCAAGCTCCCAGAAACTAGAGCAAATAACATAATATTGAAGACAGTCCATCGTCTTCCAAAATCTGAGTACCAGCGGGAACATAACCCATCCGCCCCATGCAGCATCATCGCTATTTTCATAAAGATGAGTGACCGAGACGATGTGTACCACGCACGGAAGTTACTAAAGGGCACTGGGATAAGCATACAAACAGATCTCCCAGCTATGATGAAGAAAAGACGGGCAATCTTAAGTCGACAGGCGAATAAGATTCGCGAGGATGAGAAACTCTGGACAAGGGTTCGTGTCATTGGAACAGAAGTTGTTCTGGAAGTGAAGGAACCTCATAATCCATCTTCATCGTTGAAGAAATACGACTAAACTTCCTACAACACCCGGATTTGAGAATCAAAAACATATCTAAATATTTGATAAAACAGAGAAAATTAACCTGACTCATTAACGTTCATTTTAATATTCAACCTCAAATATATTTTAACAGGACCTTAATACACTCACAAAATGAATTTCAAAAGTACAATACTGTTTATCATGATTTCATCAATAATGTGTTAACAAGTTGTCTATACAACATTATGTGTAAACGCACGTGGTCTCCATGAGCGGGAATGTGTAGCCACGTATAGAAATGTGGCAAAAAATGTTATTCATTACTCTACGTTTTGAAAACAAATGTGTGTGAAATGTGTATACTGATGGATTTCAATGCCGGATAAATATGGACTATAATACCACAAACTATGTGAGTATATTTTGAAAATTAACAATGAAACAGTTTTATGTATTATAGTTGTCGGAATAACATTATGTGTGAACGCACGTGATTTTCATGAGCGGGAATGTGTTACCACGTGGTTACAACCGGGTAAACCGCAAACTGTTGCAAGCCACTTTATATCTTCGATATCTTTGCATTTAGTGTGAGTGAATTGTGTATTCATAAGGACATCACGATATATTTACAAGGACAATAATCTCACATAATATGTAAGTCCATTTTAAGTTAACAATTATCCATTTTCACGATTTATACTGAGTGTATATTATCATTATTTTTGGAATAGGATTCCACCCTTTATATTTAAGTTATACTCTAGGGTGGGGGAAGCGGATGTATTAATTTGAATTCTTTCAATCCGTGACAACGGAGGTCATGCTTTTTATTTATTTCATATCTTGTTTCATGTTACTACTATATAGAATCACTTTTGCTCCTCTACTTCATGTCTCACCACCACCATGCATTTTGAAATGGGGTGCCGCCTCCTCTAGAAGTGTTCACCATATGTTAGGCATTCAAATGAAGAAATGATAGGGAAACTTAAAATACTGTCGTCAAATTGCCAGGGGTTGAACAACTACAAGAAAAGAATGGATGTTTTCTAAAAAATGAAAAAGAAAAGTGGAGATATATATTGTATTCAAGATACTCATTTTACCAAAGACAAAAACAAAAACAAGACAAGGCCAAAAAATAAAATTGGAATGGGGTTCATCTGAAACTAGGTTTAGTTCCTTCACGATACATTTGAATTCAATATCCTGGACGAAATTAATGATAATGAAAACGGAAACTACCTTATACTCAAAATCAAATTGGATGACGAGATACTTAGTCTATCATGTATATATGGTCCTAATACAGATGCTCCTGAATTCTATGAAAATATTAAGAATAAGATTAAACATCTAGAAACCGAAACAAATATAATCTGTGGTGACTTTAACTTAGTTCAAGATCAACAGAAAGATACATTTAACTATAAGCACATCAATAATCCAAATGCAAGACAAGCAGTTCATGACATGATGGATGAACTCAATTTATATGATCCTTGGAGAGAATCACATATTGATTTGAAAAGATACACATGGAGAAAATCAAAACCTTTGAAACAAGCACGTCTAGATTATTTCTTAACAAGCAGAAATTTGGAAAAAATCGGTTACTTCTACAAATATAACTGCCAGCTATAGATCGGACCATTCACTGATATCACTTGAAGTAGAATTTACTAAACTAGAAAGGGGCCGGGGCTTCTGGAAGTTTAATAACAGTTTACTTAAAGATAAAAATTATGTAGAAGAATATCATACCAATAATAACGAAGGCGAAAAACAGCTAAAAATAGATAAACAGCTATTCTTTGAAACCTTGTTGTGCATTATCAGGGGCTTTTCAATAAAATATTCTTCAACAAGAAAAAAAGCAAGAATAAAAGAGGAAGCAGAACTAAATACAACGTTAGAACAGCTAGAAGAAGATTTAGACAAATGTTTGGATGTTGATAAGGAAGCGTTTCTTATAGAAATAGACGGAATAAAATGTAGAAAACTGGAACTGAATAAAATAAAAACAGACGGTATCATATTGAGATCAAAAGCTACTTGTACTGAAAATGATGAAAAACCAACAAAATACTTTCTCTCATTAGAAGATGAAACCTCTAAGAGTCTGGAAGGTGATCTCCAATATCTTGAGGTTCTCAACGCTCTAAAAAATATGAAAAATGAAAAAAGTCCGGGCCCTTCTGGTTTTACAGCTGAATTCTATAAGTTTTTCTGGGAGGATATAAATTCATTTTTGATCAACTCACTAAATTCTGCTTTTCAGAAGGGTGAGTTGTCAATAAGTCAGAAACTGGGGCTAATAACTTGTATACCAAAAACGGGAAAATCTAAAGATCATATAAAAAACTATCGACCAATATCATTATTAAATACATCATATAAGATTGCATCAGCAACAATTGCCGCTCGTATAAAAAATGCACTACCTAGCATCATCAGTGAAGATCAAAAAGGCTTTATGAAAGGCAGATACATAGGAGAGTGTACACGTCTGGAACATGATGTAGTGGAATATACTGATGTTCTGAACATGCCAGGTATCCTTCTATTAATAGACTTTGAGAAGGTTTTTGACTCAGTAGAATGGAAATTCATCAATAACTGTCTTGACTTTTTAAATTTTGGCCCTTAAATGAAAAGATGGATTCAAACTTTTTACAATGATATAAATTCAAGCATACTAGTAAATGGATTTGCATCTGACTTCTTCCAAATTACAAGAGGCTGTAGACAGGGCGATCCTCTGTCACCATATATCTGTTTAATATGTGCCGAAATACTTGCTCATATGTTGCGAACAAATAAAAACATAAATGGTATCAACATGCTATTGACCTAGATTACCTACTAACCCAATTTGCTGATGATACGACAATTATTCTAGATGGTACCGAAAATTGCTTCAATGCAGCCATTGATACTTTAAATAAATATGCATCATTCTCCGGTCTCAAAATGAATATTGAAAAAACTACAATAATTTGGATTGGATCAAAACAATTTTCCTCCACAAAACACTGTGAATCGATAGACATGGATTGGACACAGCGCTCATTCACACTTCTTGGTATACAATTTCAGCATAATGTGGCAGAAATGGTTGAACGAAATTACAAGGATAAGCTTAAGAAAATAGATAATCTAATGACCGTTTGGTCTCGTAGGGATCTTACACCTATTGGTAGAATAACTGTTTTGAAAAGTCTTATTTTACCAACTATAAATCACCTGTTTACATTAATACCCAACCCAAAAACTGATATGATAAATAAGTTACAACAAAAATGCTATTTATTTGTATGGAAAGGGAAACCAGATAAAATAAAGCGAAACTTAATTGTACAAGACTACAAACAAGGCGGATTAAAGGTCCCATTGGTACTAGAATCAATACTTTCCCAGAAAATATCATGGATCCGAAGACTGTATAATAAAAATAGTAAGTTGAAGAATATTGCAGCAGCTTTTCTACCAAATACTGCTTTAGATCCAATAGAAATGGGATCGACCTATCTGAGAAACTTTATTATACCACAAATGACCAACGTTTTCTGGAAAGATGTTTATAACGCATGGGCCACCTTACAAAGCAAAATAACTGTTAAAGATACCCGAATCGAGTACATTTGGACAAATGACAATATTTTGATTGACAAAAAACCTATAATGATCAAACGCTATGTTGCATCAAATGTAAAATATATAAAGGACATAATAAAAGAAGATGGGTCGTTTTTAGATTACTCTGAATTTTTCAAGATATATCAAGTGAAAACAAACTTCTTGGAATATACGGGTTTGGTTCACTGCATAAAACAATATATTAAAACAAAATCTTTGACAATTGACAAACGGCAAATAATGCCTTTTATTCCTGATAACTTGAAAATATTATTTAAGACGGTAAAAGGATGTCAAGAATTTTACACTGATTTATTGAAACAAGATGATGTAGATAATGAAGTCAAAAGTGAAAACAATTGGGAAACTGATATCGGCTCAAATATAAGTAAAGTCGATTGGAAAATATATAACTGTATTCCATTTCAAAACACTGTTAGTTGTAAATTAAGATGGTTTCAATATCGTATAATTCATAGAATACTCACAACAAATAGAAGTGCTTTTATTTACAAACTACAAATTTCCCCTTTATGTACATTTTGCAACAGTACGAATGAAACCATTAAACATATCTTATTTGACTGTGTACATGTAAAAGGTATGTGGCACCAACTGGTGGAATGGATTAGCTTAAAAACTGGGATCAATTTTAGAACCAAATATAACGCATATTATATTTGGTTACAAGGAAAAGAGAAATGATGTACTAAATTTGATTTTTATAGTTACTAAATATGATGTTTATACCTGTTAATGCCAGAATAAAAAACCGCACTTAAATGGTCTGAAATCAATTCTACAAGACACCTATAATGTCAGTAAACAGCTTCTCTATACTGATTGTAGATATGAAAAATTCATATCCTTCTGGTCTTCATGCCACAGCCTTTTCACATAAATTCCTTTTTATTCCAGTTTTTGTCATACTGAAACTGAAATGTATATAAAAAACTGTATATGTCTTGTCAATTCGACAAATTGAACCAAATACTCAATATTGAAAATGTACTTTATATATACTTGTGGTGCCTACAAAAAGAAATAAACTGATAAAAAAAAACACTTCCCTGCTGTACCATTTCTATTTCAAGAGTTGTTTGATACGAAACGCATTTGATATTGAAGCATTAATGAGTTAACATTTTCAATAAAGCCAATTGGCCTCCCTTGTTTCATCATGTGTGTTTATTTACATCTTCAATAAAGCCCAAAGGCCATTGTTTATCTACTTACTCCCCCTCATGTTTGTATTGCAAATACTCATTGTATACCATTCTCATGCTTCATCCCCCTCATGTTTGTATTACAAATCCCCATTGTATACCATTCTCATGCATGTTAATCTCCCTGATTGAGTTTCCTCACCATTGTTTTGTTTGCTATATAAATGTACCATATTTTGTTATTTCCTTACATTCCATCTTATGAAGGAGTGAGTATGTACTCCGAAACGTCGTGTATGTTCACATGAAAGAAGTTGTTTTCCAGAAAATCTTCCTGTTCTTATGCATACCACTTCTAAATGCCCTTCAAAGACCCAAATTCAAAGCTGTGTTAATGATTCTAGTAAACTTATTATTTCAAACTGTTTCATATCTAGGATACATTGTGATAAAATGTTATCACAACGGCACTATTGTTGACAAAACACATTGACACTGACCCTCCAAGGGGGCGGGATAGCATAGTGGTTAGCGCGGTCGACTTCGGATCAAGAGGTCCTGGGTTCAAATCCCGCCAGGGGCACGGCAACTTTGTCTGCAGTAGAGAACTGTTCTACACGCAGTAAGGTTTTAGTGCAATGCTACACTGAATTTCAGCGTAGTACCACCCATTCGCTAGTTCCAGCCGTTGCTCGCAGGTTTCACCGCAATGCAAAGTCACATGGCGTTGCGGCCTTTCTCCCTGCCGTAATACTAGCAGCCGCGATATAAGTGAAATACTCTTGAAAGCGGCGTTAAACCCTAACTCACCTCACTCACCTCACCTGACCCTCCAAGACTGAATCCCATGTTCAGAGGAAAACTTGCAACTACAAAACATTGAAACAGTTCGATTCGTATACTTACACATTTAATTGACATGGGTATCGCTGGATATATTCTCCATCCAAGTTGACAACAGCTGTCACATAGTAACTAATTTTACATTAACCACAGATACGCCTGCATAGTATGCAATCACCCGAACCAATGCAAAATCGCTTATCGATTGTAATGCATACATAATACAATAACATCGATATCTCACTACATTTCCCATGCTCAGCGCATTGTACATGGATGAATTTTGCTATTATAAGCGACGTTACCGGCACTTGTTGAGTGTAAACCAATCAAAATTCTACAAAGATTTAGCCTGTGAGCCTAACAAAATGCTTTGTAAATTAATTCACACAACTCACTTTTTTGGTATTTTAACTCTTATAACTTGATGTTTTAGCAAATCAGCGAGTTGGTTTGTCTACACACTTAAATCCAGTCCTAAGGCTGTCTGATATCATAATAGGAATAAATAGAGGATATCTGTCTTTTCTTGACTAATACCATGTTTATCTCATCAAGTGAGGTAGAAAGGTTATATTTTCACGAGTGGCGTAGCCACGGGTGAAAATATATAACTTTTCTACCTCATGAGATGAGATAAACATGGTATTTGTCAAGAATTGACAGATATTCTATTTATTATATGATATCATCCATGTAATTACGTCCGAAAAGGGTCGTTTTCACGCCGAGCGGCCGCTAGGAACAGCCCGTCATAAGCCAATTCGCCGCGTGAGACCATTGTTTTATGACGTCAAAATATATCAGTCACCGTTCGCAGTGAAAATATAAGTTATTTTCACTGTAGCTTGATAGACAGTTTATTTCACTGATAATTCCCAGTATTTCACTGCTCGTCATATAATAAATAGAGATTATTACCCGAGGAAGAGTGGTATGTGACTGTTACGAAACGAGTGTGAACTATTCTATTGACCGATCGAGAGCGAGGGTTTCACACAAATTTTCACGAGTTTCGTAAAGGTCATATATGTTACACACTTTCGATTGTAAAAAATTGTTAGCCATTCTAGGCCATCTGATTCGCGTAAAAGTGAAACGGCCCACTTCGCTTGCCAATGGAAAGCTGCAGTGACGTAGCAAACAATCGTAGTATGACGTCACAGACGACACAATACTAGATGTAACGTAGACATAATGGTTGCTGGGCAAATGTGATATGTGCACATTTCGCCTCGACAAAAATCGAGGTCCAACAGTCGATAGTTATTTTACATTCAGTACCCCTCTAATAATCGTAAATTGGCGCAGCTCCCAACACTGAATACAAACAAATACATATACAAACTCGGTTATGTTCAGCCATATGCGTAATACTGAAGATTACGCTATAACGAGGCATATACATACATCGTTTCGTGCTAATCCGTTTCGAGTATTTATATTGCTTAAACAATCTTAGTACAATAGCATAGATGACCGGAACATCAAGCTGTGGGGGACCGCGGTAATCTTCCAAACGTTACAAAACTACACTCAACCGCAGGAGAAACGTTACCACATTTTCAACAGTGTTAAAAAAAAACGAAATACCGCTGCCTGAGAAGGCCGATTTTTGAATGTTGTTTGTTTAATATAGTGACATGACTTCTAAAGGGCTACCCGGAAGTTCATACATGTACTTCTGTGTATAATACTTTTATTTTAATGTATGCGTAATTTGCACTTGGCCAGAATGTTTGCCATCAACTTCATAATTCATAAACTGTAGAAATTCCATTAATAATTTATTTTGTCGACATTAATGACATTCTTGGAGTTCACTTTCCTGTAGGACGTCATAAAACAAGACCAAAAAGCCCCTTTTGACTGTCCCATCTCGTCTTGTTAAGAGGATCTTAAAATGGTGATTTCTAAAACGCGTGTTTCTCTGAAACACGATCAGATAATATTTTAAAATTTAAAATTTAGTTCAATTGGCATCTGATGACATGACATAGTAGTTTTTATTACCCGTGGATTGAATTGTCTTCTATTTTCTATGGTGACGATTTTTTGCGGTTTATTGTATCAGTAATTGTGTACTTATGTGTACTAAACTTAGTTTTATCGAAATAGATTAGTACGATGGTAGTATTAGTATAACGCTTCTACTTCATTGTCATAATTATAATACATTCCTTAATATACAAACCCCCTAGAGTCATGAAACGACATGAGGGAAAGTCTACACAGTCTTCACTAAAGTGGCACTTTTCAATACTTACATAATACGGTGACATTGACTCTCCTGGATAAAGTGCCATGCTTATTCTGAGCTGTACACATGGTCCCAGACTGACCTCTATCCATGCTGAACTCGACCTGTCCCAGACCATTGGTCACCTGACCATCACTTCCTCTCCAGGTAATATCACACCTGGGATTGCAATCAGCGCTGCAGGTAACATGGTCTCCTTCATGAACACGATCCGGATTCATCTGGATCGAGTCTGGACCATCTAAACATATACGTGTACAATACATTTATATTTAGAGTTTGGACAGTCTGTACACCAAGAATAATATCCAGCAACTTGATGTTTGAATACCATCATTACTAATATTGATAGTATATATAACAATGCTTAGGTTTAAAGCCAAGAACAATGTACCTACATTGCGGTGGAAGCGAAAAGGCCGAACTCCATGATGAGTTCAACCCGTCTTCATATGCTTGACAACTGTAGTTATCTCCCCTGTCATCTCTGCTGACTTGAAACATCAAGGTCGCATTAGCTTGTTGCGTTCCCAGGATCTTGTTACCGTTTTTTCTCCACCTGTATTTCATGATGAGGGGATGATTTGAAGGTAAACTACGAGAGGTAGAGTTGCAGGTCAAGGTCACCTGATTACCCCCAACCGGAAGCTCAGGATTTGATTCTACACCCGGTGTGGTCGGCTCCCCTGAAACCAGCATGTTACGATAATTGTACATTCGGTTGATTCTTTTTGTTGTAGGTTCATTATTGCTGATGGTCAATTTAAGGTATATGATCTTCATACTAAATTATGTGTACCATTTGTCTTTATATATCAGCCTTTTTCACCAGCAAGAATGTGCAATTAAAACAAACTGTATACTAGTATTATGATGGAATCGTGATCCAGCAGTTACACAGAGCAAACTTAATTCAATTCACGACTATTTTATTCCATGTATGAATCCTTTATTTTCTTTATTCTGGAACAAGATCAGAACATGAAAGTCAATATCGGTTGTTTTGTAATGAGGGTATTGTGAACTGATCATGAATGTCTACCTTTGTATACAAATCTCTAATTACAGCAGTATGAACCTTCAAAATCACAGAAATTTACATAAAGGTTGACAAATTTTGAATGTCATTAATTGGATAGTTCCGTGCAATTCATGATAAACGACTTGCGTGAAAGGATGCGTGAAAGTCCACATGTCCACACGGATTATTTTTCCCCAAAAAATAATCATAAAATGTACTGGCATCATTTCTCGAGGGAATAATTTAACAGTATTATCCTCCAAGTTATCCATGTGTATATAATTAAATGTAGCAAAACACTTTCGAGTTGCATATACACAATAGTGAATCCTGCAAATCAAACTAATCGTAAAATTGTAACGATTGTAACAATGTAGAATAATCACCGACAAGATAATGTTATTGTTAGAATTCAATTTGAAAACATTCTGTTGGGGATAATTCTTGTTTATTTGGGATCGATTCTCGTAGTTTTAGGCGAAAGAGATGGAAGCGAACATCACATTAAAGGGGTGGTAGCACGGGTTTTGCAAATTTTATTTTGTTCTCATTTATAATGATAGTTTATGTCATTTATTTTTACTTTTGAGTGTAAAACATCTCTAATTCACAAACCAATTATCCGTAGTGGTAATAACAATGTTGCGTATAAAGCAAAAATTGCATGGCGGCAATTTTAATGTGAGCACATTTTATTATTTCGAATTACAAAAACGATTTCCGTGGCTTTACCGAACCACGTATACATATGTTTTTTTAACTTGATTTCCTGAAGAAAGAAGAGCGTTTTACTTTAAGTGACAATATTTTTCAAATACATTTCATCAACTTATTTGTGAGAGAAAACGCGCTACTGCCCCTTTAAAGAGTAGTTCATGATAGCTAGGTATATTACATTCAATCTATCTACAATGCCATTGAGGTCTTGAACTTGCAGTGTATAGGTGCTACTACTATGTTGAACATTGAACTCAACCATCTGTCTTATGTTATATACGCCATTGGTTGTTATCTCTTGTTTTCACGTTGATCTCAACGGTCTGACCCATTCTTGTTATTGTACACCCATGTTTACATTAATTTATGTATATATTTATCCATGATTTAATGTAGATACTTCACTGAATATCATGTTTATTTTCAAGAGAGATATGATGCGACTTACTTGCAATGACCAGTAGGATTGAGCTATCGGGCTGTTCCAGCCGGTCTGAGTAGCATTGGAATTCCCCGGCATCAGCGGACGACACATTAATGAGAGTAAAACTAAAGTGAACTCCTGATTTGAACTCAATATCAACATCTGGGATACGTTGTTTATAGCTGTTGCTAAGGATTTCAGGAGGCCAATCGTTTAAATCGAAAATAACGACCTTATTTTTCATAATACTCTTTGTATCATGTGTGATGTTGAATGACAGAGTTACATTATGGTCTTCTCTGGCAGTCTTGTAGATCAGAGTCCGACCGAAATCTAAACAAATAAATCACATGGTTATTTGTACTATTATATGAAGTAAACAGTAGCCGTTCGGCTCCGTCCAAAATATTACATCACAAATAATATGTCGCCGGAAAGAGAGAGAGAGAGAGAGTTTATAATTAAGTCGTATTAATTGGGGCAACATATATAAGTCAATGGAACACAATATTCTTTCTGATGTTATCAAATACACAATAATGACATATACTTACCCAATACAAACACAAAATACAAATACAAAAGGAGAATAAATACACGTTTCGTCATTGTCAAGAGGTATAAACCATCGTCCCTAGTCAACTTCAACGTGTGAAGTATTACCGATTATGCATTCGTATCCATTTCCCCAACACAAGGAAGTAGAAAGCGTACATGCGTGTCTCGCAGTCATACTATAATGAGTGGTGTGTACCGGTAACTGCCATAACCAGACTATGTGAAGCGCCTGTGAGCAGCCTAGTTGGAACTCGGCGCTATATAAATAGATTATTATTATTATTATTTTTATAAGGAGAAACCATGATACCGAGGATATGGTAAGTTTGTGGACCCTCATAGGAAGGAAAAACCCATATTATCAACCATTTTTAAGTGTAAAACAGGCTTTTTATTTGTTATTGCGTTATATTGAGGATCACTGGCGTTATATTGAGGATCCCTGGTCGATGTCAGCCTGTTAACAGCCACGCTATATGAGTTTCTTTTGTACCGTGAAATCTCGTCTGCCCCGTTGGCACAGTAGTCTAAGGCGTTAACTCAGTTACTACAGGTGATAGTGGATACGGATTCGAGACAGACTTTCTGGAAAACATTTGCTGTTTATATTCTGTCGTAAATTTAAGAAATTTTTCAAAATTAGTCTAAGTTAGTTTCTTCAGATCTTTACTCTCAAGCCGTCATCTTAGCAATCTTTACAATCATTATAATTCCTTCTAACAATGTTTACAACTGTCTGTGTGAACCCTCCTGGAGGGACTTACAATGTTGGGTGATACGGTTTAGAAAGGTCGTTTCAAGTATCACGTTATATGGCTGGTAGGTTGATAATAGTTTTTAAACTACCATTTCGTTGTGTGAGATCAAATCGAACTTTAACGTCCGAAATATCAGCATTCATATATCATAATAGAGTGGAATACCGAATGATACGATGAATGATAGTGTTTGATATTCAGTGTCATTTAACATTCAGCTTTGAAAGCAATATTATGTATACAACCGCCAGTGACTACAAAGGTTTTTATTATAGAAACTAGTTGTGAATAGACTGACTTGAAGTCGATCTCTATTTACATTAAGGTAATTAATTAATTTCAATTATGTTGGTAACAGAAAAGTAATACTCGTTTTATTTGGAAGTTCACCCGAAACAATGAAAAGCAAGTCTAGATTTTAGTTCCCAAATTCCTAGATCCCAGAGTGCTTTAAATATCTGATGAAGAAACCTTAATATTTACCAATGAACAGATAACAGATGAAGATGTAGTTTGATTGTGAAGTGCGTGCACTGAAATTATGAACCAGCCCTAAAAAAAGACAAATAAGAACAAAATCAGGTGAGTAATGTTTTATATATGGGTCATTTAACTACTGTATACGTAAAAGGGATTTTTGTAGTTTCAGTTTATGCAAACGTATAAGACTGTCGATATTCATTGTTAACAAGTAATTATCACATATTTGTCGATGTAGGATGAATATGCAAATTGAATAAAATGAACTAAAATCTACACATATATGATATTTTGCCACTTGTCAAAGCCAAATAAAATGATTTGTCATCGGTCACTGTGACATTAAGGTTAATGTTATTTTCATCTATGTGCATGTGTGACAAAGTCACAAAGTGTGTTGACGATTGCACTGTCGAGGTCCCCACCACGTTTCCTTCTCTATGAGGCATATACATATTGACGTTAGTCTATGCTGAAATATGACTGCAGCCAATATTGCAGCACACAGTTTCTGTTTCTGATACATTGTCTACTTTCTTCTCAGATAATTGTTACTGGTGACAACACTCATTTTACTATGTATCCTTGGAGAAGTAACATTACTTACAGAGTGAGAGGTGAACAGAATATAATTTAAACGCACTTTAAAAGTATATATGACCTACCTCGACAAAAGGGGGCAAACAAGCCTGCTTCTAGAATGAAAAGTTCAAACCACTGACCCATCTGAACATGAAACAACTACATATTCGACCATATACTTCCTTCACAAAAAGTTGAAATGTCATATTGATATGTTCCAAATCAAACTGTTTACAATAGATATAAAATCTACGTTTTTTACAATATAGGTTCAGACGCGCACACTCAAGTCGTCGCCCTCCATCTATATGTTAGTCCTTCCTTAAATTGTTTAACTAATTAGACTAGCTCTAGAGTACTGACATCTTCTTTACGAATATAAGGTAAATTAAGCATGATATCATATCGTAAATGTCTTATCATCTTTGACGAATTCTCCCACCGTATTGAAAGCATTTTAAAGTTTGAAGTTTTGAGGAATGTCCCTTACTTACAGATCAACAGGAGTTTACTAATAATAGAATTGGAATCATATTGTCACAATATCACCCTATATATGTTACATTTCAATGTTATAGCACGTATGCAGTATTTACGGCCTAGACCATATGATCCGACAACTGGGCCAATACGGACAAACTGGGTCAATACGAGTTACGAATACGAATATATCAATATGACATTTAAACTTGTTTGTAAAGGAAGTATATGGTCGAATATGTAGTTGTTTCATGTTCAGATGGGCAGTGGTTTGAACTGTTCATGTTCAAATAAAGACATCAAAAGAAAAATGATACAATTGCTTGTTATTTTTCAAGAGGTTGTGTCCAAATTATCGTCCAACATCTCAAATTTGTTAGCAGTAAAATTTCACGACATAATCTAGTATCGGTTTCCTTTAAAAATGGAAGCTGAAAGAGTCTGATTCACGGTAACAACTCATGGGACTCTACCTGACTTTAGATCTATTTATAAAAATGTTAATTTCCGCATTTTAGTCGCCAATACTTATGCATATTAACATTTATGGATATTTAATATGAACTATGAAGTGTATTACAGGCCTGGATATTGAATACAAAGAATGAATATCAACATTTATTATGTGAGTATATTTTTTAAGCATATTGACTCCGGCCGAGTCTGACCAAAAGCTGTATTGACTTGAGTGACGTCAAACGATTGTTGCATGACGTCATAAAGCAAATTACATTTTTCACTGCATTTCATTGTTTTCCTTTCGTTTCTATATTAGATACACAATAAAACAATTATGGACTGGTGATTCTGTCAATACCTGTTTAATGGACCCGAAAAAACAATATTGACCGCGGATTTCGTCCTTGGTCAATATTGTTTTCTCGGGTCCATAAAAACAGGTACTGACAGAATCACCAGTCTATAATTGTATATTATTATGTAAGCATATTTTGCCAGCGATCTGATTGGTCGAGAGGCAAACACGTGACCGTCGACATAATAGCATATGACTCCAGCACGAGTCCAAAAGCCATACTGACTTGAGTGACGATTGTTACATAGCGTCATGTTTTTGGTATTGTGACGTCATAGTCCTAACCCTTCAAATACCTTTTTGACTGCATTTTATTATTTTCCTTTCCTTTGTTTGATAACACAAGTATGTATTGGTGAATTCGGCCAATACCTTTTTTTATGAACCCGAGAAAAGAATATTTACCGCGGACTTGGTCCTTCTTTAATCCGTAAATGTGTAAATACATATTTTGTTATTTCCTTACATTCCGCCTGAAACGTCATGTATTTACACATTTAAGAATGTGTTATCCAGAAAATCTTCATCGAGATACTTTATGCATATTTGGACAAATGCTGCAGTCGTACCTCTTTCAAATTTTTTTCCTGAGAACATTGTCACCTTATGAACCAAATTTAATACAGCTTGAACAGGAGGTATTTTATTATTAATCTTCCTTTCTGTAAACGTTCAAGAATATCAAATTTAATCGTAGAAAATATTTTGTTTTTATTTTGTTTTTATTTTGTTTGTAGATATGAGGCAAATCAAACCTACTTTTTTAGGCAACATGTAACATACAATTAGCGGATCCAGAGGAAAGGGTTAACAGATTAACGTGTTCACACAAATGGCATGATAGAATATATGATTGGTTTGAAATCATTATAACGAAATATCAGTTTTGTGAATTTGTGTTCAATATAGGATTAGCATAATTCAATTTTATCCGATGCTGAGTCTATTTAATTCCTTCTGTCGATCATATTGTTTGAAGCCAGGCAACCAAGAGTGACACTCAGTTGAGCAATACGAGTCGCTCGCGCCATGTGGCAAATGAGCATGCGCAAAATTAATCTCGAGTTAATCAAAACGAACGCCGGGAATCAACTGTAGGAAACTAAGGCGAGCAATAAATCAATGGTTTGTGTACATGGATATTAAAAGTACATTCATAAAAGAGAATAATAAAGATAAGAGTACATAACCAATCGCCCAGCGATTTATGAGAGACAATAACATGTTTAAGAATATATTAAGAGCATATAAACAGCTTATGTACATCAAGAGTATAAAATACCTCTTCTTTTATATAAAATATCATTGCAGGTTCTGGCTGTATCAAACATTAAAATAGGATTGGATAAAACATAGTAAAATTTCTTATAATCTGTTAAACTATTAAAATTAGGATAGACAGTCATACATACATTTAACAATCTGTCTCTCTCACTTTCATACAACAGTCATTTCAACAGTGTGTGGAGCTCGTCCTCGATTTCATGAGTACAGTTAAAACATTTTCTGTCTGTGAGTGGCAGGTTTTCATAGCGCCCGGTTTCTATCTTCAGTGGGGCAACTCCGAAACGAAATTTAGCAAGAGCACTCCTGTGGGCACGGGGCATAGGGCATAGGGCATTTAAGATATTCTTCCGTATGGTATTGCATTTTTTAAATGTCTATATTGACGTAACTTGTTCCTTCCAGTGTTTTCAGACTGTAGATGATTTTCCAAGGATATTACACACTCATCAAAAACAGCTTCCTGAACAGTTCTAGAGAGTAGGCGTGCCTCAATATTATTATCCAGATCATAAATATGGGATGGATTTTTCTTATTCATAAACTCTTTAATTATGTTGGTCCAGTTGCGTTTACTTGTTGTTTGAGTCCATATGAAAATACATCTGTTAATTCTATCACAGTGCATATTCTTGAGTCTCATGACATGACCACTGGCGGGCCAAGGGCGGAACCCAGCCGGAATCTCCATTTATAGCTAGATTCGATGTATATTTGCCGATTCCAATAACATATCTTTTTGCACGGTGGTGAACGGCGTTAACACATGAATAGTATGTGGTTCCCCATATTGCAGCTCCATACTCAATCACCGGCCAAACCATGGTATCATATAGTTTCGTTAAAACTTTAAAGGGTAGTCCACCGAAACTCTTAGACCGGGCTGTCAACAGTCCTAGTGCGCGGCTGGTTGACTTTGATGCTGCTTGTGCCATATCTTTGAAGCTGAGATGTTCCATTAGATATACACCTAGATACTGATAGCTGTCCACAGTATCTAGTAACTTGGCCCCACATGTGAATGGAAATACCGTCCCGGGGACGTGCATTTTGCTTGAGGCTTTCTGCTCGAGACACGTGACTATTGGAATGAAAAACAAAACCATGAAAATACCATTATCATAGAATGGACGGTGTTCCTGGCAGGATAAAGGCAATGGATATTCTCACCATTTCAAGCAGCAGACGCTGTTTCAAAGCCTTTGGCGGTCGAATTCGAAAACTGGGCCTCTGGTTAAACAAATTCCCCCACAAGTCACAACTGGCGCCAGTCACCACCACTTGCTCATTTATGCCTTGCTGCATTGTGTTAACTTATCTGAGCTAGCCTAGCAACGCTCACTATGAAGTTCAGTTGCAATGCACTGTATCACTCGTCCAGAAATGTAAACGAAATGCAGCAAGGTTTAAATTGGCCAGTGATGGAGACTGGCATGAGCTACCAAGGGAAGTTGATAGATCTAAAGACGATCGTGCTTATCACTGCGCTATTTGAACCAACACTGTTCATTGAGTTTTTTTAGACAGAGATTATAAAAAAGACTGGCTATTTACACTTCGGTGAAACCTTTTGCAATTTTTTTATCTGGTTATATGCCTCTCTTTCCTTTATTTGACCTAACCCGTCTCTTTCATTCGAAATGGGATTTTCAGTCTGTGAGATGAGACTATTGGGAAATCATCTGATTCCTCATATGATAAACTAATTATTTTTACAGTTTCGTTCTCCTCTAATACGACCTACGGTTCTAAATCCATTACGGTGTCAAATTTCATAATGTACAACGTTAACGCTATGTCAATTATGTGAGTTTATAAATATATAATTAGTCAGTCTCAAATTGTGATTTGATAACATGTAGTATAAGTAAATGAATGAAACAGTATTTCTTCGTCAAAAACAAATAGAGTAATGTTTTATGACCACCCTGTCCCCTGTTCATCCAGTTGGATGATAAACGTCGGTGTTATATATTCAATTTGAAACCAAAATTGAATTGACATTATATATGCCCCTGTTCAATGCTAATGGAGACCAGTGGGGTAGTCTCTATAACCAATATATGCAGAACATTTTAAATCGTCGTTTAATCACAGCATAGGGAAGACAGCGCTCATGAATAACTGCATTCATTGAAGGTGAGTTTCAGTGAAATTCAGTGTAGCATTGCATCCAAACCTTACTGCGTTTAGACAAAGTTGCCGTGCCCCTGGCGGGATTCGAACTCCGGACCTCTTGATCCGAAGCCGAACGCGCTTACCACTGCTCTATTCCCGCATTCATTGAGGTGAAACCTGCGAGCATCGGCTGGAACTAGTGAACCATGGGTAGTAAAAGACAAATTTACCTGTAGGTTCAGTGGGTGGATTGTGTTTAATAGGTCATATAACTACTGTACACATAAGTGGGTCGTGTCGTTTCGACGTCCATTCTTATAAGATGTTATAAGATGGTTCATCTAGAATCAACAAAGTAGCCAATCAAAATTGTCTCTTATACAACCGAGCTTCTTTGTGTGACGTCTCAACCGCAAATATGTACTAAAAACAATAGAAAAGTTTTCATCATGTTGATATAGAAAGTAATTCCTTAATTAAATCCCTCATTTCTTAATTAAGTAATTCATTGATATTCAGAGAAAACTTCAGTTAGAATACCATGAGTTCAGAGTTTGACTGATATCTTTCAACATTTTTCATAAACAAAGTACCGTGTGTTACCTTTGTATAGTGGTTTAAATACATTTTAATTCATGATTAATGAATTGGGATTGGTGAGCAATCTGTCAAGATTATTCAACACCGATCTCTTACACAATGTTATTAATGGAGTTAATGTCACATTATCGATTTAGACTATTTTCAATGACAAATATACATACATCAAATCCATAAACATATAATTATCTAATAGTTATACAGAACTGCGTTTAGAACGGCTGTCTCTAACAACATATAAATCAAGTGAGTGCCAACATGTAAATCGTTCTGTTTTGGTGATGTAATTGTATACTGATTCGACTATTGTCTGATTTTCCGATTGCTTTTTCAGCCCGATAACCACAAGACCAGCACATATTGTTCAATATATGTATTAATCAGGGCCGTGTTCAGGAGAGGTTTCAAACTAATCGCTCAATTAGCGATTACTTTTAAACCTCTCTTGAACGCGATTGCTCAATGTAGCGCTACGTAGCAAAGCGAGCGAACTTTGAGGTTTTGCACCGTGTCGTTTAAGAGAGAATGAGCGCTACTTGAGCGCTACTTGAGAAATCAATGAGCTATTATAAGCGCTTGCTGTTATGTAACGGAGCCCAGAATTGAGATTGCTGAAACCGAGAATGATTTGAAAAATCGAGTGCTGTAAATACATTTTAGCAAATAGAGTGAATTCTGACAAAGTACATAACTCTCTACAATTTGGTAAAGCATTCCATAAACATTACTTTGTGTCATGGATAAAGCACTTCGGCTGTAAGTCCCCTGTAATTCAGAGCTGTTTTTTTTTTATTGTAGCTTGCAGTTTCATAACTGTTTTGTCTCAAGTAAGATAAATGTGATCAAAAGTTATAAACACATCATTTACTATTTGAGGAATTTTATCTTCGAAGTGCAATGAACTCATATGAAATGCTCGTAGCAATTAAAGGGGCTGTAGCACTTTTTTTTCAAATTTTAAATTTTCCCATTTATCATGATAGTTTATGTCATTTATATTGACTTTACAGGGTAAAACATCTTATTACACACACACCAAGTTTCCGTGGTGAAAATAACGATGTTGCGTATAAAGTTAAAAATTGCTTGGCGGCAATTTTTATTGTGAACTCATTTTATTATTTCGAATGACAAAAATGATTCCTATTGCTTTACGGAACCATGTACACTCATTTTTAACTTGATTTTTCGAAGAGAGAAGGGTGTTTTACTATTAGTGACATTATTTTTCAAATTACTTATTTCAGCGGAAAAACGTGCTACTACCCCTTCGTGTTTAAAACGTTATAAACAGAATTTCTATTTGATATGAGAATTTAAGATTGTATGACTCTTTTCATCAAATAATAATAAATGAATAAACAACAACCGACACGACCAAGTGCTGTGTTGAAATCATACAATCTGTATTGATATTCAAGTCACGTTCATACTTGGTAATGGCGTCATAATTGTATGATTGGATGACCAAATTGAATAATATTTTGTTAACAGTTGGGATCGAAATGTAATTTACAAAGATGCAATATCCTCACAGATATAACACTGCATTGTAACTGGAATACTGATTTAGTCGACAGTATGACACCGTGTTGGAGCTAGAATGCTAAACATGTCCGCAAATAATCTGATCTCCGTGGCTTGAATTTTGCTCATGATCGAATTCATTTTCTCTCAACAGAGATTACTGAAGTCATGTATTCCCAAATAAACCATGTTACAAGTGGTCCGTTTTCTTAGACGATATATGGAATCCTGATTGGTTGCAATGAAAGTTTGTTTTGCTCTCGGCAACACTGTTTCAAACTGAGCATTCATTCTGTTCCCATAACCATTGAGAAGCCCGGAGTTCCTCCGCCTGTGCTTAGCGAACATATCTCCTTCAAGACAAATGTCAGCTAGAGAAGTAAGACGAGTTTGTGATAGGTACGTCAGGATAATATTTGTTGCATATGTTCATCACTAGGGGATATTGTTAGAAATGAGAAATTTGGCCCAATTATAACAAAGGTTACGTTGGAAGAAATGACTTAAGTAACATGTGTCAAATAAATGTATTTTGAATGTTTTTTGGACGTCAAACGCAGAACTTGTACCGTTCAGATCAAATTTACATATTATTCTTTTGTCGAAATATCATGTGATTCATTTGTTTAGTGAGTACTGCTAGAACCTGTTAACAGGATGGAATAGACCATTGGGGTCATTTAAAAAAGAAACGAATGTCTTAAGAATGTTTCGCTACATCATTTAGATAACTTGAACTACCTTCGAGCGGCCATTTTAATGTGAACACATTAAAATGACTAATCGGCGGAAAATGGACTCGCAGAGCTTAACAATTCGTTTCAGAACTCGTTTTATTGATGCAGGAGTATTATTTAGCCATTGGTAACACTTATTTATATTTTTGTGAGAGCATGTTATTTCAGTAACAAAAACGTGCTACGGCGCCTTTAATGTGATTCATGTGTCACTTTATAAACGATAAAAAATGTATGTGTTTTAGTGTTTAGAAATGTTAAATTGCTGTTATGTTCATATATGATGTAATGCACAAAACAAAATGGTTGATATAATCCTTTCTTTAAAGGGACAACGCCTCAGAATGTATACGTATATTAATAAATGAATTGAATGATCCGTTCTACATGACTATCCTAACAGAACACATACGCTTGAATCACCAGTGGCAGTATATATTTAAGATTCAAACCACGATTGACGAAGGTGTTATTGCTATGATATGATGGATTGCGATAGACAAATAATCCAATAAAAGGTTGTTGGACAGTAATGTAATTGGCAACAATGAAATGGAATCGGAGAGAGCTCTTTTATTTCATTTCAAGTGGCTAAGTATTCAAAGTATATTTCTTTGTACAAAAGAGCATTAGCATTTTTACAAACAGAGAACATAACTATCTATATTTATTATAAGCTGAACGGTGATAGCGAGTAATAGAATTTCCTCATATAAGATTTTATATCAAATGGCTAATGTTCATCTGTTAAACATACGAATAAGATAACCATAATTATATGGATATAACCACATTTTGTATGAATGTATCAAAGTGTTCAAATAAACAAGCACAAGCACAAACAGGAGCGTGGTTCACTAATAAACACCATCCATGCATGTGTAATCTATTCATACATTCATTTGTATCATAACAAAATAAGTTTGACATGATTCATATAGCTCCATCAGATTAATAATTTGTATATTGTATTATGTAATTATCAATATTACCATTATTATTATAGTAGAACAATGTGCAAAAACTTGAAAATAAGTAGCTGAATAGGTTTTCTGAAGTCAGTTGGACAATACTTTAGATATGATAATACGACTAAAGCATAAAAAGTGAACATGAATGTAAAAGATCATGTCACGGACAAGTGAAAACAATATAACCTAGGAATCTTCGATTTGGGGACATAACCATCAGTTCTAAATGAGCAGATTGATGATACTTTAGGTGTCATCGAACTGTTTCACGGGCGAGTTATGAAACGGAAATTAGCCTTGCGAATGGAAACACAATAGATGTAAAACGAGATAAAGCGTTATTTACATAGGGAACAACATCGCCCTAAAAGATGACTTACGTTTTCACTAAGCAAAGAATAAAATCGCCAAATCGTAAAGCACGTGTCAGCTGATGTTTAGCGAAAGAAAAGCAAACTATTACAAAGATTGTATGCCACGAAGACAAGGACAATAGGGCCAAGAAAGTGAAGCATGTGCTTAATATTCTACCTCTTATTAATTATTAAGTATCCTGGTTAGTGTTGTGTTTCTGCTTCAGAGGCCGTGCATTGTTGATCTAGATGATCTGAACCCTGCAGAAAGTAGAAATAAGCATTTATTATAGATTGAGCGAACTCCAACGAAGGGATCCGAAATGTCAACATTGAAGATAATTAAGAAAACAAATTATAGTCAAAACTACAATGCAGGAACAAACTCACACTTTGAAGCTGACCCGGTTCATGACACAAGTTAAGATAACGTTTTTCTGTGACATAGGCCTCGCGACACTTCGCAACATACAATTCAGTCGAATGAGCTCATCACATGTAAACAACCCCTTCGGTAAGTCAAATACAAATATAAACGTTCTAGCCGAAACAATGATGCACTTCGCTGTATCTTGGTAGCAAATACTTTTTGATGAACAAGGTGAGGTGAGTGAGGTGAGTGAGGTGAGTTGGTGTTTACCGCCCCTTTCAAGAGTATTTCACTTATATCGCGGCTGCTAGTATTATGGCAGGGAGAAATCCCGCAATACCATGTGGCTATGCATTGCGGTGAAACCTGCGAGCATCGACTGGATCTACGCTGTAGTACGCTGTTACTACGTTGAAATTCAATGTAGCATTGCACCCAAACCTTACTGCATGTAGAACAGTTCTCTACTGCAGACAAAGTTGCCGTGCCCCTGGCAGGATTCGAACCCCGGACCTCTTGATCCGAAGACGAACGCAATAACCACTGCACTATCCCGCCCACTTGATGAACAAGAGCTTTCAGTGTAACGTAACTGTAATTGAAGAAACTTTTCGACACAACAAAGCGAAAAATAGCGAAAGGGTTAAATCAGCCAGTAATGCAAACTGGCAAGAGTTATGCCTTGCGTTTGGAAGTTGGAGTCCAGTAGAAATGATGATATTACGAACTCGAGTTTCCTGTCCCTGCATATAGAGTCCCTGGTCTGGCTTAAATGTAAACACAGTTTGAAAAGTCAAGTTAGAGCAAGACGCCATACATGTATGCAGAAATGAGGCGTACGCGTGTGATTGTCGAGTGTCTTTGTAAAGGTTTGATTGCGATCATATCAGTAATGAATCTCTTGCTGCTATAGTTATTTTAAAATTACGAATTCGCCATGACTAAGAATTTTCTTTTGAAAACTTGTTCGTTGTATTTGTAATATTTTGTTTTGAAATTTCATTTGTCAATATTGTACAAGTATAGATGAATACAAAGCATTAGATGTCAATACACTTTGCACTTTGGGTATTTCAACAATTAAAGAAGATTTGCAACATACCTGCTTCTCCGTCGCCCTGAAACAGGAAACACTTATTTGATTATTTATATAAATTGCATTATATGAATTCCTTACAGTATATTCCCTTGTCTTCACGAGTGTTTATTGCTTTACATATAGTTTAAACAAAATTAACTTCTAATGGTTTATATGTTGATTATTAGAAGACACATTTAACTGCAGTGTGACCAACAGGTAAATTATATTGCCATTGCAATTAAAGGATGTGATGAGGTTTATTATGATGAGGATTTGGAAACAAGAGAATAAAGGAAATTGTCCGTTTACCGATTTCCAAACACACTATCGTTTTATAAACAGTTTAGGAGTATATATTAAAGGGACAGTAGCAGTTTTTTTTCGCGCAAATAAGTCGATGACATGTATTGGAAAAATAATGTCACCAATAGTAAAACACTCTTCTTTCTTCGGAACCTCAAGTTAAAAGATTGCGTGTACGTGATTGGCTTAAGCCATGGGAATCGTTTTTGTAATTCGAAATAATAAAAGGTTTTTATATTAAAATAATCGCCATGCAATATTTGCATTACATGCAAACCCGTTACTACAACTACGGATAATTGGTCTGTGTAATAAGATTTGTTTCCCTCTAAAATTACTATAACTGACATAAACTCATTATAAATGGGGAATTTGAAAAAAAAATGCAAAAAATGTGCTACAGCCCCTTGTAACATTGACTTACAGACGGCTTACTTTTTCATCAGATGTGAGTATGAAACACAGGAGCTTGTATTGGTGAAAACAATGAGTTCCTAGGTCCAATACTACGATGCGATATACCTATATAAGTATAGGTATATCGTATCGTAGTATTTGACCTAGGAACTGATTGTTTTCAGCAATACAAGCCCCTGTGGTATGAAATATGTTTACCCAGAACATGCAGGAAATCTATCACAGATTTCGTTCATTCCCATGTTTATGCCATTGCACAATGACATTTCCAACTATTGCAATAATTCTAAAGAGAATGTCTGAGTTACCTGACTTTGTTCTACATCTGTAGATCTCACCGGAAATGAGGAGAACAAGAGCGAAAACCACTATGGCGAAAGAGATGTCAATTGCAATGGCTTCAGTCAGTGTTGAAATTGTTGATGTTGCTGAAATATCAGATGGTATATTTATTGACGTATAGACATACAAGTTTAAATAAGTCAAACGCATAATGTAATTATGATGATTTTAATGATATTAACAGTTTCACTTGATATATTCTGACTTTTAATCATCCTTGATATTCTCCCAAGTATACGTTTCGATTCATATCTAACAGTACCCTGGATTCATCGGGATGCTCTACATCATACATATAATGAATTGTGTCAGTCTTTCCCGACTCAGGGTGGCCAACCACATAGGTCTTACAATCATATATATATTTATCTTACAATGGATGGTATTCTTGGCAGGATAATGGCTACGGATATGTTCGATATCCGTTGCGGTCATATACGGATAAAGATGCAAATTACAGAGGTCAAATGACAGAACTTAATTTGAAAATTTAAATGACGTCACACGCATTAACAGTGAATTTGACAAAAACACAGAGTACAATTTCAGTCATTTAGCTAAATGCCTAGGAAAATTAGTCATTTTGTCAAATGCCTGATCGTCACAGTCATGTAGAAAATGCCTGAAACAAATGACTGATTTGACATTTTGACTGTGTCATACGATGAATTCGTATATTCGAATATAAATACTAAAACATCTGGTCACCTTCTGCCTTTGGTGACCTTAACCATAGCGTCCAACTATTCGATAAACGCATTTTTCATTACTTTCTAATTCGTAACTCAAACAATAACGGTTCGATGGTAACCCTACCTGTACAGAGGTTCTCTTCAATGTTGAAGCTGACATTTCCTTGCCCTTCTGTGTTGTGGAAACTGAGGAGGTATTGCCCATAAGTAGATTCGCATGGAAAGTCAACGTGGAACTCATGCAGGTTGCTCTGTATCTGAATCGGTGTTCGTTGTTTATTCACAGTGTGTCTGTGAGAAAGACTTACAACCTTCGTTGTTCCTCCAGGGGAGACATAGTAGATAACATCCAGAGCTGGTTCTGGATAGGCCACTATGGAGAAGCTCCATGTACTGATATCAGCATTGCTTTCCAGGAGAGAGGGATGTTGTTTGCTGAACAGTCTTGGAGAACCTGACGGATAGCAATGTGATATATCGCTGACGACATTGTAATATGACATCTTCAAAATGATGCGTTACTTTGAAAACAACGATGTCAGTTTACTTTTTAAGATCATAGTCATTCGTCACAAAGTCCTCTCAATAAAACTGAACATAAAAAGTTATCTTTATATGTAATACAGGTAGTTTTATCGCACCTGAAGTAAAGAAATATTACGGTAAAGGTTCATTGAAATAGTGAAGGGAAGTGCTAGTTTTTACTTGAGTCGGTGGATTCAGCGTTAAAGGGACACTGCGTCGAGGATAAAAATGAGTCTAATCTTTATCTCACTAAGCTGATTAGGATGTCTGCTAACGCGGTACGCTTCACTTCACATGCGTCACATGCGTCTACATGCAGTAGTTTGTATTACAATTACGTCAATTGTCTGAAATTCGGTGTCTGTGACTTGTTAGCAGACATGTAAATCAACATTTGTAGATTCCAATGATCTGATTTTTATAATCGACGCGGTGTCCGGTTAAAAGCTTGTTACATAGGGTGTGCATTAGCATTCCTTCACTCTACATGGGAAAGATCAGGCTTTAGTAGATTTTCAATCTGTGGATATGATAAAAATCAAAGAAAACATGAAAAATGGGGAATTAATCATAAGATGTATGTTTCACGGATCATTCATTACTTTGTGATTATATTTAGTAAGATGAGTGATAAAAGAAATTATTTGATTCAATAACATTGAAAAATATTAAAATTATATAAAACGAAGTAAAGCGATACATCTCACATTTCACAATAACCGCAACAGAGGAAGTATGAGATCCGTATTCATTAGTAGCTTTGATGTAATACAGTCCGTGATCGGCACACTCTGCAGAATCAATGCTGTAAGATATCTTGTAGGTGAAGTTTTGGGATTCCCTGTCCACAGTTACCTCCCTTGTTGTTCCACTGGGTAGATGGATGGTTACGTTTGGTTCTGGGTTACTGTTCACAGATCCAGTTAATTTGAGGGATTCCCTTTCATGTATTGGGTCTCCCCCGGTCAGGTTAATGATCTCAGGTGGGACTGAAAGGATGGAAGGAATATTCATGTAACTAATTTGTTAAGCATGTTGTAGATGAACTATATTTGGGTGACATTTGGCCTTTGATTAATAGAGATTATTACCCGAGGAGGTGTTTCACATAACATTCACGAAGCGAGTATTAATATTTGTATTGCCCGTAAAATTCATATGAACCACTTTCGAGTATAATAGTTTCTTAATTACCCATTAGTTTCCATTTGAATCGTGTAAAATTAGGAACCGGCCCACTTTTCTTGCGACGGCAAGCTACAGTGACGTCATGAACAATCATTTTTTGACGTCACAGACGACAAAATACGGGATGTGGCGCTCAAACAATGGTCAAAAGTGATATGTGCACATACTAACTCGGTATATTAAATATGGGTATTAAAAAGGTGTAATAATCTTTATTTACGATGTTATCGTAATGGTTCAAAGGAATATTGAAATTACAACTATCACAATAGTTTTAAACACTGTCCCCAAGCAATACACTAACACTACATCATCAAATGTTTTCGAGATCTCAGATGCACTATAAAAGAACATTCAACCAAATGTTACTGAAACGCTTTAATGTATTACTAAGCGGTGACTCATGTACACTTCATAGACCAAATCAACTTCCCTGCTGTACCATTTCTATTTAAAGAGTTGTTTGATACGAAACGCATTTGATATTGAAGCATTAATGAGTTAACATTTTCAATAAAGCCAATTGGCCTCCCTTGTTTCATCATGTGTTTTTATTTACATATTCAATAAAGCCTACAGGCCATTGTTTATCTACTTACTCCCCCTCATGTTTGTATTGCAAATACTCATTGTATACCATTCTCATGCTTCACCCTTATCATGTTTGTATTACAAATCCCCATTGTATACCATTCTCATGCATGTTAATCTCCCTGATTGAGTTTCCTCACCATTGTTTTGTTTGCTATATAAATGTACCATATTTTGTTATTTCCTTACATTCCACCTGATGAAGGAGTGAGTATGTACTCCGAAACGTCGTGTACTTTCACATTAAAGAAGTTGTTATCCAGAAAATCTTCCTGTTCTTATGCATACCACTTCTAAATGCCCTTCAACGACCCAAATTCAAAGCTGTGTTAATGATTCTAGTAAACTTATTACTTCAAACTGTTTCATATGTAGGATACATTGTAATACATGTAAAATGTTATAACAACGGCACTGTTGCTGAGACAACACATTAACACTGACCCTACAAGACTGAATCCCATGTTCCTTCTGAGGAAAAGATGTGGCCAAAGGCAAACTAAATACACTCTCACAAATACTAACTTTTGCAACGACAAAACATTGAAACAGTACCATACTTACACATTTGATTGACAAGGGTATCGCCGGATATATTCTCCATCCAAGTTGACAACAGCTGTCACATAGTAACTATTATTACATTAACCACAGATACGCCTGCATAGTATGCAATCACCCGAACCAATGCAAAATCGCTTAGCGATTGTAATGCATACATAATACAATCACATCGATATCTCACTACATTTCCCATGCTCTTGAAGTGCACATATCACACAGCGCATTGTACATGGATGAATGTAGCTATTATAAGCACCGTAACCGGTCCTTGTTTAGTGTAAACCAATCAAAATTCTACAAAGATTAAGTCCGTGAGCCTCACAGAATGCTTCGTGAATTAATTCACACATCTCACTATTTTTGGTATTTTAACGAGTTTGTTTGTCTACACACTTAAATCCAGTCATTAGGCTGTCTGATATCATAATAGGAATAAATAGAGATTATTACCCGAGGAAGAGTGTTATGTGACTGTGACTATTCTATTGACCGATTGAGAGCGAGGATTACACACAAATTTTGCACGAGTTTCGTTAACGTCATATATATTACACGCTTTCGATTGTAAACAATTATTAGCCATTCTATTCCATCTGATTCGCGTAAAAGTAGCCAGGAAACGGCCCACTTGCAAATGGAAAGCTGCAGTGACGTAGCAAACAATCGTAGTATGACGTCACAGATGACACAATACTAGATGTAACGTAGACAGAATGGTTGCATGTGCTCATATCAATTAAACTAACGGGCAAAAGAAACGATACCAAACTTTGAAATTTAATATTTTGTTAGCAGAATGTTAAAATTTTAAATGCACGACATTGAAATGATTTCCCTATTTCAGTAGTCATATGTGTCACGAAAATTGTTGTGTTTTGGCGATCCGTTTCCGGCAAATTGTATTAAAGTGTGATTTTTTTGCATCAAAAGCACGTGCTGCACGTGCATTATTTGCGTATAAAAGATGTGTCGAATCACTCAACGACATACCACTACTTCAACTGCATCGAGAAACATGGCAAGATTATCACCTGAAGAAAGATGGAGAGCAGTCGTAATGGTGCAGATGGGTGCAACGCATGCACACGTGGCTACGACGCTGGGCTGTGCACGCATTACCATCACCAGACTGATGAGACGCTACAGGCAGACGGGGAGAACAGTGGACATGCCAAGGAGTGGAAGACCCCGTGTAACGACCGCCAACGAGGACCGCCATTTAAGAATTCTGCATTTGAGGAACCGGTTCCTGACAGTGACGGAATCAGCGACGACTGGGCTTGGACACGCTATCAGTCGAAGAACAGCGGCCAGACGTCTCAGACAGCATGGTATCCGCGCCTACAGACCCAACCGGGGCGTGCACCTGACGCGTCAACATCGACGTCAACGTCTCCAATGGGCACGTAACGTTCGGCAATGGCAGGCTCGGAACTGGCGAAGGGTAATCTTTTCGGATGAGAGTCGGTTCCAACTGTACAAGAATGATGGAAGAACGCGGGTGTATCGACGTCGGGGTGAACGTTTTCGACGTTGTTGTATTCAGACTGTTGTACCATTTGGCGGTGGCAGCGTCATGGTGTGGGGAGGAATTAGCGGACAAGGGAAGACTGATCTTGTTGTCGTGGATGGGAATCTCAACGCACAGAGGTACATTGATCAGATTCTCCGCCCAGTTCTCCTACCATTCCTGCAGCAGCACAACAACAGAACGCTCTTCCAGCAGGATAACGCCCGTCCCCATACAGCCCGTATAACCAGGGAGTTTCTCCAAAGAAACAACGTCAATGTGTTGCCATGGCCTGCCAGATCACCTGACCTTTCACCTATTGAACATTTATGGGACCATTTGGGACGTCAAATCCGCCAAAGAGCTGTGGTTCCAGGAAACCGACAAGAGCTCGCTCGAGCCCTGAGAGAGGAATGGCAGAGAATACCAGACCGTGTTATCATCCGTCTCATATTCTCAGCACGACGTCGAGTTCATGCATGCATCGAGGCCCGTGGTGGCCATACGCGATACTGAGAACTTGTTGGGGCATGCACCGAGGCCCGTTGTGGCCATGCAAGATACTGAGGACGTGTTGGTGTGGATTCTGTTTTCGAAGGTGCTGATCGAATTCAGGACAATTTCATGTCTGTACTTTAACAAGCTGTACTTGTTAACACATTGATCGGAAAGACATCAATATTTGATTGTTTGATAAACTATTCAGTTGTTTACAGATGAGAAATGAAATAAAATTTGTATCATTTTGTATTTGTCATTTATTGGTCAATTATACGTGGTATCGTTTCTTTTGCCCGTTAGTTTATATTAAAAAATGTTAGTTATTAATTATTTCCGTATTTGCCCAAATACAGGTCCGAGGTCCGTTGAGGACCTGTAACTCGACCAATACGGAAATACTTAAATAATGACAATTTTATTGATAAACCTTTTTAAAGTCTATTTGCACAACACTAAGCATCTCATTTATATTGAATTAATCATTATAAACAAGATTGGTGAACAGATATCAAGGGTAAAAGTTGTGAAGCGACACTTTCGGGCTTCCCCAAAATGTGACACTGCGCATGCTATGACTCATATTGGCCATGTTTGACACGTATTGGCACTGTTTTTCCTGTATTGGCCCAGTTTGCCCGTATTGGACCAGCTGTCGAATCATAAATACCGTATATGTGTCATAACATTGATTAATCCATGGTGATGACGTCACTCTATTGTGTTTACAGTGGATTATTTTTAAGAATCTACTGGTCATTGACTAATCCAGTCAGGAGGGGTGTCAGGTTTTGACATTTTCGTAATGGCTCACAATGTAATTTGTTCAAGATTGATGTATTTTGTATCAGTATATCTGATTAGAATCTTAAAATATCTGATTATTTTTGTAATGTCTGACCCGGGAATCGAACGTGTGACCCTTCGACTGTTACGCAGAGCCTTAACCTATTCGGCTACCAGGCCTGCTGGCAATCATGTGATTGTTTGTCAGTAAGATCCCTGTATTCTAAACAAGACTGGTAAAGTGTGAAACGCGTGGGGATCGTGCTGAAACACATGAAATGAAGGAGTTTGGCTGTCAGTCAAATCGCTTTGCGTAGAAGATTTGCGCCATGCACGTGCGTGGAAGAATCCATTTCATAAGGGCCGAAGCTACGTGTACCATATCCGATGAATGGGCACCGAAATTTGTAAATAATAATTTTTTTTAGGTTCCATAATTGAAATGAATTGTCTATAATGCTAGATAATCACTTATGTATGTTTCGTGACGTCATACATGGATTAAGATGGAGAATGCATTCGGAGCCGTGGATTCGTTAAAAGATGTATTGCATTAAAATCCCTTCGGGGCTCGTTGATTATTTTAACGAATCCACGGCTCCTCATGCATTCTCCATTACTTAATAAATTCGGTCATATAACAAGGTTACATTTGGGATAAACTACCTTCAACAGTACAAATGCTTGTACTTTTTCGGGCCGAGTCGCATGTGGTATTCGAACCCACACCTCTGGTTATGACATCTATCGCCAGTACTGACCGTACCAACAGCTTAGCACACGACCATTTCGCCTCGACAAAAATCGAGGTCCAACAGTCGATAGTTATTTTACATTCAGTACCCCTCTGATAATCGTAAATTGGCGTAGCTCCAAAGACTGAATGCAAACAAATACAAATACAAACTGGGTTATGTTCAGCCATATGCGTAATACGGAAAATTACGCAATACGGAGGCATATACAAACATCGTTTCGTGCTAATCCGTTTCGAGTATTTATATTGCTTAAACAATCTTAGTACAATAGCATAGATGATCGGAACATCAAGCTGTGGGCGACCGCGGTAATCTTCCAAACGTTACAAAAATACACTCAACAGCAGGAGAAACGTTACCACATTTTCAACAGTGTAAAAAAACGAAACACCGCTGCATGAGAAGGCCGATTTTGAATATTTTTTTGAAATATAGTGACATGGTTTGTAAAGATCTACCCACAATTTCATACTTCTGAGTATAGTACTTTTATTTTAATGTATGCGCAATTGCACTTGGGGTGTTCAAATCGCTGTTTCAAAATGTTTTTTGGCCAGAATGTTTGCCATCAACTTCATAATTCATAAACTGTAGAAATTCCATTAATAATTTATGTTGTTGACATTAATGACATTCTTGGAGTTCAATTTGGTGACGCGTTTTTACTGTAGGACGTCATAAAACAAGACCAAAAAGCCCCTTTTGACTGTCCCATCTCGTCTTGTTAAGGAGCTCTTAAAATGGTGATTTCGTTGGTGCTTCTCTGAAACACGAACAGATAATGTTTTAAAATTTAAAATTTAGTTCAATTGGCGTCTGATGACATGACATAGTAGTGTTTATTACCCGTGGATTGAATTGTCTTCTATTTTCTATGGTGACGGTTTTTTTGCGGTTTAGTGTATCAGTAATTGTGTACTTATGTGTACTAAACTTAGTTTTATCGATATAGATTAGTAAGATGGTAGTATCAGTATAACGTTTCTACTTTATTATCATAATTATAAAACATTCCTAAATATACAAACGCCGTAGAGTCACGAAACGATACGAGGAAAATTCTACACGGTTCATTCACTAAAGTGGCACTTTTCAATACTTACATAACACCGTGACGTTGACTCTCCTGGATAAAGTGCCATGCTTATTCTGAGCTGTACACATGGTCCCAAACTGATTCCCTTTCATTCTGAAGTCCACCTGTCCCAGACCAGAGGTCGCCTGACCATCACTTCCTCTCCAGGTAATATCACACCTGGGATTGCAATCAGCGCTGCAGGTAACATGGTCTCCTTCACGAACACGATCCGGTTTCATCTGGATCGAGTCTGGACCATCTAAACATATACGTGTACAATATATGTATATTTAGAGTTTGTACACCAAGAATAATATCCAGCAACTTGATGTTTGAATACCATCATAACTAATATTGATAGTATATATATCAATGCTTAGACATAAAGGCAAGAACGATGTACCTACATTGTGGTTGAAGCAAAAAGGCCGAACTCCATGATGAGTTCAACCCGTCTTCAAATGCTTGACAACTATAGTTATCTCCCCTGTCATCTCTGCTGACTTGAAACGTCAAGGGCGCATTAGCTTGTTGCGTTCCCAGGATCTTGTTACCGTTTTTTCTCCACCTATATTTCATGATGAGGGGATGATTTGAAGGTAAACTACGAGAGGTAGAGTTGCAGGTCAAGGTCACCTGGTTACCCTCAACCGGAAACTCGGGATTTGATTCTACATCCGGTGTGGTCGGCTCCCCTGAAACCAACATGTGATGTTGATTGTATATTTGAAATGTCTCGTGTTGTGGAAGATCCATTTTCACTAAATGACAACAGTTACTAAAGGCATGTGACCGTCACACTGAATACATTTCCAATATCTGTCTTTATAAATATGTAAGATGCATGTTGTTCAACTGTCAACAACGTCTCATAAAATGCACACTTATTTGCTAAATATTTTACAATTATGACACCGAGAAATCTGACATGGATCGCAACTTTGAAATTAATTATGAGTGACATTTTAAAAATAAAATTGATGTCTATAATGAAATGAAGTATTCGACGGCGGCAGTTGTTTTGCATTGACGTAATCAGCATTATCATGATGATCTTATTCTGTCAAGAGTCCGCTTGAACTATTGATCTGTGAGAGTTAGTGCACGAACTGTATTGGTCGTTTCAAAATCAGTGGTGGGATTCGATCCTTGTGTCTCGTTTCCCTTTGTGCTATCGTGATCCCTCATTATTAACATTATTTCCTATTATAATTATCAATATTATTATTATTATTATTATTATCATTATTTACATACATACCATTTAGATAGTGAACAAATAAAACATGTACTCCGAGGTCACGTGGTCGTGTGGTAAGCTGTTGGTATGGTCAGTGCTGGCAATAGTTGCCTTACTCTGAGGGTGTTGGTTCGAATCACGCAAGGGACTCGGCCCGAAAAGTACACAAATGTGTACTTTTGAAGGTAGTGTTATACCATATGTAACCATGTTATGTTATTATTTTTTTCCCGCATTTCTTTTTACCTACATGTAAGTACATGTACATTTGTATATGTATGTCTATTCATAGTTCATTTCTAAGAAAGTCAAGACATGACTTACTTGCAATGACCAATAGTTGTGAGCAGCTTTCTACGACCATGTAGTCCCATGAAGTGCACTCGAACACCCCAGCATCAGAAGACGAAACGTTGAGCAGAGTAAAACTGAACTGTTTCCCTGGTTTTAAGCGTTCTCTATCATATTGAATTCTTTTCGTATATTCAGTGATAAAGAGGCTCGGATATACTCTCAAAAAATGGAATATATTTAGGCCCTTGGTCCCAATCTTTAAGATACGGCTTGTGATGTTTAATGACAAAACAACATTATCGCCTTCTCTCGCAGTCACGTAGGTAGCAAAACCATGATCTGAAATATATAAAACAACTTAAAATATGAAGACATAGTTCCATGTAAGCAAACGGAAATCTGGAAAACAACCATACAATTATAAAATAAGACTTGGGCAATACGGTATATGCCGTTTCTATGTCACTGCAAGTTAAGCGAGTTATTAAGTACACTTGCAGTCAGTGACTGGGTGGGATCATCTTGACTGTTCTCTGCTATTCAAGAACCAGCTTTGACCACAAACATGATTTTCATGAGATGCAATACAATTCAATACAAGCTATAAGCTCAACTGTGACTCAAGTCTATTTAATTGAACATCTGATAATTAGTTTAATTGTATGTTTTACTCGGGTTTATTCATGACTTACGTTGTAGTCCCATAAACATGTATATTTCAACATATATAGTTTCAATGCCTACAATTCAGCAATGTTTGACTTCGTTGGAAGCTATATGACATACACTTACATAATTTACAAATTACCGCATCATTGTCCGTCATTATGAGGCATTCCAAACTTAAACATACTAGAGTTCTTACAAAACTACACACACAAATATTGTAGTGATCGCATGTTGGTGAGAAATGGTATTCAGGTGTTCGAACTGTAATATGTAGAAACTTCGTGTGAGATCGTTTGAAATGGAGTTAAAAAGGGCATATGCATATTTCGTGTTAATTAGCCTAGGCTTTTGTAAGCATTTTTAAAATACGGAACTTGCACCAGTGCCATGCAAAGCTTGAGGATGTTTCTAAAGAAACAAGTAGTTGTCACTAAGGTGACATGATCCCCCGCCGCAAATTAATACTTAATACTTAATACTCAAGATCAGCAAAATCGACTGTCAAACATGTCGAAAATGTCAAAGCTCCACTGTGACCTTGAAAATAATGTCAAGGTCACCACAATCTAATCAGCCCGTCGTCTTCCCTAGAAGGTGCTTTGTGTAAAAAATGATGGAATTCCGGTGAATGGTTCTTGAGATATCCCGCTGACAACCTTTACATGTACATTAATATGTCAAAAAATTCAAAGTTCCGCTGTGACCTTGAAAATAATGTCAAGGTCACCAAAATCTAATCAGCCGGTCGTCTTTGGAGCA
The DNA here is from genome assembly GCA_936450465.1 of Gibbula magus. Classification (NCBI taxonomy): domain Eukaryota; kingdom Metazoa; phylum Mollusca; class Gastropoda; order Trochida; family Trochidae; genus Gibbula; species Gibbula magus. The sequence continues at coordinate 43,425,586 of OW388298.1, forward strand.
GGTATGTGTAAAATATGAAGAGAATCCAGCAAATGGTTATTGAGATATCCCGCTGACAAGGGTAAAATGACAAAGTCTCGTTGTGACCTTGAAATGAAGGTCAAGGTCACAAACCTCTGTAGGTTCTTTACTCTTCCCATGATGAACCCATATGCAAAATATGAAAAGAATCCAGTGAATATTATTTGAATTATTCCATTTCGTACGGACGTACGGACGGACGGACGGACGGACGGACGCAGCCGAATACTATATCCCCCGCTTCGCGCTAAACGCGCGGCGGGGGATAATAAAGATTTGCCCTTTCAGAAGCCCTTTACAAAATATTATCACATTAAGATATGATTTAAGTGACGAATACAATTGAAAGTGGTAAACTCTTATTAATACAGTAGAAATAAAGAACCTCCATGAAGAATGTGCTACTTACAATAAGCAACTCAAACTATTTAAGATTATAGATATTATAATTAGTATTTACCATTGATAAAACAGAAGTGAAGCACTTTCTGTGAAATTATATATTTGATATGGTACGAGAATTTCAATATGAGTTAATGGGACATTTGTGAAAAGGTTAAAATAGTTTGAATATGAATTATCAACAAAAACGTAACTTGTAATGCTCAATGCAGCAGTAACATTTTCTATAAATTAGTGCCGTTATTATATAGTCAATACATGTTATAGTGTATACATATTTGTTATCAATTTATATCAACTGTTGTAAGAAATAGAGCCCATGGATCCAAATGTATTTGACAAATACAGATAAAAACAACACAATATAAACCATTATAACAAGTAAATAATAATCATCACATCAACATACATACCAAATAAAGACATCAAAAGAAAAAGGATACACTTGCTTGTCATTTTTCAAGAGGTTGTGTCCAAATTATCGTCCAACATCTCAAAAGGGGTTAGCAGTAAAATTTCACGACGTAATCGAGTATCAGTTTCCTTTAAACATGGAAGCTAAAAGAGTCTGATTCACGGTAAGAAATCTTGGGACTCTACCTGACTTCAAATCTATTTTTAAAAATGATAATTTCCGCATTTTAATCGTCACTTCTTATGCATATTAACATTTATGGATATTGAATATGAACTCTGAAGTGTATTACAGGCCTGGATATTGAATACAAAGAATGACTATCAACATTTATTATGTGAGTATATTTTTGAAGGGATCTGATTGGTCGAGAGATGGTCACGTGACCGTCGCAAAAAAAGCATATTGACTCCGGCCGAGTCTGACCAAAAGCTGTATTGACTTGAGTGACGTCAAACGATTGTTGCATGACGTCATAAAGCAAATTACATTTTTCACTGCTTTTCATTGTTTTCCTTTCGTTTCTATTTTTATTTTATTTTTCTGTTTTATGGACCCGAGAAAACAATATTGACCGCGAACATCGTCCTTGGTCAATATTGTTTTCTCGGGTCCATAAAAAACAGTTACTGACAGAATCACCAATCTATAATTGTATATTATTATGTAAGCATATTTTGCCAGCGATCTGATTGGTCGAGAGGCAAACACGTGACCGTCGACAGAATAGCATATTGACTCCAGCACGAGTCCAAATACCATACTGACTTGAGTGACGATTGTTACATAGCGTCATGCTTTTGTTATTGTGACGTCATAGTCCTAACTGTTCAAATACCTTTTTGACTGCATTTTATTATTTTCCTTTCCTTTCGTTTGATAACACAAGTTTGTATTAGTGAATTCGGCCAAGACCTGTTTTAATTGAAAACGAGAAAAGAATGTCGAGGCGAAATGGTCGTGTGGTAAGCTGTTGGTACAGTCAATGCTGGCGATAGTTGCCTTACTCTGAGGGCGTGGGTTCGAATCCTGCATGGGACTCGGTCCGAAAAAGTACAAGAATTTGTACTATTGAAGGTAGTGTTATCCCAAATATAACCATGTTATATTTCCTCACTATCTAAATGGCAAGTATTTCTAACGAGAAAAGAATATTTACCGCGGACTTGGTCCTTCTTTAATGTGTAAATGTGTAAATACATATTTTGTTATTTCGTTACATTCCGCCTGATATAGGAGTGAGTATTAATCCGAAACGTCGTGTATTTACACATTTAAGAAGTTGTTATCCAGAAAATCTTCATCGAGATACTTTATGCATATTTGGAGAAATGTTGCAGTCGTACCTCTTTCAAAATTTTTTTCCGAGGACATTGTCACCTTATGAACCAAATTTAATACAGCTTTAACAGGAGGTATTTTATTATTAATCTTCCTTTCTCTAAACTTTCAAGAATATCAAATTTAATCGTAGAAAATATATTGTTTTTATTTTGTTTTTATTTTGTTTGTAGATAAGAGGCAAATCAAACCTACTTTTAGGCAACCTGTAACATACAATTAGCGGTTCCAGAGGAAATGGTTAACAGACTAACGTGTTCACACACATGGCATGATAGAATATATGATTGGTTTGAAATCATGATAACGAAATATCAGTTTTGTGATTTTGTGTTAAATATAGGATGAGTATAATTCAATTTTATCAGATGCTGAGTCTATTTAATTCCTTCTGTCGATCATATTGTTTGAAGCCAGACAAGTGTGACACTCAGTTGGGCAATACGAGTCGTTCGCGCCATGTGGCAAATGCGCATGCGCAACATTAATCTCGAGTGAATCAAAACGAATGCCGGGAATCAACTGTAGGAAACTAAGGCGAGCTGCAATCAATCAATGGTTTATTTACGTCTCACTTGTGTACATAGATTAAAAGTACATTCATACAAGAGAATAATAAAGATAAGAGTACACAATCAATCGCCCAGCGATTTATGAGAGACAATAAAATGTTTAAGAATATATTAAGAGCATATATACAGCTTATGTACATCAAGAGTATAACATACCTCTTCTTTTATATAAAATATCATTGCAGGTTCTGGCTATATCAAACATTAAAATAGGATTGGATAAAACACAGTAAAATTTCTTATAATCTGTTAAACTATTAAAATTGGGATAGACAGTCATGCATACATTTAACAATCTCTCTCTCTCACTTTCATACAACGGGCATTTCAACAGTGTGTGGAGCTCGTCCTCGATTTCATAAATAAAATAAAATTAACATTTTCTATCCATGAGTTGCAGGTTTTCATAGCGTCCGGTTTCTATCTTCAGTGGGGCAACTCCGAAACGAAATTTAGCAAGAGCACTCCTGTGGGCACGGGGCATAGGGCATTTAAGATATTCTTCCGTATGGTATTGCGTTTTAAAATGTCTATATTGACGTAACTTGTTCTTTCCATTTCGTGTGCTTTCAGACTGAAGATGATTTTCCCAGGATATTACACACTCATCAAAAACAGCTTTCTGAACAGTTCTAGAGAGTAGGCGTGCTTCAATATTATTATCCAGATCATAAATATGGGATGGATTTTTCTTATTCATAAACTCTTTAATTATGTTGGTCCAATTGCGTTTACTTGTTGTTTGAGTCCATATGAAAAAACGTCTGTTAATTCTATCTCAGTGCAGATTCTTGAGTCGTGCCCAGTGTCTCATAACTCCGACCACTGGCGGGCCAAGGGCGGAACCCAGCCGGAATCTCCATTTATAGCTAGATTCGGTGTATATTTGCCGATTCCAATAAAGTATCTTATTGCACGGTGGTGAACGGCGTTAACACATGAATAGTCTGTGGTTCCCCATATTGCAGCTCCATACTCAATCACCGGCCAAACCATGGTAACATATAGTTTCTTTAAAACTTTAAAGGGTAGTCCACCGAAACTCTTAGACCGGGCTATCAACAGTCCTAGTGCGCGGCTGGCTGACTTTGATGCTGCTTGTGCCATATCTTTGAAGCTGAGATGTTCCGTTAGATATACACCTAGATACTGATAGCTGTCCATAGTCTCTAGTAACTTGGCCCCACATGTGAATGGAAATACCGTCCTGTGGACGTGCATTTTGCTTGAGGAGTTCTGCTCGAGACACGTGACTATTGGAATGAAAAACAAAACCATGAAAAACAAAACCATGAAAATACCATTATCACAGAATGGACGGTGTTCCTGGCAGGATAAAGGCAACGGATATTCTCACCAGTTCAAGCAGCAGACGCTGTTTCAAAGCCTTTATCGGTCGAAATCGAAAACTGGGCCTCTGGTTAAACAAATTCCCCCACAAGTCACAACTGGCGCCAGTCACCACCACTTGCTCATTTATGCTTTGCTGCATTGTGGTAACTTATCTGAGCTAGCTTATCAACGCTCACTATGAAGTTCAGTTGCAGTGCACTGTATCACTCGTCAAAAAATGTAAACGAAATGCAGCAAGGTTTAAATTGGCCAGTGATGGAGACTGGCATGAGCTATCAAGGGAAGTTGATAGATCTAAAGACGATTGGCTTATCACTACGCTATTTGAACCAACACTGTTCATTGAGTTTTTTTAGACAGAGAATATAAAAAACTGACTATTTACGCTTCGGTGAAACCTTTTGTAAATGTTTTATCTGGTTATATGCCTCTCTTTCCTTTATTTGACCCAACCCGTCTCTTTCATTCGAAATGTGATTTTTAGGCTGAAAAGTGAGATGAGACTATTGGGAAATCATCTGATTCCTCATACGATAAACTAATTATTTTTACAGTTTCGTTCTCCTCCAATACGACCTACGGTTCTAAATCCATTACGGTGTCAAATTTCATAATGCACAACGTTAACGCTATGTCAATTATGTGAGTTCATAGATATATAATTAGTCAGTCTCAATCGTAATTTGATAAAATGTAGTATAAGTAACGGAATGAAACAATATTTCTTCGTCAAATACAAATAGAATAATGTTTAATGACCACTCTGTCTCCTTTTCATCCAGTTGGATGATAAACGTCCGTGTTATGTATTCAATTTGAAACCCAAATTGAATTGACATTATATATGCCCCTGTTCAATGGTAATGGAGACCAGTGGGGTAGTCTCAATAACCAATATATACAGAACATTTAAATCGTCGTTTAATCACAGCAAAGGGAAGACAGAGCTCTTGAATAACTGCATATATTGAAGGTGAGGTGAGTTTCAGTGAAATTGAGTGTAGCATTGCATCCAAACCTTACTGCGTGTAGAACAGTTCTCTACTGGAGACAAAGTTGCCGTGCGCCTGGCGGGATTCGAACCCCGGAGCTCTTGATCTGAAGCCGAACCCGCTAACCATTGCGCTAACCCGCACCGCATTCATTGCAGGTGCATTCATTGTATTGTAGGGGTTATATATGCCAAACGTCATAAATAGTGTTACTTCATCGAGAAATACAGACTGTTACCGAAAATTACCATTTTGATGATAGCAGCCTCATTGAAGTTACGATATAAAGGTAAAAGTCATGATTTCTGATCGAAAACCGAACAATATTAATGCCCTGGGATTCACGTGTGTCAATTAGTCAAACGTAATTTTGGAATCTTATAAATAACAGACTAAAAGACAAATTTAGATGTAGGTTCACTTGGTTGTTAGTGTTAATAGGTCATATAACTACTGTACACCTAAGTGGGTCGTGTCGTTTCGACGCCCATTCTTATAAAAACTATTATGTCATGATGTAACAAGAATCGTCCCTGATCGAGCATTTATTTACTGTGCAGATTTAAATGGAAATATTGTTTAAAAGAGCAAACGCTTTTAATTTTTCCCAGAACTTATTAAAGTTAAGTTAGAAAGCTGAAAGCCGGTTGATTTGAAAGTGATAGCTAATATATAGTTTATTTCTAAAATTAACATCAAACTTCATTCAAGTCATGTATGTTGAAGATTACCGAATCAACATGGCTTTTTACTTCATGATAATGGTTGGTGTTTTCGATTAGTCTTGGGAAACTGACACAACAGTGTCTTTGAATAAATCACACTGTCACACTGAGGCAAGTGTGAATCACATAAAATATTTCTGGTCAGCACTGAACACTTTCTTATCCCCGTTATCCCCGATCTGACGTCCTTACATGATTCAGATTGATCGTTTCATGGTTCATTGAGTAATTTGAGGAATCTTTTCAACATCAGCGACGAATTACATGCGCAAACACGCACACTTGCCATACCATCCACACCTCCTTTCATACCACTATAACACTATCCCCTTCTTTGGCAACTGCTACGAACTTTCTGAACATGAAATGCTAATTTCTGTTCGCCTTTCTCTGGTCATTCCACTTGCCAATCGTACAAGTTGAAAAACGTTAATCAAACTGTTTGTCTCTGAACGATTGAAGTATCAGTGGTGACTGGCAACACTGTAACATACTTCGTCTCATTTTTCTGAGTAGAGCAAATGTCGCGTTTCACTTTGGTGTCTATGAAAATCACCCACAAACATGTCCATCATTGTTAACATGCACGACTATTTGCATAAGCATTTGACAATGTTCGTTAACTAATGCGTCGCCATATGGCATTAAGCTAATATGGCATGCGTTGAATCATCCAGTGAATGCAATACAGAGATCACCCAAAGGTAAGGTATATTTTTGTAGACTGAATATCAAAAGAACACCTGCTAAGTATTCAAGGGAAATATATCATAATGACTGGGCGATATCCCTGTTTGAGTTATATCTTATGTGGACTAGATGATATCCCTGTTTGAGTTATATCTTATGTGGACTAGATGATACCCCTGTTTGAGTTATATCTTATATTGAATGGATGGTATCCTAGATTGAGATATATCTTTTTTTCACTCGATGATACCCCTGCTTGAGATATATCTTATGTGGAATAGATGATACCTCTATTTCACTTATATATTATATTGACTGGATGGTACCCCTGCTTGAGATATATCTTATATTGACTGAATGCTATCCCAGTTTGAGATACATCTTATATTGACTGGTTGATACCTTTGCTTAAGTTATATCTTACATTGACTAGATGGTACCCTTGCTTAAGTTATATCTGATATTGACTGGTTGATACCCTTGCTTAAGTTATATCTTATATTGATCGGGCATATCCCTGTACCAGTTTCTATCCATCTGAGTAATTAAGAAACACAATAAAGCATCATTGCTTAATGGAATCAGATTAAGTGTATTATTGTGTCAGAATAAGAGAAGATCCACCAGGATAGCCGTGTTTAATGTTTTCGTAGGCCCTGAGGGATTGTTTCCTTCATAAAATCAGACATGATTGGATTATTATCTGGTATCACTGTGAGAAGAAATAAGTAGTCTCGTAGCTTGTATTATAAGAACTGTTTAAAAGCATGCTACGTGTACATCATATCCACGATACTCTTCAGAGAATAGAATCCACTCATACCCTGGGTCCATCTAGAATCAACAAAATAACCAATCAAATTTGTCTCTTATACAACCGAGCTTCTTTGTGTGACGTCTCAACCGCAAGTATGCACTAAAAACAATAGAAAACTTTTCATCATGTTGATATAAAAAGTAATTCCTTAATTAAATCCCTCATTTCTTAATTAAGTAATTCATTGATATTCAGAGAAAACTTCAGTTAGAATACCGTGAGATCAGAGTTTGACTGATATATTTCAACGTTGTTCATAAACAAAGTGCCATCCATGTGTTACCATTGTATAGCGGTTTAAAAATATTTTAATTCATGATTAATGAATTGGGATTGGTGAGCAATCTGTGAAACTTAAACAATACCGATCTCTTACACAATGTTATTAATGAAGTTAATGTTACATTATCGATTTATACTATTATCAATGACAAATATACATACATCAAATCCATAAACATATAATTATCAAATAGTCATACAGAACGGCTTTTAGAACGGCTGTCTCTAACAACACATCGGTAGAAATATAAATCAAATGAGGGTCAATATGTAAATCGTTCTGTTTTGGTGATGTAATTGTATACTGATTTGATTATTGTATGATTTTCTGAAGGTGGTTTCAGTCTGATATCCACAATATATGTATTTATCAGAATTGAGATTGCTGAAACCGAGAATGATTTGAAAAATCGAGTGCCGTAAATACGTTTTAGCAAATAGAGTTTTGAATTCTGACAAAGTACATAACTCTCTACAATTTGGTAGAGCGTTCCATAAACATTCCATTGTGTCATGTATAAAGCACTTCGGTTGTAAATCCCCTGTAATTCAGAGCTGTTTCTTATATTGTAGTTTGCAGTTTCGTAAACTGTTTTGTCTCAAGTAAGATAAATGTGATCAAAAGTTATAAACACATCATTTACTATTTGAGGAATTTTATCTTCGAAGTGCAATGAACTCATATGAAATGCTCGTAGCATTTAAAGGGGCCCAGCACTTTTTTTTCAAATTTGATTTTTTTCAAATTTCCCATTTATCATGATAGTTAATGTCATTTATATTGACTTTAGAGGGTAAAACATCTTATTACACACACCAAGTATCCGTAGTGAAAATAACGATGTTGCGTATAAAGCAAAAATTGCATGGTGGCCATTTTATTGTGAACACATTTTATTATTGCGAATGACAAAAATGATTCCTATGGCTTTAAGGAACCATGTACACTCATTTTTAAACTTGACTTTTCGAAGAGAGAAGAGTGTTTACAATTAGTTACATTATTTTTCAAATACTTTCATTGACTTAATTCAGTGTAAAAACGTGCTACTGCCCCTTTAACAAACTACGTCGTGTTTAAAACGTTGTAAACAGCATTTTATTTGATATGATAATTTAAGAGTGTATGACTCTTTTCATCAAATAATAATGAATGAATAAACAACAACCGACACGACCAAGTGCCGTGTTGAAATCATACAATCTGTATTGATATTCAAGTCACGTTCATACTTGGTAATGTCGTCATAATTGTATGATTGGATAACCAAATTGAATAATATTTTGTTAAGAGTTGGGATCGAAATGTAATTTTCAAAGACGAAATATCATCACAGATATAACACTGCATTGTAACTGGAATACTAATGTAGTCGACAGTATGACACCGTGTTGGAGTTAGAATGCTAAACGTGTCCGCAAATAATGTGATCTCCGTGGCTTGAATTTTACTCATGATCGAATTCATTTTCTGTCAACAGAGATTACTGAAGTCATGTATTTCCAAATAACCTATGTGGTCCGTTTTCTTAGATAGATATATAGAATCCTAATTGGTTGCAATGAAAGTTTGTTTTGCTCTTGTTTTGCAACACTGTTTCAAAATGAGCATTCATTCTGTTCCCATAAACATTGAAAAGCCCGGAGTTCCTCCACCTGTGCTTAGCGAACATATCTCCTTCAGGACAGATGTCAGTTAGAGATGTAAGACGAGTTTGTGATAGATATAAGTAAGGACAATATTTGTTGCATATTTTCATCGCTAGGGGATATTATTAGAAATGAGAAATTTGACCCAATTATAACAAAGGTTATAAAGAAGAAATGACTTAAGTAACATGTGTCAAATAAATGTATTTTGAATGTTCTTTGGACGTCAAACGCAGAACTTGTACCGTTCAGATCAAATGTACATATTATTCTTTTGTCGAAATATCATGTGATTCATTTGTTTAGTGAGTACTGCTTAGAACCTTGTAACATGATAGAATAGACAATTGGGATCATTTAAAGAAAAACAAATGTCTTTAATTTGTCAACATAATATGTCACAAGGACAGAATGAGCAAATATGCATTTCACGATCATCAAATGAGTGTTCGAAATAGCATGTAATTATTATTGTTTAACTCAGTTATTTAGTTTTTTAATATTTTAATGAGTTCCATAAACATTTTTTGCAGTTAGATACACCAGTAAATGAACAAACGTATGGGATGCAGCAATACAATGAAATCCCAACAACTGAACTAAATCTCTTAACTGGACAACGCCTCAGAATGTAAATGCAGATATCAATAAATAAATTGAATGATATCCGTTCAACATGACTATCCTAATAGAACAAACACGCTTAAATCACCAGTGGCAGTATATATTTAAGACTCACACCACGATTGACGAAGGTGTTATTGCTATGATATGATGGATATCGATAGACAAATCCAATAAAAGGTGGTTGGACAGTAATGTTATTGGCAACAATTAAATGGAATCGGAGAGAGGTCTTTTCTTTCATCCTGGTAAGATGTCAAGTATTCAAAGCTTATTCCTTTTACAAAAGAGCATTGGCATTTTTACAAACAGAGAACATACTTATCTATATTTATTATAAGCTGAACGGTGATAACGAGTCATAGAATTTCGCCATATCAGTTTTATATCAAATGGCTGATGTTCATCTGTTTAACATACGAATAAGATAACCATATATGGATATAACGACATTTTTTATGAATGTCTCAAAGTGTTCAAATAAAAGATACACAAGCACAAACAGGAGCATCTGGGCATCGGGCTTTGGAAAAATTATTGTGTATAATGTATGCACAAATTTATTTTCCCAAGCCGATGGTAAGGATTTTAAATACTAAATGAAAAACATACATGCATGCTCAGCAACGTACAACCACAGAGTAAACTTACTATAATACACAGGGAGGCGTTCCACAACAGTCATCTTCCGCACGCATCGGGCCATATATGCACTTTTAGAAAATGCGTAAAATGTGACAAAGTGATAAAGCAATATCTCAACACGACAAAGCAATATGGTCACGCGACAAAGCGATATGGTAACACGACAAAGCGATGTGGTCACACGACAAAGCGATATGGTCACGCGACAAAGCGATATGGTCACACGACAAAGCGATATGGTCTCATGACAAGGCGATAAGACAGCAAGACAAAGCGATATGGTCACACGACAAAGCGATGTGGTCACACGACAAAGTGATATGGTCACACGACAAGGCGATAAGACAGCACGACAAGGCGATAAGACAGCACGACAAAGCGATAAATGCCATATCACCATGTCACACAGCTATATCGCTTTATTGCTCTTTCGCTTTCGAAAAGAATGTCATGATCACAAAGTGAAAATCAGCAGCTTATTTGAAAGGTCTTATCACAAGAAGTGCACATGTCAAACATGAAGGCTTAGTATTAATTATTTACATTTAAAAATGCTTTCTGCGGCAACGGGAAGGTCACAAGGTCACAAGGTCAAACATTATGACCTCATCTGCATGTTCTCATCACAACGGTAAGTATCAAAGGCTAGTATTATATTACCATGGTTAAACATTTCGCAAAAAATAAATTGCGTCAAGGTCAATGTGTCAAGGTAAGAAATTATGGTCTCATGGTCCAAACAAAAGGGAAACTCACTTGAAGTATCAAATTCCTAACACTGACAAATCAAATGTTATGTTCAAGGTTAAAGGTTTCGAAAAGTCCTTCCTCTGCCAAGGTCATGTTCGTACGGTAAGACATTGACCTAATCTGACAGGTCACATCGAACGCATGTCTAGTATCAATGACATATCAAACGCCAAATTTATGTTATGGCCAAGTTATTTTATGACCAAGTTTTCCGGACAAACGGACTGAGAGACGGACAAGTGAAAACAATATAACCTCGGAATCTTCGATTTGGGGACATAAACATCAGCTCTACATGAGCAGATTGATGGTACTTTAGGTGTAATCAAACTCTGTCACGGGCAAGTTATAAAAAACGGATATTAGCCTTGCGAATGGAAACACAATAGATGTAAAACGAGATAAAGCGTTATTTACATAGGGAACAACACCAGCGCCCAAAAAGATTACTTACGTTTTCACTAAGCAAAGAAAAACATCGCCAAATCACAAAGCACGTGTAAGCTGATATTTAGCGCTTGAAAACCAAACTATTACAAATATTCTATGTCACAAACACAAGGACAATAGGGCCAAGAAAGTGAAGCATGTGCTTAATATTCTAACTCTTATTAATTATGAGTAGTTAAAACACAGTCGAGATTGGTGCTGGTGTATCTTCCTTTGTTGAAGGGAAAAAATCCCCAGTCATCTATTTGCAAGGTCATCTTCAGTATCCGGGTAAGTGTTGTGTTTCTGCTTCAGAGGCCGTGCATAGTTGAACTAGATGACCTGAACCCTGCAGAAAGTAGAAATAAGGATTTAATATAGATTGAGCAAACTCCAACGAAGGGATCCGAAATGCCAACATTGAAGATAATTAAGAAAACAAATTATAGTCAAAACTACAATGCAGGAAGAAACTCACACTTTGAAGCTGACCCGGTTCATGACACAATCCCCTCGGGTAGAAACGTCCGATCGTGATAATAAAAAAAAAACTAAGCTAAGAGACCGTTTTTCTGTGACATAGGCCTCGTGACACTTCGCAACATACCATTCAGTCGAATGAGCTCATCACATGTAAACAACCCATTGGTAAGTCAAATACAAATATAAACGTTCCAGCCGAAACAATGATGCACTTCGCTGTATCTTGGTAGCAAATACGGTGAGGTGAGTGAGGTGAGTGAGGTGAGTGAGGTGAGTGAGGTGAGTTGGGGTTTAACGCCGCTTTCAAGAGTATTTCACTTATATCGCGGCTGCTAGTATTACGGCAGGGAGAAAGCCCGCAATACAATGTGGCTATGCATTGCGGTGAAACCTGCGAGCATCGGCTGGATCTACGCTGTAGTACGCTGTTACTACGCTAAAATTCAATGTAGCATTGCACCCAAACCTAACTGCGTGTAGAACAGTTCTCTACTGCAGACAAAGTTGCCGTGCCCCTGGCAGGATTCGAACCCGGACCTCTTGATCCGAAGTCAAACGCAATAACCACTGAGCTATCCCGCCCACTTGATGAACAAGAGCTTTCAGTGTAACGTAGCTGTAATTGAAGAAACTTATCAACGCTAAAGCGAGAAGATACAACTCAAAGTCGCTCCATCTGGTTAATGGAAGCGTTTCACTTTAGCAGTCTTTTGATTGGTACACTCAACCTCCCAGCGTAGACAGCTGATTGAATGAAATACCAGCCAAGGGAGGGTCCAGTCAACTTCCATCAAATCAAATCTCCATTACTGGCTGATTTAGGCCTTGCAGTATTTCCTTAAAAAATCTGTGTTTAGAAATCCAGGCCCGCTATGCATTTCTGGTGCAGCGATTCACTATCTTGACACAACAAAGCAAGAGAAATAGCGAAAGGGTTAAATCAGCCAGTAATGCAAACTGGCAAGAGTTATGCCTTGCGTTTGGAAGTTGGAGTCCAGTAGAAATGATGATATTACGAACTCGAGTTTCCTGTCCCTGCATATAGAGTCCCTGGTCTGGCTTAAATGTAAACACAGTTTGAAAATGTATGCAGAGATGAGGCGTACGCGTGTGATTGTCGAGTGTCTTTGTAAAGGTTTGATTGCGATCATATCAGTAATGTTAGCTATAGTTATTTTAAAATTACGAATTCGCCATGACTAAGAATTTTCTTTTGAAAACTTGTTCGTTGTATTTGCAATATTTTTTATTTTGTTTTGAAATTTCATTTGTCAATATTGTACAAGTATAGATAAATACAAAGCATTAGATATCAATTAACTTTGCACTTTGAGTATTTCAACAATTGAAGAAGATTTGCAACATACCTGCTTCTCCGTCGCCCTGAAACAGGAAACACTTATTTGATTATTTATATAAATTGCATTATATGACTTCCTTACAGTATATTCCCTTGTCTTCACGAGGGTTTATTTCTTTACATATAGTTTAAACAAAATTAACCTCTAATGGTTTATATGTTGATTATTCCGAGTGAAGAAGACACATTTAACTGAAGTGTGACGAACAGGTAAATTATATTGTCATTGCAAGTAAAGGATGTGATAAGGTTTATTATGATGAGGATTTGGAAACAAGAGAATAAAGGAAATTGTCCGTTTACTAATTTCCACACACAATATCGTTTTATAAACAGTTTAGGTGTTTATATTAAAGGGGCAGTAGCAGGTTTTTTTTCGCGCAAATAAGTCGATGACATTTATTGGAAACTAATGTCACCAATAGTAAAACACTATTCCCCCTTCGGAAACTCAAGTTAAAAGATTGCGTGTACGTGATTCGCTAAAGCCATTGGAATCGTTTGTGTAAGTCGAAATAATAAAAGGTGTTCACATTTAAATAGTCGCCATGCAATGTTTGTTATATATGCAGAACCGTTACTACCATTATGGATAATTGGTTTGTGTAATGATATTTGTTTCCCCTTTAAAATAACTATAAATGACACAAACTATCATTATAAATGGGGAATTTTCAAATATTAAAATTGCAAACAAATTGCTACAGCCCCTTGAAACATTGACTTACCGACTGCTTACTTTTTCATCAGTAATGAGTGAGTAATGAGTATGAAACACAGGAGCTTGTTTTGCTGAAAACAATCAGTTCCTAGGTCCAATACTACGATGCGATATAACTATATAAGTATAGGTATATCGTATCGTAGTATTGGACCTAGGAACTGATTGTTTTCAGCAATACAAACCCATGTGGTATGAAATATGTTTACCCAGAACATGCAGGAAATCTATCACAGATTTCGTTCATTCCCATGTTTATGCCATTGCACAATGATATTTCCAACTATTGCAATAATTCTAAAGAAAATGTCTGAGTTACCTGACTTTGTTATACATCTGTAGATCTCACCGGAAATGAGGAGAACAAGAGCGAAAACCACTATGGCGAAAGAGATGTCAATTGCAATAGCTTCAGTCAGTGTTGAAATTGTTGATGTTGCTGAAATATCAGATGGTATATTTATAGACGTATAGACATAAAAGTTTAAATAAGTCAAACGCATAATGTAATTATGATGATTTTAATGATATTAACAGTTTCACTTTGATATATGCTGACATTCAATCATCCTCGATATTCTCCCAAGTATACATTTCGATTCATGTCTACCCGTACCCAGGGCTGTGTTTCATAACAGCGAGCGCTTATAATCGCTTATTGATTGTTCAATGCAGCGCTCAAGTAGCGCTGATTCTCTCCTGAACGACACGGTGCAAAATTTCGCTCACTTTGCGACATAGCGCTACATTGAGCAATCGCATTCAAGAGAGGTTTAAAAGTAATCGCTAATTGAGCGATTACTTTGAAAGCTCTCTTGAACACGGCCCAGATAAATCATTGTTACTCTTGAACACGGCCCTGGATTCATTGGGATTCTCTACATCATACGGCTAATGAATTGTGTCAACCTTTCCCGACTTAGTCATCATCAGGGTGGCCAACCACATAGGTCTTACAATCATATATATATTTATCCTATAATGGATGGTGTTCTCAGCATGATAAAGGATACTGATATTTTCGATATCCGTTGCGGTCATATACGGATAAAGATGCAAATTACAGAGGTCAAATGACGGAACTTCTTTTGAAAATTAAAATGACGTCACACGCGGTAACAGTGAATTTGACAAAAACAATTTCAGTCATTTAGCTAAATGCCTAGGACAATTAGTCATTTTGTCAAATGCCTGATCGTTACAGTCATTTAGCAAATGCCTGAAACATCTAGACATTTGGCCAAATGATTGATTTGACATTTTGACTGTGTCATACGATCAATTTGTATATTCGAATATAAATACTAAAACATCAGGTCTCCTTCTGCCTTTGGTGACATAACCATAGGGTCCAACTATTCGCATCCTCGGTTACCCATGGTTTTATATATGCTCCGTTTCTCTCCACTAGATATAGTGGAGAGTAACGGAGCATGTATAAAACCATGGGTAACCGAGGATGAACTATTCGATCAATGCATTTTTCATTACTTTCTAATTCATAATATCAAACCATAAATGTTCGATCGGAACCCTACCTGTACAGACGTTCTCTTCAAGGTTGAAGCTGACATTTCTTTGCCCTTCTGTGTTGTTGAAACTGAGGAGGTATTGCCCATAAGTAGATTCACATGGAAAGTCAACGTGGAACTCGTGCATGTTGCTCTGTATCTGAATCGGTGTTCGTTGTTTATTCTCAATGTGTCTGTGAGAAAGACTTACAACCTTCGTTGTTCCTCCAGGGGAGATGAAGTAGATTACATCCAGAACTGGTTCTGGATAGGCCAGTATGGAGAAGCTCCATGTACTGATATCAGCATTTCTATCCAGGAGAGAAGGCTGTTGTTTGCTAAACAGTCTTGGAGAACCTGACGGATTACAATGTCATATATTGTATACATTGTAATATGACATCTTCAAAATGATGCGTTACTTTGAAAACAACGATGTCAGTTTACTTTTTATGATCGTAGTCAATCTTCACAAAGTCCTCTCAATAAAACTGAACATACAAATTTATCTTTATATGTAATAAAGGTAGTTTTATTGCACCTAAAGTAAAGAAACATTACGGTAAAAGTTAATTAAAATAGTGAAGGGAAGTGCTAGTGTTTACTTGAATCGGTTGATTAAGCTTGTTACATAGGGTGTGCATTAACATTCCTTCACTCTACATGGGAAAGATCAGGCTTTAGTAGATTTTCAAAATGTGGATATGATAAAAAGCAAAGAAAACATGAAAAATAGGGAATCAATCATAAGATGTACGCTACACGGATCATTCATTACTTTGTGATTATATCTCATTAATAAGATGAGTGAAATAGGAAGTATTTGATTCAATAACATTGAAAAATAATAAAAATATAAAACGAAGTAAAGCGACACAACTCACATTTCACAATAACTGCAACAGAGGAAATATCAGATCCGTATTCATTAATAGCTTTGACGCAATACAGTCCGTGATCGGCGCACCCTGCATAATCAATGCTGTAAGATATCTTGTAGGTGAAGTTTCGGGATTCCCTGTCCACAGTTACCTCCCTTGTTATTCCACTGGGTAGATGGATGGTTACGTTGGGTTCTGGGTTACTGTTCACAGATCCAGTTAATTTGAGGGATTCCCTTTCGTGTATTGGGTCTCCCCCGGTTAGGTTAATGATCTCAGGTGGGACTGAAAGGATGGAAGAAATATTCACGTAACTAAATTGTTAAGCATGTTGTAGATGAACTATGTTTGGGTGACATTGGGCCTTCGATTAATAGAGATTATTACCCGAGGAGGTGTGTCACATAACATTCACGAAGCGAGATGAATATTTGTATTGCCCGTAAAATTCATATGACCCACTTTCGAGTATAATAATTTCTTAATTACTCATTATTTTCCATTTGATTCGCGTAAAATTAGGAACAGGCCCACTTTTCTTGCGACGGCAAGCTACAGTGACGTCATGAACAATCATTTTTGGACGTCACAGACGACAAAATACGGGACGTGGCGCTCAAACAATGGTCAAACGTGATATGTGCACATGTGCTCGTATCGATAATATTAACTCGGTTAATTTCAACCCTATGGGTATTAAAAAGGTGTAATAATCTTTATTTACGATCGTATCGCAATGGTGCAAAGGAATATTTAAATTACAACTATCACAACAGTATTCATAGTTTTAAATTCTGTCCCTAAGCAATACACTAACACTACATCATCAAATGTTTTCGGGATCACAGATGCACTATAAAAGAACATTCAACCAAATGTTACTGAAACGCTTTAAAGGGGCAGTAGCACGTTTTTTGCAAATTTTATTTTTTCAAATTTCCCATTTATAATGATATTTTATGTCATTTATATCTACTTTAGAGGGTAAAACATCTTGTTAAACCAACCAATTATCCGTAGTGGTAATAACGATGTTGCGTATAAAACAAAAATTGCATGGCGGCCATTTTATTGTGAACACATTTTAATATTTCGAATTACAAAAACGATTCCCACGGTTTTACCAAACCATGTACACTCATTTTTAACTTGATTTTCTGAAGAGAGAAGGGTGTTTTATAATTGGTGACATTATTTTTCAAATATATTTCTTCGACTTATATGAGCGAAAACACGTGCTACTGTCCCTTCAATGTATTACTTAGCGGTGACTCATGTACACTTCATAGACCAAATCAACTTCCATGCTGTACCATTTCTATTTAAGGAGTTGTTTGATACGAAACGCATTTGATATTGAAGCATTCATGAGTTAACATTTTCAATAAAGCCAATTGGCCTCCCTTGTTTCATCATGTGTGTTTATTTACATCTTCAATAAAGCCTACAGGCCCGTGAGCCTCACAGAACCCACTTTTTTGGTATTTTAACTCTTATAACTTGATGTTTTAGCAAATAAGTGAGTTGGTTTGTCTACACACTTAAATCCAGTCCTTAGGCTGTCTGATATCATAACAGGAATAAATAGAGATTATTACCCGAATAGTGTTATGTGACTGTTACGAAACGAGTGTGAACTATTCTATTGACCGATCGAGAGCGAGGGTTACACACAAATTTGCACGAGTTTCGTAAACGTCATATATATTACACACTTTCGATTGTTAACAAATATTAGCCATTCTATTCCATCCAATTCGCGTAAAAGTAGCCAGGAAACGGCCCACTTCTCTTGCCAATGGAAAGCTGCAGTGACGTAGCAAACAATCGTAGCAGGACGTCACAGATGACACAATACTAGATGTAACGTAGACACAATGGATGCTGGGAAAATGTGATATGTGCACATGTGTTCATATCAATTATATTATAAAATGTTAGTTATTAATTATTTCCGTATTTGCCCAAATACAGGTCCGAGGTCCGTTGCGGACCTGTAATTCGACCAATACGGAAATACTTAAATAATATAATGTTATTAATTAAGTATTTCCGTTTTGGCCCAGTTACAGGTCCGTTGTATTGGCCCGAGACGGAGTCCTGTGACCGAGGACCTGTAACTCGGACAATACGGAAATACTTATTTCATGACAATTTTATTAATTAACTTCTTTTCATTCTAATTGCACAACACTAGACATCTTATTTATATTGAATTAATCATTATAAACAAGATTGGTGAATAGATATCAAGGGTAAAAGTTGTGAAGTGACAGTTTCTGGCTCCCCCAAAATGTGAAACTGCGCATGCTCTGACTCATATTGGCCAAGTTTGTCTCGTAATGGCCCTGTTTTTCCTGTATTGGCCCAGTTTGCACGTATTGGACCAGCTGTCAAATCATAAATACCGTATGTATACGTGTCATAACATTGATTAATAAATCCGGTCAAAGAACAAGGTTACATTTGGGATAAACTACCTTCAACAGTACAAATGCGTGTACTTTTTCGGGCTGAGTCGCATGTGGTATTCGAACCCACACCTCTGGTTATGGCACCTATCGCCAGTACTGACCGCACCAGCAGCTTAGCGCACGACCATTTCGGCTCGACAAAAATCGAGGTCCAACAGTTGATAGTTATTTTACATTCAGGACCGCTCTGATAATCGTAAATTGGCGCAGCTCCCAAGACTGAATGCAAACAAATACAAATACAAACTCGGTTATGTTCAGCCGTATGCGTAATAAGGAACATTACGCAATACGGAGGCATATACATACATCGTTTCGTGCTAATCCGTTTCGAGTATTTATATTGCTTAAACAATCTTAGTACAATAGCATAGATGATCGGAACATCAAGCTGAGGGGGACCGCGGTAATCTTCCAAACGTTACAAAACTACACATAACAGCAGAAGAAACGTTACCACATTTTCAACAGTGTGAAAAAAACGAATTTTGAATGTTTTTTTAAAAATATAGTGACATGATTTGTAAAGAGCTACCCGCTATTTCATACTTCTGAGTATAATACTTGAATTTTAATGTATGCGCAATTGCACTTGGGGTGTTGAAATCGCTGTTTCAAAATGGTTTTTTGCCAGAATGTTTGCCATCAACATCATAATTCATAAACTGTAGAAATTCCATTAATAATTTATGTTGTCGAAAATAATAACATTCTTGGAGTTCAATTTGGTGACTCGTTTTTACTGTAGGACGTCATAAAAAACACCCAAAAGCCCCTTTTGACTGTCCCATCTCGTCTTGTTAAGGAGATCTAAAAATGGTGATTTAATGGTGACTTAAACGCGTGTTTCTCTGAAACACGAACAAATAATGTTTTAAAATTTCAAATTTAGTTCAATTGGCGTCTGATGACATGACATAGTAGTGTTTATTACCCGTGAATTGAATTGTCTTCTATTTTGTATGGTGACATCTTTTTGCGGTTTAGTGTATCAGTAATTGTGTACTTATGTGTACTTAACTTAGTTTTATCGAAATAGATTAGTACGATGGTAGTATTAGTTATAACGCTTCTAAAGTGGTGTAGTGGTTATTGGCTTGCCTCTCACCCCAAAGGCCCGGGTTCGATATTAAGCGTTAAAATTATCATTATTATTATTATTATTATTATTATTTATTGTCATAATTATAATAATTCCTAAATATACAAACGCCCTAGAGTCACGAAACGATACAAGGGAAATCCTACACGGATTACTAAAGAGGCACTTTTCAATACTTACACAATACGGTGACATTGACTCTCCTGGATAAAGTGCCATGCTTATTCTGAGCTGTACACGTGGTCCCAGACTGTTTCCTTTCCATTCTGAAGTCAACCTGTCCCAGACCGTTGGTCACCTGACCATCACTACCTCTCCAGGTAATTTTACACCTGGGATTGCAATCAGCGCTGCAGGTAACATGGTCTCCTTCAAGAACACGATCCGGCTTCATCTGGATCGAGTCTGGTCCATCTAAACATATACGTGTACAATACATGTATATTTAGAGTTTGAACAGTCTGTACACCAAGAATAATATCCAGCAACTTGATGTTTGAATACCATGCATCATAACTAATATTGATAGTATATATAACAATGCTTAGGTTTAAAGGCAAGAACGGTGTACCTACATTGTGGTTGAAGCGAAAACACCGAACTCCATGATGAGTTCAACCCGTCTTCATATGCTTGACAACTGTAGTTATCTCCCCTGTCATCTCTGCTGACTTGAAACGTCAAGGTCGCATTAGCTTGTTGCGTTGGGATCTTGTTACCGTTTTTTCTCCACCTGTATGTCATGATGAGGGGATGATTTGAAGGTAAAGTACGAGAGGCAGAGTTGCAGGTCAAGGTCACCTGATTACCCTCAACCGGAAACTCAGGATTTGATTCTACATCCGGTATGGTCGGCTCCCCTGAAACCAGCATGTGACGTTTAGTGTATATTTGGAAAGGTTAGTTTTGTTGGTGATTCTTTATTACTGATTGTGAAGTTTAGGTATATGATCTTCAAACTAAATTATCTGTACCGTTTATCTTTATCCAAGCGTCAACAACGTGTATGATGCACATTCATGTGCCGGAAGTTGCACAATACACACAATACTTGCAGAAAAGATACTATTACAAACTAAGAAAGAAGTATGTCTTTTCAGTTCACCATTCTCAAGATGAAGAGGACAGGAACCAGAAACGATTTGAATACATTAATGAAGAAACGGAGATAATTTGTCTTACACATACAATTTAAAAATGTGACCTCTATTGTTTGCCTGTTAGAGGCTTGTACACAAGTAATCTAGAACTACAGTAATCTCTAAGATTTCCCACTCCTCACCCCCTCCCGGAGTCATTGCTATCCCCTACTCTGTAGTCCCCCTGGTATCACCCTTCTTCCCCTTCTCCCTCCCACATGAGTCAATACAACCTCTATGACGCACATCTTATCATAACACTAAAATTGAAAAACCACTTTATTAGTAACAAAACAAACTTTCAATGAACACCCAGTGTCATATAATCATTTAATAACTGCTCCCTATCATGTGCATGCTCAGTATGATACTTCCGGTTAAGACGACGAGCGAAAAATGGCGCCAGCCTACTGTCAAAATGTCATCACGACATGTACGTAATGAAGGTCAGTAAATCCCGATGAAACATCACGCATTCCTGAATTCAATGACACACAGAAAGTTGGATTGCTAAAATTACCTCTGTCAATGAATAAAAGCAGGAAACTGTTTTAGCTAGCTAATATTCATTTTGAAGAAAAGATAATAAATAATGGTTATATTTCATTCAGATATAGAATTTTAACGCGGACCCTGAATTTTGCCAAGGAGCTAAATACTCCTGAAGAAATAGGTAGCAATGTTTCCAAATTCGTTGCTATATTGAGCCCTGATTTTGAAGGACAACTGCAACCCAAATGATTATCGTTTTTTTTTCGAAAACATGCAAGTTTACTTTTAACAATTAGATTCGATTCAGTATTACCTTTATCTTTACAGACACTTGCTATATTGACAAAACTGTACAGGGCAACACAACTTTCAAAGCTTAGACTTATCCAACAAAGTTGATATTCTCAAAATGTTAGCTTCCTAGCGTTAGTTATTCCTGAACAAAAGTCGAAAGAAGGTTTCAATTAGGACACTCTGCCACGTCTATATTATTGGGGTCAAGACCAAAATATGTACAAACTCTTTAGTCTCTATGTGACAAAGATATCAAATTTCAGCTTCCTTTGTCAACTGGTTTCGAAGCAGATTGTTTAAATGTTTTAGGTTAGATAGATGCTACGTCAATATTCCAGGGGAACTCTGACCAGATTTACAACTTTGATGCCCTAGGTTGAAAGGTACCTCCCAACAGAATTTCAGTTTTGGGGTGCATCGGTTTTGGAAGAGAAGATGAAAATGGCAAATGTGGGTGGACGCCGGACGATCGCCCATACCATATGCCCATCCGGCCTTATCGGCCTGTCAATTTGACTTATTTGATAATTTTATATACTTTATACTTTATAAGCCTTTATAATGACTATTATAATACATCTAGCTAAACATAAAAACATTAAAAACAACGTGTATATAAACTATCTGTATGAAAAAAACAGTCAACTCTGTAGATCTTTTTCCTACCTTTGTTTCTTTGAATAACAATGAACGATGGAGAGGACTTATGAAATACTAGAATAAGTTTTTAAACCAAACGTCTTGAACTTTTGATTTTTATCAAATGCTTTACAATAATTTTTCAGGCCCCTTTTCAAGTCTGTAACACATGGTTTTATTACTATCTATTTGAAAAATGACCCTCCCCAACCTTCGGTAATTTGTTCATGACTGGTCCCTAATGTAGCATTGCTCATACACCTTCCTGCGCGGCGCCAGTGGCGGGATTCGAACCATAGGATTCTTTATTCTCCTGATGCTTATCATTATCATTACTGTACACACACTGATGCATAGCGCATCGCACACAAGAGTCTTCTGATGTCAAATGTATCTACACGAGTTGACTATTCAGAGTCCAAATTTGAGAAAGATATGACTTACTTTGAATGACCAACAGTTGCGAACAACCTTCAATGTAACCATGTGTATCCTTGCACATAAACGATCCGGCATCAAATGGAGAAACGTTGAGGAGCGTAAAACGAAAATATTTCCCCTTTTCGAAGTTTGTATGATCATATTGGACTCTTTTAGTGTACTCGCTTACAAAGGCTTTGGGTTTATCTTCAATAAAATTGTAGATATAAAGGCCGTTTTTCCCAATTGTTTTGATATGGCTTGTGATGTTGAAAGACAAAATGACATCATCGCCTTCTCTCGCAGCCACGTGGAATGCGAATCCATTATCTGAAATATAACAAGGATAAAATGTTATTTGTACAAACTAAGTTTCGAAAATATTAATGCCTCCCGTCGTAGAACACATTCACTAGCAATTGAACAATCATAGTGACGTAAAATATGACTTCATTTGCTAAGCGACGCGCTAACTGACGTCCTAAATCACGAGCATGTTTTATTGTCTTATAAAGCATGCCGTCGATCCCATTGACCGCTTGTGTTTTATTGCCGTAGATATCTTATATAGATCTATACATTGAATGAATGAAAAATATTGGCCTCGATATATGTCCAATTCAGCACCTAATACATTCAATCATGAAATTCATTTCTTCATATTATAATATGTCTCCCCTAAACATACGTCTTTGCCGTGTCTATTTAATACTTTTGTATGTTAGTCATTAATGTAACAAACTCACTGTAGTAGTAGAAATATATATCAAATCATTAATTTAAAAGTTGAAAGAAAAGAAATGTTCATTCCATTAATGTGTTGTCAAGGAGAAACACAACACAATCCGGCCCGAAGTTGCAGAATGGGCTTCTTTATACACATATTTCAAGGATTACTGTACTAAGAGTGTGACATTTTTAGATGTTCAGCATATATTTATAAATAGAGCAATCTACACAAGAAGAGAGCTGCTGAAAATGAAAATAAGTCATTCAAATATGTGTTCTTTCTGTAAATCTGAACCAGAAAGTTGCCAATATGTTTTCATAAATGTTATCACGTAAATGAATTGTGGGGGAATCGAAAGTTTCATGAACAATCGCCTTTATCACCCAAAACTGGCTCCCTAAGTAGATGGTGCTTGTGTGAGATCATGCGATATCGACAAGCGATATCTACATTGTAGATAACGCTAAAATCAGTTCTTCATAATTTTATTATATAATCAGTTAATGACAGTTAATTTTTAACTTTAATGAACTCGTGTTGATATATTTGATATCAGAAAACACTTGGGTGAGATTCTCGATATATACTCTGATATTATCATATCATTACAGTACCTCCAAAAAATTTAAATATTCATAGAAAGTGTTGTAAATATTGTCAAGGATGTGTCTAATGTTGCAAACATTATTCGCTCGTACATTAAAAACAACGCCTTCTTTAATGTAATGTAATGTTCATCATAATGTTTCATTTTTCATATCTTTAGTTCTGCCCCAGAAAGGAATCCAATTCGCGTTTCCATGGAAACGGGGAAAACAAATACCGAACTGTGACCAGTGTTGGACGATCCAAAAGCTGATACAGGAAAATGTCAATCATTTTGTGGACCCAAATCAAAGCAGTCCGTGACACTGACAGTAGTTTTTGTTTCGAAACCACTTGAAATTATGTAAGGTTTATTTTGAAAAGTTACAACTATTTATCATCATGTATTTATTTCCAAAATGTCGATAAATTATCTAACTATAATCGAATGTGAAAAATTGTCCCGACCAACTGTTAATTGTTTTTGTGTTATTATTTTTTTTTTACAAAAGACGCAATGTATTCTCTTTACCCAATTGATACAGACTGTCTTACTTATGAAGGCATTAAACATGTAGTTTTATATTATGTCAACAATGTATAGGTATCATTATACCCGAGTGTAAACTGTGCAATCCTGTATACCCTTTTACAATCAAATGCCAAAAAAAAATTCAACATCCTTCTTTGTCACAAGAAAATGTACGATCTATTACCTTTATGGCACCTTTATTGCCATTAATACTGCTATCTCTATGTCTTTATGTTATACCAGAGATGTATGGTGTTATGATAAAGGTGATTATGAACGATTAAATAGTTACATCCGCGATACAGATTGGAATAATCTGATAACAAATAGTGCAGATATTGATCAAGCAACAAATATATTTTACTATCATTTAGGCAAATATATAAATGAATGCATTCCTTCTAAAACAGTGACAATTCGCCCTAATGATAAACCATGGTATAATTCAGAAATAAGACGGGAATCAAGAAAACGCAATCGGTTGAGAAAAAAAGGCAAAAGAACTAATAAAAGTAAGGATATATTGTTGTACCATAAACAACGTAATAAAGTTAACAACATGAAGTGTTATGCAAAGGAACAGTATCTTTCGAATATTGATGAATTTATAACCGAATTGAGCAAAGAAAACAAACCCTCATATTGGAAGGTTTTAAGAAGTCTTATCAAAGAATCTGGTTCAATTAACCCTATTCCGGCATTATGTAGCGACTCTGATGATATCCCTAGTATATTTTCTGACTTTGATAAAGCGGAAGCATTAAATTCTTATTTTGCCTCAATTTGTAAATTGGATGATATGGACAAAACACTCCCTTTTTTCGAAAAGCGCACGGATAGTACACTTGACAATCTGACTGTAAATGCACGTGAAATTGCTGATATTATCAAATGGTTGCAGATTAACAAGGCAAGCGGTCCTGATCGAATAAGTCATAAACTATTGAAGTTTATTGCAGAATCTGTTAGTATACCTCTTTCTTTATTATTCAATAAATCCCTATCTGCAGGTGTATATCCTGATAGATGGAAAGAAGCACATGTGATGCCTCTTTATAAGAAAGGGGATAAATCTAGCTGTAGTAATTACCGACCAATTTCTTTAATTAGTTGTTTGGGGAAAATATTTGAAAGAACAGTCTTAAAGTATTTATCTAACTATTTTCTGGACAATCGGTTGTTATTCAAATATCAATCAGGTTTCCAAGTTGGACATTCTACCACTCATCAATTAATAGAGCTATATAACAATATTTGCTATGCGTTAGATAGACGAGAGGATTACTGTATGGTATTTTGCGATGTGTCTAAAGCATTCGACAGAGTGTGGCACAGAGGTTTGATTCACAAATTAGGATGTTACGGTATAGGTGAGGGATTACTGAAATGGATACGATGTTATCTAAGCGGGAGAAGACAACATGTTTTTCTAAATGGTACATTATCCAATTCAAAAACATTATCCGCTGGTGTACCCCAGGGGTCAGTTCTTGGTCCGTTCTTGTTTATTGTTTTTGTAAACGATATTGCAGATGAACTAGATTGTGCTGCACGATTATTCGCTGACGATACATCAATGGGATTTTCCTCAATCAATCACGGGCTTATGCAAGATACGCTTAACAGAAATCTCAAAAGAATATCATGTTGGGCTAAACGTTGGCTTGTTACCTACAATCCAAGCAAAACAGAGGCAATTATGTTTAGTCTTAAGAATAAATGTGAAATTCTTAACTTGGAATTTGAAGATCAGTCTGTACGTTTTGAAAAATCACATAAACATCTTGGAATTATATTCTCATCTGATTGTAAATGGAACAACCATATTAATAGCATTGTGAAGACAACTTCCTCGATGATCTCATCTATGAGAAAATTAAAGTTTATGTTAAACAGGGATACCCTCAATAAGATTTACATAATTTTTATAAGACCACATCTTGAATACGCCTGTGAACTATGGGATGGTTGTTCCGCAGAGTTAACCGATAAAATTGAAAAAGTTCAGTTTGAGGCCGCCCGAATAGTTACGGGATTACCTAAGTATGCTACGAGAGAATCTCTTTTCTATGAAACAGGATGGCAGTCTCTAAAAGAGATAAGAATATTTCGTAAACTATCGCTATTTTATAAGATATATAACAATAATGCTCCATCATATCTTTGTGACCTTATGCCACAACATGTTAATACTAGGACAAATTATAATCTTAGAAACGTTCGAGATCTTTCTATGTCGTATTGTCGCACTAACCTTTTCAGTCAATCATTTTTCCCATCATGCTCGCAGCTGTGGAATAACCTCCCATTGTACATTAGGAAAGCTGATTCTATTACTCGTTTTAAGTCATATATATCTCCAAGAAAGTTTAAAGCACCAGCTTATTTCTCAATTGGTAAAAGAAAACTGAACAGTATTCATACACAGTTACGATATTCCAGTAGCAAATTAAATGATGATTTGTATAGAATAGGTCTCTCAGACCACCCTGAATGCAATTGCAAATCTGCTTGTGAAAATTCTCATCATTATTTTATTGAATGTATTATGTATTATAATATAAGACATCAAATGTTTCGAAACATTAGATTAATTTGCAACAACAGAGCACAGATAAATTTAGATTTGTTGTTGAATGGCTGTCCAGATCTTTCATATAATGATAACGTACACATTTTTAAAGAAGTACATAAGTTTATATATCTTACTGAGAGATTTGATAAATAAATACATAACCTGCCTAATACCAAGTATTATATATTATGTATCTTTTGCTTTTGCTTTACTTTTCTATACCTTGTCCATTTGTAAATATACCCATCGTCTATATGTATATATGTATGTATATTACTGTACATATTGTAGTCAACGTTTCAATATATTATGTCAACAATGTAAATAGGAGAGGGTTTCATTAAGTTGGCATAACTTGTACCCAATCCTTTCTCATGAATAAATATGTTTAAATCAAATCTATTACTTGACTCACACATTTTAATAAACTAACTTGCTATCATAAATGGGAATACGTCACTGATTCGAAATACACTGATCTGGATTGGGAGTGTTTTAGCTTATACATATACAACTGCATGTAGCAAGAAGGGATGTACTCCAGCTATCTTGTATATTAAAAAACCCAAACAAATCATACATTACAATACTATAATATCACAAAATACACACACACACACACACACACACACACACACACACACACACACACACACACACACACATCAATTATGTTCAATTATTTATGTTGATTTTGTTTGCATTCTGAATTGTATACTTATTTGTATGGTCACCCTGGAAACAATGTAGAGAAACAAATGTATGATTTTCCTTTTTGTGGTTGACCAGTTCCTTCCTTCACATGAAAATGTAGATTCACATATAACAAGCATATCAGACGTAGAAACTCCGATGTCGTATATTACGTATATTACGGATTACTTTGATCAACCTGACGTGTATTGATTATACCATATTTTTTTAACATACAGTGGCGGATTCAGGACTCCACCCTCCCCCTTCCATTGGTCATCATAGTGACCAGTAATGCTGCCTTTAAAATTTGTTAGAAATATATTTGAATTGAGTAGAACTTTTTTTCAAATGCAACTTTCACTTATTTATTATAACCGAAATTGGAACACTCAAACACTGTAACAATGTACCAATGCCAAGATCCCAAGACACAAGGAATGAACTCTTTTGACTAAATTTAATTTTTCTTATTTTTCCTTTTCTTTGGTATTTTAAAGTACAAGTGGAGAAATAGCAAATGCTCAAGGACGCTATTCACAAAAAGACATCCAGTAGTTACATGTTTTACCAAAAAATAATCGAAACTGATACGTTACGTTGTTTATATAACATTTCATTCCTTTAAGTATTAGGGGGTGTCAACCATTTTTACCATGAGTATATTTTACCACAATCACCAAGTGTTGTTTTTTTTATAATTACTGTTCTGTTTTTGGGGAATTCTGTATTTTGACCCTTCTCTGGGCCGTACCACTATCAAGAAGGGTAAAACTTAAACTACCCTTAATTAGGGAACCATAAAAAGTGTTGTTTTAAGCCTTCTGTGTTTTGGGAAGTCTGTATATGGTTAGGTATACCATCATTTGGTGCTTTGAAGTTGACTATCTTAAAACTCATTTGTTCTTTACTCCAGAAGTGTTCAACACCTGGTCTGATTTACATGCACCAGCAATTTAAGGTTGTAAGGCCACCAAGAAAGCCTTATAGTAATAGGCAACACATATTACTATTTATTAAACATTGATAAAGCTAAGAGGCAATAACGATGTACTTACAAAGAGGTTGCAGTGAAAGTGCCGAACTCCATGAAGAGCCCAACTCCTCTTCATATGCTTGACAACTGTATTTATTTCCCCTGACACCTCTGCTAACTTGAAACGTCAAGGTCGCATCAGTTTGTTGCGTTGTGATCCTGTTACCGTTTTTTCTCCACCTGTATGTCATGATGAGGGGATGATTTGAAGGTAAACTACGAGAGGTAGACTTGCAGGTCAAGGTCACCTGGTTACCCTCAACCGGAAACACCGGATTTGATTCTACATCCGGTCTAGTGGGCTCCCCTGAAACCAGCATGTGACGATAATTGTACATTCGGATGATTCTTTTTGTTGTAGGTTCATTATTGCTGATTGTCAACTTAATGTATATGATCTTCATACTAAATTATGTGTACCATTTGTCTTTATATATCACCCTTTTTCACCAGCAAGAATGTGCAATTAAAACAAACTGTATACTAGTATGATGATGAAATCGTGATCCAGAAGTTACACAAAGCAAACTTAATTCAATTCACGACTATTTTATTCCATGTATGAATCCTTTATTTTCTGTATTCTGGAACAAGATCAGAACATGAAAGTCAATATTGGATGTTTTGTTATGAGGATAGTGTCATTCTTTTAAGTGAACTGCTCATGCATGTCTACCTTTGTATACAAATCTCTAATTACAGCAGTATGAACCTTCAAAATCACACACTTTTGAAATTTACATAAAGGTTGACAAATTATGAATGTCATTAATCGGATATTTCCGTGCAATTCATGATAAACGACTTGTGTGAAAGGATGTGTGAAAGTCCACATGTCCACATGGATTATTTTTCCAAAAAAAATAATCATAAAATGTGCTGGCATCATTTCTCGAGGGAATAATTTAACAGTATTATCCTCAAGTTATCCATGTGTATATATTTAAATGTAGCAAAACACTTTCGAGTTTCATAGTAGTGAATCCTGCAAATCAAACTAATTGTAGCAATGTAGAATAATCACCGACAAAATAATGTTATTGATAGAATTTAATTTGAAAACATTCTGTTGGGAATAATTCGTATAAATAAAAAATTGCATGGCGGCGATTATAATGTGAACACATTTTATTATTTCGAATTACAAAAACGATTTCCGTGGCTTTACCGAACCACGTATACCACGTATATGTTTTTTTTAACTTGATTTCCTGAAGAAAGAAGAGCGTTTAACTTTTAGTGACAATATTTTTCAAATACATTTCAACAACTTATTTAAGAAAGAAAACGCGCTACTGCCCCTTTAAAGAGTAGTTCATGATAGCTAGGTATATTACATTCAATCTATCTATACTGCAATGCCATTGAGGTCTTGAACTTGCAGTGTATAGGTGCTACTACTATGTTGAACATTGAACTCAACCATCTGTCTTATGTTATATACGCCATTGGTTGTTATCTCTTGTTTTCAAGTTGATCTCAACGGTGCTCTAGTGTGACCCATTCTTGTTATTGTACACCCATGTTTACATTAATTTATGTATATATTTATCCATGATTTAATGTAGATACTTCACTGAATATCGTGTTTACTTTCAAGAGAGATATGATGCGACTTACTTGCAATGACCAGTAGGATTGAGCTATCGGGCTGTTCCGGCCGGTCTGAGTAGCATTGGAATTCCCCGGCATCAGCGGACGACACGTTAATGAGAGTAAAACTAAAGTGAACTCCTGATTTGAACTCAATATCAACATCTGGGATACGCTGTTTATACCTGTTGCTAAGGATTTCAGGAGGCCAATCGTTTAAATCGAAAATAACGACCTTGTTTTTCTCAATACTCTTTGTATCATGTGTGATGTTGAATGACAGAGTTACATTATGGTCTTCTCTGGCAGTCTTGTAGATCAGAGTCCGACCGAAATCTAAACAAATAAATCACATGGTAATTTGTACTATTATATGAAGTAAACAGTAGCCGTTCCGCTCCGTCCAAAATATTTCCTCACCAATAATATTGTCGCCGGAAATATAAGTATTCAATTCTTGGTTCTAATGAGCTGCAGTACTCTAATCAAACTAAACATAATATTTCTCATGTTAACATTTTGTTATATATAATATTTTAAAATCTAGGGTTAACTTTTTATACAAATGGTAGTACCCTTTCGTGTACTTGTTCTTTTATTTTAAGGATATCATTTCTTAAGAGATATATATATATATATATATATATATATATATAAAGAGAGAGAGAGAGAGAGATAGAAAGAGAGAGAGAGAGAGAGATTATAATTAAGTCGTATTAATTGGGGCAACTTAAGTCAATGGAACACAATATTCTTTCTGATGTTATCAAATACACAATAATGACATTATACTAACCCCATAACAACACCATAAGGAGAATAAATACACCTTTCGTCATTGTTCAAGAGGTTAAACCATCGTCCCTAGTCAACTTCAACGTGTGAAGTATTACCGATTATGCATTCGTATCCATTTCCCCAACACAAGGAAGTAGAAAGCGTACATGCGTGTCTCGCAGTCATACTATAATGAGAAACCATGATACCGAGGATATGGTAAGGTTGTGGACCCTGATAGGAAGGAAAAACCC
This sequence comes from Gibbula magus, assembly GCA_936450465.1. Lineage (NCBI taxonomy): Eukaryota > Metazoa > Mollusca > Gastropoda > Trochida > Trochidae > Gibbula > Gibbula magus. The sequence goes on from OW388298.1 coordinate 43,457,585, forward strand.
ATATTATCAACCATTTTTAAGTGTAAAACATACTTTTTATTTGTTATCGCGTTATATAGAGGATCACTGGCGTTATATTGAGATCCCTGAGTGGTGTCAGCCTGTTAACAGCCACGCTATATGAGTTTCTTTTGTACCGTGAAATCTCGTCTGCCCCGTTGACGCAGTAGACTAAGGCATTAACTCAGTTACTACAGGTGGTAGTGGATACGGGTCGAGACACACTTTCTGCAAAACATTTGCTGTTTATATTCTGTCGTAAATTTAAGATTTTTGTTCAAAATGAGTCGAAGTTAGTTTCTTCAGATCTTTACTTTCAAGCCGTCATCTTATCAAATATATTAGGGTTTACAATCATTATAATTCCTCCTAACAGTGTTTACAACTGTCTGTGTAAACCCTCCTGGAGGGACTAACAATGTTGTAAGTTCCTCGTACCGGGTGATACGGTTTAGAAAGGTCGTTTCAAGTATCACGTTATATGGCTGGTAGGTTGATAATAGTTTTTAAACTACCATTTCGTTGTGTGATATCAAATCGAACTTTAACGTCCGCACAATCAGCATTCATATATCAAATAGGGATCCCATCTAAACCGAATGATACAATGAATGATAGTGTTTGATATTCAGTGTCATTAAACATTCAGCTTTGAAAGCTTAAAAACTATTTTTGCTTGTTAATAATGTATTACTTGAGATAACTTGAAAATATATCAAATGAAGTCATGATGAGTATCAATGTTGTGTATCAATGTGTGTCTTTTAACTCTCATCATCTGTTCCTCGATTGTCCTGTATCTATGTTCCTCGATTGTCCTGTATCTCTGTTCTTCTCACCTGTCATTATGTGTGTCTGTATTAACCCATGATAGATAACATATATAGGGTGATATTGTGACAATATGATTCCAATTCTATTATTAGTAAACTCCTGTTGATCTGTAAGTAAGGGACATGCCTCAAAACTTCAAACTTTAAAATGCATTCAATACGGTGGGAGAATTCGTCAAAGATGATAAGACAATTACGATAAGACATCATGCTTAATTTACCTTATATTCGTAAAGAAGATGTCAGTACTCTACTGCTAGTTTGATTAGTTAAAGGAAGAAAGGTAGAACGTTAAGGAAGGACTAACATATAGATGACTTGAGTCTGAACCTATATTGTAAAAAAAACGTAGATTTTATATCTATTGTAAACAGTTTGATTTGGAACATATCAATATAACAGTTAAACTTTTTGTGAAGGAAGTATATGGTCGAATATGCAGCTATATATATATATAGTTGTTTCATTTTCAGATGGGTTAGTGGTTTGAACTGTTCATACTAGTAGCAGGCTAGTATGGCAGTAAAAAAGTCTATAAATTAATGCAATATATGTTATAGTGTATACATATTTGTTATCAATTTATATCAACTGTTGTAAGAAATACAGCCCATGACGAACTAAATGGATCCAAATGTATTTGACAAATACAGATAAAAACAACACAATATAAACCATTATAACAAGTAAATAATAATCATCTCATCAACATACATACAAAATAAAGACATCAAAAGAAAAATGATACACTTGCTTGTCATTTTTCTGAGGTTGTGTCCAAATTATCGTCCCATAACTCAAATGTGTTAGCAGTTAAATTTCATGACGTAATCGAGTATCCGTTACCTTTAAACATGGAAGCTGAAAGAGTCTTATTCACGGTAACAAAGCATGGGACTCTACCTGACTTCAGATTTATTTAAAAAAATGACAATTTCCGCATTTCAGTAGCCACTTCTTATGCATATTAGCACTTATGGATATTGAATATGAACTCTAAAGTGTATTACAGGCCTGAATGTGTAATACGAAGAATGAATATCAACATAAATTATGTGAGTATATTTTTCAAGCGATCTGATTGGTCGGGAGACGGTCACCTGACCGTCGACAGAATAGCATATTGACTCCAGCACGAGTCCAAAAGCCATACTGACTTGATTGACTATTGTTACATAGCGTCATGCTTTTGTTATTGTGACGTCATAGTCCTAACTGTTCAAATACCTTTTTGACTGCATTTGATTATTGTCCTTTCCTTTCGTTTGATAACACAAGTACGTATTGGTGAATTCGGCCAATACCTGTTTTATGAACCCGAGAAAAGAATATTTACCGCGGACTTGGTCCTTCCTTAATGTGTAAATGTGTAAATACATATTTTGTTATTTCCTTACATTCCGCCTGATGTAGGAGTGAGTATATACTCCGAAACGTCGTGTATTTACACATTTAAGAAGTTGTTATCCAGAAACTCTTCATCGAGATACTTTATGTATATTTGGACAAATGCTGCAGTCGTACATCTTTCAAAAAAAAATTTCCGAGGACATTGTCACCTTATGAACAAAATTAAATACAGCTTGAACAGGAGGTATTTTATTATTAATCTTCCTTTCTCTAAACTTTCAAGAATATCAAATTTAATCATAAACAATATATACTGTTTTTATTTTGTTTTTATTTTGTTTGTAGATATGAGGCAAATCAAACCTACTCTTTTAGGCAACCTGTAACATACAATTAGCGGATCCAGAGGAAAGGGTTAACAGATTAACCTGTTCACACACATGGCATGATAGAATATATGATTGGTTTGAAATCATTATAACGAAATATCAGTTTTGTGAATTTTGACAAATAAAAGATCGACTGTCATGCCTCATGGCCACTTTTATTCATTAAAAGCAATCGTTATAAGGGATTCAAATTTGACAATTTCTCGATTGAGAGAGAATGAGAGTGAGAGAGAGTGAGTGTTAAACGCTGCTTTCAAGAGTATATCGCGACTCCCGGCAGGGAGAAAGCCCGCAACGCCACGTATCTATGCATTGCGGCGAAACCTGCGAGCATCGGCTGGAACTAGTGAATCATGGGTGGTAATAGACTAGTCTAGACTAATACATTCTGAGGGCGTAAAAATCGGGGGGTCATCCCAAACTTCTTTTTTTTAATTGTGTGAAAAGCAATGACCCGAGGGCCTGTGAAAAGACCTGAACTTTTTAATAGCTCTTAAATCTGTATCTTCTGGAATAGAAAAATGACACTTTGAATTCTTGGTCTCCATTATGCAAATATGATATTCTAAAAGATTGGCCATTGGCTCTGTTGCTCATCAGATTATAAACAATAAACTAAATAAATTTCAAAATTTGGGGGTCACGGGGTCACCAAATCTACAATTTAGAATCCCCATTGACCAAGGAGTCTGCACACAACATTTCATTAAGAAAACTGAAACTCTAAAAAAGATGCGCAATAACCATGCGAGCAAAAACGTAAATGACGTGGAGTTTGCAGGTCACGTGGTGTAACCGCTAATTTGATTTCCTTTAAAACTAGAATAGCGTTTGCGGGACACCGCAAAAGCAGAGCAGCTCCGAAACTTTGGGTCTCGCCTTTCCCTGTTCCGCCTAATAATCATCACATCAACATACGTACCACATAAAGACATCAAAAGAAAAATGATACACTTGCTTGTCATTTTTCAAGAGGTTGTGTCCAAATTATCGTCCCACAAATCAAATGTGTTAGCAGTAAAATTTCACGACGTAATTGAGTATCGGTTTCCTTTAAACATGGAAGCTGAAAGAGTCTGATTCACGGTAAAAAATCATGGGACTCTACGTGACTTCAAATCCATTTTTAAAAATGATAATTTCCGCATTTCAGTCGCCACTACTTAAGCATATTAACACTTTTTGAATATGAAAATTGAATATGAACTCTGAAGTGTATTACAGGCCTGAATATTGAATACGAAGAATAAATATCAACATTTATTATGTGAGTATATTATTGAAGCCATCTGATTGGTCGAGAGACGGTCACGTGACCGTCGACAGAAAAGTATATTGACTCCAGCCGAGTACAACCAAAAGCCGTATTGACTTGAGTGACGTCAAACGATTGTTGCATGACGTTATAAAGCAAATTACATTTTTCACTGCATTTCATTGTTTTACTTTCGATTCTGTATTAGATACACAATAAAACAAGTATGGACTGGTGATTCTGTCAATACCTGTGTTTATGGACCTTGGTCAATATTGTTTTCTTGGGTCCATTAAAACAGGTACTGAAAGAATCACCAGTCTATAATTGTATATTATTATGCAAGCATATTTTAGCAGCGATCTGATTGGTCGAGAGGCAAACAGGTCTCCGTCGACAGAATAGCATATTGACTCCAGCACGAGTCCAAAAGTCATACTGACTCGAGTGACGATTGTTACATAGTGTCATGCTTTTGTTATTGTGACGTCATAGTCCTAACTGTTCAAATACCTGTTTGACTGCGTTTTATTATTTTCCTTTCCTTTCGTTTGATAACACAAGCACGTATTGGTGAATTCGGCCAATACCTGTTTTTATGAACCCGAGAAAAGAATATTTACCGCGGACTTCGTCCTTCTTTAATGTGTAAATGTTATTTCCTTACATTCCGCCTGATGTAGGCGTGAGTATATACTCCGAAACGTCGTGTATTTACACATTTAAGTAGTTGTTATCCAGAAAATCTTCCTCTTGTCATGTCAGTAGTTCATCGAGATACGTTATGCATATTTGGACAAATGCTACAGTCGTACATCTTTCAAATTTTTGTTTTTTCCGAGGACATTGTCACCTTATGAACAAAATTAAATACAGCTTGAACAGGAGGTATTTTATTAATAATCTTCCTTTCTGGACATACCCTATGTTAATTAAGATGACGATGTATTTCGTTTTTAAATTGAACTCAAATCTAAATCTAAAATTGTATTCTCAGTTTCTCTTTTTGAATTTGGAACCTCATCTCCCTTTTGATGGGTCTTTCTGGATTTGGCATACCTAAAAAGTCATTATATATTTCCGCAGTCCGTGTTGCGTACTACATGATAGTAGGGCTACTGACTTTCATTGAACTTTCTGAGCCAGGTCTTCATCAGTGATTTGCATCGTAGTTATGCCTCCTTCACAACTGCTTTGTCCTTCTGCATTGGAACTATAGGGCCAATGGACGTAGTCCTCGAATTGAAGTGAGCTGAATGTGAATCCTTTTCAGTTTCAAATGAATCAATATTGATTGACTGACGATGTTCAGTATATTCAGTAGATTATATATATATATATATATAGTCGCACAAATAAAATGTGCTTTTTCGGTGGAAACAGGAGGAAACAACTCCTTTCAAAGCCAACTTGCTCAACCACAAATGTCGTAACATAAGAAATAAAGAAAACCGTGGTGCATTGGGAGAACAAGAGTTCATGTGAATTTACAAACTACGCCTGAAACTGCAAAGACACCCACCAATAGTAGTAGGAATTCTGAATGTCCGAGAGCAAGCGTTTCTGCATCCTCTATTACCCGTGGTTTTATATATGCTCCGTTACTCTCCACGATATAGTGAAGAATAACGGAGCATATATACAACCATGGGTAACCGAGGATGGCGTTTCTGCAACTCAAAGCATACAGACGATTTCGACATTAGTAAGTCAACATATGTTTAAATGTCTTCTCTCTGCTCAGCGAAGCAAGCAAGCATGGTCATGTATATAATATATATATATATATATATATATATATATATATATACATGCTATGTCACACGTCAGAAGCCATGATGCATGAGCTCTTGGCCATGAACTGTATGTTCTGTGGCATGTCGAAACGTGACCATTGTGTGCCTAACTATAAACTTGTATATGATATTGATCTGAAGTTATTGTTTAAGCTTTAACTTTGTATTGAAACGGGTAGATATAAGAATATAAGTAGAGAACAAAGATTTTGTCAAATATGTAAGTCTAATATTATAGAAGATGAATACCATTTGTTACTGATTTGTTCTTTGTACAGCAACATCCGAAAGAAATATATCAAAGAAAAATACTATGTAAATCCAAATAAGCTAAAATTGTCTCTACTTTTAAACAGTGTAAACAAACAAGAAATTGAAAACCTGTCCATGTTTATCTTTTATGCGTTTGTACATAGAAATCGCATTATTTCATGAAATGTCAGTGCACTGTATATTTTGTACTATAGGCCTGAGGCCTTTTAAGTACTGAAATTAAGATTGATTGATTGATCTGAAATTATTGTTTAAGCTAGTAATGGAAAATAGAGTACAATAAGCAGCTTTGTCAAAAGTGTATTTGTTACAGAGATATGTCATTTTGAATGAGAAGCCGTAAAAGATGCTTTTTAAATATGACAAAATTCTCGGGCATATAACGCAAGTAACATTGACAACTTTAGCATAGATACATTAAAATAAATCATTTTCAGTAGTTACTTGTTGTCCCAATCTAGCAGTAAGGACATGTTTATGGTCTCTACAATTGCGCAATCCAAAGGAATTAATATGTGATCTTTATGATGAGATTTTAGACAATGTATACATTACTGACCGAGGCGAAGGTATTCGTACCTGATGAACACTAAAAGCACGAGCATTTTGAGCACCGAGAGCGTAATGCGAGCCAAGGTCGGTAATATATTGCACTCTGGAAAAAGTTTACGATACTGAAGAAGTGACGAATAAAGCATTGGATATCATGGAAGATTACGAAGGCCTTGAGATATCGTTGACTTAACGAAATACGTAATCGGTAAGTTAAATTATGACATTACTTTTATAGGATTTTTTAAATGAATTTTTAGATTGCTGAAGTACGTGTTGATTAACATATCGTAGTTGGGGGATTAACATTTAAATTGTAAGTTTAGCAAATCTGAAGTTATCAATGTTCTTAAATACATGCATATTGTTTTCAATCACTAGTTCAATTGAACAGTTCCCGTAACTGGCAACTCGGATTCAGACCCCATCATGACTCTACTGAAAGGTTATTGCTGTTATTAACGATAGTATAATTCCTTTAGAAATGCGAATTAAGTGAAATCGTATATTATTATATATACTGTCTCAGTGTCAGGCAATCGAATTAGCGATTAATGTGTCGGATGTGTTGGGACATGTTGGGTTTGGTAATAACCGTAGCGCCGCGAGGAAACAACCACAGATTCTAAGTGATCCAGGTAAAATAAATTTCAGTATTATTCATAATGCAGTCATCAGTAATATTACATGATGATGTTGTTATTAGGTAAAGACATACTGCATGCCCTGTATTTTCACATAAATAATATTAATTTGACCAATAAGAAAAATATCAAAGATATTGGTGATGGTATTGACAAATCACAAACTATTGTAACATCAAATCAGACAACATTTATGACACAATCTACAATGAATAGTTACTCACGGTCTCCTATAAACTCATTTCAATCGAAGTAAAACGAACGCTTTGGATTCGAACCGTGAAGCCAGGATAACAAAATAAACTTATAAAAGTTGGAAGTTCTGTAAATTTAGAAAGTCATTATTTCAACCACATTTAATATCACAGATTCTTCTTGAAGGGAAAACGAGAAGTTTCAGAGATCTACTTATATATCTTTTCTATTCATGATCATTTGTAATTTTTTCTGAAGATGTCCACTGCGGCAAGGTCAAGGTCACAAGGTCAAATATGATGACCTCATCTGAAAGGTCTCATCACAAGGTATTCACATGCCAAGTATGAAAGCCCTAGCTCTGAGCAATCTAAAGTTATGGCCAGGGTTAAAGTTTGAGGTTTTTTAAAGAAAAGAAGACCGAGAAGTTGTGTTTCCTCCACTGTATAAACCGTCAAATGTCGAAATGTTATAATTTCTGATAAATAAATCCTGCGTTTTACAGAGCATGTCTCTGACACTCCCATTATATTGAGAAGATCGGTTCGGTGGTCTTGCAAATCATTTTAAGTTTAATTTAAGGTCTTACTGCCCAAAATAAATAATCATATTGGGTTATTATAGGAAGAATTATAGAAGTTATATCGCAATTGGTCACCAATATTATATTCTCTTTTACAGGTGCAACAAATGTTTCGCCGATGTAAGTGATGTTCAACTCAATGACACAAAGAAGCCTTTCATTCCTGAAAACACACGGAGAAAAAACAAGTGGTCATATAATATATTCATCAATTAGAGAAAGGAGTTATAGGAGAATGGTGAAATAAGGGGCGTTGACAAAAGTGATGTCTAAAAAACAAGTGGGCATATAATATATTCATCAATTGGAGAAAGGACTTCTTGGAGAATGGTGAAATAAGGGGCGGTGTCCAAGAGTGAAGTTGAACTTCATTACTTCACCAACGAAGTAAATGAGATTTTATCCCTGTTAGGGGCCTCCGTGTGGAACGAAGACGGTTCATTTTATGAAGGGGAATGTGTACTCGGCATTATGTGCGTTATTCAACGACATCTAGCGACACAGGGACATCCCTTTGATTTCTTTTCTGACTCCACGTTTACAGATCTGAAAACATCAATTGACAGGACCATGCAAAGTATGTGTGGAAAGGGAGTCTCGTTACAAAGAAAAAAGGCCGAAGTTATTTTTACGGATAATGAGGAGATTTTGTGGGCACAGGGCAACTCCTAGAGCTATAGCGGACACGGTTTTCTGGCAGAATGTCATCAATTATGGATTACGTGGCGGTATGGAACACCGAAATTTATCTCAAAAGAACTTTGATATAAAAAAGGATGGTGATGGACACGAATATTTGAAATACACCGTTTCAAAAACTCAAGGAAACAATGATCCTCACAGCGCATGCCCTTTGCAACTGTTGCAAACCCTGACAAGTGACACTCTACAAGCTGTACATCCAAAATCATCACTGTGTTTCTACTTCCGCCCACTCGAAAAATCAAAAGCTAATATTTAGTACTGTCCCAACAGCATTGGCCACAACAAACTGAAAGGAACAATTAAGAGACACATGTCTGAAGCAAAGAGTGACGGGTATTATACACACAACTCTTTGCGCGCCAACACAACAACTCGTCTGTTTCAGGGCACTTTATCAGAGAACAGACAGGACAAAGAAACGAAGCTGTTGAATCATATAAGCGCACATCTGATTGTCAGAAACGTTGTGTCTCAGAATTTTTGAGGGGCAGTGATTGAATCACTTCAGATACTATTACAATAGCAAAGTCTATAGTCTCAACATTGCCTTGACATAGAGGTTATCATGAGAGTGTGTTTTGGGATGGTCAATATCCTGCATTAGGAATAAACATTGTATTTTGCGAGCCTTGGCAAGCTAAATACATTGTGTTTATTCCTAATGCAGGATATTTACCATCCCAAAACACACGAGCATGATAACTTCTTTATCATACAATGTCATTCTTCATTCATTTTGCGCAAAACAGCATGACAACATCAATTTCAAAGTTGAACTTTACTGTAACTACGCGTATTGATATATGCAAATGAACTGCGTGCTATTCTCACAGTAAAATGACACAAAATAACGCCTCAGTGAAAATAATTGTTATTTTTGGCATAATCATAATTTTCAATGTTTTAATACGTTTTAAAATACGTTTTTCAAATGAAAAATATTTCAGGTGAGGACAACGAATTCGAACTCGTGTCCTTTCGTGTAATCATGAATGTAGGGGAGTCCATCTGGAAGGGGCGAGAGTGGCTTCCCTTTCGCCCGGTTGCAAATGGCGACTCTCACATCACACGGAGAGCTAAACTGAATGTTAGGCAGCGATTTCTAAAATCCCCTTTACAAAAGACACATTATGGAACAGTGAAGATTGGCGTTCGAAAAATGCATATGTGACTCAACTGCCTTTGTTACCTGTGAGTATTTATAAAGTGTTTACTCCGTAGTAGTTTTCAACTCGCGATGAACATGTTTTGGCACTGCTTGATCATAATCATTTTTTTCCGTAATATGCATTGCACATTTCACAAATTAATGTAGATCTATATGAAATGAAGAATGTATATTTACATGAAGCTATTACGCTATTACAACTGTTACGGTTATTACAGGCTTTCGAAATGTTAATGCTTGTGACGTCATTTTCAAAAGAAGTTCCGTCACTTGACCTCTGTAATTTGCATCTTTATCCGTATATGACCCCAACGGATACCTAACTAACCTAACTCTAATGAATAAAATAGCGTAAAAGCAAGGGTATGCGTCGTGTTATTTCGTCCACCAATCTCGTAATTTCGTCCACACAGATTTAAGTATTGGAGACATATTATAATTTCGTCCACCTGTTTTTGTCGATTTCAAGTCTCCCGAGCTGGAAGGTCGTGACATAACAGCTTCGTCACGTTGTATCAACCATTCAACAATGCTGTATGTACCATGTGACTTATATCAATTGACTGCTATTCTTAGTAAGAAAAATAACAAACTAGACAACGATTTGAGGGTAGGACAGGCTGTAAATTCGCCTTTTTTGAAAAGTGGACGAAATATCAGGACTTGACGAAATTGTCGGACTTTACTCTACATTAACATTGACTTACGACTATCTTTGTATTAAGAAAGCTTAAAAAATATAGGCGCTTGTTCATAACAAAGATTATTAATTAACTATCAATGTTATGGCATGTATACCGTATTTATGGCCTAGACCATATGATTCGACAACTTGGCCATTACGGTAACTGGGCCAATACAGGAAAAACAGGGCCAATACAAGACAAACTGGGCCAATATGAGTCTGAGCATGCGCAGTGGCACATTTGGTGAAAGCCTGAAGCTCTCGCTTCACAACTTTGACCCATGATATCTGTTTACCAATCTTGTTATAAGTGTGTGTGTAAATATGTGTTGAAAGTAAGGAAGGCGATATATAGCCTATCATGTGACAGGATTCCTTTCAGCCCGGGGTCTGTCGACGGAACCATTGCTACAAGTGTAACACTGTTTGGGGTTTGTGTATAGAACCGTCTTGTAAGATTTGTATTGTAATTACTATATTTATTTAAGCGTTCGGTACACTGGCAGTGCTGAAATTACGGGGTCCCATATAGCCCCCTTCATATATATATATATATATATATATGTGCATGCATGCTTTGGGCATGCTTGCCCCAGGGGTCGGTTTGCCAAAAATTGCAGTATGCACATGGCCACTTTTGGTGCATGTTATGTAGGAAGACACAGCTAACATCAGCTAGGCGACCAATCAGACGTCCATTCCTCACAGATCAGCACCGCCATGCCCGTTCAGCCTGTTGCCGAGCACGTGCTCGCTTGAATATAAGGACGTGAAGATTCCATTGGTCAGTTAAAAACCGGTTTTTACTGCATCATACAGGCGGGAGGGCACGGATTTGGAGGCAGAGAGGCACGGAATATGGTCAGAGGAACATTCAACATGAAGTCCCATTCTGAGGTGGATCCGCATTATGTGGGGGTGTTGCTCCTATGATTGGAAGATTGACCATGTCACAGTTCCCGGTACACTGAATGGACAGAGGTACCAGAACCTGATCCTGGATGGTTCTGTAGTCCCTCATTTCGACAACCAGATGCAAGACTGCCAGCCAGAAGTCCAGAAATGAATTCCATATAGGAATATAATATAATTATATAATTCCTAACATTTGTGGGACATTTTCGGACGTAGAGTTAGGGCAAGGGATCCTCCAGTGTAAACCCTTCAGGAATTGACCCTGGCTTTGCACGATGAGTGACCACAATTTCCAAAACATATATTTTGACAATTTGGTCTTGTGTTGTCACTTTTGTAACTGAACCCTCACATGTGACCATCTAAACGGTGTTTTTATTGGTACCAATATTTTAAGGTTGAAGATCAAGTTCTATTTACTGAGCAAAAGTGTCAACCACGTGTCTTCTTATAAAAAAATCATCAACACGAGTTGATAGAAGTTACACATATCTGAGGGTTTCCGAGGATGTTTTACTTTTATCAACGAGTGTTAGACACGAGGGTTAGATTTTATTGATCTTCCAAAATCATTTTTCATTACTTTCAATGAAATCTAAACTTCTAAACACAGCACTGCCATCAGAACTGCAGTGCGTATTCATAACAAGATTTCATGACTACTTCACAGTAGTTCATCGACAATTTCTATAAAAGTTTGTTATGTATAAATTTTATAGAGAGGGACTTGTCATATCCAAATCAAGTCGGTGCAACGTAAATCCCAGTGACGTTACTTTTTAATACAAACAAAACCCGTCAAATTCTTTGCGGCGGCCTGCTTTCCTTGGTTACATAAATATTTAGGAGTCGATAGTTTCCTTAATTGTCAGGCTGACTCATTCAACATTTCGTAAGTCCACAAGCAAATGAGAATGACAACATCCAGAAAAAAAACCTTGTTAAAATGCAGAGGTCAGGTTACAAGTTCTCTGTGGGTAAGTTAGAATGATGATTGACATAGAAATTTTGACCAATGAAAACGTTCATTTATTGAAACTACCAATCAACGTTCAGGAAAAGGTATAACCTCTCCAGGAACTTGTACTGACGGCCTTCCTCTTCCCATATGGATATATATGTATTTACAAATTCACTCAGGCTACGTAAATATACGTATTCACTGACATTTCAAAATATACACGCATTTACTGACATTTCTAGAAATACACATATTTACTGACATTTCCAGAAATACACATATTTGCTGATATTTTTAAAAATAAGCGAATTTACTGCATGTCCTAGAAACAAATGAACGCACTGATACATCAGGTAGGACACTACCTACTGACATTTCAAGAAATACTCGTTTTCATGACATTTCAAGAAATACTCGTATTCATGACATTTCAAGAAATACTCGTATTCATGACATTTCAAGAAATACTCGTATTCATGACATTTCAAGAAATACTCGTATTCATGACTTTTCAAGAAATACTCGTATTCATGACTTTTCAAGAAATACTCGTATTCATGACATTTCAAGAAATACTCGTATTCATGACATTTCAAGAAATACTCGTATTCATGACATTTCAAGAAATACTCGTATTCATGATATTTCAAGAAATACTCGTATTCATGACATTTCAAGAAATACTCGTATTCATGACATTTCAAGAAATACTCGTATTCATGACATTTCAAGAAATACTCTTATTCATGACATTTCAAGGAATATTCATGACATTTCAAGAAATACTCGTATTCATGACATTTCAAGAAATACTCTTATTCATGACATTTCAAGAAATACTCGTATTCATGACATTTCAAGAAATACTCGTATTCATGACATTTCAAGACATCCACTAATTGACTGACATTTAAAAACTGTATTTTATTTAACTACACGTATTAACTCAACACTTAAACTTCACCTAACGATAAAGCTATGACAAAAAATATGTATCTTCATACATTAATAATTGGTTGATTTTTCTGTAGGGATGGAGAGGAGACTTGGTTCTTGTTGAAACAGTATTCACCTAATATCAAACATGGTGGAGTTTTATATTTGATGCTATAAAATGGTTACTTTGAAACAATGAATCAGTCTAAAGAATATTTTATGTGTTTGTTTTTTTCTTCATCATACAAAATTCCCTATCATAAATTTCACAACGGATCAGACTACATATCATATGGCATTCTGCTTGCAAATACCAATCCAAATATACTGCACTGAAAATAACTTATTCCTCTAGGAGTCTACTGAAAGGATTAACTGTGGCTTAAAGAGGAATTATACATGAAATCTGACAAAGCCGGCAACGTAATCTCATTTCAGTCAACTTCAGCACGCATCGGGCAAGATATGCATTTACAAGAAATTCATATTCACCCTTGCGACAGCTCGACGGATAAATTGAGACAGGACGTAGCCTGATTATTGAGCAATGGTGTAGGCCAATCAAATGCGCGGATAGAAAACACACTTCTGTCATGATGTTTAACCAACAATTAATTGGAGGCAAATATTTTACAAGTTATTTCTGGTTATAAATCAGCTATTGTTTGGTGACCTATATTTACGCATCATTTTTATGACTTTTGTCGCAACGTAAATAAGTGATTAATTTGAAATTATGTCTGACTTTGAACACTGCTTATTTAGATAGGACAAGACTGGGTTCGTAATGAACGATTTGATTGGTCAATGGAGTGGACGTAACTCTGTTTCTTCTACAGGGGGCGCTGACCCAGTCACAAGTTTTCCCGTCGAGTTGAGGCAAGGGTGAATATGAATTTCTTGTAAATTTTGGTCATTTGTCATTTACTATTTGACTAATTAAAAACATAATTCTATCTTTACCTTTGTTCCTTCTTTAACTGAAAATCCTCACAAATTGTAACACAAAACGGAGGGTTTGATTGCTTAGAATTCATGTGTGTTATTGTAATATGTTGTACTCAGAATGTCACTTGTAAATTGTAATGTGCATGTACCACAAACAAATAAAAAAAAAATAAAAAAATGAATTTCTTGTAAATGCATATCTCACCCAATACGTGTGGAAGATGCATTTCAGTAAACAATTTAATGTATCTTGTTTCATTATAATTTATATAGTTATAGAAGAGGAATAATATCCCTGATAGAAGAGTTTGATATTGTTAATATAAATATTTAGGAATTTAGTCAGGCGCAGACACATATGTATTCTTTATCAATACCTAAACAGTGACGGAACTACAGGGACAATGATAATTCTGAAACTGTGTCTATCATTTTCCTTTTGTAAATAATTTATCCGGTGAGAATAATTACCAACTTTAGTTATGTAAGGACAACCAGAATGGTCAAACAACCTGTAATTTTATATGATAGAGGAGTGTTCTGTTTTCTGATTGGCCGAAACAGACGAACAAAGACACTGACCAAACGTGTTGACCACAGGAAACATCACGCAATGTCAACATAACAATACAGTGACATTGAGCTTAAAGGGGCAGTAGCACGTTTTTTCGCGCAAATAAGTCGTAAAAATCTATTTGAAAAAATAATGTTACCAACACCCTTCTCTCTTCAGAAAATCAAGTTAAAAATGAGTGTATATAGTTCGGTAAAACCATGGGAATCTATTTTGTAATTCAAAATAATAAAATGTGTTCACATTAAAATGGCCGACGTGCAATTTTTGCTTTATGCGCAACACCATTATTACCACTACGGATAATAGGTTTGTGTTATAAATAAGATGTTTTACCCTCTACAGTAAATATTAATAACATAAACTATCATTATAAATTTAAAATTTGAAAAAATAAATTTGAAAAAAAAGTGTTATTGCCCCTTTAAAATAGATCATCACTTCAAAGAGCTCTGTATGGAATTGCTTCCCCTAGCAGACGTGTTGTTTAATCAAAGTATATGTTATCGTTAAAGTTTACAAGGATATTTGAAAAGAAATCAAACTTGCATAAATCATATAATAAAACAATTATTGACTTGATTGATCGGTACATCAAATGGTTTATAGCCTTCTGTCCCAGCCTTGGTGCCCTTTTAATTTCCGAGGTCAATAAACCATTTGATTCACCTCAACTTAAAGGGGCAGTAGCATGTTTTTTTTCGCTCAAATAATTCGATGAAAAGAATTTGAAAAATAATGTCACCACTGATAAAACATCATTATAACTTCGGAAAATCAAGTTAAAAAAATGAGTGTACATGGTTCTGTAAAGCCATGGAAATCGTTTTTGTCATTCAAATTGATAAAACGTGTTCACAAGAAAATGATTTCATTTGCTAAGTTGCTGATTCATTATATTGTTGATGTTTATGTCAAATTACAGATGTGGAACCTTACACTATTTGCTTGGCGAAATTTACAGAGAGGCACCTGTCTCAAATGATGTAACAATTTTCTCTCTACAGAGATTAGTCAAGTAATTTTTTCTCACGTAAATAGAGATTATTTCTAGAGGAAGTGCATGTGAATGTGTCTATTTGCCGAGCGAGAGCGAGGGTTACACACATATTTGTACGAGTTTCGTGAAATCCAAATGACATAATTTCGAGTGTAATCCAAATGTAGTAAATTTAAACCGTGTAAATATGACCTTGACATGACAAGCTATTATGACACCAAGAGCAATTGTTTGTGATGCCACAGACAATACGGGGACTTATAACATTATAACAATGGTTTCCTAGGTAATTCCTAGATTATTTTTGGAACCATTCGAGTACTAATCTCTGTTCTAAGTTGAAATGATTGCTTGGTGATTTTTCAAGAACCGTGAAATATGTCCCAATTGTAAAATAGGTTACATTGGAAGAAATGACTTGAGTAACCTCTTTTGAATTTCGATCAAGAATGCACATAATAACATGACCATAAAATGGTTAAAATCCAACCTTAACCATAAATCTAACACAAACGTTTATCAAATTCATTTACCTCGAAACTGAAGACAAATTGTTATATTATATATATGAGTAAGAAGATGGACGACGTGCTTTGATTGCACTGTTAGAAAAGTAAGTAAAGGTATCAAGAGAACGTTGATGATCCATTCGTTGAGCATCATTTTCTTATTATCATTCCAACAATATAACATTGTAATATTTGGGATAATACTGCCTTTAATTGTACAAATTCGAACGCACACACTCACAGTTACTGCAGTAAGGCAACTATCGAGAGCACTGACCGTACCAACAGCTTACCACACGCCCACCAGGCCTCGACAAAAATCGAGGTCCAACAATCGATAGTTGATTTTACATTCATCAGCCGTCTGACAGACGTAACAATAGTGATTGAAAGAAAATTAACCTCATCACACAGAGTTTTAAACAGACGATTGTATATCATGACAGTTCTAAGCTTCACCACTGTAGGCCTGGTGTGGCCTATTGCTTATGTGAGTAATGTTCGTTGTGCTATGATCAATACAAACAGAACCACCCAGTTGTTTTACAAATTGACTGAAACTAGTCGATTTATGTGTCAGATTGACTGTTTCGAAGTTTGGTGTTTATAAATTGAACTTTTAGAAGAAAAAACCCAAATAAGACACATATACCCAAAGGACAGTTTTATTTCCACATAATTAGTTTATGCCTTTCACTGATTACCTTATTATAGACATTGTTTGTGCGGACGTCGGAGATAACCACTTACCACATCAACTATAACCAGGTAGCATTAATTACAGCTTGAGATGAAATAGAGTCCATGTTGTGTTTTTCCTCAACACTTAAATCCTTTTTACTGAAGTCATACATAAAAGGGTAAAGTATACTTGGATAGGGAGGACAATCCCATATACGTACATATATAGTTATACACCATGGCTAAAAAAAATAATGATTAAATAACATATGCATAATGTGGGAATATACAGCGTGAAATATCTGTTTTAGCACATACACTACTCATTTATTACGAACTGAAATGATAAAAACAATTAAAAAACAATGGCATATTATATATACATACACAGATCAATATTATCTCTTTGAAAATGAATAAAAGTGATTATGACATTGCAACATTATAAAGTTGTTGAGAGTCAGAGAAAGGAGGTGTAAGTGAACTACATGACAGTAATTTCATCTTAAAATGGCGACCTATGAGGCCCCATTGATCTAAACAACTGTAAACTGTATCGATTAGCATAACCCGAACCATCATTCATTAATATTCACAATTTGTCAGTACCACTGTAGGATTTGATAAACAATTCGTTGTAATAAGTAACATTGATACATAAATTACAAAGATATCAATGTCATACAGTTGTATCTAGAACTTCATTTTTGATTCACCATCCACCAAAATCTCCAGAGAATTTCGCGAAATGTCGCAAAACATGAAACTTTCTTCATTGAATAACTGTACGTTCCGACAAATCACTGCTTGTACCCTGGATTCATCTTCGACTCGACCTGATACGAAACACTGCTGGCTACACCCACACAGAAGCCAATCAGAAAGATCTTAACAAAGAAGCTTTCTGTGAGGAGTCTCATCCTTGAGGAAGTACTAAAAAAGCGACGGCAGTAAGATAGGATATACAATAGAGTTGTCACTCTCAACTTCCCATCCTAGACAGGTGATTGGAATAAGGACCCGCCGAAGTATACACAAAGATACAAGTTAAGCACCCCCTGATATTTTCATATAGCTGAATGTCAGAAACAAGTAAGCTCTGCTATGACCCTAAATTAGTCTGAGATTATTTTTTTCTGATAGAACAGCCATCTGGCAAGACAGAAACGCAACACTATGTAGCTGTTATAATTATTTATAGCGATGACGTCATGTTTACACAAGTACTGATTTTACCTTGAAACAATGTCCACAAAAGTATGGAGCTGCAAGTGAAACACTCGCATTGGTATTGTCACTTCTAAATGTTCTTTGTAGACCCTAATGTACATGTTCAAAAAGAATGATCAGTATCTGGTAGGACCGCCACGTACCCGGATGACATACTGCACCCTACGTCTCATGCCTCCAGTCAGACGTCGGATCTGTTCTTGTGTCAATAAAATCCACTCAGCATGCAGAGCTGCCTCCAGCTCATGTAAATTCTGTACTGGAGGATTCCGAGCCTGGAATCGCAGCTCTCGAAAATCGCACACATGCTCCAGAGGATTCAGATCTGAGCTTACTGCTGACCAGGGTAAAGTTGTCACAGCGTTGGCTCACATGTAATCGACAACGGCACGTGGTCGGTGAGGCCGGGCGTTGTCGTCCATGTACGGTGGTCGTGTAGCAAGTGCATGGTTATCGAAATGAGGAACAATGACCGGCTGTAGCACGTCCCGGATGTTTTAAGCTCCCGTCAAGTTGCCCCTGATGGTGACCAAATCCAGCTTGCATACCACAACATAGCCACTTACATACGCAACAGTTGGCTGGATGTTCCCGGGGGTATAAGCTGCATTCTTCTGTCTCCAAACACGTACACGCCCCTCAGTAACATGGAGCAAGAATCGACTCTCGTCAGACCAATGGATTTTCCGCCAGGTCCAGATTCCAGTGTTACCTGTCCAAACACCATGCCAAACGTGCACGTTTACGATGGTCTCTCAACAGGGGACGTTTATTTACCCTTCTTGCCTTTAGTCCTGCCGATTTGAGGCGATTTTTGACTGTTCTGGTGCTGATGTTTCGATTTGGTAACCACAGACGTTTCAGATGAGGACTTGTCAGGAAGGGTTCTCGGCGTACATGTCGAAGAAGATGCCGGTCCTCTTGAGGTGTAGTGACAGTTGGTCTTCCAGACCTTGAATGGTCCATTGCACTTTCTGTCTGCGCATGCTTCCGGACTAAACGACTAACAACAGTGTAATGGTAGCCCAGATTTCGTCCTATTGCCTTAAATGACATTCCTGCAGAGTGGATACCAATAACTTGATTTGTGAGATCCTTTGACATTCGTCTTCATGCCATGTTCAATAGATATGCTTGAATGGCTATTGAAAGCAACGTTACATACCACCAAATGCAATTGAGCCATACTCCTTTTTGTGATCCTCGAGCGTTTCTGATGGGCCGAACGTGTAGGCACGACTGTCACGCATCACTGGTTGGAATGTATTGCACAAACACTACTCTTCTCATAAATGAACCTTGATTAACTACTTAAAATATTCTCGAAAATATATCATTACAAATATCAGGGGGTGCTTAACTTTTTTGTGTGTGTATAGTTGATGAAATAAGTAGCCACAGTGGATGCAGTGGAAAGCTGGCTACATACTGTATTACCCTTCGTCCTGGCATCGCCATTTGCTGATGTCT
Organism: Gibbula magus; assembly: GCA_936450465.1. Taxonomy (NCBI): domain Eukaryota; kingdom Metazoa; phylum Mollusca; class Gastropoda; order Trochida; family Trochidae; genus Gibbula; species Gibbula magus. Next base: position 43,477,237 of record OW388298.1, read on the forward strand.
TTGACGGTATGCTTAGTTTTGGACTTATTTGTAACCGGTGACGTCACGATGAATGGACGCAGCCGTCTGAATCCGATTGAGCCTATGTGAAAGACTTTCAGCGGCTACCAAAGAATAACTACGGACCGTAAATGTGTGGTATGTATGCTGGAATGCACTGATCTACATAGGATGAACAATTTGTGAGTGGATGACTTTTGCAATTGTGGATTTATGATGGATTGTATTTTGTAAGTTGGAAAAAAAACCTCGTGAAGCTAACCACAACCGACGTAAGATAATTCATTCTAAACTACAACTTTACCAAACTGACTTTCCTCTTCTATTGAATGGATAAAACTGCCTCAACGGGAAAACGAGCCCGATTCAGATGTCTCAAATCCCGAATTAGACGACGCGAAAAGATTGTGTCAATCGAAGCGACCAATATTCACGCCGAAATAATCTCCGGATCTCGGGTATTCCTGAAGAAGAAGGCGAAGATACAGATAGTCATCAAAGTTGCCGATTCCATTGGAGTTGACGTAAGGCCTTGTGACATCGACGTCAGTCACCGCATACCACATCGTCCCACTACGACACAGCAAAGACCCCGGCCAATATTGGTCAGGTTTGTTAGTAATGCTACACATCGGTTACTGTTAAAATCAAGATCTCAGTTGAAACATGTGCCTGTGCCTTCTTCTCCTAAGGTATTTGTGAATGAAGACCTTACTAAAAACAGAGCGGATATCGCTAAACAAGCGTGTCAGTTAGTGTCGAAGGGTAGAGCGGATTCATCCCAGTCACGCGTGGAGTCATCTTAATTTAACTTAAGGATGGGATCGTCAGGAAAGTGGCTAATGACACCCATTTCCAGGAAGTAGTGAACGCGACTGGACTTAAGATGACCATCAATCTCAGTCAGGAGATGAGCAACTAGTTCAAAAGTCTTGACTCTTGATCTATTACAAACTGTAAGTTGAAATCCATTCACAAAAACAGATGTTTTATATGAACTGGAGACTCTTATGGTTATTCAATTAAATACAACTTCAAATATATATATTTCAATTTTATTCTTCATCATTGAAAAAACCCGGAAGACTCTTCTTACAACTAAGACCCAATATGCATACATGTACCATTTAATCACATTTTTGAAGTAGGAACTAAACAGCTAAAGGTAAAAGTAATACTACTAGTTACTGTTATCCCACTACTCATGTTACATGTACTTACATTAACATTGTTAACACTGTAATGTTTGCAGTACATATTAAAGTCATACTTCCACTTTGATTGTTATCTTGCATACATGACTCTTTTTGCCAGTGATTATTTTGTAATTGTTGTGGAACATATTCACATATGAGGTGTTGTTACCTGGCGACAATATCTAGTTGACATTAATAATCAACCCTATTGAAAATCTAGTATCCCTCATGCACAGTAAAACTGTATGAAATCATAAATGACGACGGACTAAATCTTTGTACCAGATTGTTTATATATGATATATGATGAAATATTAACCTAGATGTTATACCGCTGCATTATGGTGAAGTGATAACTTGTTTTCATAGAATATCAGGAGGATATATAACTTCACACTTGTATTGGGAACTTTTATTGTCTTTGGATTCTTTTCCCTTTTGTCTGTAAATATCAACTGGTAACAGAAGTTTGTTTACACATGATATGATTGTTGTCTACACATATGATATTGATAACTTCATGACATCGATCACAGTAACAGAATAAGCACATCGCAACTTTCTTATTTTTGTCATTCGCCATATTATATTTTTTTATTTTTTTAAATTTTTTGTTCTTAAGATTACTTCTTACATATGATTTGATTCCGAATAGCAACAATTACATGTCACATATATATTGTAACTCTAATTCATATTTACATTTTCCAAATGAAATTATTACTTACCCTTTCATTTTCATATTTACATTTTTTCCAAATGAAATTATTACTTACCCTTTTATTTTCATATTTACATTTCCCAATGTAATTACTACTTACCCTTTTCTTTTCCTTAATTGTAAAGTATCCAAATGTATCCTGTATCCCATCTGACATACCACTTTCCTCTCTAACAGCTCTGCTCCATGCACGAGCATCTCGCTATGCATGACGCTATATCAGTTCTCAATTGACTCGGACGTTCTGTCTCACCTATATTCCGACTTTTCGTCTGCCGTCATACCCCTTCTCCAAAGAAGATTACAGTATTAATCTGCTTCTTTTTATTTTTGTTTGTTTCATTTTCATATAAAACAGATGAAGCCCTCATTCTGTGGTATTTCCTTTCTTTTGTCTTTGTTTGTTATTTTGTTGATAACCTTTGTCAAAATTATGTTCTAAACTCAAGAATCTCTATGCATCACTTGATCAATTTCTTACCAATATTTTGTCCTACACCAAGAAACTTGTTACACCTGTACCTTGTTTACACATTGTTTAACCTATTTTGTCATTGTAAAACTTTGTACGAACCCACTCTACAGAAGAATTACATTGACCACTGACTCAAACGTAATTTTGGAATCTTATTTAAACCAGACAAAATAACAAATTTGGGTTGATAATGTTCAATAGGTCATATGACTACAGTGCATGTAAATAGGACGTGTACTTTCGGTTTCTGCCGTGCATAATGATGTTACTCGATATTAATTGGAAACTAGTAATTATGATATATTTGGCGATTGGGGACGAATATGCAAGCTGAGTGAAATTGTTGGTATTGTAAACAGCGCATATGGTGTGTTGGAACGTATTAAAGCCAAATACAATTTTATGAAACACAATGGATGCACCTTTAATGCTTGATAATGATTGACATTATGCAATACAGACAAGCAGTGGGTTCATTTGTATGTCATATTCATAGCAAATCTGCCATCATTCACGGGGGCATTGTTGTCAACCCAGTTGACAACAATTGAATATGACGTCACATAAAGCTACGAACCAAAGGCTTAATCAACATACCATGCAATCGTTTCGAGGGTGTGTTTTATGCGTTAGGTGTATGAATATAAGTATTGTTGATGTTTTTGGTTAAATATATCATGTCTAATGATCTCGGTAATTGTAGGAAAAATATATTGTTTCAATAAAGCGATGGAAAACGTAACACAACCACAACACTATTAGTTCGATGGCCTCTTTTCTTGTGTCGCTGTACGGAGATGTATTGCGAATCCTACGAGTTAGAAGTTTATATTTGGAGCGTGACAGCAATCAACGGCTGCACGCGCTGTGTTGGAGCTTTTACGCCCGAAAACCTTCTGATGGCAGCGAGTATATTAGTGACGTCACAGAGCGGTTACTCGCTGTCTGGAGCTAGCTTGATATTATGCCTTTATAGCAAACTTACTTCCCTGTTTATGACCATTTTACTTTTGATTTGTGGTGATGTCCACCCACATCCCGGGCCATTGCAAAATACTAATCTTAAAGTGATACATTTAAATGCGCGGAGTGTTAGAGACAAATTAGATATAAATCAGGCCGAACTTGAATCATATGATATAATCTGCATTACAGAATCCTGGTTAAATCATGGCATAGATACTATGAATATACAAATTCCTGGTTACCATTTACCTTTACGAAAAGATAGACAGGGCAGGGGTGGAGGGGTGGCAGTGTATATTAAAAACTACTTATTGTTTGAGTGTATGGATACCTTAGATATACCTGCGCTTGAAGCTTTGTGGGTTAAAATCAAATGCAAAAAACGTACTTATCTCATTGGGACATTTTATAGGGCAGACAAAAGCGATGCTTACTGGGACTTAATTGAAGAATCTATCAGTAATGCTGTTGATCTTGGTTTCATAACAATTGTGACTGGAGACTTTAATGAAGACGTTCTTACTACAAACTCAAACAGATTTAGCCAAATCAAATTGATGAATGGATTATCTCAAATCATAACTGATCCTACAAGGATTACCCCTACCTCTAGTACTTTGATTGATCTTATTTTTGTTTCACATGTTGCCTCCGTACTAGAATCCGGTGTACTTGATCCTATATGTAGTGACCATTGTCCTATGTATGTTACTTTGAAGGAAGTAATAACGAAATCAGTTTCTTTTAAAAGAAAAATCTATGACTATAACTTAGTCGATATTGAAGCCCTAACGGATGAAAGTTCTTTCAATTGGAATACAATACTTTCCTCCCATGATATCAATCAAGTAGCAGATCACTTAAATAATAAGATTTAAGATTTATGCGATAAACATGTACCTAATAAGATCGTTACTATCGGGTCACACGATGCTCCGTGGATGAACAATGAAACGCGAGGTTTGGTCAGAAAACGTAATAGTTTACATAAAGTTGTTAAACAACGTAATTTACCATCTGATTGGGCAAAATTCAAACTATTCAGAAACAAAGCTGTAACATTTGTCAGAAAGGCAAAACAGTCATACGCGGATAAAATTGATACACTAATTAATGAAAAGCATGGATAAAAAATCTGGGGCGCCTGATTAAACAAAAAAAAGGGAAAAATTCATTAAAGTCTTTCCCCCCAATTCTCTGTAATAATCAACTTTATGATAATAGCGCGGAAATTGCAAATATAATGAATGAATACTTCACAAATCAAACAAAGGTTAGTTCTCCAGACAGGAATATTGATGAAGTTGTTTCCTACACTGATAAATCTTTATGTGACGTGTATATATTCCCTAGTGAGGTTTATGATATAATTTCGTCTTTAAACACTATAAAAGCAATAGGCCCCGACGGAATTAGCAATAAATTTCTGAAAATGAATGCCCGATTACTGACTTCTCCCTTAACAGATGTATTTAACCAATCCCTTTCTGAACAAGTTTTCATACAAATTAGGAAAGAAGCCGCTGTAGTTCCTGTTAATAAAAAGGGTAGTGTCAATGACTGTTCCAACTATAGACCGGTTGCACTGACAAGCTGTTTGGCAAAAGGTTTTGAAAAATGCGTCTTTAAACATGTCTTAAATTTGTTTAGGGATAACAACATACTTTCCAATCTTCAATTCGGCTTTACACCAGGAGATTCAACTGTTACTCAACTAACGTTACTTTCTTTATGATTTCATTGCCGGTGTAGTCGATAAAGGTAAAAAAATTAGAGCAGTATTGTGTGATGTTAGTAAAACAGGGTTTGGCACGAGGGTATTATACATAAACTAAAAGCATATGGTATAAACGGTAATTTTTAAAGTGATTTGAGAGTTATCTTGAGAATAGAGTACAACGTGTTGTAATTAAAGGTTCTAGATCCGACAATAACACACTGTTTGCTGGTGTACCCCAAGGCTCAGTTTTAGGGCCACTGTTATTTATTGTTTAAATTAATGATATAGTTGAAGGAATAGGTAGCAATATACGTCTTTTTGCGGATGATACTTCTTTATATGCAATCATTGGTGATCCCGAGGAAACAGCTGCTAATATGAACGATGATCTACAGCGAATAGCTTAATGGGCTGAAAAATGGCAAGTATCTTTTTATCCAAGTAAGACAGAGTCAGGACGCTTTACTCGAAAATCACAACCAGCTCCAATGCCGAATCTAACAATCAATGATAATGCTATTGCCTCTGTTCAAAGTCACAAACATCTCGGTCTCATACTACAAGACGACTGTTCCTGGAATGAACACAAAAACGACATTGCAAAAAAAGTCGCGCCAATGGTAAGGCCTCAAATACCGACTAAAACGAAAAACTTTAGAAACCATGTACAAACAGTTCATATTGCCAATGTTCGATTATTGTAGTCACATACGGGATAACTGTACCAAACAGCAGGCAGATATACTTGAAAAACTCAATCTTAATGCCCTAAGAACAGTCTGTGGTGCTGTTCGCGATACCAGCCATCATAAGATCTATAACGAAAGTAATTGTCACCCACTTTGTCAAAGAAGATATGTTTAACAAATTACTATGTTTTACAAAATGATCAATAACACTGCGCCGAGTTATTTAAGTAATCTTGTACCTCCTAGATTAGCCGATATCTCTGATTATAATCTACGCAATGATTAAAAACTATAAACCCTAAAACTGTTAATTATGCAAGGTCTTTTCTTCCAAATACCATTAAATTATGGACCTCATTGCCCACTGAACAAAGAGAAATACAGTCCCTGTCATTATTAAAAAATTCCCTTTTAAACAATAAAAATACCTATTGTCATTTTTATTTAAACAGTGGTAGCAGAATTTGTCAAATCATTCATTCTCGTCTCAGGCTTGAATGCAGTGACCTTAATGCACATAAATATGAACTTTTAATATCTTCAACCTCATCTTGCCGTTGTGGCCATAACTATTAAGATTCTATTCATTCCTTTTTTCTATGTCCTCTTTACAGCGATATACGACAAAGTATGTATTATTATACCAAAGGATTTGACGTAAAATCAGTTCTGTTTGGAAATCAAAACTCTCCCCGAAGTGTCAACAAAGAACATTTAATTTCAGTTCACTCGTTTATAAATTTAAGTGGCAGATTTGATTCATAATAATATTTCAATGACATATGATGACTAATATAATTGGTGTGTGTGTTTTTTTATTGTTCTTTTCATAAGATGTAATACATTGTACATTCACCATGACATGTTATGTATTGTTGTATCCCGGATCGTTATTAACATAAGCTGTAAGCTTGTTTACCAATCCGCTTCCTTATACGGAAATAAATATGTAAATGGTATACTTAGTTTCCCCCTGGGGTTCTAGTTTCGAACAATGAACTGCCGTGAAACGTTATATTAAAAAGTATGCATGCAATATGCGATGCCACGTGAGTGACCAAGCAAAAGGGGAAAGTTGACAAAACCCATCTCTTCAGCAGTACAGTTGAGATATATTTTCATTATTCCGACTTTTTGTCCGGCAACAGAGTAGAATAAAAAAGGGTATTGCCATAATGTCTTCTGTTGTCTCAATTTGTATGGTATAGTCTGCTTACAAGAGAAAGAGTCTTTGATTCTAACTTGGATTGTAATATATCCTTTTGCTTCATACATGAATATTGTTTTACCAAACATTTGTTGAAACATGAAAGTGGACAGGTGGTCATCCAAGATGAAAGTCAGAACAATTTTAGCATGTGGAAGTTCTGCACACAAGCATTTCTTGTCCACATGCTGTGCTATCCAACACATCCAGTTACCAGATATGGACAAAGCCGACAGGGATGTATACTCCAGTGACGAAAACCACACTTGACTCCTTGGCCCTTCGTCTGACCTCAGTGCGTACCGAAGGATCTTCATCCTCTTCAACCTCCGGTAGGGGTACTGTTCCCGTGGTAAAACATAAAGGAAGTTACTAAAGTACTTCATGTTGTACGTTCTGATCCTACTAATTTTAATTCTTGACACGTGTGCTCCTATTTTCTGTCCAAATATTCCACTTAATGTAGAGACAAATAAAGTGTTTGTATCGTTAGCATATGTCATTGATATGATCTTGCCTGAGACAAAGACTCCTGTTCTTTGGGTTTGATTTGTCAAAGGAAATGATCTCAAGATTTCTCTCATGGGTCCTCTTTCACGAACTAAGTAAAGTGACAGGTTAATGCTCAGTTTCTCATTCAATGAGTCAACAGCAGCAAGGTCAATATCGGAATCATTCAAAGATTTCATACACAGCTTGCCCTTTGAAATATCCCCGAGGCCACAATATGGAATATTTAGACATTTATGTGAGCAGTGCTTAAGTCCAGCACAGTTCAATTCTCTCCAGTAAGATTCGTAAGTTTTACCTGGCGTGTACTCATAGAACTTTGTTGGTGTGATCTCGATAGCAGCAACAAAGAGGATGCTGAAAATGGTCAAACTTCCAGGAGGTAACATTGTTATTCCTTTGTCTTCAGACACAGTATGTTTAGATCTGTCGATACTGTTTCAATCTGTCTCTACATTTGTGCTTTGCTAAGTCTCTTCAGAAGCGCCTGATGTCAAAATATGCCATCGACGAAGTGATATACTGCGTTGTAGCTGTAGTTTAAATAATTCAATAGAGTTCCTTTGTCTCCGTTCTTTTAAATTTCTCATTCCATCTTTACGTTTCTCCTTCGAAATGCTCTCTATTGATTTAGTAAAACCCCAGTATAAATAGTGTAGTAATTGAACGCTTAACGAGAATAGTATTTAAGCCAAACAATAAATTAAATGAGTGTTATTGATTTGTTTCTTACAATTGGTAACTACTTTCTGTATGCTCTGTATGACATTTCTTAAACGAATGACTTTACTTCATCTTAAAACTCAAAAGAAACTGAATGTTTAATGCATTTGGAAAATATCAATTTTCAAATATCGTTGCAGTAACTATCCTGGTACCGTATTTCCTCTTCATTCAGCACCCCCTTACCCCCCGGGTTTTATTAGAGGCCCGGGTTGTATTGGAGGCCGGGTTATATTTTTTTCAGACAACGGAGTTGACGTTTTCAATCTTCATGGAGTGACTTATTGGGATTAGTGAACAAGTACTACAGATCTCCTGGCATTTCTACTGAAATTCATTTGTTTGATTGGCATTCTAGAAGTTGATGTTATGAAGAATAGAGACGATTTTATGGATATACAACTTCTTTATTCTTTGAAGGCGACGTTTCGACATGTACAGAGACTGCTTGAAGGATTAGATTGGAAATCTATATTACTGTGCTGTTCATTTTCACTATGTAATCACCACCCCATCGACATGTACATCAATCTCATCTACTGTATCAACTTTACTTTACCATATAAATTAATCTCATCTGTTGTATCAACTCACCTATTCCATGTATATCAATCTCTTCTATTGTATAAACATTCACCTGGCTTCTAATCACCTCGCCAATCCTTCATGCAGTCTCTGTACATCACATAACTGGCTTCCACTCAATTAGCTATTCAACCTTTGTTCATCAACTCAATTTATTGTGTAAACAACTCATCCCCAATCACTTGTAAAACAGTTCATGTATATAACCCAGCTGTTTCCCCACTTGTGTACCACTTGCTTGACAACGACATTAGAACCTATGTCGAAACGTCGCCTTCGAAGAATAGAGAAGTTGTATATCCATAAAGTCGTCTCTATTCTGAAATTCATTTGAAAAGAAATGTTGTTTATAGATGGACGGGGATCTATCACACACTCCCAGCATTGTACAGTTGGTATGAAATGTTTTCCATCATCTTGCATTTTGAAGGGAGAATTAACTGAACAACACAAATGTTTGTTTCATTTGATTTTCAGTGGTGAAATACGGCATGTATCGGTTAAAATAAAATCCGTATTTTCACTGATTGAAATAACATGTTATTCTACTCAGTGAAATAACACTTTCAATCATATGACATCATCGTAACAATAGGGTGACGTCATAGGATGGCCGGGGAAAGGAAGGCGATCTCGGAGGCTCCGTTTATAAAATGAATGTCATTTACCAACTATGCATGGTTTGTTAAATCTAATAAATAGAACATTTGACATGTCTCGTCGAATACCAGGTATATCTCATCTCGTGAAAATATACATTTCTACTTCACTCGATGAGATATACATGGTATTCGACGTGAAATGTCAAATATCCTCTATATCATAGATCTGGTATGCTTAATTTCACACGGTCACGCCAATATTTAGGAACGATGTTGGTCCTTACACCAGGGTAATAATGTGTGTAGCGCTTTGAGCATGGCCCTTTGTGTTGTGGATTTCAGCGCGATACAAGTATTCTCATACATATATGATTACCAGAAACGTTTAGCATTCTGTGCACAAACATTCAATAACGTGAGTGATTTCTTATGGTGAAAGAAACTCATACGTTACTTAATGACTTGATAACAAATAACCTGTTATAGTTTAACGAGACACTAACGAAACCATGACACATAAAAGGAATGTGAGATTGGCTAGAAGTGATGTTTGGTGTGTACTCAGACAACAGAATTAGTGAATATTATGCAAGGACGTTTGACATTCTAATGGTGTCAAATGATCGTTTTCAAATTAATTGAAATTGAAAACGTCCAAAAGACATTGAGTGACGGAAATCATATTCATGATTTTATTTATGCTATTTAATTTATGCTATTTCACACATGTGTCATAGGATAATTGATGACCATATCTCAGCTTTCGAGATTTTGCAAACGAGCTCAAACAGCCTTTTATTTTTAGATCAGCGTTTCATATTCACCTACTAAAATCACAATTTATTATTTTCACGATCAAACGTTTCCTAATTGTTAAATGGGGCAGTAGCACGTTTTTTTCGCTCAAATAAGTTGATGAAATGTATTTGAAAAATAATTTCACCAATGGTAAAACATCCTTCTCTCTTCGGAAAATAAAGTTTAAAATGAGTGTACATGTTTTGGTTAAGCCATGGGAATCGTTTTTGTAATACAAAATAATAAATTGTGTTCACAATAAAATGGCCGCCATGCAATTTTTGCTTTATACGCAACATAGTTTTCACCACGACAGATAATTGGCTTGTGTAATGAGATGTTTTACCCTCTAAAGTTAATTTAAATGACATAAACTATCATTATAAATGGTAAATTTGAAAAAATATATTTTGCAAAAAACGTGCTACTGCCCCTTTAAATTCATGTAGCATGATAAGGGGGCGTACTGGACATGGCAATGTTTTATACACAATGTTTGTTGGTGTATCCTTTAAGTATATCTTATTTCACACATACTGATACATCGTCAAATTAACAAATATACTGATGAAATATGCAGATTATAAATATTCCAATGAATGAATAAATGCATCCATAATTATCTTCCCTTCCTAAGAGTAGCACACCCTAGGAGTCAGACACCAGCCGCCAGCACTGAGCACTGAATGTCCCGACAACTTATCAATCTACGTTCTGTTGTCGTGTGTTATTGCATCTTCCCTTTCTTAGAGCAGCCCACCCTCAGAGTCAGGCACCAGCCGCCAGCACAGATCACTAAATGTCTCAAAAACTTATCAACCAGCGTTCACATGTGCTGTGTTATAACAACTTATTCCCATTCTTATAGTAGCACACCCTCAGAGTCAGACACCAACAAAAGCACTGAGCACTGAATGTCTCAACAAATTATCAACGAACGTTCTGCTGCCGTGTGTTCAACTTCACAATACAAGGCATAACTCTTGCCAGTCTCAATTACTGGCTGATTTAGGCCTTGCAGCATTTCCTTAGAAATCGGTGTTTAGAAATCCAGGCCCGCTATGCATTTCTAGTTCAGCGATTCACTATGTTGACACAACAAAGCGAGGGAAATACCGCAAGGGTTAAATCAGCCAGTAATGCAGACTGGCAAGAGTTATGCCTTGCGTTTGGAAATTGCCGCGTGTTATAACACGTCCTCTTCCCGTACTAACAGCAGAACACCCTCAGAGTCGGGCACCAACCACTAGCACTGAGCACTGAGCACTGAATGTCTCAACAACTAATGAACTAACGTTCTGCTGCCGTGTGTTATCATAGATCTTCTTACTTTTCTCAGAGTAGAATAAAAAGCAAATTCAACATGATGCTTAATTTCCACTATTTACAAAGAATTTCATTAAGAGATCATTCTCTGACTCCCAACACATCACTCCAAGCTATGGACAGACATGTACACAGTCGGACGAACAAACTATAGGACGAACAGGCAGACACGTTCCTGAACTTTTTCCTTATTTTAAATATATTTATACTATTAATCACTTCAAATGTTATTTATTTGTATTTAATACACAACACATATACATTTTCAATATGTTAAATAAGTAATTGATCAAGACAATTTAGTTTTAAAAAACAAGGTCAACTTTTATTTTATAAATTGCTTTCCAACTCTTCTGAGTTCAAACGCTCGCAGCAGAAAGGTTCTCTTCAGAACTGCCCAGTCTCGCTTAAACTTGACATTGATGGGTTTGGAAATAGACACGATGCACGTGCAGATCGTGCTTCTCCCGTCTGGTTACATAACGTAAACACCAGCCGTCTTGCAGAGACCGGCGAGTTTTATTGCCAAATTGAAGCAGGACTCGATCTGAGAAAAATTATTTTCACCAATGTCAAGACTTGTTTTTATAGAAATATATACAAATGTACATATATCATTAAATATTGATGTTTTGATATAATATAATATTCAATAGCAAAGTGGTGTAGTTATAGGTCTGCTGACTTCTCCCGCGAACGTTGGGTTCGAATCCTGGCTGAGAAACTAATTTTCAACCATGCACTCATACTGTGTTGTGTCCACGGGTCAGGCACTTCATCACATTGCACTCAGTTCTCTAACCTGTTTAAATGGGTACCTGTACACGGGTAGTAGGGATCTGTTTTTCATTTACCATAAGAAGTAAAACCAAATCTTAGTCATACATAATAATATATATGCAGTGTAGTTATATAATGTGGGCACTTGAACTGTGAGTATATATGAGATGTTATAAAAATAGGAAAAATATATATCCATTGGCTCTGTAGCTCATCAGGCATTGCACTATTCGTCGTGATGAAGACTAATTTATTGACACGGCTATATTTGAGGCTGGGTCAAGACCATAACGTATAAACCTTGAGCCCCTAGATGCGAGGTGCATGCCCATAACATATCAGCTTTTTGGGTGCAGTAGTTCTTGGGAAGACGTCAAAACTCTCAAAAGTGAAATGACTGATGGCTGCTGCTACTGATCATGCCATAGGCCAAGAGCTTTATATTGAACATGCAATGTGAAGACTCAGAACTAGATGTCAGATGCCATAGGTCAAGAGCTTTATATTGAACATGCATTGTGAAGACTCAGAGCTAGATGTCATATACCATAGGTCAAGAGCTTTATATTGAACATGCATTGTGAAGACTCAGAGCTAGATGTCATATACCATAGGTCAAGAGCTTTATATTGAACATGCATTGTGAAGACTCAGAGCTAGATGTCATATACCATAGGTCAAGAGCTTTATATTGAACATGCATTGTGAAGACTCAGAGCTAGATGTCATATACCTTAGGCCAAGAGCTTTATATTGAACATGCCATGTGAAGACTCAGAGCTAGATGTCATATACCATAGGTCAAGAGCTTTATATTGAACATGCATTGTGAAGACTCAGAGCTAGATGTCATATACCTTAGGTCAAGAGCTTTATATTGAACATGCCATGTGAAGACTCAGAGCTAGATGTCAGATACCATAGGTCAAGAGCTTTATATTGAACATGCATTGTGAAGACTCAGAGCTAGATGTCATATACCTTAGGCCAAGAGCTTTATATTGAACATGCCATGTGAAGACTCAGAGCTAGATGTCATATACCATAGGTCAAGAGCTTTATATTGAACATGCATTGTGAAGACTCAGAGCTAGATGTCATATACCTTAGGCCAAGAGCTTTATATTGAACATGCCATGTGAAGACTCAGAGCTAGATGTCATATACCATAGGTCAAGAGCTTTATATTGAACATGCCATGTGAAGACTCAGAGCTAGATGTCATATACCATAGGTCAAGAGCTTTATATTGAACATGCATTGTGAAGACTCAGAGCTAGATGTCATATACCATAGGTCAAGAGCTTTATATTGAACATGCATTGTGAAGACTCAGAACTAGATGTCATATACCTTAGGCCAAGAGCTTTATATTGAACATGCCATGTGAAGATTCAGAACTAGATGTCATATACCATAGGTCAAGAGCTTTATATTGAACATGCATTGTGAAGACTCAGAGCTAGATGTCATATACCATAGGTCAAGAGCTTTATATTGAACATGCATTGTGAAGACTCAGAACTAGATGTCATATACCTTAGGCCAAGAGCTTTATATTGAACATGCCATGTGAAGATTCAGAACTAGATGTCATATACCATAGGTCAAGAGCTTTATATTGAACATGCATTGTGAAGACTCAGAGCTAGATGTCATATACCTTAGGCCAAGAGCTTTATATTGAACATGCCATGTGAAGACTCAGAGCTAGATGTCATATACCATAGGTCAAGAGCTTTATATTGAACATGCATTGTGAAGACTCAGAGCTAGATGTCATATACCTTAGGTCAAGAGCTTTATATTGAACATGCCATGTGAAGACTCAGAGCTAGATGTCAGATACCATAGGTCAAGAGCTTTATATTGAACATGCATTGTGAAGACTCAGAGCTAGATGTCATATACCTTAGGCCAAGAGCTTTATATTGAACATGCCATGTGAAGACTCAGAGCTAGATGTCATATACCATAGGTCAAGAGCTTTATATTGAACATGCCATGTGAAGACTCAGAGCTAGATGTCATATACCATAGGTCAAGAGCTTTATATTGAACATGCCATGTGAAGATTCAGAACTAGATGTCATATACCATAGGTCAAGAGCTTTATATTGAACATGCATTGTGAAGACTCAGAGCTAGATGTCATATACCTTAGGCCAAGAGCTTTATATTGAACATGCCATGTGAAGACTCAGAGCTAGATGTCATATACCATAGGTCAAGAGCTTTATATTGAACATGCCATGTGAAGACTCAGAGCTAGATGTCATATACCATAGGTCAAGAGCTTTATATTGAACATGCCATGTGAAGACTCAGAACTAGATGTCATATACCATAGGCCAAGAGCTTTATATTGAACATGCCATGTGAAGACTCAGAACTAGATGTCAGATACCATAGGTCAAGAGCTTTATATTGAACATGCCATGTGAAGACTCAGAGCTAGATGTCATATACCATAGGTCAAGAGCTTTATATTGAACATGCCATGTGAAGACTCAGAGCTAGATGTCAGATACCATAGGTCAAGAGCTTTATATTGAACATGCCATGTGAAGACTCAGAACTAGATGTCAGATACCATAGGTCAAGAGCTTTATATTGAACATGCCATGTGAAGACTCAGAACTAGATGTCATATACCATAGGCCAAGAGCTTTATATTGAACATGCCATGTGAAGACTCAGAACTAGATGTCAGATACCATAGGTCAAGAGCTTTATATTGAACATGCCATGTGAAGACTCAGAGCTAGATGTCATATACCATAGGTCAAGAGCTTTATATTGAACATGCCATGTGAAGACTCAGAGCTAGATGTCAGATACCATAGGTCAAGAGCTTTATATTGAACATGCCATGTGAAGACTCAGAACTAGATGTCAGATACCATAGGCCAAGAGCTTTATATTGAACATGCCATGTGAAGACTCATAACTAGATGTCAGATACCATAGGTCAAGAGCTTTATATTGAACATGCCATGTGAAGATTCAGAACTAGATGTCAGATACCATAGGCCAAGAGCTTTATATTGAACATGCATTGTGAAGATTCAGAACTAGATGTCAGATACCATAGGTCAAGAGCTTTATATTGAACATGCCATGTGAAGACTCAGAACTAGATGTCAGATACCATAGGTCAAGAGCTTTATATTGAACATGCCATGTGAAGATTCAGAACTAGATGTCAGATACCATAGGTCAAGAGCTTTACATTGAACATGCCATGAGAAGACTCAGAACTAGATGTCAGATACCATAGGCCAAGAGCTTTATATTGAACATGCCATGTGAAGATTCAGAACTAGATGTCAGATACCATAGGTCAAGAGCTTTATATTGAACATGCCATGTGAAGATTCAGAACTAGATGTCAGATACCATAGGTCAAGAGCTTTATATTGAACATGCCATGTGAAGATTCAGAACTAGATGTCAGATACCATAGGTCAAGAGCTTTACATTGAACATGCCATGTGAAGACTCAGAACTAGATGTCAGATACCATAGGCCAAGAGCTTTATATTGAACATGCATTGTGAAGACTCGGAGCTAGATGTCATATACCATAGGCCAAGAGCTTTATATTGAACATGCCATGTGAAGACTCAGAGCTAGATGTCAGATACCATAGGTCAAGAGCTTTATATTGAACATGCCATGTGAAGACTCAGAGCTAGATGTCAGATACCATAGGCCAAGAGCTTTATATTGAACATGCCATGTGAAGACTCATAACTAGATGTCAGATACCATAGGTCAAGAGCTTTATATTGAACATGCCATGTGAAGATTCAGAACTAGATGTCAGATGATCCTACCACCCAGTCTAGATGAATGTGATCATTTTAATCATTTACATTTTAAGAGTGTTAGGGACATCCATGGTGTGTGTTCCAGGAGTAACAGAATAGTATGCCAAAGTTATAAATTGTATACGTTATTTAACCATACTTTTGAAACTTAACTACAAAAGAGAGAAATACAAATGTTGGTTGGTAATGTTTAATAGGTCATATTCCTACTATCCATTAACAGGGTTTCTGCACATGTAAAAGACTGTTTCTGGATTGGAAGCAAGTAATTAAGATATGTTTTGGGATGAATATGCACGTTGAGTGAAATTATTGAATGAAATCTGCACAAATGATTTTTTGGAAGTGAGAATGGAGTTGACCTTCTTTTAGCAATGTTTAATTATATTTCTCTAGTCACTTTTGTATTTTTCAAATCCTGAGTTATAACTCATCTTCGTCTCTTCCTTTGAATAGCACACCCTCAGAGTCAGGCACCACACTGCACTGAGCACTGAACACAGAGTATCCCAACAACTTAATAACTCACGTTCTGCCGTTGCGTGATACAACATGTCTTCCTTACCTCCTTTGAATAGCACACCCTCAGAGTCAGGCTCCAACCACCAGAACTGAGCACCTAGTAACTCAACAACTTAATAACTTATGTTCTGCTGTCTTGTGTTGTACACGTCTTCTTACCCTCCTTTGAAAAGCATACACTCAGAGTTAGACACCACCCGTCAGCACTGAGCACTGAACGTCTCAACAACATATCAACTAAAGTTATTCTGTCCCGTGTTATAACACGTTGTTTTTTTCCATTCCTTAAAGTAGCACATCCACAGAGTCGGGCACCAGCCGCCAGCACTGAGCACTGAATGCCCCAACAACCTATTAACTAAGTCACTGAGACCTGTTGGTTACTTTGCAAAGAATAGTTCAGCAACAATAGACGCGGCTATCCGGATGGGTGACCTATGTTATGATTTAATAACATTAAATGTTGATGCCCCGCCCGACATTGAACCATTGCCTGTGGAACTGAATTTTGTATAAATTTTGCCTCTAATCCCTCAGCAGTATAACTGGGTACCTAGCTAATGACGGTTGTGATGGAGCGGCCTTCTAGAATCATATATAGTTTGGTTAGGAGCAATGTAGTGCCTCAAGCATTCATTAGAAGTTGAAAAGTGTGCAATAAGAAGAATCTGGTTTGGTGTAGATATTATTGAAATATAGACCATGGGTGTATGTGGCGGAATGATAGTAAAAGTGTATAATATTCACCAACCCAACCTTCTGTTAAAGGATTAAAAAACAATCTGGCCTATCAAAAAATAATTAAAAAAAACGGTGGTAAACTCGGCACCATATGTATAGAGATATTTATGGATGATCAACTTCTTTATTTAAAATTGACATTTCAGTAAAGATCCTTGTACCATGATCAAACATAACATATCAAATCCCTTAAAAGGAGGGTTCTATCAGGGTATTTTTTGTGGAAACGAAATTCGAGAGGATATCCCTGTTTACACATATATGCTATTAATATATGATTAAAACACAGTCAAATTGAAAGATATTAATGAAGTTAATACTTTGATGAATTTACATTTCACAACTTGATAAAGACAAACGCACATTTGTTGAAAAATCAAAACAATTGAAGAATTGAAGCCATTCATCGGCGCTGCGAGTGGGGAAAACTTCGCTGCGGTCTAACAACATATTGTTTATTACTTTTATGATATTTCATGTGTTACGGTGTGAATATTCTATATTCTCTATTCTATCTATTCTATTTTATTATAACAAAAATTTGAAATTTGGTAAAATATAGCATGTTTTCATTTCACGAAACGTCAAGGATCCAAGATGGCGGATGCTGCCAATAGGTTGTTGATAGAACTGTCCCTTTAAGCTGAAGAATCAATCTATAGTTCAATCCTAGCTGTGCTAAAGGGTCGACATTACATCTAGGGAAATGACCATCTAGACTGGGTCCTGTTAGTCTTTTGATATAACTAAGCAAGATTAGCATGTTCTTATTCGCAATCTATCCAACCTGGAAACGAATTGTAGTGTTTATCCCTGATATTTTTTATTATTATTGCTGAGCTGAAATGTGACGCCAAGTAGGACTGGCAACTTTTGAGGAGGGCTGGTAAGTTTTCAAAGCCCGAGCCCGAGTGTCTGGTCATGTTTTCAGGTAAGTTGCCTACACTGATAATAGTGACAACCAAAGTTATCTATCTAAATACATATATGTATCTACATATATGCTTGAAACAAACAGAAAGAAAACGTCCCACATCATGGTTACAAAATAAAATGGTGTTATGACATGGGATACACATGTCGAAAAGGGTTGGTCTGTTACTAATCAATCAACAGTTAGAGCAAAGTTTATGCTCAGACTGAAATATGCAAACCACGAGTTATTATCCAAGGGCCATAACCCCGATTATTCATCGAATCAACTTTGATATGCTCATTTCTGATGTACATCCAAGATATATTCATTGACTAAAAATGATGTATTATTAAAGGGACACTCCGTATGTTATTGTAGTAATCTAGGTCAAAAGTTACCCAGTCTGATTAAAATCGACGGTTTTTCGTGGAATAAAATTGTAAAATAGTGCATCTACCGGGATACGAACTCATATCAGTCGTAGGTTCCACGCCAAACCGTCTGATTACAGCCCGTAGACTCGCGTGTTCGAGCGCAATTCAGGTAGCCAATCAAAAGATGCCCAACAAATGCTTTCGGTGCGGGAAGCTAGGGGCAGATAACTCCAAACAGCTATCCTTTTGTCTGTTCCGAATGCTTTCAAAACAGCAACCGTTTAAATACTATGATGTGATTGGTCAGCTATTTGACTGGGCTTTGGCTGCGCTAAACTGGTTCGGAACGAACGCCTATACGGGATGTTCTCAGACCTTGTGGCGAGGAATCTACAGAACATGTTCGTATCCCAGTAGATATATCATTGTGCAAATTTTATTCCTCGGAACAAGGTCGATTTTAATCAGACTGAAAGTTACCAAGGGTGTTATTTTATCGAGGAGTAATGACTGTTGTCGAAAATTGCTCTTTTAGTGCCAACGCCTTCATTATAGTTACATAATTAAGATGTTTAGTCGTGATTATGATCGAAAACCGGACGATGTTCCGCGGCTCGCGCGCGTCAATTGTTCAAACGTTATTTTGAAAACTTATACGAAGCAGATGAAAAGACAGATATTGGTTGGAACTGTTCATTGGAACATATAACTGGTGTACTTGTAAGTGGGGCGCATGAATTCAGTTTCTCATCGTGTAGTAAGCCCTATTCGAGTTTTAGAGCAAGTTATTGTCAAATATTTGGCGTTAGGGGATACATAAGCAAGTCGAGTGATATGATTTGGACGTAAATCAGGACATTTGATGTTTTTGTATGTATCAAATCTAAATAAATGTTCATGAAAAAACATCCCTTTAGATTGTTATCTCTTTCATAGATAGAGAGGTCCAACACTCCACACAAATACCATAACTGTAAAAAAATATGCAGGATACCTTTACACCAATTTTGCAAGAATATATAATTTTCAAATTTTTAATCCAAATTTAATATCATAGTATACTTTCCATTCCTTGTGATAATTGTTTTTGAAGTACTAGTCTAAAACGTCGAAATGATAAAATACAAATAAATAATAAAATAAAATACCCTGATTGCTAGAAATTGTTTATCTGCAAAACTGGATCCATTGACTTTTTCTACTGACTTTGATGGAACGTATCTAAATTCAAAGATTTGTCTAAATACATAGGTGGTGTGGCAACATTGTTTTGTTTGTTATTATGACTCAAATTGTAAATGGGTTTAACCTTTAAATGTTAGTGTGACATTTAAGTATCATGTTCATAAAACTGTAAACTTGAGTCTGCGTTTGCGTCAGCAACAGCAATAGATTTGCGTGGTTTGGAGAAATGTACATCACTGTGCACAAACTCCTCACAGTGCTGTTTCGTCTCTCCATTGTCAAGCCTTTATTATTTAATGTACATCACTGTGCAATGAAGATGTTTACGCCCATACTCCCCAATAATTGGGATGAGTCATTTTATGCAATAAAAGTTACCTACTAAGGAGACCAAGCCGACACAATTTCGAACACGGGACTTTCACATTACACCACTATCAAGTTCATGAGCCATGCACCTGAAACTAACGCGTGTCTTTCTCTTCTAGACCTTGCTATGTCATATGCATGTAATATGAAAATATATAATTTTGAAAATCAAAATTTCAATCTAAGTTTTTTAGAAATTGTCATTCAAGATATTCAAAATATTGTTTTCAGTTTTTCAACATATTAAGCTAACATTGTCCGAAATAGGAAAGAAATAACCACATATCTAACTAAGTGATTTTCATCAGCTGTTATTAAAATCTGTTGAATGGTTGTAAGACATTGTCAGTCAAATACACACATAAGAGAAATCTAGACAATTTTATATATTTATATAAGATATATATGCATATTCTAGGCAACCTTGACAACAGTATTATTCTATATATAGTTCAGATGGATGTTAATGGGGCAGTAGCACGTTTTATCGCTTAAATAAGTCGTAAAAATGTATTTGAAAAATAATGTCACTAATAGTAAAACACCCTTCTCTCTTCAGAAAATCAAGTTAAAAAAATAGTGTTCATTGTTCGGTTAAGCCATGGAAACGTTTTTGTAATTCGAAATAATAAAATGTGTTCACATTAAAATGGACACCATATTTCTTGCTTTATACTCAAGTCCGTTATTAAAACTACTTGTGTAATAAAATGGTTTGCCCTCTAAGGTAAATATAAATGACATAAACTATCATTATAAATGGGTAGTTTGAAAAGAATAAATTTGCAAAAAGAACGTGCTACAGCCCCTTTAAAGCATTAGATGTACTCATTTAATAATCACATCACATACTTCAATACAACGCCGTGAACGGCAAGTAAACCTTTTATTTCTCATCAAATATCACCATATTACGAAAGCCTATTACCGCCAAATTCGAAAGAGAAAAAAAATATTTTAATCTCGTAATTACGAGTTTAAATCTCGTAATTACGACTTTCTTTCTCGTAATTACGAGTTTATATCTCGTACGACTTTATAAACTCGTAATTACGAGATTATAAAGTCGTAATTACGAGTTTATTTATTACGGAAGCCTTTTAGGGCCATGTTAAAATTATAAAAGTATCCAAACTAACTGGACATTTCCACATAGTATCTGGAAATAACCAGTTAGCAAATGAAAATTACCACTTGGCATCTAGAAATTACCACTTAGCATCTGGAAATTACCACTTAGCATCTAGAAATAACCACTTAGCATCTAGAAATTACCACTAAGCATCTGGAAATAACCACCTAGAATCTGGAAATAACCACTTAGCATCTAGAAATTACCACTTAGCATCTGGAAATTACCACTTAACATCTGGAAATTACCACTTAGCATCTAGAAATTACCATTTAGCATCTAGAAATTACCACTTAGCATCTAGAAATTACCACTTAGCATCTGGAAATTACCACTTAGCATCTAGAAATTACCACTTAGCATCTGGAAAATTCCAGGTACTGTTTCGTGGTGTACAGTCAAATGCACAAACAGAACTATACATTCTAGATGCTACGGTTTCTCGAAACGGGAGAAAGAAGAATGGTTATATGACATTAAATTTCATATGATAAACACAAACAGATAAAATACGGAAGCTTTTTTTTCGGGCCATGTAAAAATTTAAAAAGGATCCAAACTAACTGGAAATTTCCACATAGTATCTGGAAATAACCAGTTAGCAAATGAAAATTACCACTTGATAACTGGTAATTTCCAAAAGATAACTGGTAATTTCCAAATGATAACTGGTAATTTCCAAAAGATAACTGGTCATTTCCAGATGATAACTGGTAATTTCCAGAAGCTAACTGGTAATTTCCAGAAGCTAACTGGTAATTTCCAGAAGATAACTGGTAATTTCCAGATGATAACTGGTAATTTCCAGTTACAGGAGATGAAAAAGATATTTTATCTGGCCCTTAAAGGCTTCAGTAATTTCTCGTAATTACGAGATATAAACCCGTAATTACGAGATTATAAAGTCGTAATTACGAGTTTATTTCTCGTAATTACGAGATTATAAAGTCGTAATTACGAGAAAGAAAGTCGTAATTACGAGATTATAAAGTCGTAATTACGAGATTATAAAGTCGTAATTACGAGTTTATTTCTCGTAATTACGAGATATAAAGTCGTAATTACGAGATTATAAAGTCGTAATTACGAGTTTATTTCTCGTAATTACGAGATATAAAGTCGTAATTACGAGATTATAAAGTCGTAATTACGAGAAAGAAAGTCGTAATTACGAGATTTAAACTCGTAATTACGAGATTAAAACTCGTAATTACGAGATTAAAACTCGTAATTACGAGTTTAAAATATGTTTTTCTCTTTCGAATTTGGCGGTAATAGGCTTTCGTACCATATAATTGTTCGATTTTCGTGTATATATTTCATTAAACAATCTATCTTTCCTCACCGCTTAGACTTTGTTAAATCAAAGGTTAATTGAAAACCACTTAGAACATTCAGTAAAAAGAAAAATGCTGTCAAATTTCTTCCTTTGACACCTGATCACTAAGAGACCGTTTAATCTGACAGGAGTATAGTGTATGTGCGTTGATAACGGGACCACTGTCTCTATGAACAACGGGGGCGGGATAGCGCAGTGGTTAGCGCGTTCGGCTTCGGATCAAGAGGTCCTTGGTTCGAATCCCGTCAGGGGCACGGCAACTTTGTCTGCAGTAGAGAACTGTTCTACACGCAGTAAGGTTTGGGTGCAATGCTACACTGAATTTCAGTGCAGTACCACCCATGGTTCGCTAGTTCCAGCCGTTGCTCGCAGGTTTCATCGTAATGCATAGCCACATGGCGTTGCGGGCTTTCTCCCTGCCGTAATACTAGCAGCCGCGATATAAGTGAAATACTCTTGAAAGCGGCGTTAAACCCCAACTCACCTCACCTCTATGAACAACCGTCAGACGTGTGCACATCAGGGTAAATTGATTATCCTAGCACCGCGCTGTACAATGAAAGATGGTGATGTTTCTTCAACACACGTGCTCTTTGTTCAGACGGTGGATGGTAGCAAGGGACGCATAATTATACTAAACACAAGACGTTTTGGGACATTTATAATTCTTTTGATCATATTTTCTTTTAATGATATTTATCATCCAAAATCGACTGTTTAGTAGATACTGCTTTTTCTGTTCATGATAATGATATTATAAGGAGAAACCATGATACCGAGGATATGTTTAGCTTGTGGACACTGACAACCCGAGGAGGAGACGTGCGGGGACATTTATCATTCTCTGGTCATATTTTCTTTTAATATTATTTATCATCCAATATCGACTGTTAAGTAGATACTTCCCGTGTGTGATCAAACGATATTTCGGGATTTGTCTATATTGTCGGTATTGCTACGATTGAATTGTCAGAATGACAAGGAATCATCTGTTCATGACAATGATATTATAAGAAGAAACCATGATACCGAGGATGTGTTTAGCGTGTGGAAACTGAAAACCCGAGGATGCGAAGCGGGTTTTTCCTGACTACCAGGTTCTATAACCTTACCATATCCGAAGTAGAATGGATTCTCTATATTATCAAACGTTTTTAAGTAAAAAAATTGCATTATTATCGCGTTCTACTGAGGATCCCTGACAAATGGAGTAAAACCGTTTACAGCCACAATATGTAAGCTGCTTTTATACCGGTTACTTTCATGTGCCTCTGTGGCGCAATAGGCTAAAGTGTTTGTTCACGTACGACAGGTGTTAGTGGATACGGGTTCGAAGGGTACTTTCGTCAAATTTCTGTTCACATTCTGACATATACTTGAGAAATGTGTCGAAATTAATCTAAGACAGTTTCTACAAATATTTACTTTCATTATTATGAAAGAAAATAATGGAAAAAAAACTTACATTCTAGAACCGGACAACGTAGATAACGTTAAATGCGTCGACGTTAAAATGCTACATGCATACCCGTGAATAAGTTATTTGGCGGTTTTGTCTTTAACGTATGTTTATTTTTCAACCATTTACTTTAAATTATCTTGACTGATAAAATATCTCACAGTCATATCTGTGCTAATGCACACAGATAATTACCCGAGGAAGTGTGTCATATGACTTGATGCGAGGGTCATACATAAATTTGCACGAGTTTCATAAAAGTCATATGACACACTTTCGAGTGTAATAATTTCTTTATTACCCATATTATTCCATTTGAATCTTGCGAGGGTAAGCTACAGTGACGTCACGTCACAGACGGGAAGTCGCGGTGAAACAATGGTTGCTAGGCAAACGTGATATGTGCACATGTGCTCATATCAATAATATTAACTCGGTTATTTTCAACGATATTGGTAATAAGTGCATATAAGAAACAACAGTGTTTATATACAATATTGTATTATAAAGCATTGTAATTGTTATACGTTGTTATGTTACTATAGATTATACCTTTTTGGGTGATTTACTTACTCGTATTCAAATTGGAGAACAATTAACATTATAGATTTGTTATGAATACAGGATAAAAGTTATTAAACTAATTCATGAACAAAATGTTCCCTATTCCTAACGCGTCCTTTATTATGAATTATCACTCCATCACTTCCAGAATTGGGAATATGATTTTAACAGGTAAAGCAATATAATGTTTAAGAAAAATATCTTTATCGTGAACATACATGATAGTTCGGGATACTTGCTTACTCTTTCACTAGCTTGTTGGTTAGGATTAGTTTCTAATTTAGAGATGATCTGTTCTATCAGTGAAATAAACCCCATATCAGTAACCCCCTACAGTAAATAAAATTCATAATGATTCCACTTAATTGCGATAATGTTCACCAAGATAAATATGACGCCACGGTGACAACTACCCAAGGCCGTACATTTTAGTCAATTTCAATACAGAACACTGACAGTATGTCATAATAAATAAAATATCGTTGTTAGTCTTTGCAAACACCATGTTGATCTCATCTTGTGAGCTAGAAATATACATTTCATCTACTTGTCTACCTCATTCAATGAGATGAACATGCATAGCAAAGTAACATATTAGGAACTGCTAAGTAACTCATGCCCAGAGAGAAAATGCATGCATATATATGTGATACAATGAGTAAAAAACAATACAAATCGTATACAATAAGTAAAAAGCAATTCCACGAAAGACACCAACACTGTAAAGTTGTAATTTACTCCTGTAATTAGAATAATTATGTCATTACACTTATTTTTCAATTTCACTTATATTCACATGACTGTTAATGTTCCGTGCAATCTAGGAATCATCACAATATGCAGATTGTTCGAACAATCTGCAGATTGTGATATACCCTAGATGGTTCGTAAGATATACACATCTCAACACAGGGCTCTTGAGGTACAAAGGGTCAGTTGTGGGAAATTGAAGTGACCTGAAACTGATGATGTCTATCACCCTAAGTCAACCTTTGTATTCCCATGGGTACATTGTTTTCCATCAGTGAAAGCTTGAAGGTGAAGAGATCAAGTTGTTCAAATAAACCTATATAAACTGATATAACAGAAAAACAGAAAACAGAAATAAACTGAAGCACAAAAGAAACGTCACACCTCAGTTGGTTTCTATTAAATATTTTAAAGAAATGAGATGCATTTGATTATGGCACGATGCAATAAGACCTTCTGGCAGTGGTTTTAATGACTTAATTGGTGACTGTTTTATTATTTGTTTTATTAAAATACCATTTTTTAAACTAGACAGGGGTAAGAAATGAAATGTACACCCACATGACCCCTACGATGTTTAAATTGTTGTAAATGTGTGCAGGACGAGGCAAATTTATTGATTTCCACACAGAGTATGTGTTATATGTTTGTTGTGTTTTATCAAAATTAATTTTTGGGAATTTTAAATTTCAAATTTTTTTTTAAACACGTAGAAAAAAATCTTTGACCGATTTAATATTTTGGACTAATTTCCCAAACTATTCAGTTTTGAATACGACGTCGAAAACTCGAGAATTTTGTCTTTTAAAATTATACATATGAAGAAAAAAACAACTGAGGGGTGACGTTTCTTTTCTGCTTCAGTTTATATGCCCTTTAGATAGTGAACAAGTATAACATGTTCTGTTTGGGATCATGCTGTATTCTAGATTTAATGCAACCTAGACAATTACAAGTTGAAACCTGGAAAGTGAGGTTTATAACTACATTTCAACATCCTACTGCATGGATGACCAACGGGACTAAGTTAAGTGACCAAATCTAAAAAATAACTACATCTAAATATACCTCAATCCTTCATTAAAATCATGCACAAAATCCCCCAACCAGAAGTAAGACCGGGGATGTAGCTCAGTTGGTAGAGCGTCCGCTCATCACCCGGAAGGTCGGGGTTCGATTCCCGGCCGCGTCATACCAAAAGACGTAAAAGATGGGAGTTGTTGCTTCCTTGCTTGGCGCTCAGCATTATAAGGATAGAACAACGCTTGAACTGGCGCTGCACTGTGTCTGCCGGGTGCCCAGAGCACAACATGAATTTCCAATTTACTTTGTATTGAGGACAATAAAGTATTATTATTATTATAATGCTATTTCACTGTTAGGCAAAACAACGAAAAGTTATTAAGAGAGACAGCTACATGGTTGAAGGCGTGAAATGGTGACATACGGATCATGTACGAGCATGCGGCTGTCTATTGATATGCAAATCTTTACTTGGTGGGTGTTGTAATGGATTAGTTCAAAGACATTTTCGCTTTTTACATTTCCATAAAGTCATGGCACGTATAAATCACATGCACTTTTGTGTTATATACAGTTGGTGTCATGGTAATTCTAAGTTTATATAATGATTCCAATATTGTTTTCAAAAATAAAAGTATCAATGTTTCGTGATTCACATAATTTTCAAGATAGCAATTTATAATTTTATAATCATTTCATGGCAACAGTATCGAGATTATTCTTTGCCATTGCCTTCTTTATGGCAAGTAGCTTGTCTAACTTGTACATTAAACTTTTTTACTATTAACTATCTCGATTACAGGTAGCATACCTTGTTTGTGACCTAGTGGTTAATATAATGTTATTAATTAAGTATTTCCGTATTGGCCCAGTTACAGGTCCGAGGTCTGTTGTATTGGCCCGAGACGAATTCGAGGGCCAATACACCGGACCGAGGACCTGTAAGTCGACCAATACAGAAATACTTAATTAATGTCAATTTTATTAATTAACTTCTTTTCATTCTATTTGCACAACACTAAACTTCTCATTTATATTGAAATAATAATTACTTACAAGATTGTTTAACAAATACCACGGGTCAAAGTTGTGTAGCGACAGCTTCTGGCTTTCACCAAATGTGCAACTGCGCATGCTCAAACTCATATTGGCCCAGTTTGTCTCGTATTGGCCCGGTTTTCCCCGTATTTGCCCAGTTGTCGAGTCTTATGGTCAAAGCCGTAAATGACATATAAGTACCATAACATTGATAGTTAATTAATAAATACATGTATCGGCTTATTAACCACTCTTGTTCAGATAGCTGACTGTGCCTCAATTCAACGATATCGGTTACAAATATCATCCTATTATTCGCTCTTGTGCACCCGTGTGTCAAGCTTATTATCAATTAACTATCAATATTATAAACAGTATTTACGGCCTAGATTTAACAACTGGGCCAATACGGGAATAACATGGCCAATACAAGACAAACTTGGCCAATATGAGTGTGAGCATGCGCAGTGGTAAATTTGGTGAAAGCCCGAAGCTGTCGCTTCATACCTTTGACCCATGCTATCTGTTAACCAATTTAATCAATATTTATTATTTCAATGTAAATGAGATGTTTAGTGTTGTGCAAACATAAAGAAATGGAGTTAATTAAAAACATTCCTCTTTTGCCAATGCTACGGACCTCGGACCTGGAACTTGGCCAATACGGACATACTTAATTAATAACATTATAGTAAATATATGGCAAAGACACTACATGTATAGGAGGCAACCTTATAAAAATATCATTTGAAATAAAAGGAATAAAAAATGCCTTACATAAGCATTTCGTGACGAAAGTGATCAGGAAATCTTTTCTTTCAATCTCATAAATCAGTTATCTAAAAAGTCAGTAACATATAAACCAGATTTATTATTTGAAAGTAAAGGGGCTATAGCACGTTTATTTGTCAATTTATTTTTTCAAATTTCCCATTTATAATGATAGATTATGTCAGTTATATTAAAACATCTTATGACACAAACCAATTATCCGTAGTAGTAGTAGTAGTAGTAGTAGTAGTAGTAGAAGTAGTAGTAGTAATTAACGGTGTTGCGTAAAATTGCATGAAGGCCATTTTAATGCGAACTCATTTTATTATTTCGAATTACAAAAACTATTCCCATGGCTTTACCGAACCATGTACACCCCTTTTAAACTTGGTTTTACGAAGAGAGAAGGGTGTTTTACTATTGGTGATATCATTTTTCAAATACATTTCATCAACATATTTCAGCACTTGCTACTGCCCCTTTGAAAACATATACTATAAAATGAATACGCGTGTCGTGCTCTAAAGCGAACTTATTTGTTATTAGTCTATTAGTTGGTATGTGTTTATTGCGTAAAGGGGCCACAGGCCCATGATACAGATGTGATACAGATTTTGCCTCATAACCGAGAGCGTAGTAGTAGCTTAGACATGATAAATGAATCAATTTATGGTAAGCAGGAAGCAGATATAGAACATTACTTTTTATCTAACAGGAATATCCTTCAGGAATAACTGTCTTTTCTTGGTTGCTAAGAAAATAAATTTACACAGATTTCTCAAGGCTATACCTTTCGACAAAAATAATGTTCGCATATTGTCTAAAGTTGGATATTCTAAGTAACATTTTGGAAGGAAAATTCTTCTAATATCATCATAAAATGGACAAATTAGACAAAAGTGATACTCAGTTTCAGTGTTTGGGACAATACAGAAAGGACATAATCGTTCAGCTCTAGGAATATTATACCTCCTTCCTGATTCTATTAATAAATCATGATTTGAACAACAAAATTTGATGAAATTAGTGATATAGACTTTAACTGTTACCGTTTCGAGAATAGTTGAATAACTAAACTGACTATTTAGAGTCCTATAGAAGTCCAACTTTGAGAAAGCCTCTAAATCAGCATTCCAACTTTGCTGTGTAATGTCATGACATCTTTCCTTGAACTGGGAAATAAATAAAGCACTATTACCTACACCCTGTTGCATCCAAACTTCACCAAAACCATAACTGAATAACAATAATTTTACATTTAATGCCCAACAAGACTTCCCAGTTTCAGCTCTTCGATATTGAAAATTGTACGAGTGCTTCAAAACTAGATTATCAGTTTGGGACAATATCCTTAACCAAAATTTTATTATCTTGACGTGATGAAGGACTTTGACATTGGATCTACGTAAAATGCCACGAGCCAACAGCATAGGAGTGCCTCTATTAAGAGATAACATCAACTTACAGAACCTATCATGTACACCTTCAATATCAGGCGAAGAATGAAATCCCCAGACTTCAGAGCCGTACGTAAGGATAGGCATAACTTTAGTGTCGAAGATATGTTCAGCAACGCAGCGGGGAAGTAGGGAAAATTTACCTAATCTCGATATTAACATCTGCATTACCTTCCAAGCCTGTTGAGCCAAAGTTTTCTGGGTTAAAAACCAAGAACCTGACGAAGACAACTGGACACCTAGATATTTATAGTATCCAACAACTTCCATTTTAGAATCATTCAACCAAAACTTTTCACATGAACGTAATTTACCACCATTCCGAAAGACCACAACTTTACTTTTAGCCATATTGATTGTTAGTTTCCACTTATCACAATAGTCTGACAATAAATTTAGTCTTTTCTGCAAACCAACAACACTTATATCCATTACTGCAATATCGTCAGCAAACAAGAGGATGAAAATTTCAAGAAATGCCAAAGTTACTCCATGTTGCCCCTCATAGGACATATGTTCGACAAGATCATTAATGAAAAGAGAAAACAGCAGGGGAGACATCTGACAGCCTTGTCGTACTCCTGTGCTACACTCGAAGAAGCTGGAATAACCGTCGGGGAGAGATACACAAGATTGAACTGATTGATAAATACTTCTTATAATTCGAAAAACTTTACCTTTAACTCCACCATTCCATAGCTTGAATAATAAACCTTTACGATAAACTGAATCGAATGCAGCTTTTAGATCAATAAAAGCACAATAGAATCTGCCACGCTTTTGAGACAAGTATTTCTGAATTAAAGTATCAATAATGAATATATTATCAGTAGTTTGGAAACCTTTGCGAAAACCTGCCTGTTCCATAACAATAACATTTTCCTCTGACGACCAGACCAGGAGCCTGTTGCATATTATCTTAGCAAAGATCTTACCAGCCACATCCAGGAGGGTTATAGGTCTATAGTTGCTGGCCTCGTTCACACTGCCCTTCTTGTAAACAGGAATAATAACACCAAAAGTCCATTGTTCAGGGTATATACCAGTGGACAATATAACATTATATAACTTTAATAACATATGCATACATTCTAATGGAGCGTGCTTAAACAATTCTATGGGGAGACCATTAAATCCTGGAGCTTTACCAGATTTCATGGAGTCAATAGCAGATAACAATTCCTGTAGAGTTATAGTTCGATCAAGTTCTTCATCACCATCAACTGTCATGTTTATTAGATCATCGTCGATGGAATCAACATAGTCATCTACATATTTATAAAACTCCCTGAAGTTTGCACAGTTATCATTTTCTTGAAACAATAATTTAAAGTGACTAATCCAGTTTTCTATACTTATACTTTTTGAGAAAGTTATTGATTTTCCTGACACCAGGGACCAAAATGTTCTACTATCATGTTTTTTAAGTGATTCGCTGAGTTTGTCCATGAACATTGTAGAGAAGGCTTGCGCCTTCTGTTTACATAACAGTTTGTAGTGTTTCCAGGCTGCAATGTACATCTGTCTGTCAGCGCTACTGTTGGAGGTGTGGAACACGCGTAACCGCCCACGCGCTGTTGCACGTGCGCACTCACATTCAGCGTCGTACCAGTTACTTCCCTTCTTGTTGTGAGCGGTAAGGTAGCTAGACGAGGACTTACCACAGCCCAGCGCACATGTTTTCATGATGTTTGTAAACAAAGAAACAACAGTGTTTACATTTTGAGTTGACAGCAAGTCGTCGATTTCTTGACTGTTTTCTAATGATGCATCGCGCCATCTCTGCTTGTAGTCGTCCCAAATTTCGTCTTTCCAGTACAGTCTGCATTTAGGCTGTAAGGTAGGGTCTATATCAGTTGAACGTTTATATGGTAGTGATAGTGAGAATGAAATTGGCAGATGATTTGATTCTATTTGATCGGCGATTTCGAACTTCACGAATAAAGGGAATGTAGACTGAGAAGCCAACACGTAATCGACAACGCTTTGACCATCATTTGCAAGACATGTAATTTTACCGATTCCCGCATCTGCCCCCAATCTTCCGTTACAGATCCTGAGGCCTGATAGTTTACAGAAGTCCAGTAGATCGGTACCTCTTCTATTCAGCACAGGGTCTCTGGAGGAGCGGGGTAAGACTGCGTCGTCTTCAAGGTAGTCCATCTCGTCGTCGATAGGCAGGTGTTTGGAATCATCGTTCACTATGTAGTCAGGAGCAGAGCTCGTGCGAGCGTTGAGGTCACCCATAATGACGATATGACAGTCAGGGTGATCAGATTTAAAATTTATAACATCATTTTCTAGAGTGTCAAACAGGGCTTCAGATGAGTGAACACTTGAATGAGGCGGTGAAAAGTATACCAATCCAATTATTAACACAGTGCCATTCGTGCTTAATTTCAACCACATGATGTTTTCAGAGTCAGAATGGAGTGGAATAAAGTTATTTGCTATTTCATCTTTTAGTAGGAACAATAAGCCTCCTGAATTGCGGATAGAGTTCTTGTTTTGTATTCTAATTTTACTGATTTGTTTATATCCACAAATTTGGAACACATCATTTTCATTAGCCCATGTTTCGACGAATCCTAGAATGTCAAACTGAGACAAGAATCCTCGAAAGGAGGATAGCTGTAATTTACCCTTTAGGCCTTCTATATTCCAACAGGAAATATTAAAGTTAATATCATTATTGCTGCCAATAGGGCCCTGGCCACATCGTTATTCGATGTCAGTGTTGTCAGATTGAGCATGAGTTTGAGAGTTACTACCTGGCCTGTCGGATTTCAGTTTCCTTAGGTGCTGGAGTTTATGCTTAGATGATGATGAGTCAAGTTTATAAATATCATTATCAATCTGTAGGTTTGTGCCTCTCAAGACAGAGAACTTACCCTCAGTTCGTGCTTTGTCCATGAATGGTTTGAGATCACCCCTTACACTTCGCTCCATATCCGTGAAATCCTGAGTAATGCGAATTTTGTCCCCTTTAAGGACTTTAGAGGACTTCAACACATCCACTTTGTCCCTGTACAGGAGGAATGAGACTAGCACTGGTCGGGATCTGGTTGATTTACCTGGGAGTCGACGTGCAGAGAATTTGTCCTTATCCACATCCAGTTTTATCTTTTCTGATAGAACATCATGTATTTTGTTTTCAGTTTCAGTGGGATTTTCATGAGTCGAATCGTCAACATTAAAGAACATCAAATTGTTCTTTTTTTGATTACTTTCTAGAACATTTATCTTCTGTTTGAGACTAACTATTTCTTCTTTCAGACTAGCATTTTCTGCGACAAGCATTTGTAAGTCTTTATTAACCGTTGAGATTTTCTTCGATATTGTGTTGAAATTCTCAGTGGCGGCTTTTTTCACATTCAGTATTTCAGAGTAGACGTCACGAATAGAGGGTTCATCTTCAACCAGCTTACTCTGTTTTTTTTGGTGGGCCCGGGTTACTTTCGACGTCGTTTGACAACATGAGCAAAAAAGTTAATGAGAAAAGCAAGCACGCTCTCACCGCCTTGCTGGTTGCACCTTGCGGCACGTGCAGCGTGGCGACTCGCATGGCTACACATTTACTCACACGCCGTGACATGAAGGTGATGTACGTGGATAAAAAACAGCCAATACGGCCTCTGTGGGTTGCTGCATCACATCCCATCTTCTTTCATTGACTTTGGCGAAAACTATAGTCATTACAGTCTTCTTCGTTAAAAGTTTTGGCCACAATCACCGGAGCTCATGCACACGCGTGCTGCCTGCTCGCCACCAGGGGGCGCTCTCCCATAGTTGTTAGGTGAATGCAGAAAATATGCGAGTTACCAGACTTCAATTTGGCATCAACACTACTGATTGAGGCGAGGTGAGGTGAGTTGGGGTTTTAACGCCGCTTTCAAGAGTATTGCACTTATATCACGGCTGCTAGTATTATGGCAGGGAGAAAGCCCGCAACGCCATGTGGTTATGCGTGCAACGGCTGGAACTAGCGAACCATGTAATGGTGATTCAGTGTAGCATTGCAACCAAACCTTACTGAGTGTAGAACAGTTCTCTACTGCAGACAAAGTTGCCGTGCCCCTGGCGGGATTTGAACCCCGAACCTCTTGATCCGAAGCCGAACGCGCTAACCACTGCGCTATCCCGCCCCCTACTGATGGGTCTGCACTATAGTGTTCACCACATTTAACATTCCTCCTCTGTTAAATCAATAAGAATGTAATCGTAAAGGCAATGTAGCGCGCCGTTCTTCCTTAAATAAAGTGCTCTCACAAAATGATAAATAAATGTTACCAATGGTTAAATGATACTCCTCAATCAATAAAAAAGGTTCTTAAATGAATGAACCTGGTATGGTTACACCGTGTGAGTCCGTTTTCCCATCGAGCAGCCGCTTGAAAATGTTCACATTAGAATGGTCGCTCGGAGGTAGTTCAAGAGATCTGACTGATTTAGCGATACCTAAACACTCAGAGTAGAGTTTTAAATATGGTACAATGACAGTTTGGTCATCCATCTTGCTGTCTGAACTCTCAAAATAGCATGGGAACTACAAATCCACAAAACTGTCGCTTTATACATCGCACCATTTTCTTCTAATACTGATAACTGTTTCCTATGAATATAGCTTATTGAGTCGTGAGGTGAGGTGAGGTGAGTTGGTGTTTAACGCCGCTTTCAAGAGTATTTCACTTATATCGCGGCTGCTAGTATTATGGCAGGGAGAAAGCCCGCAACGCCATGTGGCTATGCATTGCGGTGAAACCTGCGAGCAACGGCTGGAACTAGCAAACCATGGGTGGTACTACGCTGAAATTCAGTGTAGCACCCACACCTTACTGCGTGTAGAACAATTCTCTACTGCAGACAAAGTTGCCGTGCCCCTGGCGGGACTCGAACAACGGACCTCATGATCCGAAGCCGAACGCGCTAAACACTGCGCTATCCCGCCCTGCTTATTGAGTCTTGTAAGTGAAGACATTAAAATGGCCGCACGAGGCAAATGGACTCGAATGGCTTAACCGAACCATGTGTATTCTTTTAACTATTTTCATTGTATTATTTAGCCATTGGTAACACTTAATTATTGGTGTAAGGGAACTTTATTCAAGTAGGAAAACCGTGCTCGCTCTAACGCCTTTAACACTACATATTGATTATCGGGCAACAAGCATGCTAAATATTGTTGTCAATGACATGCAAGACTCAAATTATACCAGAATATCAGAATAGTAAGGAATATCATCCCGCGCCCTGGTTCAAGACAACATTACATCCATTTTGTTCTTAGGGATCACGTATTCAAAACGTTATACATGACTGTTTACCATTTTGATGATAGTCGACTTAGTAAATTGATGATATGAAGGAAAAAGTAGTGATTTCTGATTTTATATTTATAACAGACAAAATAACAAATTTAGGTTGATAATATCCAATTGGTCATATTACTATGCAGTTTCGGTTTCTACACATGTACAATGATGTTACTCGATTTTAATTGGAAACAAGTAATTATGACATATTTGGCGATAGGGGATGAATTTGCAATCTGAGTGAATTTATTTGTACTGTTATCAGAGCATATGGTGAGTTTTAAACGTATTAAAGACAAATAAAAGTGTATTAAACACAATGCATATACTTTTAACTTATTCGTCAAGAAGGAACATATGATACTGTGAATTAAACACTATCGTGAACTTGTTCATATTTCGTTTGATCACTTGAACACGCTCTAGTGCATGATCCATAGTCTAAGTTGTTTTGAATACAATATCAAATAAGATAAAAAAAAGTAAATGAATTAGTGTAATATACAATGTAACTCCCCTTCAATTTCGCCCCGAGCAGACTTTAAAAACACGTATTATGTGTATTATTGTTTGAAACATTAGACCACTCCATTTTGGCCACCTCCTTGGGACCACACGCTTTTGATTGTGTGCAGCATGGAAGTTAGAAACTCAACTTGGCAATATGACATTCATGATGTCCGTGCATCACGAGATGAAATGAACAACGTCCGTGCAGCCATCGTTTCGCTTAACACTGATAGATAGTTGGTCATGGACTGTTTAGCCGGTTGAAAACAGTCTATGTTGTCATAAACGTTTTTATTTTCAAATATGCATCTTTTTTCATATATATTCAAGGTAGATGTGTGTGGTTTCTGATGTAAAAACGAAAAAAAAAAATTGGTTACATGCTTAGAATTTCTGATCCACAATTAAGAATGGACACGGAACGATTTGCACGTGATCTTCGCGCAGTGAACACGTGAAGGTGATGCATTGTTTGGAGAAGAGTTCACTCAAGCATTACAACATTATAACTATTTTTAAAACGTTCATATAAAGTAACTATTTCGTATTTACACTATTAACAAAAACTTTTAAAAAATCGACACGTTATTACTCATAACCATGGTTATCACAGATAATCACTAGGTATGCCGTCATTATTTAAATATAATTATTGTGGCTTCAAAATAATTTCTAAAAATCATATGGAGAGAAGACCATAGTGTATTGAAGTGTGAAGGTTTGCAATTATAAAATGCAATATATTTTGTTAATTCTTGTTACAAAGGTTAAAAAGGACTTTTAACTTTTTAAAACTGCAACTTTAAAGCATTGATTTTGTTATCAGAATTGTTGCATTGTTATTTTTATCCTAAAATCCACACACAATATGTTCTTAATTGAGGTCATTTGTATAACTTGCAAGCCATTCTAGAAGTATGACGGAAAAAATGTAAATAAACTTCGAATTAAAATCGTTATTGATGCGGTGCTTCCACTCTACAAACGAAAATGTATGACTTTCCGTGGTTAAAACGTCTTGATTTATTAGACAGTTATTCCTTAAGTAAACATATGGGACCCCGTGATAACGACAAGTGCAACAGAGAGGATTGTAGTTCATTTAAACCAGGGGAGCAGGTTTTTTTGTGTTCTTTTTTGATGGAATTGATTCTCTAAATTTGGGACTCATTTTTGTTCTCATTAAATAAACCTGTGAGTAAGTCCATTTTATTTGTTAGCGGAAAACATACAGTAATATACTCATGGTAATAATGGTTGACACCCCCTAATAGTTATAGGAATAAAACGTGTCAGGTTCGATAAAACATGTTACTCCTGGAATGACATGGATGTCTTTTTGTGAATAGTTTCCTTGAGCATTTGCTATTTCTCCACTTGTACTTGAAAATAACAAAGAAAGAGGAATATAAGAAAAATGAAATTTATTCAAAATAATTCATTCCTTGTGTCTTGAGATCTTGGCATTGGTATATTGTTACAGTGTTTGAGTGTTCTCATTTTGGTTCTAATAGATAATGCAAAGTTGCTTTGGAAAAAAATTCTAATGAACCAAAATATACACCAAATCTTTCATGGAGTCTCATTCGCACACAATACATACATGGCAAGTATAATGTAGTTTACATCATGGATTTGTGCGATTTAACAACGTATAATAATAAATAATAATATAATAATAATAATATCGAACAATATTAATTATCCATGTATTTAATTTACCATAATTCATTTTCTGTTTAGGGGTGTCAACCATTTTTACCATGAGTATATAAAGATATGATATAGAGTATGAATTGAGAATACATCGTGTAACCAGTCTGGAATCAACATATATTTTAATCGAAATCCAAAATCCAAGTAATTTCCAATTATTTGAAATTTTGGTTCACACAGATCTAAACTAAAAACACAATATTTAAAAACACCTGATGAAGGAGTGAGCATACATATATGCCCCGAAACGTTGTTATTCAGTACTAAATCTTTTGTTTTTTAAGTATTCAACGTCACGCCGGCCAAGGGCGGGTAATTTGAGTACATATTTCTCTGATAAGGTTTCCCATGGGTGATACAGTGGAGAGTAACGGAGCATATATGAAACCATGGGTAACCGAGGATGACGTGTGATATGATTACCAACGCATTTCCCCATAGACGATTATGTTTGTTAATATTCCTGAGCTTTCGTCCATTGGCTCGATGTTAACAACTTTCTTATTCAACTTGTCTACAATGACGTTAGAAATGATTAATGGTAAGCTTTTTGGCAACATTTGATAATTATTGATATTGGAAAACTTTCTTTGAAAATGAGATGAATTTTATTACAGATAACTTGTTCATAAAAACTTTTTTACTATTAACTATCTCGATTACAGGTAGCATACCTTGTTTGTGACCTAGTGGTTAATATAATGTTATTAATTAAGTATTTCCGTATTGGCCCAGTTACAGGTCCGAGGTCTGTTGTATTGGCCCGAGACAAATTCGAGGGCCAATACAACGGGCCGAGGACCTGTAACTCGACCAATACGGAAATACTTAATTAATGTCAATTTTATTAATTAACTTCTTTTCATTCTATTTGCACAACACTTAACATCTCATTTATATTGAAATATTAATTATCAACAAGATTGGTTAACAAATACCACGGGTCAAAGTTTTGTAGAGACAGCTTCTGGCTTTCACCAAATGTGCAACTGCGCATGCTCAAACTCATATTGGTCCAGTTTGTCTCGTATTGGCCCGGTTTTCCCCATATTGGCCCAGTCTCCCCGTATTTGCCGAGTTGTCGAGTCTTATGGTCAAAGCCGTAAAATGCCATATAAGTACCATAACATTGATAGTTAATTAATAAATACATGTATCGGCTTATTAACCACTCTTGTTCGGATAGTTGACTGTGCCTCAATTCAACGATATCGGTTACAAATATCATCCTATTATTCGCTCTTGTGCACCCGTGTGTCAAGCTTATTATCAATTAACTATCAATATTATAAACAGTATTTACGGCCCAGATTTGACAACGTGGGCAATACGTGAATAACATGGCCAATACAAGACAAACTTGGCCAATATGAGTGTGAGCATGCGCAGTGGTAAATTTGGTGAAAGCCCGAAGCTGTCGCTTCATACCTTTGACCCATGCTATCTATTAACCAATTTAATCAATATTTATTATTTTAATGTAAATGAGATGTTTAGTGTTGTGCAAACATGAAGAAATGGAGTTAATTAAAAACATTCATCTTGTGCCAATGCAACGGACCTCGGACCTGGATCTGGGCCAATACGGACATACTTAATTAATAACATTAGAGTAAATATATGGCAAAGACACTACATGTATAGGAGGCAATCTTGACCACCATATTAAATTAAATATCATTTGAAATAGAAGGAATAAAAAATGCCTTACATAAGCATTTCGTGACGAAAGTGATTACAGGAAACCTTTTCTTTCAATCTCATAAATCAGTTATCTAAAACATAAGTCAGTAACATATAAACCAGATTTATTATTTGAAAGTAAAGGGGCTGTAGCACGTTTATTTGTCAATTCTATTTTTTAAAATTTCCCATTTATAATGATAGTTTATGTCAGTTATATTAAAACATCTTATTACACAAACCAAGTATCCGTAGTAGTAGTAGTAGTAGTAGTAGTAGTAGTAGAAGTAGTAGTAGTAATTAACGGTGTTGCGTAAAATTGCATGAAGGCCATTTTAATGCAAACTCTTTTTATTATTTCGAATTACAAAAAAGATTCCCATGGCTTTACCGAACCATGTACACTCCTTTTAATCTTGGTTTTCCGAAGAGAGAAGGTTGTTTTACTATTGGTGATATCATTTTTCAAATACATTTCATCAACATATTTCAGCACTTGCTACTGCCCCTTTGAAAACATATACTTTAAAATGAATACGCGTGTCGTGCTCTGAAATGCGAACTTATTTGTTATTAGTCTATTAGTTGTTAGGTGAATGCAGAAAAAATGCGAGTTACCAGACTTCAATTTGGCATCAACATATCACTATTGATTGAGGTGAGGTGAGTTGGGGTTTTAACGCCGCTTTCAAGAGTATTTCACGTATATCACGGCTGCTAGTATCATGGCAGGGAGAAAGCCCGCAACACCATATGGCTATGCATTGCGGTCAAACCTGCGAGCATCGGCTGGAACTAGCGAACCATGGTGTTACTGAAATTCAGTGTAGCATTGCACCCACACCTTACTGCGTGTAGAACAGTTCTCTACTGCAGACAAAGTTGCCGTGCCCCTGGCGGGATGCGAACCACGGACCTCTTGATCCGAAGTCGAACGCGCTAACCACTGCGCTATCCCGCCCCCTACTGATGGATCTGCACTATATAGTGTTCACCACATTTAACATTCCTCCTCTGTTAAATCAATAAGAACATGTCTTCACTTAACGTAAAGGCACTGTTGCACGCCGTTGTTCCTGAAATAAAGTGCACTCACAAAATGGTAAATAAATGTTACCAATAGTTAAATGATACTCCTCAATCAATAAAAAAAACTTAAACGAATGTACCTGGTATGGTTACGCCGTACGAGTCCATTTTCCCATCGAGCAGCCGATTGAAGATGTTCACATTAAAATGGTCGCTCGGATGTAGTTTAAGTGATCTGACTGATGTAGCGATACCTAAACACCCAGAGTTGAGTTTTGAATATGGTACAACGACAGTTTGATCACCCATCTTGCTGTCTGAACTCTCAAAATAGCATGGGAACTACAAATCCGCAAAAAATGTCTCTTTATACATCGCATCATTTTCTTCCAATACTGATAACTGTTTCCTGTGAATAAAGCTCATTGAGTCGTGTAAGTGAAGACATTAAAATGGCCGCTCGAGGGAAATGGACTCGCATGCCTTAACCGAACCATGTGTATTCTTTTAACTATTTTTATTGTATTATTTAGCCATTGGTAACACTTAAATATTTGTGTAAGGGAGCTTTATTCCAGTAGGAAAACCGTGCTCTAACGCCTTTAGCACTACATATTGATTATCGGGCAACAAACATAACAAGCATGATAAGCATGCTAACTATTGTTGTCAATGACATGCAAGACTCAAATTATACCAGAGTATCAGAAAAGTAAGGAATATCATCCCGCGCCCTGGTTCAAGATAACATCACGATTAAAAGTTACATCCATTGTGTTCTTAGGGATCACATATTCAAAACGTTATAAATGACTGTTACCGAAAATTACCATTTTGATGATAGTCGACTTAGTAAATTGATGATATGAAGGAAATAGTAGTGATTTCTGATCGAAAACCGGACGTAATCATCTTATTTATAAAAGACAAAATGACAAAGTTAGGTTGATAATATTCAATAGGTCACATAACTATGCAGTTTCGGTTTCTACACATGTACATGTTACTCGATTTTAATTGGAAACTAGTAATAAGGACATATTTGGCGATTGGGGATGAATTTGCAATCTGAGTGAATTTATTTTACTGTAATCAGAGCAAACGGTGAGTTGGAACGTATTAAAGACAAATAAAAGTGTATTAAACACAATGCATATACTTTTAACTTATTCGTCAAGAAGGAACATATGATACTGTGAATTAAACACTATCGTGAACTTGTTCATATTTCGTTTGATCACTTGAACACGCTCTAGTGCATGATCCATAGTCTAAGTTGTTTTGAATACAATATCAAATAAGATAAAAAAAAGTAAATGAATTAGTGTAATATACAATGTAACTCCCCTTCAATTTCGCCCCGAGCAGACTTTAAAAACACGTATTATGTGTATTATTGTTTGAAACATTAGACCACTCCATTTTGGCCACCTTCTTGCAACCACGTGCTTTTGATTGTGTGCAGCACGTGAAGTTAGAAACTCAACTTGGCGACATGACATTCATGATGTCCGTGCATCACGAGATGAAATGAACAACGTCCGTGCAGCCACCGTTTCGCTTAACACTGATATAGTTGGCCATGGACTGTTTAGCCGGTTGAAAACAGTCTATGTTGTCATAGACGTTTATATTTTCAAATATGCATCTTTTTTCATATATATTCAAGGTAGATGTGTGTGGTTTCTGATGTAAAAACGAAAAAAAAATGGTTACATGCTTAGAATTTCTGATCCACAATTAAGAATGGACACGGAACGATTTGCACGCGATCTTCGCGCAGTGAACACGTGAAGGTGATGCATTGTTTGGAGAAGAGTTCACTCAAGCATTACACCATTATAACTATTTTTAAAACGTTCATATAAAGCAACTATTTCGTATTTACATTAATGAAAATATCAAAAATAACACTCGATAATTAATCAATCATAACCATGGTTATCACAGATATTCACTCGGTCTGCGGTCATTATTTAAATATAATTATTATGGCTTCAAAATTATTTCTAAAAATCATATGAAGAGAAGAGCATAGTGTATGGAAGTGTGAAGGTTTGCAATTATTAAATGCAATACATTTTGTTAATTCTTGTTACAAAGGTTAAAAATTACTTTTAACTTTTTAAAACTTTAATTTTAAAGCATTAATTTTGTTATCAATTGTTGCATTCAAAGGGTTGCTATTTTTATCCTGATATTCACACACAATATTTTCTTAATTGAGATCATTTGTATAACTTGCAAGCCATTCTAGAAGTATGACGGAAAAAATGTAAATAAACTTCGA
Source organism: Gibbula magus (assembly GCA_936450465.1). NCBI lineage: Eukaryota > Metazoa > Mollusca > Gastropoda > Trochida > Trochidae > Gibbula > Gibbula magus. The sequence continues at coordinate 43,519,548 of OW388298.1, forward strand.
AATAAAATCGTTATTGATGCGGTTCTGCCACTCTACAAACGAAAATTTATGACTTTCCGTGGTTAAACCGACTTGATTCATTAGACAGTTATTCTTTAAGTAAACATATGGGACCCCGTGATAACGACAAGTGCAACAGAGAGGATTGTAATTCATTTAAACCAGGGTTCTTTTTTGATGGAATTGATTATTTAAATTTGGGACTCATTTTGTTCTCATCAAACAAACTTCTGAGTAAGTCCATTTTATTTGTTACAGGAAAACATACAGTAATATACTCATGGTAATAATGGTTTACACCCCCTAATAGTTATAGGAATGAAACGTGTCAGGTTCGATAAAACATGTTGCTCCTGGAATGACATGGATGTCTTTTTGTGAATAGTTTCCTTGAGCATTTGCTATTTCTCCACTTGTACTTGAAAATAACAAAGAAAGAGGAATATAAGAAAAATGAAATTTATTCAAAATAATTCATTCATTGTGTCTTGAAATCTTGGCAGTGGTATATTATTACAGTGTTTGAGTGTTCTCATGTTGGTTCTAATAGATAATGAAAAGTTGCTTTGGAAAAAAATTCTAATGAACCCAAATATACACCAAATCTTTCATGGAGTCTCATTCGCACACAATACATACATGGCAAGTATAATGTAGTTTACATCATGGATTTGTACCATATAACATATAAATAATACTAATATCGAACAATATTAATTATCCATGTATTTAATTTGCCAAAATTCATTTTCTGTTTAGGGGTGTCAACCATTTTTACCATGAGTATATAAAGACATGATATAGAGTATGAATTGAGGATACATTGTGTAATCAGTCTGGAATCAACACATATTTTAATCGAAATCCAAAATCTTCAGAAAAAGAGACAAGTAATTTCCAATTCTGTGAAATTTTGGATCACACACATCTAAACTAAAAACACAATATTTATAAACACCTGATGAAGGAATGAGCATACATATATGTCCCCATACGTCATGTTTCTTCACGAAATAGAAGTTGTTATTCAGTAAATCTTGTTTTTTAAAGTATTCAACTTCTAAATATTCCTTAAGGACTTAATCTAAACAAGATTTTTAAAAGAAAGATTTTACTTCCATAGATATGTTCTTTACATTATGGAAAAATATAAGGGAAAAGGGATATAACATATAATCAAGTGCACGCTTTTCGCATTCAAATAAGCTACATGTATTTTAGGTCATATGAGGGCATATAAACGCACTTTAGCTTCCTTTCGATGCAATAAAATACTTATAATTCTTTACAATTGACCTGCAGTCAATAATCAAAAAGTTGAGACGGCTGAAGTCACTCAGGGATATCACAAATAGTAAAAGTCGCTGATGTGCAAAATGAAAAATATAGAGTGTAGAAAACGGCTTAACTAGGATTGCATATACTTTATAATCTTAAATGACAACAACGATTGGATAGTCTTCATTAAAAAGTATATGTAATTTTACCGGTTTTTAATTCGCAATGTAAGCATTGTTGTTACATTAACGATAGCGACTGCCGTTTTTAGTCTTCGGTTGTGTGCAATTTCTTAATATCGCTGATATTGTATTTCATGCGGATTTAATGCAACGTTGCATTAAATACTTCCGGTCTTTTAAAGTTTACTTTAAAACCTGAATATGTACATATTTTGCAGATAACTTATATAATATTATACTGGCCAAGGGCGGGTAATTTGAGTACAGATTTCTCTGATAAGGTTTCCCATGGGTGATACAGTGGAGAGTAACGGGGCATATATAAAACCATGGGTAACCGAGGATGACGTGTGATATGATTACCAACGCATTTCCCCATAGACGATTATGTTTGTTAATATTCCTAAGCTTTCGTCCATTGGCGCGATGTTACCAACTTTCTTATTCAACTTGTCTACAATGACGTTAGAAATGATTAATGGTAAGCTTTTTGGCAACATTTGATAATTATTGATATTGGAAAACTTTCTTTGAAAATGAGATGAATTGTATTACAGATAGATTGGAAAAGTATTAAGCACATGTACAAGTTTGACATCATGATGCATTTATACAATTGAGTTGCCGTGTGCTTTGTTTTGCTAATATCCATTGTTTGACAACAGTTCAGCATATTCATTATGGTTTGATTGTTGTGTCATGACAAAGTTGTCTTTAGTTACATCTGTATGTCAAAAGTTCAACATTTTTCAAATATTCAATTAAACTGTATGTGTGGCATTTTATAAAACGTTTAATATTTTTCCATACAGGTTAATTTACAAAAAGAACATATTTTATGAAAATGTCAGTAACATAACCCCAGACGTTCTCTTTCCACAGAGGCAACTCCCTTCAGATTTCCGACCCTAACCTCAGTTCTTCGTCTCTTGAAATCGAGGACTCCAGCAAAATTCCTTAGTAGGGGAAATGGGAACCTAACACTGTATCCCTACTTTTTAACCAATTACCGAGTGATTTCAAAGATCTAGGCATTTGACACTTGCTCATTAGCATATGTCTTTCAAATATGTCAAATATGTGAATAACACAAATGAACTATTTTTGGTATGTTTATGATCAATAGATTTCACAAAATCAAATAGCATATTTCGAGGAAAACGCATTAAACGAACACCGTTTATCTTACGTTTATTTTTATCATCATGACGTGTCATTGGCGGCACCGATTGCACAACTTGATTCAATTGCAATCAGTCAGGCCAAACGTGCGAGGCAACTTCCGAACGCAAGGCATAACTCTTGTCAGTCTCAATTACTTCCTGATTTAAGCCTTGCAGTATTTCCCTCTCTTTGCGGTGCCAAGATAGTCGATCGCTGCACCTGAAATGCATAGTTGGCCCCGGTATCCTAGCACAGATATCTTAAGGACATACTACAAGGCCTAAATCAGCCAGTAATGGAGACTGGCAAGAGTTATGCCTTGCATTAGGAAGTTGGCTCAACGTAGACAGATAGGGACTTCAAACGTGGCTCACGAACAGTCAATTAAATCAACCCGGATGTCAACATTAAAATCTCCAGAGTTCATCAAATAAAAGTATTCTTGCATGGTTGATATGCGTTGTAGAAATTGGAAAATTTAATCATGCTTAATTTGTTTTTAATGTGTTCATGTCCAATCAAAGAAAACTGCCAAAAGAACAAATCAGAGAATTCGCATTGAAGTTTACATAAAAAACAATGACTGGCAGTCCTTACAGCATTAATGACTAACTTCCTACATCGACCTATATAATCAAGATTATCCGTGATGTAAGTTCAGATGGAATTTCAAGGAGTCTGATTGAGTACAGGCCCACCTGGCGTTATTACATCCACATACAGATGACTTGGTTAGTCTAACACTTAGACTGTAAAAAAATTAAAATAAAAAATAAAAATAATTGAAAAGGAGCCCTTTTTTTAATACAATTCCATTTCTTACAGTCTCCTTTTCAATATTTAATAAAATGTTGATATTTTCAGAATAAATACTTTTTTCATAGTCTGAGTGTAAGAATAATGACTTGGTGTGCTTGTGTTGATAACAATGACTATGCTTGATTCGTTTTGGCGGCGTATACACCGGCCACGTGTCAGGCATACTCCGTTCCTGGACCCGGCTTAGTTGAAACAAGTGTATCGGCGTACAGACAGGAAGACGTCATCATCCCTCAAACTAGTGGGTGTTTTACGTCTGTTCCCAGATTTTACTTCCGTATAGGCTTCATCTTGGCATCAGAACATTTTGAAATAAGTCTTGAATGGTAGTGGTAGATGTAAGCATCTGTATCCACTTTCATGGATAGGAACAATAGTTCCCCTTCCAATGCCGTTTGGGAAGATGACTGTATCAAGTATTTTATTATTTATTCTGGTAAAATATGATCTGGACAAAAACTACCTCTATTCTTTAATTTATTCACAAATGTGTTTTAATCTATCACACACACGTAAATAGAGATTATTACCCGAGGAAGTGTGTCATATGACTTTTACAAAACGAGTGTGAATTTCTGTATTGCCCGAGCGATAGCGAGGGTTATACATAAATTTGCACGAGTTTCGTAAATGTCATATGGCACACTTTCGAGTGTAATAATTCCTTTATTACCCATTCTGTTCCATTTGATTCGCGTAAAATTAGCCAGGAAATGGCCCACTTCTTTTGCGACGGCAAGCTACAGTGACGTCACGAACAATCGTTGTATGACGTCACAGACAACGAAATAAGGGAAGCCGTGTTAAAACAATCGTTGATAGGCAAACGTGATACGTGCACATGTGCTCATATCAATAATATTAACTCGATTATTTTCAACCATATGGTAATAAATCGTCTTATTACCTACGTAGTACTTCGCAAAGTGGTTACCTAACACTTTGTCATAACCCATATGTGTACAAGTTGGGGATAAATTCAATACACAACTCTACATAACATTCCCCTTTCATATTAAGTTTATGTCCTCGTGAAATAATGATGGTTTGTCTCTCAAGCCTTGATGACAGAGGAAGCTCGTTAGATATTCTAAACGCATGTGCCAAGTAGGACCTGATTGTTCGCAGTCTTGTATTTTCGCAAGATGTTCTGACTCATACTTTGTGACAAAACATTCTTTATCATACCATGTGTTGCTTACCTTATTCTTAAAGGGGCAGTAGCACGTTTTTTCGCTGAAATAAGTCGATGAAATGTATTTAGAAAATAATGTCACCAATAGTAAAACAGCATTCTCTCTTTCGGTAAATCAAGTTAAAAATGAGTGAACTTGTTCTGAATAGCCTTGAGAATCGTTTTTGTCATTAAAAATATTAAAATGTGTTCACAATAAAATGGCCGCCATGCAATGTTTGCTTACTACGCAACACTGTTATTACCACTACGGATAATTGGTTTGTGTGATAAGATGTTTTACCCTCTAAAGTAAATATAAATGGCATAAACTATCATTTTAAATTGGAAAATTGAAAAAATAAAATTTGGAAAAAACTTGCTACTGCCCCTTTAAGCATAGCTGCTTATTCACGAATAATATCAATGAAGATTTTAACATATCAGTTAATGTATGTGTCAGTTACAAAAGCTTTGTTAGAGCAAGTATATAATCTGGATACATTTATCAATTTGCTTTCCCCCAAGCCCATGTGTAACTGTTAATTTCCTCTGTACGGGCTATCTTGGTATGCTTTGCTGAAGTATGTAGACGTCCAGTTCTCCAATTTTGTTGACATCTGACAGTCCAGAATTTTCTCGACCTGTCTCAAAACAGTTTTTTGAGAGGCACATCCAATTTTGCCTCTCAAAATTGCTTAACAAGTCGTGTTCCCGCAAAAATAGTCAGATAAATCAGCTAGATAAATAACATAACATAAAGATAAACTATCATGTTTTATATTTTCACCTCACTTCTCATTAAACGACCCCTCACCCTGCAAATGTGCTTCTCTTGACTTCGTGTTGTTTTGAAATCATTTGAATAAATGTTTCTGAGTTTCAAATACTTCATTAATTTACCCCAAGTTAGTATGGATTTTATGTACGATCTTGTCCATATGAGGTCGTAAGAGGATAATGAACATTTAATAACTATACAGCTAAATAGGTCTTTCAACTTTCATTTATATTTTTCCTCATTTGCAAAGAGCAGTGTTGTAATGCCTGTGAATGCGAGAGAATACAATTTCAAGGAAAAAACAAATTACCTCAATATACAGGACAACGTGACTCTATACTCTATATCACCCACACACAGACACCGGAGACCATGTAGTTGGACACAAGTGAAACTAATGTCATCCAAACATGCGATGCAGTATTCCAGAGACCGTATGTAATTGGCAGAATTCCTATCAAGATTAGTCGGATAATGGAACTCCGAAAAGTTACTTTTAGTTTCCACAAGGGATTTCAATCAGGCATCTTGAGAAGTTTGATATGATTTGATATTCCTGTGATGTCAGTTTGAAATGTAGAGATTGATGTTTAATATTTTGATGCTCAGTTAACAATATATCATGTCAATATTTACACTATTTAGTGGGGATTGTGTTCGGAAAGGCATTTAGCTTCAACTAGAACACATTTTACTGACTTGACAAAACATGTCCGAAAAGTCATATTACCTGAACCGTTTTGAACCAAATATTAAAATGTATGAATGTTTTTCTGATTTTTTTAAACATGACCAAATTTAGGTGGAAATGACTCATATTTTGTCTGTTAAAGTTGTTTCTAGCAGTTTAATCGAATAAGTTGATTACCCAATGCATTACTCGGTCCCATTCTGACATCTGAAACACCATGTTCATTGTGGCAGTTTTCCAGTGCTTTGGCTAATGTGGTTTCAGGAAATCTATTCTCCACCGTGTAATTGTCCAACAATCTCAGAAACTCATTTGGACTGGAGTGGCAATATGAGGTTCAGAGATCCCTATTAACAAAAGTAGTTGTACTTCTAGCAGGATAATAGTTTCCGATCGCGAGTTAGTCTGATGTCTATTTTGTGAGGAGTTTGCTTGAGGAGAATCAACAAACATTTATATAATTAGAGACACCAATTCACACTTCTGGGTATAAAAGTAGATTCATGGGACATGTAAATTTACTTTAAGTTCCTATCACTGCAAATATATTAAGAGTTAAGAGTACGATATAAGACATGTACATTAATTTTCCGAATTGTATTACATATTTAATATAATTCATGATGTTAGTCATTGGAAAGAAGATTATATAAACACGTGAACAAATCCTGGAAGTGTTTACTTGATATGTTGTGGAAATAGTGTTGTAGGGAAGAGAGTCGAGAGATGAAATGTCAAGCGTGGAATTGAAAGAATCATTGCATTAATTCCTAATGGCGACGCTGTCTTGCCTGTAGATTGAGTTTCTAAGTTTAAAATGTTTTCAATATGTTAGTTTGTGCTTATGTAATGCAACATCTGAAACGTGCAGTAATTTGCAGCTTTGGAATTACATGATTAAGATTTGTAATTTGAATATTTGTAACTGCATATTTCTAGAAATAAAATATGTGGAATAATTTGTGCAAGTAATGGAGTGAATAGACCACTCTAAGAATAAGCGTGTTGTAGAGGGTTACAGTTAAGCAAGAATCAAAGTACCGCCTTTCTAGAAATTTCTAGTGCGTTTCTAGTGCGTATCTAGAAAGTTTCTAGTGCGTATCTAGAAAATTTCTAGAAATTTCTAAAAATTTCTAGAAATTTCGAGTTTTAATTTTTTACGAGATATCTAAACTATTTTGGTATATTCTGAAACTGCTTATTAACTTTATAACACATTTATAAAAATCCCTCCTATCTAAGCACTGAAAATGATATTTGCCCCCAACAGTAATAACTAATACAACGAGGTTTAGGTTTATGGCATGGATATCATTAATGTTTTTGTGTTCAGTGAGTGAGTGAGCGAGTTGGGGTTTAACGCCGCTGTCAAGAGTATTTCACTTATATCGCGGTTGCTAGTATTATGGCAGGGAGAAAGCCAGCAACGCCATGTGGCTATGCACTGCGGTGAAACCTGCAATCAGCGGCTGGAACTAGCGAACCATGGGTGGTACTACGCTGAAATTCACTGAAGTATTGCACCCAAACCTTACTGCGTGTAGAACATTTCTCTACTGCAGACAAAGTTTCCATGCCCCTGGCGGGATTCGAAACCCGGACCTCTTGATCCGAAGCCGAACGCGCTAACCACTGCGCTATGCCGCCCCTTTTTGTATTCACTGAGGTTTCACTGGTTCCGTCAAAGCATTGTTTGATGACACAACATATTGAATATAAAGTTGACAAATTAAATATTAAAGACAATTAATATTTTTCTAACAAATAAGATATCAGTGCTTAGAACAGAAAGCTTGCTTCAAATCAACATCAAGGTGAAAAAAAGAGGTAATACTAAAATTTAAAAAAGGTAAATTTCGTATCAAAGTTTAAAAAAATTTCCTAAATAAAAACACCAACTTGGCAAAATCATAACCTAAATAAACAATTCCATCTAAAGTAATATGTTTTCTTTTACTAGGCAGTCTTTATTTTTGATAAATATATTTCGTAGTATTGATATGAAATCAAACCGCAAAAAGGCAATATGTAGTAGTTTAAACATTCATTAACTTTCAGAAGTACAACAATTTATAAAACATATTGTTTAATCATCTATATTCTTTTTCTCAATTGACATGTTGTTTGGGTGTCATAGTGTCAAAACATCATGATTCGAAATTGCACCGTAACCAATATTATAAATATAATGCCAGATTAAAATACCCTTTATTTGAAACACAGACCTTTTCATTCGAACGTCTCACGTAAGTGAAACAACGAGTAGGTGTTTTTGCTAGGAGCCAACACAACGTTCTTAGCCTAGAGCTTGATTAGAATATGTACTTGAAAGTCTTCAGAAACCAATGGAATCCATGCATAGCTTCGTTATTCTGTCAGTCCCAATTAGAGGAGCATTGTTGAGATTGAATTACTGGTTTATAAAATATTTGAGGTGACATTAAGGGTATATATTTTATGGTATAAATAAGCTGCTGTCTTATGTATTAAGTAAACTGTATGAATGATTATCACATTTATCGTCTTTGGTTTTAAGAGAAATTTTTTTTGACTTTGACATAATTGAATTAGATAGGACAAAAATGAGCAGAAATTAGCTTAATGTTGACGACTGTTTCTTTCTTTTGCGATAATAAACAACTTCAAAGTTATGTTGACAGAATATGTCATCTTCATTCAATTTGATTAAACATCGAGACTGAGTTTCGATAGAAAACATGTAAAATGACACCATATACAGACAAGATAAACAAACTTGTATCAAAGAAACTAGAACTATCTAAACCTAAGGAATCAATGAATCAGTGCTTAAATGACAAACTGAGTTGTCTCAATACGATGACACGGTAAACCATGATAGACATCTTCAGATATCGATTGTGACAAAGAGGTCAGTGTACAAACCAATGACGGTTCCCAGCCACGCTATTTTGTCTTCTGCTGTTTAGATTGGCAATATGACTGGTGTAATGGACTCCAGCCAAAAGTGTTACAGATTGTTAAGTATTCTTGATACTGAAAGGAGGTATTTTTATTATTATGCCATTGAATTTTAAAGTTCGTTTTAGAATGTCACATTGTCAAGGTATCCTCTAGGTTAATTAGCTGATCTGATTGAGCGTATCTCACTCATTATGCAAGAAAAATATACACACACATATAATATTATCATATTATTTATATAATAAACGACATGTGAAATAGAAATATACAATAGCCATATAGTTATGTGTTACATTGCAGTGGTCCAAACTCAAGACAGTCTATCACATCTTCCTTGTAAATCTCTGAGACATACTAGTCTTTAAAGCAGACATTTCTTGTCGTTTCCGAGCAGAATGCCATGATGAACATCTTCATAGATCTTCAAAGACGTCCTTGAACATCACAGGAGGAGAATGGTCATGAAAGGTTTATTGGGTTTCCTATCATGGGCATCAAACATTACAATACAATTAAATGTATTTTAATTCTTAAAGATACACCCATTGTGTTGTTGGGGTCACATGTTGCAAACGTTATAAATGGTGTTACTCTATAGAGAAGTACCGACTGTTACCAAAATGTACCATTTTGATGACAGTAGACTTAGCATATTGAAGATATGAAGGTAAAAGTAGTGATTTCTGATTGAAAACCGGACAATGCACAGCGTGTGGCGCGCGTCAATGAGTCAAACGTAATTTTGAAATCTTATTTATAACAGACAAAAAGAAATATTTGAGTTCATAATGTTTAATAGGTCATTTAACTACTGTGCATAAAAATGGATCGTGCAGTTTCGGTTTCTACACATGTATAATGATGTTACTCAATTTTAATTGGAAACTAGTAATTATGATCTATTTAGCGATTGGTGATAAATATGCAAGCTGAGTGAATATATAGGTATTGTAGACAGCACATGTGGTGAGTTTAGACGTATAAAAACCAAATACAATTTTATGAAACACAATGGATGCACCTTTAAGGCCTTCGTGATAGTTCCTACCTACCAAACTTAGAAATTGCATATGCTAATCACTTACATTATACATCAAAGTGAGATAAAGCTATCTGGTGGTACTTCACAATGATATTTTCACAATATTTTGCTTGACCTATTCTGCGATGCAATGTTCAAAGTCGCTCGAAAATCCCTGGTCTACCTGAAGCTGCCATGTTTAGTGCGTGTAGTCAACGTTAACTCTACCTTCATATGTATGATATACCTGGGATATTCTTTGAAAGGTTTTCTGAATTTCTTTTATAAAAATAAAACCAATGAGTTTATTCATATCAATTTTAAGGGATACGTTTAGTCAATAAATGTATTTCGCTGAGACGTGTCGTAAATAAGGAAGATTCATATAGTTTTAATATAATTGCAACTATCCCGTGAACGATTTGATATACTTAAATATAATCAATTCAGTATATCTTCAAACCAATAACATTTCTGCTGTTATTGAACATTAATGGTTCACTATTACAGGGAGTTTAATAAATGGGAAAATGATAATATATGATTTTGATTACTTTACATGAAGAACATTTGAAATACTTTCATAATCATAAAAAAACCTTTTCTAATGCATTGTTTACCTAGACGGATATTGCAGCTTCTTAACATATGAAGTGTTTTCTGATATTTTATATTATCAAGATCATATATGTACAATTCTGAGGTAAATGATGATTTCATGGTAGAATCAAAGTGCAAGGGCTCTTATTTTGTACAAGTATTCTGTCCTTAGATATCTACTACATATCTCCCAAAGTAATTGTCCTAAATAAGTGACCCTATTCAGGGGAATCGTTTGACAAATGAGAGCCGATCAAACCCATTGAGACAGTTTTCCAGAGATTCAGTTAATGAGATTCCAGTAAATCTATTCTACTCCCGGAAATTGCCAAACAGACAAGAGCAATTCATTTGAACTGGAGTGACATAAGTTTCACAACTACATTATTACCTAATGCAGTTAATGGCTCGTGATAGTGTGTCCTAATGTCATGAAATGTTTACACTGCATGATGGTTTCTTGGCCACATTACCGAAGAAACAACAGCTCATTTTGTTTCATTTTTCAAAGATGTTGTAATTCTAGGAGGGTAATATACTTTCAGGAGTACTGGTTTTATGTTATACTCACGCGAAGAATTTATTAAAAAGTAATATATGACTCTAGCTTCTAAATGATTCTAACTACATATATACATGTTTGGAACGGGTTTTACAAATATTTTACTTAATTATGTCAGCCATTTGTTAGATCCCGTACAGTTCGCATACAGACCACAACGAGGGACTGAGGATGCAACACTAACACTCGTGCAAAATATTTACTCTCACCTCGAAACGTGTAACAACTATGTCAGGATTCTCTTTATTGACTTTTCTTCAGCCTTCAATACTATTCAACCTCACCTTTTGATGAACTATTAAATCTTGGCGGAAACTCCAACACCATCAGATTGGTTAAATACTTTATGGTAAAACGTACTCAATAAGTCAGTGTCAATGGTTGTCGTCCTTCTATTCTGTCAACATCTACTAGAGTGCAACAAGGATGTGTACTGTCCCCTTTGTTTTTTTATTGTGTACACCAATGATTGTTAGTTGTCATTAAAGGTCCATCCATTCTGTTGTTTGGGGTCACATATTCCAAAAGTTATAAATGGTGTTACTTTATAGAGAAGTACCGACTGTTACCGAAAACTACCATTTTGATGATATTCGACTTAGTATATTGACGAAGGTAAAAGTAGGGATTTCTGATCGAAAACCGGACAATGCATCACGTGTGGCGCGCGCCAATGAGTCAAACGTAATTTTGGAATCTTATTTAAAACAGACAAAATAACAAATTTGGGTTGATACTGTTGAATTTGTCATATAACTACTTTGCATGTAAATGGAACGTGCAGTTTTGGTTTCTGCACATGCATAATGATGTTACTCAATTTTAATTGGAAACTAGTAATTACGATATATTTGGCGATTGAGGATACATATGCAAGCTGAGTGAAATTATTTGTATTGTAGACATCACATGGTGTGAGTTGGAACGTATTAAAGTCAAATAAAATTTTATGAAACACAATGCATGTACCTTTAAATGATGTGTTTATGGTGTGTTCACAGATGCTGCTGCTCTTACTGGTCTAATTGCTGATTCAGAACTTAATTAGCATCAAGACATTGAACAGTTCTTCATTTTCTTAATTTGAATTTTAAAAAAATGAAGGAAATGATTGTTGATTTTCGGAGAAATAAGGAACCTCTTCAGCCTATTAGAATAGATAATGAAGAAATTGGAGGATAATTAGATATCTTTATTTTAGATTCAAATCTCTCGTTTTAAAAACATGTCGATTACATTTCCAAATAAGGTCAACGGCGTCTCTACTTTCTTAACCCCTAAAGGAAATTTTCAATTGATAATCCATAAAATCCCTTTTTTGTTATCAAATTTGTATATAAAGTGTATAGACTGATAATTTTTTAAGTTGGTATTGAGGTTAGTCTGTTCGCAACAAAAATAAACTTTTCAAAATTGTTAATACTGCGAGCAAAATCAGTGGTGTGCAGTTCGAAAACATTCCATTTATCTATGAGCGCCAGATTGTAAAGAAAGCTACCAAAATAAGAATCGATAGTTCCCATATATTGTTCCATCATTTCGAACTACTTCCATCTGGGCGTCGCCTCGGTTATCCTCTTTAAAAAAAAACAGAGCTTGACAATCCTTCATACCAGCAAGTATTCGTGAAATAAATGAATTATCAAGTTGTAGAAACTAAAATTGTTCATCCTGTTTATGACCAATCCGTAATGAAAATCTTTACTGTACTACATTAATGTATGTTATAAATGTTGCTTATTTCGAGTTTATATCATATTTTTCATGTAATGGAATTTATAGTTGTACATTGTGTGTGTATGTATATATGAGACCGTTTCGGTCTAAAACGAATTTCCTCCAGGATAATAAAGTTTTATTTTATCTTATCTTATCTTAGTCATCGCACACACCAAAACATTACATTTAATTACAGTTGTTTTACAATATTTTTGTGAACCTACCCCAGAGACAAATCATAAATATAAATAGATATCTAAATTTTGGCTATTTGCATCAATATGATGCTTTGATTTGTATTCATTGTGTTCATTTAAGAATTATTATAGAAACATGTCTCCAGGATTGTCTAACTAAATTGATTTGAATGCTTAGTGCTACCTTCCACGACAGATTAAGTATGATGGTTTCAGACCGTATGGTTCCCTACATGTCCAAATTAAATATTTGAATGAGAATATAGAATATAGAAGTGCTCTTGATTTAACGAAGATAAAATGTATTTATGTGTCTGAGGTTTGAATTCCACATGCGAAATATGCAAAACATGCAAAACAACTGTCAATCCTTACAAACGACTTTGTTGTGTATTACTTATATTTCCTTTGGGTAATAATTTGATGTATTGTACATGAATCAGTTGAATCAGTTTTGAAACATAATTAAACTTACGATATATACCACAACAATATATCCTATATATCACAAACGTTAACGATAACTATTACCCTTGTTCTTTTACTTTATTTTCTCTTTTAAAATTTGATAGAGTTTTAAAAAATACTAACCTTCCATACTATACTGTCTGTTAGTATTTAAAGTGGCAGTAGCACGTTTTTTGGCTTCAATAACATGATGAAATGTATTTGAAAAATAAGTTCACCCATTGTAAAACACCCCTCTCTCTTCGGAAAATCATTAATTCTATCTCTATTCTCCCTGTATTCTCCCTGTATTCTCCCTGTATTCTCCCTGTAATCACCCTGTATTCTCCCTGCATTCTCCCTGTATTCTCCCTGTATCCTCCCTGTATTCTCCCTGTATTCTCCCTGTATTGTACTTGTATTCTCCCTGTATTCTCCCTGTATTCTACCTGTATTGTCCTTGTATTCCCCCTGTATTCTACCTGTATTCTACCTGTATTCTACCTGTATTCTACCTGTATTCTCCCTGTATTCTCCCTGTATTCTCCCTGCAGGAATATTGAGTTTTTCATTTTGAAAATTGATATCATTCAGAATCACTTTCATTTCGTTAATGAGCAGGAAGAACCAGGGCACATACATTTTGTGTTTATGATCAGATACCTATCTACATAAAAGAAAATTCGCAAAATTCATTATAAACCATGTTGATTTTTTTTTAAATCAAGGCGCATAAGACTATAATATATATAAATATAAATGTTTTTTTGGTTTTTTTTTCTTGTTTTTTTTTATTACGTAAAGTATATGTATGTAATTGTAGCGCTCAACACTTTACGAAATGAAATTTAATTTTTTTTTTGTAAATGTTAATAAAATGTGATCAGCTTGTTTCAAAATGATCACATCATTCGTTGAAGATGAACTAAACGTTGTTATCCATGACATAAAATCTTTCTTCAAAATAATTCAGATGCCACATGAAAAACCCAAGTGTGTTAAAGAGGAACATTGTAATAAATAATTCTGTTACATGTATCACAGGTCAGATGTGTGATATATCATTTCAACATTTTAATATTTTCTTAATTCAAAAAGAAAAGAAAAGCATTTTTCGCTCAGGTACTACGAATATTATGGTTATAAAACTTGTCTTATCATCTTATCACAGTAGATATCAGTTGTGTGAGATCAAGCAATATCTACAAGAGATATCTACATTGTAGATAATGCTACAATCAAATGGTCATAATCCTATTACATCATCAGTCTATGACATCACAAAGCTTTAGCATCACCAAGAACACTGCTGACAATGCTATGACGTCACAATGTTGACGATGTAACAATTCTATGATGTCAAAATGCTGATTACGTCACAATGCTGATGACGTCACCATGCACAATGAACTCTTTGAGATCACCGCTAAAGAAACTGAATGTCAGTTCTGTGTGTCAGATATGTTCATTCTTTTGCCAACATAACTAACTATATTCGATGCAAAGGCAGACACTGAAAATTATAACAAGGAAATGTGTTGGCGAATGTATCCTCATGGAAAACATGATCAGAGTACTCCCCATATTACCATATCACCAGGATCTAAAAGAATCTGCTGCATATTCCAATCAAAAGCTACGTTTCATATAACCTCCAAAGTGTGCAACTGTACACGTGTACATATGGTAATTATTTAATTTCCGACCAAGAACACACTTATTTCTGAAATTGACACAGAGCTCTCCTCGCCATATGAAGCTGAAAAAGAAGAACTGCTAAAGGAGACATGGTAATGTCTGCCATCTAAAAGCTCTGGTTCGATTAAATCTGTTCTCAAGGGTAGACAATAATGCTTATTATAAGGGCGGATTTGTCTCGAGATCGTGTAGGATAGATCTGTATTCATAGTTGTCTTAATCATGTTGTCATCTAGAGGCACAGAATTGAGTATTGATGTTGGTCACGCAATTTGTGAACATATTTCCAGATCATTACACATATGCTTTTTAATAAGTATTTCATTTAGTAATTTAGAATTTGATAATGTGTAAAATAAATTTACTTAAAATTAGTTATTTGTAAATTTATCTTAAAAATACATAAGCTTTGACATTACTTTATTGCAGTGACCAATGTTGACAGTGGGCACATTAACATGATGCGTGACTCTATCTATGTGTCAAGCACACTCTCTTTGTTCAATGTTTCTAGAAACTGGAGCTATGATTTTAATATTTTAATGATAACAACAGATAAGAATAATTCTGATAATGGTAAACTCATGAGTGTTGCATTTTTGCCTTTCGCTATTCACCAAGTAACAAAACAGTGCAATAACACTCAGACATGAAAATAGCATATTATTTGAATTTTGAAAGTTGCAATTTTGATACAACTTTTTTTGTCAGTGTTAAGTAGTTTACAAAAGCTAGCACAACCGTGATGGCCTGTTTGGCATGGTAACGTTGTACTCTGTAGGTCTTCAGAAGCCAGGCTAATACACACATTCGCTATTCTGTCAATCAATCTCAGTTAGGAAATAATGGTTGAAATAGAAAAATGTGTGGACGTTTCTTTTGCACATCAGTATAGTTTACATGAGCTTGCACAACCATGATGGCCTGCAGCTGTGTGGCATGGTAACTTTGTACTCTGAAGGTCTTCAAAAACCAGCCTAATACATACAGTTATCCAATAAAGATACATACCTTCGCTATTCTGTCAATCAATATCACCTAGTTGAAATGTACTGTTCCATTAGTGGATTATAAAATATCTAAAGAGTAGCAATAAAGGTCTGTTGATGAAATGAACTGAACAAATAGAGGAGAGTTAATGGGTTATGTCAAATGCTAAATCTATTTTATGGAGTGCCATTGGTAAAGTTGATATTTTCCCCATGTCTCGAGATGAAATAAACCTGGTATTTGACATAATATATTAAGTAATCTATTTATAATATTGTAACAACAATAATATCTGATTAAAAGTACTTATACCTACCGAAATAATTTGTTTGCAAAGCCGAAAGTAGTTCTGGAAGTTGGAGGGTGACAATTTATTATATGGTCACTGGTCACAATGGACATTTCAGATACTGTAGCGGGATAGACACTTTATTTCACTGATAAATCCAAGTAATTCATTGCTCATTACAAAATAAATAGATTCTGCTTTTTCTTTATAAGCCTGTAAATTTTTTGGAAGAATACGTATTGGACTAGCTCATCTATATTGTTTGGGAATTAACTGAGTACTGCTCCTCCTGGTTACTTAACAGATCCTTATAACGATAAGCCAAATAATAGAACTGGGACATTAAACATTTAGACGAGATGCATTGGAAATGATGATTGGCAAGAATGAGTTGACATTGATAGAATAACATAACAATGAGAGGCATTAGACGTCACTTCAGACAAACCGGTCAGTCTCCTCAATCACTGATGTCTCTTTAACACGCTACTTCGTATTCCACTGGTCAGTATAGCGTAATGGTAAGATTAGGATAATGGGTTCTGGTCAAATTTCCAGTAGACTGTAAAATGTACCTGTAACTAACTGGGGAATTTGCCGCATTGTAAATATCCATTGCTTTCAATCTGTCATCCTAGTAATTAAGAGGAAAAGGAAAAGTTATCAGACTGTACACTTCAGCGTATGTTAACATTTATATTGTATCACAAGTGTTGATAAAACCTGCCCTTATCCAACGCGTTTAGATTTACTCTTCAAGAACAATGATTACATTATCTATGGGGAGGAGTCAGTATGTCGTCACGAGTTCATTCATAAGCATTGTAAAATATATTTTAGCTTAGATTTACCGATATATGTTTATCATGAAAAATCGTTTATTTTAAGAATAATTGAATCTTCCTAGTCACAACATAATTCATATGCCAGAACATGTGATCTACATATCCTCAATGTCATACTTTCATGCCTCCAATGGTTTACATATATGTATGGTTCTATATTTCTAGAGAGGTTTGTTATAAACTAATAGTTTCCATATAATTATATGTAAAATGTTTTTTGGAAAAATACTTAATGCACTATGCCATGACAATGATCAATAAATGCTCGTAATAGTCGGTAAACGGGTATAGTTAGCCATTTGATTTGGCGATTGCATGATTGTAATGTCCAAATAATCAATAACAGATCTATTATTAATACAATGCAATTGACTAACGATTGTGCTGGTGGGAAAGAATATTAATGAATAACCAATACAAATGATATCAAAACGAGATGATTCATGATTCTCTTAGCGCTAAGATAGTCATAGTATAGCATCTTATGACACCAACGTTGCCTTAGTGTAATGTTAAGGGATGACACTAGTACTAAGATTGTTTTACTAAACGACGAGGCTTTCTAAAAAATGACCCGGAGCACCAGTAGCACATCACACATACTTAAAGAGGCAGTAGCACGTTTTTTAGCTCACATAAGTCGATGAAATGTATTTGAAATATAATTTCACCAATCGTAAAACGTCCTTCTCTTTTCATCATATCAAGCTAAAAATGAGTGTACATGGCTCAGTAAACCAATGGGAATCATTTTTGTCATTCAAAATAGAAAAATGTGTTCACAATTAAATGGCCGCCATGCAATTTTTGTTTTATACGCAACACCATTATTACTACTACAGATAATTGGTTTGTGTAATAAGATGTTTTACCCTCCAAAGTAAATTTGAGAAAATAAATTTTGAAAAAAACATGCTACTGCCCCTTTATGATTGTTTTACACAACGACGAGGCTTTCTCAAGAATGACCCGGCTGATCAGTAGCATATTACACACTTAATATAAGAGAATTATACTGATAGCCTGGGATCTATAGTCCGACTGCAAGACAGTTCACTGCTCAACAGTTGGGTAACTATGCAAACAGTCGATGTTGAAACTGATCCTTCAGTCGTGATTATCAAGATCAGCAAAATAATGGTGTGTGAGGTATCTTTGCAGAACACTCTACAAAGTGAATAACTGCATTTTAACTTCCCCACAGCATGTTCATTGACATCCTTTTGTTGACAAGGATTGTTGAAGATTTCTTCAAACTGATTTTTTATGTTGAAATTTATTAAGAATACATACACCATGATTTTAGTATTTATTATATTGTTGTTCAGTGTTCACGTATCAATTGTGAATACAAAACAGGTATTTTCAATTTCACTTGAAATAGAAAAGAAAATTAATATTCCTTTTTGATATTTTTGTAAATGCAACCTCGTTAACAATATTCTTCTACTGGTAACAACAAACTTCAAAACACCAAACATCAAACACGTGGCCATTAGTGATTGATGAGGTTAAAGAAGACAGCGTTAAGAAGAGAAGTTGTAATTCTAGCAGGATAATAGTGTCTGAGCTAAATTCGTATTCATTTCCTCCATTGTCAGCTCGCCGTTGCTGCTCTGTGGACAAGTGATTAATGAGGGTGTGTGAGGTGTATACTGATGAAAATCTAGCAACGGTTGTCAGACTCAAGCATGCTGAATACCTGTTCAACTAATCAAACTTCTGAAAAGGAGTGTAACTGTCATTATTTTCTATGTAAATTTTAAACATATAAAGAAAGCACCTTGGAATGTTATCGTTTTCAATTAAAAGAACTGAGTATAATGAAAACATTTTTTACTCTCCTGGCCTTTTTTAATTCTAAAAAAACCTACTCTACACTTTGAAATTGAAATAAAGTGATCTCTCAGACATATAAATACATTTTACCAATTGTTAAATTATACATTTGAATCATCAACACGAATATTTATGGTTCTGTTAAGTCATACGAGTCCATTTCCCATCGAGCTGCCATTTTAAGGTGTTCACATTAAAAATGGATGCTCGAAAGTAGTTTTCAAGTCATCTGATTGATCTAATGATCCCTAAACACTCTTTTGAATATGGTACAATGATGGAATGGTCAATCTGTCGCTTTATAAGTTACACCATTTTCTTTGAATATTGATAACCGTTTTCTATGGATACGGCTTATGGCTTATTGGTTGTGTAATAAGATGTTTTACCCATTGACGTGCCAATTTAATGTATGAACTTTAATAATAAATGGCAAATTTGAGAAAAAAATATATGCAATAACGTGCTACAGAGAGTGCTTAATGAGTATTTTATGAGAAGTCTTGAAGCCTTGCAGGTAAGTACAAGAGGTTATTATTTAGTAACTATAACAATTACCAACCTGTGACCAGTGTGTTACTAATCATGATATCGATGTTTAAATGGCACTGATGAATCCTGCCCACCTGGGTCATTATCTATAGAAGCCTGATACATGCGCCCTTCTTCCAAACTTCTTACCACGATATTGGTGTTAGTGTATAGAAGTGTTGAACTGTTTTTCTTTATTCACTTCTTTCATCTCATTTATCTTTACATAATTAAGTTTTGTTTCCCAGTGTCTTCATCAGAACATTAGCAACAGTGGAAACGTGTTGGCTGACCAGTTTCATGCCTCGATTGCTCATCTGTGACTTTGGTGATACTGAGGCACACTTTGTGCGTCTTGTCGTGTCATGTTAAGAATCTGATCGTGCTAGAAATCTGTTCAACAGCAATAAAAGTGGGAAAGTGGAATGAAGGACGATAAGGGCATCGTTCTCCTGATACCCTTTAGATACACGAACCTCAGATTGCCTTAAGGAGAAATTGAGCTCGCATACGGTAACATTTTGCGACAAATTGTAATGAATAAGTCTCAACATATATGGATTACTTTGTTTGGGGCATACCCGTATCCATACACTAACGGGAAGCCCTTAAAATTGCCGTAATGCCTTTTTAACGGTCAGTTTACGACATGCCGCATAACGTTATTGTCACTTATATTCGCGGTAAATATGTCTCTGTGTTGGTTATTCGAATGACATATGTATCTTTAGTTACTGACGAATTTAAATCGCCTGGTATAATCAACTGAAAGTTATTCATTCACCATGCACTCTTAGATTGATAGTATGTTCAATAATGATAACACGGTAGGCCGTCAAAGTTTGAAACCATCAACATTGCCTTGACATTAGGTTTTTACGCTAATGAAGGTAATTTAAACAATGACGTTAAAGTGATGAACAACCTCCGATGACCCCTTATATTTATTTCTGAATTCGTTTGTTTATTGAAATGTGCACATTATATTTCATTTTTAGCAATATCTAAAATATGTGTGTCAGTAAGAAATCCTGTTGAATATGCGAAAAACGATGAGAAAAATGCCGTTTTTAATTACAAAGTACTTAAGTTAATGTTGTTTCTCTTTTCCAGAGTCATTAAATTTCAAAATATATATTTGCTATACAACCCCGTATGTAACTGAAATGTATCTGAAAGGATTCTGAGCTTATTCATCGAAAGCGAGTAGTTCATTTAATACATCAAATCAGTCAAAAATGGCATAATTTGCCGACGGGAGTATTATTATTAATACATCGTTCGGTGACCCCAAACTTTTCTTACATTTTATGATAAAAGACACCATAAACCTGCTATTTTGAACGAATAAACGAATTCCAAAATAGTTTGTTTCATCGTCCCATCGCTCTTTAAATACAACATGAGTCACAACTTGTAGCACTATCCTGTGATTCTTCTTTTGCAAGTTATTAATCTAATAACTAACTTTTAACAGAAGACTGACAATACCAAGTAACGTACCTAATCTGTCACATTTTCATGTTATTTGGCATCTTTTTACTTGGTGAGCCATCAATTTGATAAAAATAATTCAATATTGCAAAAAATACTTGAGGCATTGAGTAATTAGCGACACATTCTTGTCTTCAAATATCAATATTGAAGAGATACATTTAAAAACTTAGCTCTGGTATGTTTTTAATATGAATAACTGTGACATGAATGATTCTGATATTCATTTAAAAAAATTACCCCATCATTACAATGACATAACGTCGATAATCAACGAGATATCATCAGCTTATTAGTGACAATGCAATGATATAACGTCACCACTTTTCGCTTAAGAACACTGGTTGAAGACCAAAAAGCAGATAAATGACCAAAAAATTTATAACTAAGTATTTCTCTATCGAGAGCGAGGGATATACTGAAATTAAGGCACAAGTGTCGTGAACATATTATGATATAGACACGAACATAATATTCTGTTTATTACCGAAGTAGTAAATTTAATGATAATACAATGAAATCCACTGTCAACCACAGACTGGCGACGCGTCGCCACCGCATTTAGGACGCAATGCATGGGCATAATTTATAAATTTAGACATGGAGACATATTAGATGTAGGCGTATTTAACACCATTAATGAATTCAGACGTAGAAAATTTCCATGGAATTGAATTGCGTGATGTTGAGCTATGTACAGGAATTGAATTGCGGCTTGACAGTTGCATAATTACAAAGAAAAAAGAGGTTGGCAGGAACTTGATAGATCCTTCATTTTCAAATCAGCACTTCATGAATCAAGTTGTTAACGTTCCCTTGCTTGATTGATTAAATTAGATCTTACTAAACCCGAAATCATTTGCTTCATAATCGAGTTGTTTTATTTAAAACAGTCACCTCTATTTTTCATATTTCTTTGTTTTTCTTCAAAACATGTCACCAGCAGAAAGTTCAGTCTACGTTTCAAACGATGTATAATAATTATTACAATATTCCAGAAACAAATCCTGAATGTCTTAATCCTGCAAATCCACATGACGGTTCGAATCCCGCAAGGGGCACGACATCTTTGTCTGCATTAGAGAACTGTTCTACACAAAGAAAGGTTTGGGTGCAATGCTATACTGAATTTCAACGTAGTACCACCCATGGTTCGCTAGTTCCAGCCGATGCTCGAAGGTTTCACCGCAATGCATAACCACATGGCGTTGCGGGCTTTCTCCCTGCCATGATACTAGCAGCCGCGATATAAGTGAAATACTCTTGAAAGCGGCGTTAAACCCAAACTCACCTCACCTCACCTCACCTCACCATATTTAGATAACAACAAACTCCACTAATGGCAGCAATATTTCTCAAGCTGCGTTACACAATAATTCTCTCACTTACTTAGTGATAAACACAACAGAAAATAAAACTTATTTATCGCTTATTGTTTTTGGAGAAATGAATTTATGTCTGGTTTTGATATTATCCATTGTTTTTCCTTTGCACAAACGAAGTGATATTTTATTAAATAGAGAGAGTGTATGTAATAATTAGTTTGAATGGAAATGTATGTCTTACAAAGTGTATATTAAATATCATCTTTTTCACATTTTGTTCAACGACAGTGCTTCTGCCCTAATAACAGAGCTTACCATTATTTCATCATTCATTGTTAGATATACGTATTCATAATTAGTAGAGTGAGTAATTATACTACTACAGAACAATAAAGGGTAAGTGGGAATAGAACAGGGCTCAACCTATTGGAGGGCATCGCCAGTGCTTTACAGTCAGGCATATACAACAAATAAAACAAGAAGGGGACGGTCGATAGCTTAGAACTTAATTTCAACAAATATTACAAAACCCTTCTTAAGCGTCCAATTTGGTCAAGGAAATATGAAGCAAAACCTGGTCTCATCCTCATCCACAGTACAATGCTTTGCCGAACCTCGACAGTCCCTTTCTTTTTTATGTGTTTTATACTGCTACAAACTAAAAAGGGTAGCCAATACATTGTAATCAAAGGCTACTAAAATTATGAATAGTAATAGTGTCCTCGCTGTAGGGATGATAGACCTAACCCACAGCAACGTTAAATAAAACAGTTACTACTCGCCCTGGAAGATACTGCGAGGTAATATATATACAGCTAAACTGATGTATAAACGAAACTTTACACCTAAGTTGGTTTTATCTTATGTTTTGTTTTCAATTCAACTATCTTATGCTTTCGAAATCGTACTCTAAAACTGGAAAGTGCAGGCGTATTCTTAAATTGTCATCAGCCAAGGAATAATTCTAAGTGGTATTAATTTTTGGGGGAAAAATAAATTTTAAATTAAAAAATTCTTCCAAAATTAATTTGGATAGAATACAACTCTTCATCGACATATAAGACATCTGCTAATTGAAATTCAATAAATGTGCCTCATTCTGCACACATTTACAACATTATAAACATGGTAGGGGTCATGTTGGTGTAAAAATGATTTTATACCCCGTGTACCTTTAAGTGACTCTATCTGTGCATGTTTGAAAAAAAAGAGTATGATTGTTTGCCGAATCAGTCAACATTGAACATTAAACAATATTCAGGTTCTATCATATCAATTTGTTTTGTTATTTTTACTGTATGAGTTAAACAATAGGGTGTAAAGTTTCTTTTGTACCTCAGTTTATAGTGTACTTGTGTAATGCCTCTAGAAATACGACATCATGCTAGATTGCAGTTGTGACGTCACCAGTGTTAACTCCACCGTCACAAAGGTAACTGAGATCAAAGTTTCATCACTACGTTAGCTATTTCGTTTGAATAACACATAATACACATAATACTTACTCCATTTCATACGATGTCATATACTTATTAAGAAAACTGAACAAACTTTGATGTTTGAAACTCGTGGATGGTATTGGTATCTTACTCGTTTTCGCTCGTTAGATACCAAAACCATCCACTCGTTTCATAAATATGTTATTAAATGGGACGACCTTTATCATTGTCTTTGTATTGGAAGTGACAATGATTGCAAAATGTAAAAATGGTTAGTTTCTCATATATAATGATTTGATTATTCAGAATACTTTTTTGTGTGTGTCATAGGTATGATGCATGTCTCTTTATTTCTCTTGAAATTACGAAACTCTTCAACAAAGAACTGCATTTACTATTATCTTTCAAACGGGATCTTAATTCGAGAAGTGGAATCGTGTGAAGAATGTCTATTGAACTCACCCTTCATAGGCTGCTAGTGGTCTCAATATATAATACCTCAATAATACAGTGGCCATAATTTGAGATATATCTGACCTTTGTGAATCCTACACAACAAACATTTGATACAAAGTAAATGTAAGTTTGTCAGAGAAAACCAACAGCATTATTTAAAGTTATTTTAGGATATGTTCTAATCGCATTAGAAAACATTTACATTATTACCTAAAAACCTTTTTGATTTTCATTAGCATTTCGCTCATATATCATTCTGAAAAACTTAAGATGTATGTTTTTGACTGAACGTGGACAGTTAAATAGGTTTTAAAAAAGCCAGCGCTGCATTAATTTGAAAGCCTGACCTTTGTTTTTAAAGACTTTAAAAACAATGACCGTTCATGCAAAATAGAAATAACATTATATGTCCACAAAGATACAAAAGTACCTGAACAGATTTTCTGAATGTTTCATGGAGACGTTAGTTATACCCAAGGTACATTAGATGAGACAAAAACAATTCAACAGAATGAAAAATGATGCTTAGATCACGCGTTAGACCTCTCTAGTCATTGTTCAGACATCTGATGGACCTACAGACATTCACATCAATATACTACTTAACAATGATATATCTTTATTCCGTACGTTATTTTTCAAGACACGCAAACCTATAGACGTTCACATCATTATACTAAATAAATACCCGTAGATTATTGAAAGACAGAGATATAGACATTTAAATGTTCACCATTATATTTCTCAATACTCATCTAATTTACCCATAGATTATTTATGAAGACAGACAGACTTTTACATCATTATACTAAACAGTGGAAGTATGATTGCATTTGTCATAAGTTACTGATTAGCAGAAACAATAGAATGTTAAGAATGATTGAAAGGTCATTCCGTCAACCGATTTCTTGTAAATACATCAACTGGAATAGAGATAGAAACTTGCATAAAAATGGATATTCAACAAATAAAGTTCAGACAACGTTTCACAGTGTTTAACAAATCTTTTTTCTGTAACGATTAACGATGTTTTTGGTTTATTCCACAGATTCTTTCATCTTCTTATGGAAAGTCATTGCATTGATCATGACAGGACAAATTCACTGTGTTTAAAATTGAAAAAAAAAATGAATTAAAAAACCAATTCCACAATTAACTTACTTCACAACTTTCTGTCAAATCATGATAGATTAGTCCGACAAGTTATCAGTATTGTCTTGTAGCTAATGTATTGTACAGTGACTGTGATAAATGAGACTGTCAACACGTACCAGCCTCTGAAAGGTCAGGCAGGGATGCAGTAGTGGGTAGGTGCAGATATATATGGTGCAGACTTCTTTAAAGACTACAAACGTCTGCTTTAAGACGACTTTCATCTCGAGGCTTAATGACTTTATTTATAACCGGAAGTTCTAGTTTAGTTCCGGAAGTAGCGACCATTGTTGATAAACCTCTCAGACGTCCATGACGTAAAAGAATCTAGTTCAGTTTGTTTGAGTGCCAGTGTGATGGTGAGATGTGACAAGTGGTTATTTGCATAGGGACGATGGCTTACAGACCACCAGTGATTTATTGAGGTAACTTGCAATTGCAACATTGCTGAATCGTATCTTATTTACTGTATTTCTGCTACGATTTTGTCATTGTTATGTGTCAGTAATATCCCCATTTTGGCAAATATTGATCTACGAGATACAGTTATCTTAAGGAACTGCGGAAGCATGGTTTGAACTAACAGATCACTTGCAACATTATATATTTTCTTCTAGTTTGATTTAGTCTTAGAAGGACATTTAGAAGTGGAAAATCGAAATAAATAGATAACTACTTCTTTATTGTGAACATAAACAACATTTAAACATATGTGCTCACTCCGTCATGATGGAGACAGCTTATACTGCATAACATGGTGATTGTGAAAATTCATATTGATTTCATCATGCCTATGGCGTATAAACTGCTAGGCAAAAGAAAGTAATCACCTCAGTTGATTTTTTCATATGTATGATTTTCGTTTGCAAATATCTCGATCTCGATGTGATAATCTAAAACTGAAAAGTACAGGTGTTTAGTCAGCATCTACAACTTCTACATGTTTTTTAATCTTTTAAAAGGTATTCAATTTTAAATTCTTAATTTCTTCAAAAATTATTTTTGATGATACACAACTGTTCATCGATGTATAATAGATATTATATGTGAAAATTAATAAATGGGCCTGATTCTGCACACATTAAGAACATTTTAAACATGGTAGGTTTTTAAAAAAAAAATTCATTTCTAAACCCTGTCTTTTTTAAACAAAGATATTTTAATTATAATGTAACCACAGACACCAATCAATTCATTCAAACTACTGCAGATGAGTATTAATGTATCGTGCCATAGTCAAATGCATCTGATTTCTTTTGATTATTGAATTAATAGAAACACACTGAGGTGATAACTTCCTTTTGCCTAGTAGTTTATATGCCATGTTACTAAAATATCGAAAGAGAATGACCCATGGCCAGTAATGTCTATTTTGATTAATAAGTATACTTTAACCTAGTTTAATGACAATGACCATATCAAATCTAGCCAGAAAAAAGACACAAAGTCTGTTGAAGTCCATCTCTGACGGAAATAAGATATATAGATTATCAATTGTCCAAACTTGACTTCAACTACTGACAGAACTCACAGAATTTGTTTGATCTGAAGTTAAACTCAAATTTCCCTGTCCGATGGATCTTCATTGTGTCTCAAATTTCAAAGCATCGATTTCTTTTGATCTGCCTGAAGTAAACACGTTGAGTATATATTCAGGACAAACTAGTCAACAACAAGTGCTTCAAGCATGCCACATTGTATTTCTTTGATCTGTATGATTTAAAAGAATAAGTATTAAGTCTAGTAAAATAATGGAACTATTTTTTAAAAGTTACTTTAGATGGATTACAACAGAGTCTGGTCACTTTGTGAGTAATTAATGATTTCAAAGACTTCATTATATCTGAATCTTATGGAAACGTATGGAAGTATGGAAACGTATTAGGGTCACATGAAATTTAAAAACAAAAAAATATTATCTCCTAAAAAGTACTAAGTATCAACTATTTAGTACTTAGTATCTCCTAATAAGGACTTAGTATCTGCTAATTAGGACATAACAATTCCGAATTAGTACTTAATATATTCTCAATAAGAACATAACATCCCCTAATTAGGACATAACATCCTAATTAGAAATTAAAAGAAAATCATAGTATAGTTTTGAAAAATTTTGATTATTGCTTCAGTCTTCATTGGAGCAGTGTTAAAAATCACTATTTTTCATGT
The DNA here is from genome assembly GCA_936450465.1 of Gibbula magus. NCBI lineage: Eukaryota > Metazoa > Mollusca > Gastropoda > Trochida > Trochidae > Gibbula > Gibbula magus. Next base: position 43,547,353 of record OW388298.1, read on the forward strand.
TCTTTATCTTTAAATTGACCACTGGGGTAATTGTTCTCATCGCAGGAAAAAACAATCTGCATGAAACCTTCATAGATTTATCAGTTATGAATAATGTAACAGTTTAATCATTGATACAAAATAACTTTACAAAATCACTATTTTGTTACAACGTATTAGACGTCATAATTGTAATAAAGTACATATAAAAAGTGGTATTCGACTTCTTTATTCACAGACTTTGACAGACAGAAAGATAAATATTTTATTCACTTTAAATGTTTTTATGTTATCAAGCATACACATACATAGAGATTCATCGTGTCATCACTCATAATAACATTACTTAGGAATCTTATAAATACGGTTAAAGGGGGCTTATTAGTAATAATTCATTTAATCTTATTTCGTTTTAGTCTTAGATGCAAGTTTATGAACGTATTACATGTCGGGCATGCAGTTTATAGAATGTTTGGTTCACTTAAAGAGAATTGTGAATATAAAACTTTTATAATGATATTAAAACGACTGAATCTGCTTATAAAGTGCAATATGTTATTGATGTTCAGCTTCAACACGATTACTTGAAGCGTAAACTCATGGTAATCACTACACATACGCATACACACACGCTTACTAAACAGGGATTAGCTATCAGGGTTTATTCATTCCCCCTTTATTACCCTCTCTGTTAACTACCTGTTCCACACCTGATTAAATCTCTGCTGGCTTCTCTCAAAATCCCGTTTCTGTTCTCTCATCTATCCTCGAGGTGCAAACGGTACTAATTTATCAAACAGAACATGCTTCTGGCGGATAAAGTCGATTTTGAATGTCTGTGATGATATATCTCGTAAACAGATATTTCAAATTTCATTCACGGGAGTATGATACTTAATATTTTATATCTTTTCAGCCACACGCAGGGTGTTGATGAAGCTATTTAAAAGGGATTTTCTGAACATAGTGTTTGTTATTTAAGGTAAAATTTTATGAAATATGGAAATAGCGTAAAAAGAAGATGTTATCGACATAACGTAATTTCTTCACCTTACATTTGTTGACGCATCATTACTTTAGGAAGCCATAAAATAAGTAAAAAAGTGCTTTTTGTTTTGAAATTTGAAATGCTGTTAAACTGGCTTATGAAGAGGTAATAAGTCGTAATTAGGAGATGCTAAGTCCTAATTAGGAATTGTTATGTCCTAATAAGGAGATGTTATGTCCTAATTAGGAGATATTAAGTACTAATTAGGAGATAATATTTTCAAAAGTATTTCTTCATGTGACCTTAATAAGCTTCAATAGAATTTCACTGCGTTCACATGGTCATTCCATACAACATGTTCTACTTCTTAGTTGTGGAACTTATTCCTGTCCATAGCTGAGTTTGGAAGGGAGGTTCATCAATATGGGTTGAGAGAGTGCAGTTATTCAAGTTATATGTTTAATTGTAGTAATAATTATTTCGATATTTATGATGAATTGAAATTTTAAATTTCTGTAAACTTAGTCTACTTTGAGAAGCATTTTAGAAGTTGAATAAAGAAGTTGTTATCCATATAATTTTCGCAATTCTTAGTTCATCTGTTGAAAATCACATTTACACGCATCATTAGTGTTATAGTATTCAATGTTGGTACAATGCTGTAATCTTTGCAATCTTTTACAGGACTTTAACATCCAATATATAAGAAATTGATCTGGCCTACTTTAATGAAAGAGTACAGTGACATCAATACTGATGCATGTAGGGTGTCCTCAAGGTATCAACAGAAACTCATTTCAAACTGATAATCATGTTAAAGACGTGCCACATTGTAGATCCAGAAAAAACAATCAACAAATGTAGTTGTAAAACTGGACGTTTCTCAGTTCTAAGTCATAGTGTCTTTTCGTCCATTTAATGTATAATTTCTGTTGTGGGTGACTGGTGATTAGGTCTATTTCCATTGATTATAAACTGACGGGCCAAAGAAAGTATAACACTCACTTGTTTTCGATTGTATTATGGAAGCATGCTGATTGGTTAACATGACAATATCATATTCATATGTTTTTCTTACAAAGCAATAGACTATATTTGCATAATATTTTCAATTATAGTTTTGTTTAAAACCTATTATTAAGTTTAAAGTTCTATACTTATTTGTTTGCAGATGATATTTATATTTGTAGTTTTTGTGTAAAAGTGATCTTTACTGAGTTTGTGAACCTTGTCTAAACATGTTTATGGTTGGTTATATAAGGCAAACCGTGTCTCCATTATAAATTCCAGTTGCTTTAGTTACTTAAGCAGTTCATGACAAGGTTGTCATGTAAACTCGTATTTGATATGATAGTACTTATTACGATAAACCAACGACCCCTTTATCGTATTCAGGAGAAACATTTGGGGTTTTGTGCACTAGGACTAGATATAATAGACATGACCATAAATGGGTGTTTTGAAGAGATGCAATCAGCATACAGAACTTTCAACTCCACTGAAACTGCACTTGCCAAAGTTCAAAATGACATCGTGAGAGCAGTCGACAAGAATGGTGCTGCAGTACTGGTGCTACTCGACCTGAGTAGTGCCTTCGATACCATTGACCATAGTATTCTGATCTCCACACTTGAGACGAGGATGGGTATCACAAGCACTGCTCTCCAGTGGTTTCACTCCTTCATATCAGGGAGGCATCAATCAGTGATGGTCATATGTCAAGTCCTAGAGATCCCGATTACGGAGTGCCTCAAGGATCGGTTCTTGGACATCTACTGTTGACCATTTACACACCTCCCCTTGGTGATATTGTCAGATCATTCAACCTCGGACTGCACTTATACGCTGACGATACTAATATCTACATGTCATTCAAGCCCTTGGTTTCTTCATCAGCTGAATCCTCGTTTCTCGCCATTGAACAGTGTGTAAGCTGTATAAAACACTGGATGTCAGCACACTATCTCAAACTGAATGATGATAAAACAGAACTTAAAGTCTTCCATCCTCAGCGTCTTCAAACCCGTATTCTTCTCCCAAATTTCAGCATCGGTCAGTGTCAGATTCAGCCAAAGACACAAGTACTAAACTTTGGGGTTATAATGGATTCCTCACTGTCCATGGAGCCACACGTCAATAACATTTGCAGAAAGGCTTACTTTCATATTCGCAAAATCGGTATGATTCGGCGATATCTGGATACTGATTCAACAAGAACTCTCATTCAGGCCCTCGTGACATCTCACCTCGACTACTGCAATGTGCTTCTTATCGAACCCCCAAGTCTTCTGATACAAAGGCTTCAGAAGGTGCAGAATACTGAGTAATTTCCCAGTCAGAGAATTTTGACCACATAACTCATGTGCTGTATTCTCTCCACTGGCTCCCAGTACAATATCGGATTCAGTACAAAATTCTTTTCCTTGTGTTCAAGAGTATCCATGGTCTAGCTCCACAGTACCTCACTGATCTGTTCCAGCACTATACTCCTGCACGTTCCCTCCGATCAAGTGATCAGTGTCTGTTAACAACACCTGAGATTAGGACAAAAACATATGGTGATAGGTGTCTTGAAACTGCTGGCCCACATTTTTTTCGAACAATCTTCCATATCACCCCAGAACACAACCTGATCTATGTGCTTTTAAATCCGACCTAAAGACGTGTCTATTCTCCGAGGCCTTTGAACATTCTTTGATGAATTTACAATCTTAGACCCCAAGCGCCTTTGAGCGTTTTACGGATATTGTATACAAGTATTTGTATGATGATGATAATGATGATAATTCTCTTAAAGTATTTATAATGTTCAATTAGATACTCGTGAAAACTGTAGTCAGATATCGTTAACACCTTCATGATTACATTCACTCAAATTTAAAAAAAAAACATTTACATATTAAATTTAAAAAATGAGAATATTAAAATTAATTCATAAATATACAATTTTAGATTAATGGAATTGTTAATATCATAATCCCGGAATGTAATTTGTAAATAGTATATTTTATGTTATTGGATAATTACATACAATCACCTCACACTGATGCGATTTAAAGCTGGTTTTAACTTAGGAATGCAGACAACGAACTACCACTAATAGATCATCACTTGTCTGGAAACTATTATCCTGCTTTGATTACAACTACTTTTGTCTCCAATACCTCGTACTTGCTCGACGAATGTGACTCCAATTCAAATGATGAACATCAGTCGTCCACGGGTATTATAGTAGACATTCAAATCTGTTCTTATGAAACATTCATGAACGAATGAAAGACTGACGTATGTTCGCCTTCTGTCTTGAACAATTCATTTGAGATGTATTTTGAAACTCTGTATTTCTAATATCGGTTAACAACTCAATCATTCGTGTCATATATTCATAAATAGTGAATTTTGTCTTACTGTAAGATAACCCTCTGTATAATATAAAATCTTCTTACAGACAGTTTAAAACAGGCAGTAACTTAGGAATGCAGACAACGAACTACCACTAACATATCACCTCTTGTCTGGAACCTATTATCCTGCTTGGATTACAACTACTTGTATCTTCAATACCTCGTACATGCTCGACGAATAAATGTTTTTCTTTATGGACGTTCCTGAACTTAAGAAGTTAACATTCAGTCTTGAAGCTATCTATTTGGAATTTCCGTGCTAAGTCAAACAATGCTGAAATATCTGCCTAAGTTAACTTCATTAATCCGTTTATCGTTTGACCTTTAAATCTGTGGTAAGTTTCAATGTTTGGAACAAATGACTTACACTATTTACCAATAAATAACATAATAGGTTTACAAGTTATCATTTGTGAGTATTTGATATCGTTTTCGTTGAGTGAAATAAATAAAACCACAACATAATATCTCTAATACATGAAAATTGTGGTAGAGCCATGAATGCAATCACGTTGTCTTCTCATGATTTCGGTCAGTATGCATCACAAAAATCAACATGCCAGAGATCTTGCGCACTCTCCCGATGTTGCTGCAAAGCGAGGAGTACTCCAACAGACGACAAACGAATGCTTAAGATGCGTTCCACGAACCGATCTTAGCTCATTGTCTAAGATGGATCTTAGGGCTGATTGCTTACGATCCTCACGAATGTAGATATTTTCAAATTTGCATCTTCATTTTTTTTACTCAAATTTAAGCTCAGTGTGAAGAGGCCTTAAAGAAACTTTTGGTTAAGTTGATTCACTTGTTGATGCTGAATAACTTAGAATGTCAAAAACATGTTTTTGAGCAGTTTAACTTAAAATTAGTTGGATAGTTGTCCACTTGGATTCTTATTCTATTTAATCTGCCCAGAAGGAAAGTGTTATAAAAAAAAGTTTTTGAAACATGGAATGCGATGTAAAGCACAACATTTTAATATTAAACCTTATTGATACCCAACGAGAACAAGTAGAGTGGCCAAATCTAAATAATAACTACATACGCAACACTGTTATTACCACTACGGATAATAGGTTTGTGTGATAAGATGTTTTACCCTCTAAAGTAAAAATAAATGGCATAAACTATCATTTTAAATTTTTTTTTTTTTTTTTTAAAAACCTTGGAAAACGTGCTACTGCCCCTTTAAGCATAGCTGCTTATTCACGAATAATATCAAGATTTTAACATATCAGTTAATGTATGTGTCAGTTGCGACAGCTTTGTTTAGAACAAGTATATAATCTGGAGAAATTTATCAATTTGCGTTCTCCCCAAGCCAATGTGTAACTGTTAATTTCCTATGTACGGGCTATCTTGATATGCTTTGCAAAACAAGAAGGATGTTTCACTTGTTTGATTAAGTGAATTAAGTGAATTAAGTGAACTGAGCCCTCGATTCAACTTCGAAAGACAAGGGGGCGGGATAGCGCAGTGGTTAGCGCGTTCTGCTTCGGATCAAGAGGTCCGGGGTTCGAATCCCGCCAGGGGCACGGCAACTTTGTCTGCAGTAGAGAACTGTTCTACACGCAGTAAGGTTTTGGTGCAATGCTACACTGAATTTCAGCGTAGTACCACCCATGGTTCGCTCGTTCCAGCCGATGCTCGCAGATTTCATCGCAAAGCATAGCAACATGGCTATGCGGGCTTTCTCCCTGCCATGATACTAGCAGACGCGATATAAGTGAAATACTCTTGAAAGCTGCGTTTAACCCCAACTCACCTCACCTCACCTCGAAAGACAAGGATATTGAGAGCACATATGTGTAGATATAAGACATTGTTCTATAAACTAGATCCACTGTGACATAGCTATATTCTCACATCAGAACTATTTGGAGTCAATAGGATGAAATGCATAAGGTTTAATCCACGATGATGTGACATTTGCACATTACAGGTTTATGCATCTCTCTTAGTTGATTGACAAGAACAAGGTCACTGTACCGAGAATACATACCATTCTGTAGTATGTAGACGTCCAGTTGTCCAATTTTGTTGACGTCTGACGGTCCCCAATTTTCTCGACCTGTCTCAAAACAGTTATTTTTAACATCCTATTTTGCCTCTCAAAATTGCTTAACCAGTCGTGTTCCCGCATAAATAGTCAGATAAATCAGCTAAACAAATAACATAACATAAAGCTAAATATCATGATTTATATTTTCAATGCACTTCTCTAGAAATGACCCTTCACCCTGCAAATGTGCTTTTCTTGAATTCTTGTTGTTTGGTGATCCTTTGAATAAATGCTTCCGAGTTTCAAACGCTTAATTAATTTACCCAAAGTTAGTATGGATTATGTACGATCTTGTCCATATGATGTCGTAAGAGGATAATGAACATTTAATAAGTATACAGCTAAATAGGCCTTTCAACTTTCATTTATATTTTTCCTCATTTGCAAAGAGCAGTGTTGTAATGCCTGTGAATGCGAGAGAATCCAATTTCAAGGAAAAGACAAATTACCTCAATATACAGGACAACGTGACTCTATACTCTGTATCACCCAAACACAGACACAGGAGACCATGTAGTTGGACACAAGTGAAACTAATGTCACCCAAACATGCGATGCAGTATTCCAGAGACCGTTTGTAATTGGCAGAAATCCTATCAAGATTAGTCGGATAATGGAACTCCGAAAAGCTACTTTTAGTTTCCACAAGGGATTTCAATCAGGCATCTTGAGGAGTTTGACGTGATTTGATATTCTTGTGATGTCAGTTTGAAATGATGAGATCGATGTTCAATATTTTGATGCTCAGTTAACATTATGGCATGTAAATATTTACACCATTTAGTGGGGATTATGTTCGGAAAGGCATTTAGCTACAGCTAGAACAGATTTTACTGACTTGACCAAAAATGTCCCAAAAGTCATTTTACCTGAATCTTTTGAACCAAATATTAAAATGTATGAATGTTTTTCATATTGTTTTAAACATGACCAAATGTAGGTGAACATGACTCATACTGTGTCTGTTCAAGTTGTTTCTAGCAGTTTAATCGAATAAGTTGATTACCCAATGCATTACTCGGTCCCATTCTGACAACTGAAACACCATGTTCATTGTGGCAATTTTCCAGTGCTTTGGCTAATGTGGTTTCAGCAAATCTTTTCTCCACCGTGTAATTGTCCAACAATCTCAGAAACTCATTTGGACCGGAGTGGCAATTTGAGGTTCAGAGATCCCTATTAACAAAAGTAGTTGTACTTCTAGCAGGATAATAGTTTCCGATCGCGAGTTAGTCTGATGTCTATTTTATGAGGAGTTTGCTTGAGGAGAATCAACAAACAGCTATATAATTAGAGACACCAATTCACACTTCTGGGTATAAGAGTAGATTCAGGGGACATGTAAATTTACTTTAAAGGGGCAGTAGCACGTGTTTTCGCACAAATAAGTTGATGAAATGTATTTGAAAAATAATTTCACCAATAGTAAAGTGCAATCCTTCTCTCTTCGGAAAATAAAGTTTAAAATGAGTGTACATGTTTCGGTAAAGTCATGGGAATCGTTTTTGTAATACAAAATAATAAATTGTGTTCACAATAAAATGGCCGCCATGCAATTTTTGCTTTATACGCGACCTAGTTTTTACCACAATAGATAATTGGTTTGTGTAATAATATGTTTTACCCTCTAAAAATAATTTAAATGACATACATTATCATTATAAATTGGAAATTTGAAAAAATAAATTTTGCAAAAAACGTGTTACTGCCCCTTTAAGTTCCTATCACCGCAAATATATTAAGAGTCAAGAGTACGATACAAGACATGTACATTAATATTCCGAATTGTATTACATATTAAATATAATTCATGATGTTAGTCATTGGAAAGAAGATTATATAAACACGTTAAAAAATCCTGGAAGTGTACTTGAGATGTTGTTGAAATAGTGCTGTAGAGAAGAGGGTCGAGAGATGAAATGTCAAGCATGGAATAGAAAGAATCATTGCATTAATTCCTAATGGCGACGCTGTCTTGCCTGTAGATTGAGTTTCTAAGTTTAAAATGTTTTCAGTATGTTAATTTGTGCTTATGTAATGCAACATCTGAAACGTAATTTGCAGCTTTTGAATTACATGCTTAAGATTTTGTATTTGTAACTGCATATTTCTAGATATAAAATATGTGGAATAATTTGTGCAAGTAATGGAGTGAATAGACCACTATAAGAATAAGCGTGTTGTATAGGGTCTTTGGCATATGCATAGCATAATTACTTCATTTCCGACTAAGGAAATACTTATCTGCATTAGAAACAGAATTAAACGGTTTATCTGCAGTTGTAAAAAGATAATTGGTCCCTCGTATCTAAGCACTGAAAATGATATTTGCCCCCAACAGTAATGACTAATACAATCAGGTTTAAGTTTATGGCATCGATATCATTTAAGTCTTTGTGTTCACTGGGGTTTCTCTGGTTCCCTCAAAGCATTGTTTGATGACACAACATATTGAATATATTTCTAATAAAACAGATATCAGTGCTGGAATAGAAAGCTTGCTTTAAATCAACATGAAGGAGAAAAAAAGAGGTAATTGTAAAATTTAAAAAATCTAAATTTCGTATCAAAGTTTAGAAAATGTTCCTCAATTAAAACACCAACTTGTAACCTAAATAAACAATTCCATCTAAAGTAATATGTTTTTTTTTATTACTGGGCAATCTTTGTTTTTGCTATTGATATGAAATCAAACCGCAAAAAGGCAATATGTAGTAATTAAAACATACATTAATTTTCAGAAGTACAACAATTAATAAAAAATATTGTATAATTAATAATCAATATTCTTTTTCTCAATTGACATTTTGTTGGGGTGTCATAGTGTCAAAACATCATGATTCGAAATTGTACCGTAGCCAATATTAGAAATTAATAATGCCAGATTAAAATACCCTTTATTTGAAACACAGAACTTTCCATCGATCGTCTCACGTATGTGAAACAGTACGAGTGGGTGTTTTTGCTAAGAGCCAACTCAATGTTCTCAGCCTTGAGCTTGATTAGAATCTGTACTTGAAAGTCTTCAGAAACCAATGGAATCCATGGCTTCGTTATTCTTTGAGTCCCAATTAGAGGAACATTGTTGAGATTGAATTACTGGTTTATAAAATTTTTAAGTGGCATTAAGGTTATATATTTTAAGGTATTAATAAGCTGCTGTCTTATGTATTAAGTAAACTGTATGAATGATTATCTCATATTTATCGTCTTTGGTTTTAAGAGAAAAAATGTTTGACTTTGACATTGAATTGGATAGGACAAACATGAAAATAGCTTGATGTCGACGACCATTTCTTTCAATTTCGATAATAAGCAACTTAAAAGTTATGTTGACAGAATATGTCATCTTCATTCAATTTGATTGAACATCGAGACTGAGATTCTATAGAAAACATGTAAAATGACACCATATACAGACAAGATTAACAAGCTTGTATCAAAGAAACTAGAACTATCTAAAACTAAGGAATCAATGGATCAGTGCTTAAATGACAAACTGAGTTGTCATAATACGATGACATGGTTAAACATGATAGACATCTTCAGATATCGATTGTGACAAAGAGGTCAGTGTACAAACCAATGATGGTTCCCAGCCACGCTATTTTGTCTTCAGCTGTTTAGATTGGCAATATGACTGGTGTAATGAACTCCAGCCAAAAGTGTTACCGATTGTTAATAATCTTGATACAAAAAGGAGGTATTTGAATACGCATACTTTTATTATTATGCCATTGAATTTTAAAGTTCGTTTTGAAATGTCACATTGTCAATGTGTCCTCTAGGTTAATTAGCTGATCTGATTGAGCCTATCTCACTCATTATGCAAGGAAAAATATACACACACATATAATATTATTTATATAATACACGATATTTGAAATGGAAATATACAATAGCCATATTTGTAAAACAATGGTTATGTGTTACAGTGCAGTGGTCCAAAATCAAGACAGTCTATCATATATTCCTTGTAAATCTCTGAGACATACTAGTTTATAAAGCAGACATCTCGATCTTGTCGTTTCCGAGCAGAATGCCGTGATGAACATCTTCATAGATCTTCAAAGACGTCCTTGAACATCACAGGAGGAGAATGGTCATGAGAGGTTTATTATGAGTTTCGTATCATGGACATCTCAAATTACATTAAAATTAAATGTATTTTAAATTTAAGGCCTTCGTGATAGTTCCTACCTACCAAATTTACAATGCATACACTAATCACTTACAATATACATCAAAGTGAGATAAAGCTATCTGGTGGTACTTCACAATGATATTTTCACAATATTTAGCTTGACCTATTCTGCGATGCAATGTTCAAAGTGGCTCGAAAATCCTCGGTCTACCTGAAGCTGCCATGTTTAGTGCGTGTAAGTCAACATTAACTCAACCTTCAACATATGTATGATATACCTGGGATATTATTTGAAAGGTTTTCTGAATTTCTTTTTAAAAAATAAAACCAATGAGTTTATTCATATCAATTTTAAGGGATACGTTTAGCCGATAAATGTATTTCGCTGAGACGTGTCGTAAATAAGGAAGATTCATATAGTTTTAATATAATTGCAACTATCCTGTGAAAGAGTCTTGATTTGATATACTAAAATATAATAGATTCCGTATATCTTCAAAATAACATTTCAACTGTGATTTAACATTAATGGTTCACTATTACGGAGAGTTTGATAAATGGGACAATCATAAAATATGATTTTGATTACTTTACATAAAGAACAGTTGAAATACTTTCATAATCATAAAAAAACGTTTCTAATGCATTGTATACCTAGACGGATATTGCAGCTTCTTAAAATATGTAGTGCTTTCTGATATTTTATATTATCAGGATCATATATGTACAATTTTGATGGTAAATGATGATTTAATGGTAGAATCAAAGTGTAAGGGCTCTTATTTTGTACAATTATTCTGTCCTTAGATATCTACTACATAGTATCTCCCAATGTAATTGTCCCAAATAAGTGACCCTATTCAGGGAATCGTTTGACAAATGAGAACCGATCAAACCCATTGAGACAGTTTTGTAGAGATTCAGTTAATGAGATTCCAGTAAATCTATTCTACTCCCGGAAATTGCCAAACAGACAAGAGCAATTCATTTGAACTGGAGTGACATCAGTTTCACATCTACATTATTACCTAATGTAGTTACAGGCTTGTGATATTGTGTCCTAATGTTATGAAATGCTTACACTGCATGATGGTTTCTTGGCCCCATTACCGAATAAACAACAGCTCATTTAGTTTCATTTTACCAAAGATGTTGTCATTCTAGGAGGGTAATATACTTTCAGGAGTACTGATTTTTTTATTAGACTCACTTAAAACGTAATATATGACTCTAGCTACTACATGATTCTAACATGTTTGGAACGGGTTATACAAATATTTTACTTAATAATGTCAGCCATTTGTTAGATTCCATACAGTTCGCAAACAGACCGCAGCGGAGGACTGAGGATGCAACACTAACACTCGTGCAAAATATTTACTTTCACCTTGAAACGTGTAACACCTACGTCAGGATTATCTTTCTTGACTTTTCTTCAGCTTTCAATACTATTCAACCTCACCTATTAAATCCTGACGTAAACTCCAATATCATCAGATGGGTTAAAGAATTTATGGTAAAACGTACTCAGTATGTCAGTGTCAATGGTTGTCGTTCTTCTATTCTGTCAACATCTACTGGAACGCAACAAGGTTGTGTACTGTCCCCTATGTTTTTTTATTGTGTACACCAATGATTGTTAGTTGTCATTCAATGATGTGTTCACAGATGATACTGCTCTTACTGGTATAATTGCTGATTCAGAACTTAATTAGCATCAAGACATTGAACAGTTCTTCATTTTCTTAATTTGAATGTAAAAATATTTAAGGAAATGATTGTTGATTTTCGGAGAAATAAGGAACCTCTTCAGCCTATTAGAATAGATAATGAAGAAATTGGAAGATCATTACAGATATCTTTATTTTAGATTCAAATCTTTCGTTTTAAAAACATGTCGATTACATTTCCAAATAAGGTCAACGGCGTCTCTATTTTCTTAACCCCTAAAGGAAAATTTCAATTGATAATCCATAAAATCCATTTTTTGTTATCAAATTTGTATACAAATTGTATAGACTGATAATTTTTAAGTTGGTTAGGTTAGTCTGTTAGCAACAAAAATAAACTTTTCAAAATTGTTGATACTGCGAGCAAAATCAGTGGAGTGCAATTCGAAAACATTCATTTATCTATGAGCGCCAGATTGTAAAGAAATCTACCAAAATAAGAATCGATAGTTCCCATATATTATTCCATCATTTCGAACTACTTCCATCTGGGCGTCACCTAGGTTATCCTTGACAATCCTTCATACCAGCAAGTATTCATGAAATTAATAAATGAATTATCAAGTCGTAGAAAATAAAATAGTTCATCCTGTTTATGACCAATCTGTAATGAAAATCTTCACTGTACTTACATTAATGTATGTTATAAATGTTGCTTATTTAGAGTTTATATCATATTGTTCATGTAATGGAATTGATAGTTGTACATTGTGTGTGTATGGTTGAAATAATGACCGCAGACCGAGTGAATATCTGTGATAACCATCGAGCGATATGGAGTGGTCTGATGTTTCAAACAATAGTACACATAATAAGAGTTTCAAGGTCTGTTGGGAGCGAAATGAAGGTGAGTTACATTGTATTTGACACAATTCATTTGCTGTTCAACCGTATTTGACATTTTAGCTCATGTAATAGGGCGTTTTCGAGTGACCAAACGAAATATAAACATGTTCACGATAGTGTTTCATTCACAATATCATACAGCTTTGCTTGACAAATCGTAATAATGATTTTCACCAAGGCGGGGGATGATTGTCTTTACCATTTTACATTACCATCTCGTATATTTTTGCATGTCATTTTCATTGACTTCAAAAATGAATAGCTCTTTATCGATAATCAATATCAAGTGTTAAATTGATGTCGTTGATTTTCTTGCAATCAAAATTTGTAATTTTATCATTTAGATATTTCGTAAATATTCTGCTATCAAAGATGCATCTAGTATTGTTTCATAATATTTTATTTGACTTTAATACGTGCCAACATTCCATAAGGGCGGATTTAAGTTCAAATAGTTTCACTCAACTTGCACACCCATTCCCAATCGTAAAATATATCATAACTAATAGTTTCCAATTTAAATCGAGCAACGTCATTATGCATGTGTAGAAACCGAAACTACACGTCCCATTTTCATGTACAGTAGCCATGACCTATATTAAACATTATCAACCATAATGTGTGCTGATGTTTTGAGTCGATTATCACCAACATGGCAATTTCGGCAACAGTCAGAACTTCCAGATAAAATAACACCATGTATAACATTTGGCATATGTGACCCCAAACGGCGCAATGGATGCACCTTTAAGTAAAGTAAAAGGAAGTAGCCTATATCACACATACACAAGTCAACAAAACTAATACAAGATGATACATCAGAAACCCCACCCCCCTCAACAATTCATTCATCATGATTCTGTTACTTTTGTGTCACTTTTGCTTTTTTCAGGGATAACCAAACGAATTTAGCTGGAGTCGTCATTAAGAAAAGACAGCATCAAGGACCACCATCGATAGTGTGTGCTGAATTACGGGATATTAACAAACTAAGTGACTCATTTCATCGTACCTATAAAACGGATAACAAGAATATGTGTGTGAACATTAAACAAATTAAAATGATGGTCAATAAATTATGTGGATTCTGTCTCATGTTTTCTTTCATATACACGTATTTGCGATCTTTGATATTCTTTAAATCAGCTTATTTGTCGTATTCTGTGTAAACTAAATGAAAATATTGGCATGACAAAACTGACAGAAAAAAATGATGTAAAGAATGTCGAAAGTCACAAATCGAGGCAAAGGGTCATTTAGACCCGCAAGCCGAGGGCAAGTTTTTTTCGAGGTGCGATATGGTGAATATGGCTAGGCGAAGCCGAGACATGTTCACCATATCGAACCGAGAGGTCGGTTATCACGAGGTTGGTTATCTGATAACCAACCTCTTGATAACCGACCTCTCGGTTGCTTGGAGGTCGGTTATCTAAAAATAACTACCTCTGATATTGACCTGATAACCACACCACGTGGTGCATGGTTATATGAGACCGTTTCGGTCTAAAACGAATTTCCTCCAGGATAATAAAGTTTTATTTTATCTTATCTTATCTTACTCATCGCACACACCAAAACATTACATTTAATTACACTCCCGTTGTTTTACAACATTTTTGTGAATCTACCTAGGAGACCTACCTACCTTATAAACATAAATAGATCTCTAAAGTTTGGCTATTTGCATCAATAAGAAAACCTTGCTTTGATTTGTATTCATTGTGTTCATTTAAGAATTATTATAGAAACATGTCTCCAGGATTGTCTAATTAAATTGATTTGAATCCTAAGTGCTACCTTCTACGACAGATTAAGTATGATGGTTTCAGACCTTATGGTTCCCTACATGTCCAAATTAAATATTTGAATGAGAATATAGAATATAGAAGTGCTCTTGATTAAACGAAGATATTTATGTGTCTGAGGTCTGAATTCCACATTCGAAACATGAAAAACATGCAAAACAACTGTCAATCCTTACAAGCGACTTTGTTGTGTATTACTTATATTTCCTTTGAGTAATAATTTGATGTGTTGTACATGAATCAGTTGAATCAGTTTTGAAACATAATTAAACTTACGATAAATACCACAACAATATATCCTATATATCATAAACGTTAATGTTAACTTTTACCCTTTTACTTTTACTTTATTTTTTTCTTTTAAAATTTGATAAAATATTAAAAAATACTAACCTTCCATACTATACTGTCTGTTAGTATTTAAAGGGGCAGTAGCACGTTTTTTCGCTCCAATAAGTCGATGAAATTTATTTGAAAAATAATTTTACCATTAGTAAAACACTCTTTTCTCTTCCGAAAATCAAGTTAAAATGAGCGTACATGGTTCAGTAAAGCCATGGGAATCGTTGTTGTCATTTGAAATAATAAAATGTGTTCACAATGGCCGCCATGCTATTTTTGCTTTATACGCAACACCGTTATTAACACTACAGATAATTAGTTTGTGTAATAAGATGTTTTACCCTCTTAATTAAATATAAATGACATAAACTATCATTTTAAATGGGAAATTTGCAAAAATAAAATTTGCAAAAAACGTGCTCCTACCCCTTTAAGATCTGATAAATATCTACATAAAAGAAAATTCACTAAATTCATTTTAAACCATGTTGATATTTTGTTTTAAATCAAGGCGCATAAGACTCCTTGCAAAAAAAATATAAATTTTAATACAATTTGCAAATAATTGTTTAAGAATGATTTAGAATGATAAATACAATCTCACCCTCGTGTCTTCTGTTATCAAATATATCAACAATCGTTGATTAAAGTAAACATTTTTAAAGTTTTAACTTTAATCAACTCATGTTGATATATATTTGATATCAGAAGACACTTGGATGAGATTCTATATTTATACAACCATTCCATCTCTCAGAGACATTACTAATTTAACAAAGTTGTTGTTTTTAAAAAAAAGAAAACAAACATTCATGAATGAAATCTTATAATTGCTAATGAGTTTGTACTTGAAGAATTATGCAAAATAATAAATTACCACCAATCATATGTGCACACAATGCTATAATCATGTCTTTTATGCGTCAAGTCATTGATATAAAGAGTGTCAGTTTTGGATGTGTGGTTTGAGCATGCCCATTGTTATTATTATTATTATTATTACCTGGCTGCGGGACAAAGTCACTGTTGCGTGGGGAGGAAGTGACACTCGATGCAAAGGCAGACACTGAAAATGATACCAAGGATACGTGTTGGCGAACGTATCCTCATGGAAAACATGATCAGAGTACTCCCCATGTTACCATCACCAGGATCTAAAGAATCTGCTGCATATTCCAATCAAAAGTTACGTTTCATATAACCCCCAAGGTGTCCAATTGTACATACATATGGTAATTATTTAATTTCCGACCAAGAACACACTTATTTCTGAAATTGACACAGAGCTCTCCCTGCCATATGAAGCTGTAAAAGAAGAATTGCTTAAGGAGACTCTAAAAACTCTGGTTCGATTAAATCTGTTCTCAAGGGTAGACAATAATGCTTATTATAAGGGCGGATTTGTCTCGAGATCGTGTAGGAGAGATCTGTATTCATAGTTGTCTTAATCATGTTGTCATCTAGTGGCAAAGAATTGGTATTGATGTTTGTCACGTAATTCGTGAACATATTTCCAGGTCATTTCACATATGATTTTTAATAAGTATTGCATTTAATTTAGAATTTGATAATGTGTAAAATAAATTAACTTAAAATTAGTTATTTGTAAATTTATCTTAAAAATACATAAGCTGGGACATTACTTTATTGCAGTGACCAATGTTGACAGTGGGCACATTAACATGATGCGTGACTCTATCTATGTGTCAAGCACACTTTCTTTGTTCAATGTTTCTAGAAACTGGAGCTATGATTTTAATATTTTAATGATAACAACAGATAGGTGTAATTCTGATAATGGTAAACTCATGAGTGTTGACTTTTTGCCTTTCGCTATGCACCAAGTAACAAAACAGTGCAATAACACTCAGACATGAAAATAACATATTATTTGAATTTTGAAAGTTGCAATTTTGATACAACTTTGTTGTCAGTGTTAAGTAGTTTACAAGAGCTAGTAAAACCATGATGGCCTGTTTGGCATGGTAACGTTGTACTCTGTAGGACTTCAGAAGCCAGGCTTATACACACATTCGCTATTCTGTCCATAATTCTCAATTAGGAGATAATGGTTGAAATAGAAACATGTGTGGACGTTTCTTTTGCACATCAGTATAGTTTACATGAGCTTGCACTACCATGATGACCTGCAGCTGTTTGGCATGGTAGCTTGTACTCTGTAGGTCGTCAGAAACCAGCCTAATATATACAGTTATCCAATAAAGATACATACCTTCGCTAGTCTGTCAATCATTATCACCTAGTTGAAATGTACTGTTCCATAAGTTGATTATAAAATATCTAAAGAGTAGCAATAAAGGTCTGTTGATGAAATGAACTGAACAAATAGAGGAGAGTTAATAGGTTCTGTCAAATGCCAAATTCATTTTATGGAGTGCCATTGGTAAAGTTTATTTTCCTCATGTCTCGAGATTAAATAAACCTGGTATTTGACATTAAGTAATCTATTTATAACAATCATAATATCTTATTAAAAGTACTTATAAATACCGAAATAATTTGTTTGCAAAGTCGAAAGTAGTTGGAGAGTGACAATGTATTATATGGTCACTAGTCACAATGAAAATGTCAGATATCGGCACTGTAGAGTGATAAGACAGTTTCACTGATAAATCTCAGTATGTCATTGCTAATTACAACATAAATAGATTCCGTCTTTTCTTCATAAGCCTACATGTACCTATTGGAATAGCTCATCTATATCGTTTGGGAATTAACTGAGTACTGTTCCTCCTTGTTACTAAACAGATCCTTATAATGATTAGCCAAATAATAGAACTAGTACATTAAACATTCAGACGAGATGCATTGGAAATGATGATTGACAAGAATGAGTTGACATTGATAGAATAACATAACGACGAGAGACATCAGACGTCATTTCAGACAAACCGGTCAGTCTCCTCAGTCACTGATGTCTCTTTAACACGCTAGTTCGTATTCCACTGGTCAGTATAGCGTTGTGGTATGATTAGGATAATGGGTTCTGGTCAAAGCTTTCCAGTAGACTGTATAATGTACCTGTAACTAAATTGGGAATTTGCCGCATTGTAAATATCCATTGCTTTCAATCTATCATCCTAGTAATTAAGAGGAAAAAAGAAAAGTTGTCAATCGTGTCAGACTGTACACTCGAGCGTATGTGAACATTTGTATAGTATAACAGGTGTTGATAAAACCTGCCTTTATCCAAGGTGTTTAGATTTACTCTTCAAGAACAATGATTACATTATCTATGGGGAGGAGTCAGTATGTCGTCACGAGTTCATTCATAAACATTGTAAACTATATTTAGGTCTTCAAGACTAAGTCGTGAAGACCTATTGTTATTATCGTGTTATTTTTTTTTTATTTTTTTATTTTTATTATTATTTGACCTTTTTTGTGAGAAGGATTCCTGCTTAACCGCTAGACCGATTTTCATGAAATTTTCAGTGAGAATAGTCCATGACCATACCTAGTGCACTAGTGCACCGATTTTGGATTTTCGACTTCTTTCGCGAGTTATCGCCCCTTGAAGTTGAAACTTTAAACCTTTATAGCTCGAGAACTAATCAATATATTTGCACAAAACTTTCACCACTATGTGGGCAACAACATTCCTCATCGATTAGGCCTAAAGCCGTTTTCGGCCGTAATAATAGTTTTTTTGCTATTTCGAAAAAACTGAAAATTTTGTAAACTTTCGCGGTTTTGAGGGTACGCGCCTTTGAAAATCTTCTCCTAATTCACGACAATACATATAGCTATGTGTGATAGCTCATTTTAAAGCTGAATAACTGCTCCATGAAATGCTCTAGCCCGAACTTTGAATTTCGTCCGAAAAGTTAAATTATCTGCCCTTGAAAATGGTCCTTTTTTAACTTTTCATTTTTCGGCTCCTTGTTCAGGGTGACATAACTCAGTCTGGAATTAAGTTATGACAATGTTATATAATGCAATCTTTATATTATAACATACTTAACAATTCCATAACATATCATTATCATATAAAAGTTGATAGTTTCTGCACAATTTGGACATATTCCAAAAAAAGTAAAATTTTATGATTTTGAATCTTTTCGAATGGTTCTTTCTTTGTAGAATTGTTTATCGTAAACCACGAAAGATACACTTATGTGTAATACCTTATTTTGAAGAAGAGGTGCCATTTATCAAGTACAATAACCTTGAATCATGTATCTGTCATGCTCTACATCTGACAAGTCATAGAAGATTGACATTTTTCAGAAATCGCCATTTTCAGCAAAGTTCAATGGATCATAACTGCTTAACTAATTAAGATATTGAAATTGTATTTACATCTTCGGATGTACAATTCAAAGAACAACAACGTTTCTGTTGAACCCTTTCATAAAAAAGTTGATAGTTAAGCTCCCAACATCGTAAAGGTTGTGTAGGGGTAAAAATTTAAGCATTTTTGAGGATTTTCTTGAATAATCAGAAAAACATAACGCATTACTAATGTATGCAATCTTAATGATGATTACATCTACTTAAGTGGAAATAAATGCACAACTTTTTCTTTGTTACACCTTAGTATGAAAATATTAACCATTTTGTTGTAATCCTGAGAAAGATCATGTAGGGGTCCATTAATAAACGATTGTTCCAATTTCAAAGGGTCATTGTCTTTGGATAATTTTTGTAAAAAAAACTACTGAAGATAGAGACATGTTTGATAGCTCATTTTAAAGCAGAATAACTGGCGAATAACCGAGAGTCCAACATGGAGTTCAAGGTCAAGCAGAAGTCTTGAAGACCTAAGTATTGCCTTGGCAATCCTAGTTTAGCTTAGATTTACCGCTTTATGTTTATCATGAAAACTCGTTGATTTTAAGAATAATTGAATCTAACTAGTCACAACATAATTCATATGCCAGAGCATGTGATCTACAACTTGTTACTTTACATATCCTCAATGTCATACCTTCGTGCCTCTTCCAATGGTTTACATACATGTATGGTTCTATATTTCTAGAGAGGTTTGTTATAAACTAATAATTTCCATATAATTATATGTAAAATGTTTTTTCTAAAAATACGTAATGCACTATGCCATGACAATGATCAATAAATGCTCGTAATAGTCGGTAAACGGAAATAGTTAGCCATTTGATTTGGCAATTGCATGATTGTGATGTCCAAATAATCAATAACAGATCTATTATTAATACAATGCAATTGAAGAAGGATTGTGCTGGTGGGAAAGAATACAAATGAATAACCCATAAAAATGATATCAAAACGAGATGATCCATGATTCTCTTAGCGCTAAGATAGTCATAGTATAGCATCTTATGACACCAAAGTTGCCTTAGTGTAATGTTAAGGGATGACACTAGTGCTAAGATTGTTTTACTAAACGACGAGGCTTTCTCAAGAATGACCCGGCCCAACAGTAGCACATCACACATACTTAAAGAGCAGTAGCACGTTTTTTTAGCTCACATAAGTCGATGAAATGTATTTGAAAAATAATTTCACCAATCGTAAAACGTTCTCTTTTCAACATATCAAGCTAAAAATGAGTGTACATGGCTCAGTAAATCCATGGGAATCATTTTTGTCATTCAATATAATCAAATGTGGTCACAATAAAACGGCCGCCATACAATTTTTGCTTTATACGCAACACCATTATTACTACTACAGATAATTGGTTTGTGTAATAAGATGTTTTACCCTTTAAAGTAAATTTGAGAAAATAAATTTTGCAAAAAAACATGCTACTGCCCCTTTAAGATTGTTTTCACAACGACGAGGCTTTCTCAAGAATGACCCGGCCGATCAGTAGAACATCACACACTTAATATAAGACAATTATACTGATAGCCTGGGATCTATAGTCCGTCTGCAAGACAGTTCACTGCTCAACAGTTGGGTAACTATGCAAACAGTCGATGTTGTAACTGATCCTTCAATCGTGATTATCAAGATCAGCAAAATAATGGTGTGTGAGATATCTTTGCAGAACACTCCACAAAGTGAAGAACTGCATTTTAACTTCCCCACACCATGTTCATTGACATCCTTTTGTTGACAAGGAATGTTTAAGATTCCTTCAAACCAATTTTTTTCTGTTGAAATTTATTAAGAATACATACACCATGATTTTAGTATTCATCATATTGTTGTTCAGTGTTCACGTATCAATTGTGAATACAGAACAGGTATTTTCAATTTAACTTGAAATAGAAAAGAAAATTAATATGCCTTTCTGGTATTTTTGTAAATGCGACATCGTTAACAATATTCTTCTACTGGTAACAACAAACTTCAAAACACCAACACCAAACACGTGGCCATTAGTGATTGATGAGGTTAAAGAAGACAGTGTTAAGAAGAGTAGTTGTAGTTCTAACAGGATAATAGTGTCTGAGCTAAATTCGTATTCATTTCCTCCATTGTCAGCTCGCCATTGTTGCTTCGTGGACAAGTGATTAATGAGGGTGTGTGAGGTGGTTACTGATGGAAATCTAGCAACTGTTGTCAGACTCAAGCATGCTGTATACCTTTTCAACTAATCAAACTTCTAAACTTCTTAACTAAACTTCTGTAACTGTCATTATTTTCTATGTAAATTTAAAACATATAAAGAAAGCACCTTGAAATGTTATCGTTTTCAATTAAAAGAACTGAGTATAATAAACAAAAAAATATTTTACTGTCCTGGCCTTTTTAATTCTAAAAAAACCTACGCTACACTTTGAAATTGAAATAAAATGATCTCTCAGACATATAAATACATTTTACCAATGGTTAAATTGTACATTTGAATCAATAAAAACTAATGTTTATGGTTAGGTTAAGTCAAACGAGTCCATTTCCCATCGAGCTGCCATTTTAAGGTGTTCACATTAAAAATGGATGCTCGAAAGTAGTTTTCAAGTCATCTGATTGATCTAACGTTACCTTAACACTCTTTTGAATATGGTACAATGATGGAATGGTCAATCTGTCGCTTTATAAGTTACACCATTTTCTTTGAAAATGGATAACCGTTTTCTATGGATACGGCTTATGGTTTATTGGTCGTGTAATGTCTTACCCATTGTTGTATCAATATGGTATAAACTTTATTAATAAATGGCAAATTTGAGAAACCATACTACGCAAAAAACGTGCTACAGAGAGTGCTTAATGAGTATTCTATGAGATGTCTTGAAGCCTTGCAGGTAAGTACAAGAGTTTATTATTTAGTAACTATAACAATTACCAACCTGTGACCATTGTGTTACTTATTGTGATATCGATGTGTAAATAGCACTGATAAATCCTGCCCACCTGGGTCATTAACTATAGAAGCCTGATCCATGCACCCTTCTTCCAAACTTCGTACCACGATATTGGTGTTAGTGTATAGGAGTGTTGAACTGTTTACTTAATTTATTTTTACGTAATTAAGTTTTGTTTTCCAGTGTCTTCATCAGAAAATCAGCAACAGTGGAAACGTGTTCGCTGACCAGTTTCATGCCTCGATCGCTCATCTGTGACTTTGGTGATACTGAGGCACAAGTGGTGCATCTTGTTATGTCAAGAATGTGATTGTGATAGAAATCTGTTCAACAGCAATAAAATTTTGAAAGTGGAATGAAGGACGATAAGGGCATCGTTCTCCTGATACCCTTTAGATACACGAACCTCAGATTGCCTTAAGGAGAGATGGGACCCAGAAATGGAACTTGCATACGGCAACATTTTGCGACAACAACTTATTGTAGTGAATAAGTCTCAAAATATATGGATTACGTAGTTTGGGGCATAGGCTTATCCATAGACTAAGGGGAAGCGCTTACAATTGCCGAAACACCTTTATAACGGTCAGTTACAACATGCCGCATAACGTTATTGTCACTTATATTCGCGGTAAATATGTCTCTGTGTCGGTTATTCGAATGACATATGTATCTTTAGTTACTGACGAATTTAAATCGCCTGGTATAATCAACTGAAAGTTATTCTTTCACCCTGCACTCTTAGATTGATAGTATGTGCAATAATGATTACACGGTAGGCCGTCACAGTTACACTTGAAACCATCAACATTGCCGTGACATTAGGTTTTTACGTTATGAAGGTAATTTGAAAAATGACATTTAAGTGATGAAAAGCCTCCGGTGACCCCCTATTTTTATTTCTGAATTCGTTTGTGTATTGAAATGTGCACATTATATTTCATTTTTAGCAATATCTAAAATATGTGTGTCAGTAAGAAATCCTGTTGAATATGCGAAAAACGATGAGAAAAATACCGTTTTTAATTACAAAGTACCTAAGTTAATTTTGTCATTAGTTTTCAAAATGCAGACTTGCTATACATCCCCGTATGTAACTGAAATGTATTTGAAAGGATTTTGAGCTTATTCATTGAAAGCGAGTGGTTCATTTAAATACATCAAATCAGTCAAAAAATGGCATAATTTGCCGACGGGAGTATTATTATTAATAAATCGTTCGGTGACCCCCACATTTTCTTACATTTTTGGATAAAAGACACCATAAACCTGCTATTTTGAAAAAATAAACGAAATCCAAAATATTTTGTTTCCTCGTCCCTTCGCTCCTTAAATACACCATGAGTCACATCTTGTAGCATTATCCAGTGTGTCTTCTTTTGCAAATTATTAATCTAATAAGAGAAATTCCTCACAGCAACTAACTTTTAACAGAAGACTGACAATACCAAGTAACGTACCTAATCTGTCATATTTTCATGTTTTTTTACTTGGTGAGCCATTAATTTGATAAAAATAATTCAATATTGCAAACTACTTGAGGCATTGAGTAATAAGCATTCACTTCAAGTGCAACAGGGACACATTATTGTCTTCAAATATCAATATTGAGGAGATACATTTAAAAACTTAGCTCTGCTTTGTTTTAAATATGAATAACTGTGAAATGAATGATTCTGTTATTCATTTAAAAAAATGACCTCATCATTACAATGACATAACGTCGATAATCAATGAGATATCATCAGCTTATTAGTGACAATGCAATGATATAACTTCGCCGCTTTTCGCTTAAGAACACTGGTTAAGGCCAAAAAGCAGATAAATGACCAAATGACTTATAACTAAGTATTTCCCTATAGAGAGTGAGGGATACACTGATATTCAGGCATAAGTGTCGTGAACATTTTATGACATAGACACGAATAAAATATTCGTTTTATTACCGAAATAGTAATTTAATGGAAACACACTGAAATCCACTGTCAACCATAGACTGGCGACGCGCCGTGACCAAATTCAGGACGCAATGCATGGGCATAACATATAAATTCAGACATGGAGACATATGTAGATGTAGGCGTATTTAACACCCTTAATACATTCAGACGTAGAAGATTTCCATGGAATTGAATCGCATGATGTTGAGCTATGAACAGGAATTGAATTGCGGCTTGACAGTTGTATAATTACAAAGAAAAAAGAGGTTGGCAGGAACTTGATAGACCCTTCAGTTTCAAATTCAGCACTTCATAAATAAAGTTGTTAACGTTCCCTTGATTGATTGAATCAATAAGATCTTACTCAACCCGAAATCATATGCTTCATAATCGAGGTGTTTTATTTAAAACAGTTATCTCTATTTGTCATATGTTTTCTTCTTCTTCAAAACATGTCAGAAGAGGAGAGTTCAGTATATGCTTCACACGATGTTAAATAATGATTACACAAATCCTGAATGTCTTAATCCTGCTAAACTGACAAGAATGAAGTCCACATGACGATATAAAACGATAGGATGTATTAAGTAGTCATCCGTAAAGTAAACATCAATAGGAAAAATAAAATTAAACAGTTGTGGAAGTCACCTTGATCTCCTAAGGGTAGTGAATTAGGAGTTATTTATGGTTACTGTTTGCTTTGAAAAAGCTTTTGCACTTTCTAAGGTTTGAAGTGACAACAAGGATACATTGCAGTCATTTCTTTGCAGCCCAAGATCATGTTTAGATAAAAAAAAACTCCACTAATGGCAACAATATCCCAAGTGTTATTTTTATAAATAGAAAGAGCCTGTGTAATAATTAGTTTAAATGAAAATGGATGTCTTACAAAGCGAATTTTAAATATCATATTAGTACAAGTACAAGTACATTAGTACAAGTACAGAATGTCAAATGATGCATTTTATTTAACGACAGCGCTTCTGCCCTACTAACAGAGCTTACCTTCATTTCATTATTTGAGATATACAGAACAATAAAGGGTAAGTTGGAATAGAACGGGGCTCAAACTATTCGAGGCCACCGCCAGTGCTTTACAGTCAGGCATATACAACAAATAAAAAGAAGGGGACTGTCGATAGCTTAGAACTTAATTTCAACAAACATTACAAAACCCTTCTTAAGCGTCCAATTTGGTCAAGGAAATATGAAGCAAAACCTGGTCTCATCCTCATCCACAGTACAATGCTTTGCCAGACCTCGACAGTCCCTTTCTTTTTTATGTGTTTTTTTACTGCTATAGACTAAAAAGAGTGTCCAATACATTGTAATCAAAGGCTACTAAAATTATGAATAGTAATAGTGTCCTCGCTGTAGGGATGATAAACTTAACTCACAGCAACGTTAAATAAAACAGTTACTACTCACCCTGGAAGATACTGTGAGGTAATATATATACAGCTATGATGTACACACGAAACTTTACACCTCAGTTGGTTTTATCTTATGTTTTGTTTTCAATTACAACTATCTTATGCTTTCGAAGTCGTATTCTTAAGTTGTCATCAGCCAAGGAATAATTCTAAGTGGTTTTAATTTTGGTGGAAAAACATAAATTTTAAATTAAAAAATTATTCCAAAATTAATTTAGATAGAACACAACTCTTCATCGACATATAAGCCATCTGCTAATTGAAATTCAATAAATGTGCCTCATTCTGCACACATTTACAACATTATAAACATGGTAGGGGTCATGTTGGTGTAAACATTATTTTATACCCCTTGTACCTTTAAGTGACTCTATCTGTGCATGTTTGAAAAAAAAAGAATATGATTGTTTGCCGAATCAGTCAACATTGAACATTAAACACTATTCAGGTTCTATCATATCAATTTGTGTTGTTATTTTTACTGTATGAGTTAAACAATAGGGTGTAAAGTTTCTTTTGTACCTCAGTTTATAGTGTACTTGTGTAATGCCTCAAGAAATACGACATCATGCTAGATTGCAGTTGTGACGTCACCAGTGTTAGCTCAACCGTCACAAAGGTAACTGAGATCAAAGTTTCATCACTTCGTTAGCTATTTCGTTTGAATAACACATAATACACATAATACTTACTCCATTTCAAACGATGCCATATACTTATTAAGAAAACTGAACAAACTTTGATGTTTGAAACTCGTGGATTGTATTGGTATCTTACTCGTTTTCGCTCCTTAGATACCAAAACCATCCACTCGTTTCACAAATATGATATTAAATGGGACGACGTTTAGTAATTTCTGTGTATTGAAAGTGACAATGATTGCAAAAGGTAATAAGGGTTAATTTCTCAAATTTAATGATTTGATATGTCTTAATTCAGAATACTTTTTTTGGTTTTTCATAGATATGATGTATTCATTTCTCTTAGAATTACGAAACTCTTCAACAAAGAACTGAATTTACTTATATCTTTCAAACGGGAATCGTGTGAAGAATGTCTATTGAACTCACTCTTCATAGGCTGCTAGTGGTCTCAATATAAAATACCTCAATAATGCAGTGGCCATAATTTGAAATATATCTGACCTTTGTGAATCCTACACAAGAAACATTTGATACAAAGTAAATGTAAGTTTGTCAGAGAAAACCAACAACATTATTTAAAGTTATTTTATGTTATGTGGTATGTTCTAATCACATTAGAAAACATTAACATTATTACCAAAAACATTATTTTATTTTCATTAGCATTTTACATATATATCATTCTAAGAAACTTAAGATGTATGTTATTGACTGAACGTGGACAGTTAAAGAGGTTAAAAAAAGCCAGTGCTGCATTAATTTGAAAGCCTGACCATTGTTTTTCAAGACTTTAAAAACAATTACCATTCATGCAAAATAGAAATAACATTATATGTCCACAAAAATACAAAAGTACCTGAACAGATTTTCTGAATTTTTCATGGAGATGTTAGTTATACTCAAGGTACATTAGATGAGACAAAAACAATTCAACAGAATGAACAATGATGCTTAGATCACGCGTTTGACCTCTGTAGTCGTTGTTCAAACATCTGATAGACCTACAGACATTCACATCAATATACTACTTAACAATGATATCTCTTTATTCCGTACATTATTTTTCAAGACACGCAAACCTATAGACATTTACATCATTATACTAAATAAATACCCGTAGATTATGTGAAAGACAGAGATATAGACATTTAAATGTTCACCATTATATTTCTCAATACTCATCTAATTTACCCATAGATTATTCGTGAAGACAGACAGACTTTTACATCATTATAATAAACAATGGAAGTATGATTGTATGTCACACATTGTTGATGTTTGCAGGAACAATAGAATGTTAAGAATGATTGAAAGGGCTTTCCGTCAACTGATTTCTTGTAAATACATCAACTGAAATAGAGACAGAAACTTGCATAAAAATGGAAATTCAACAAATAAAGTTCAGACAACGCTTCACAGTGTTTAACAAATTTTTTTTTCTGTAACGATTAACGATGTTTTTGGTTTATTCCACAGATTATTTCATCTTCTTATGGAAAGTCATTGCATTGATCAAGACAGGACAAATGCACTGTGTTTAAAATTGAAAAAAAAATGAATTAAAAATCAAATTCCACAAATTAACATACTTCGCAACTTTCTGTCAAATCATGATAGATTAGTCCGACAAGTTATCAGTATTGTCTTGTAGCTAATGTATTGTACATTGACTGTGATAAATGAGACTGTCAACACGTACCAGCCTCTGAAAGGTCAGTCAGGGATGCAGTAGTGGTTAGGTGCAGATATAATTGGTGCAGACTTCTTTAAAGACTACAAACGTCTCCTTTAAGACTACTTTCAACTCGAGGCTTAATGACTTTATTTATAACCGGAAGTTCTAGTTTAGTTGCGGAAGTAGCGACCATTGTTGATAAACCTCTCAGACGTCCATGACGTAAAATAATCTATTTCAGTTTGTTTGAGTGCCAGTGTGATGGTGAGATGTGACAAGTGGTTATTTGCATAGGGACGATGGCTTACAGACAACCGCTCGGTGATTTACGTGAGGTAACTTGCAACATTGCTGAATCGTATCTTATTTACTGTATTTCTGCTACGATTCTGTCATTGTTATGTGTCAGTAATATCCCCATTTGGGCAAATATTGATCTACGAGATACAGTTATCTTAAGGAACTGCGGAAGCATGGTTTGAACGAACAGATCACTTGCAACATTATATATTTTCTTCTAAACTACTGGGCAAAAGAAAATATAACACTCACTTGTTTTCGATTTATTCAATATTTTAAAGAAATGAGATGCATTTGATGATTGCACGATACAATAACACCTTTCGGCAGTAGTTCGAATGACTTAATTGGTGACTATTTTATTTTTTAACTAAAATATCATTATTAAAAGTAGACAGGGGTAAGAAATGAAATTTACACCAACATGACCCCTACCATGTTCAACATGTTGTAAATGTGTGCAGGACGAAGCACATTTACTGATTTTCACACAGAGCATGTGTTATATGTCGATGGACAGTTGTGTTTTGTCCAAATTAATTTGGGGGAATTTAAAAATTTTAATTTTAAATTTTAATTTAAAATAATTCAAACGGCGTAGAGGTATTCTTTGACTGATTTAATGTTTTGGACTAATTTCACAAACCAGTCCGTTTTTAAATACGACGTCAAAAACTTGAGATATTTGACTTTGAAAATTATACATATGATAAAAACAACCGAGTGATATACTTTCTTTTACCCGGTAGTTCAGTTTGATTAAATCTTAGAAGAATATTTAGAAGTGGAAAATCGAAATAAATAAATAACTACCTCTTTATTGTGAACATAAACAACATTTAAAAGTATATGCTTACTCCCCCCGATGATGGAGACAGCTTATACTACAAAACATACAGATTTTGAAATTTCATAAATTGCATCATGCCTATGGCGTATAAACTGCTAGGCAAAAGAAAGTAATCACCTCAGTTGATTTTATCATATGTATGATTTTCATTTGCAAATATCTCGATCTCGATGTGATAATCTAAAACTGAAAAATACAGGTGTTTAGTCAGCAGTCAAAGATTACTTCTACATGTTTTTTAATTTTTTAAAAAGAATTTAATTTTAAATTCTTAATTTCTTCAAAAATTATTTTTGATGATACACAACTGTTCATCGATGTATAATAGATATTCTATGTGAAAATTAATAAATGGGCCTGATTCTGCACACATTAAGAACATTTTAAACATGGTAGGTTTTTAAAAAAAAAATCATTTCTAAACCCTGTCTTCATTCAACAAAGCTATTATTTTTAACTATAATGTAACCACAGACACCGATCAATTCATTCAAACTACTGCAGACGAGTATTAATGTATCGTGCCATAGTCAAATGCATCTGATTTCTTTTGAATATTGAATTAATAGAAACAAACTGAGGTGATAACTTCCTTATGCCTAGTAGTTTATATGCCATATTATTAACATATCGAAAGAGAATGGCCCATGGCCAGTAATGTCTATTTTGATTAATTAGTATATTTTAACCTAGTTTAATGACAATGACCATATCAAATCTAGCCAGAAAAAAGGACACAAAGTCTGTTGAAGTCCATCTCTGACGGAAATAAGATATATAGATTATCAATTGTCCAAACTTGACTTCAACTACTGACAGAACTCACAGAATTTGTTTGATCTGAAGTTAAACTCAAATTTCCCTGTCGATGGATCTTCATTGTGTCTCAAATTTCAAAGCATCGATTTCTTTTGATCTGCCTGAAGTAAACACGTTGAGTATATATTCAGAACAAACAAGTTAACAACAAGTGCTTCAAGCATGCCACATTGTATTTCTTTGATCTGTATGATTTAAAGAATAAGTATTAAGTCTAGTAAAATAATGGAACTATTTTTTAAAAGTTACTTTAGATTGATTACAACAGAGTCAGAGTCTGGTCACTTTGTGAGTTATTGATGATTTCAAAGACTTCATTATATCTGAATCTTATGGAAACGTATGGAAGTATGGAAGCGTATTAGGGTCACATGAAATTTAAATTTTTTTTTTATCTCCTTAAAAGTACTAAGTATCTCCAAATAAGCACTTAGTATCTCCTAATTAGGACATAACAATTCCGAATTAGTACTTAATATATTCTCAATAAGAACATAACTTCCCCTAATTAGGACATAACATCCTAATTAGGAATTAAAAGAAAATCATAGTATAGTTTTGAAAAATTGTGATAATTGCTTCAGTCTTCATTAGAGCAGTGTTGAAAATCACTATTTTTCCTTTTCTGTATCTTTAAATTGACCACTGGGGTAATTGTTCTCATCGCAGGAAAAAACAATCTGCATGAAACCTTCATAGATTTATCAGTTATGCATAATGTAACAGTTTAATCATTGATACAAAATAACTTTACAAAATCACTATTTTGTTACAAAGTATTAGACGTCATAATTGTAATAAAGTACATTTAAAAAGTGGTATTCGACTTCTTTATTCACAGACTTTGACAGACAGAAAGATAACTATTTTATTCACTTTTAATCTGTTTATGTTATCAAGCATACAAATACATAGAGATTCATCGTGCCATAACTTATAATAACATTACTTAGGAATCTTATAAATACGGTTAAAGGGGGCTTATTAGTAATAATTCATTTAATCTAATTTCGGTTTTCAATATCGTTAGATTCCTCGATGCAAGTTGATGAACGTATTACATGTCGGGCATGCATTTTATAGAATGTTTGGATCACTTAAAGAGAATTGTGAATATAAAACTTTTATAATGATATTAAAACGACTGAATATGCTTATTAAGTGCAATATGTTATTGATATTCAGCTTCAACACGATTACATGAAGCGTAAACTCACGGTAATCACTACACATACGCATACACACACGCTTACTAAACAGGGATTAGCTATCAGGGTTTATTCATCCCCCTTTATTATCCTCTCTGCTAACTAGCTATTCCACACCTGATTAAATCTCTGCTGGCTTCTCTCAAATCCCGTTTCTGTTCTCTCGTATATCCGTACACCGAGGTGCAAACGGTACTAATTTTTCAAACAGAACATACTTCTGCCGGATAAAGTCGATTTTGAATGTCTGCGATGAGGACATATCTCATGAAGAGCTAATTTCATTTAAAATATATCTTTTCAAACACACGCAGGGTGCCGATGACGCTATTTAAAAGGGATTTTCTGGACATAATGTTTGGTATTTAAGGTAAAATTTTATGAAATATGGAAATAGCGTTATTAGAAGATGTTATCAACATAACGTAATTTCTTAACGTTACATTTGTTGACGCATCATTACTTTAGGAAGCCATTAAATAAGTAAAAAACGTGTTTTGTTTTGAAATTTGAAGTTAAACTGGCTTATGACGACACACTGAATGTATTCTTATGCTTTATAACATAAACAGATTTAAAGTGAATATAGTATCTAATTGTCTGTCTGCCAACGTTTGCGAATAAATGAGTTTTTAAAATGTACTTTAATTTAAATGTACAGTAAGGACTCCTGCCATGTCAGTATCTGTTTCGTTGTAGAATGCAATTTGAAGAAACAATCAATTTTTTTTAGAAATAAGCTGATCAAACCTCAAAACTGTACTATGTTTAACTCCTAATTAGGATATATTTAGTCCTAATTAGGAGATGTTTAATCCTAATTAGGAGTTGTAATGTCCTATTTAGGAGTTGGTATGTACTAATTAGGAGATGTTATACCCTAATTAGGAGATATAAAGTACCAATTAGGAGATACAAAGTCCTAATTAGGAGATAATAAGTACTAATTTGGAAATAATATTTTCAAAAGTATTTTTTCATGTGATCCTCATACGCTTCCATAGAATTTCACTGCGTTCACATGGTCATTCCGTACAACACGTTGTACTACTTAGTTGTGGAACTTATTCCTGTCCATAGCTGAGTTTGTCAAGGAGGTTCAACATCATGGGTTGAGAGAGTGCAGTTATTCAAGTTATATGTTTAATTGTAGTAATAATTATTTCGATATTTATGATGAATTGAAATTTTAAATTTCTGTAAACCTACTTTGAGAGACATTTTAGAAGTTGAATAAAGAAGTTGTTATCCATATAATTTTTCGCAATTCTTAGTTCATCTGTTGAAAATCACATTTACACGCATCATAAGTGTTATATTATTCAATGTTAGTACAATGCTGTAATCTTGGCAATCTTTTACAGGACTTTAACATCCATTATATAAGAAATTGATCTGGCCTACTGTAATCAAAGAATACAGTGACATTAATACTGATGCATGTAGGGTGTCCTCAAGGTATCAACAGAAACTCATTTCAAACTGATAATCATGTTAAAGACGTGCCACATTGTAGATCCAGAAAAAAGAAACAACAAATGTAGCTGTAAAACTAGACGTTTCTTAGTTCTAAGCATTGTTTTCGTTTTTGTATCCCTGTTGTGGGCGAGTGAATGGTGATATGGTCCATTGACATTGATTATAAACTGACGGGCTAAAGAATGTATAACACTCACTTGTTTTCGGTTAATTCAATATTATAAAGAAATGAGATGCACTTGATTATGGCATGATACCAAAACACCTTTCGGCACTAGTTTGAATGACTTAATTTGTGACTGTTTTATTTTTTAATAAAATATCATTATTTAAAGTAGACAGGGGTCAGAAATGAAATTTAAATCAACACGGTCCCTACCATGTTTAGAATGTTGTAAGTGTGTGCAGGACGAGACACATTTATTGATTTTCACATAGAGTATGTGTTATTTGTCGATGAACAGTTTTGTTTTATCATAATTAATTTTGCAGAATTTGGAAATTTAAATTTTAAATTTATTTAAAAAAAAATAAAGCTGCGTAGATGTTTTGAACTAATTTCCCAAACTAATCAGTTTTTGATTACGACGTCGAAAACTCGAGATATTTGACTCTGAAAATTATACATATGATAAATACAACTGAGTGATATACTTTCTTTTGCCCGTCAGTGTATCATTATGACAACATTATAGGATAATGATCCACGTGACATTTTCATTTAACTATGTTTCCAGGTGACAGGTTAACTTAATAATTGAATGTGGCGTTAGCAAGCAATTTGTTTAGGGTGGCCTTTCAGCTATCAACATAAAATGTCTTTGGACCAGAGTGAAAAATATACATTCGGGAAAAACAGTATCTTGAATGGTAATAGCTTCTGGCTCGCACTGTTATGTATCCCAGCCATATATCAGATTGTCATTACTGTAGCACTTGATTAATGAGGGGACGTTAAGAGTTGTTTTGGTGAGATTAAAGCAACGGTTCAATTGATAGCAGCGCGCTGGATGGTTTACAGAAGTTTATCCATGACAATGACTTGTATTATGGAAGCAGGCTGATTGGATATACATGACAATATCATATTCATATTTTTTTCTTACAAAGCAATAGACTATATTTTCATAATATTTTCAATTATAGTTTTGTTAAACAATATTATTAAGTTCAACGTTTTATATTTATTTGTTTACGGATGATATTTGATTTATTTAATTTGTAGTTTGTGTGTAAAAGTGATCTTTACTGAGTTTGTGAACCTCGTCTAAACATGTTTATAGTTGGTTATATAAGGCAAACCGTGTCTCCATTATAAATTCCAGTTGCTTTAGTTACTTAAGAAGTGCATGACAAGGTTGTCATGTAAAGTCGTATTTGATATGATAATACTTATTATGATAAACCAACAACTCCTTTATCGTATTCACTAGAATTATTCGGGGTTCTGTGCACTAGCACTTGATCTACTTCTCTTAAAGTATTTATAATGTTCAATAAGAAACTCGTGAAAACTGTAGTCAGATATCGTTAACACCTCCATGATAATATTCCCTCAAATCAAAAAAATATTTAGATATTAAATTTAAAAAATGTGAATATTAAAATTAACTCATCAATATATAATCCTGGATTAATGGAATTGCTAATATCATAATCCCGGAATGTTATTTGTAAATAGTATATTTTATGTTATAAGATAATTACATACAATCTCCTCACACAGATGCGATTTAAAGCTGGTTTTAACTTAGGAAGGCAGACAACGAACTACCACTAATAGATCATCACTTGTCTGGAAACCATTATCCTGCTTGGATTAAAACTACTTTTGTCTTCAATACCTCGTACTTGCTCAACGAATGTGACTCCAATGCAAATGATGAATATCAGTCGTCTCTAGGGATCAGTGAAGACATATAATGTTTTTCTTTATGGACGTTCTTGAACTTAAGTAGTTAACATTCAGTCTTGAAGCTATCTATTTGGAATTTCCGTGCTAAGTAAAACATTGCTGAAATATCTGCCTAAGTTAACTTCATTAATCCGTTCATCGTTTGACCTTTAAATCTGTGGTGAGTTTCAATGTTTGGCACAAATGACTTACACTATTTACCTATAAATAACATAATAGGTTTACAACTTATCATTTGTGAGTATTTGATATCGTTTTCGTTGAGTGAAATAAATAAAACCACAACATAATATATCTAATACATGAAAATTGTGGTAGAGCCATGAATGCAATCACGTTGTCTTCTCATGATTTCGGTCAGTATGCATCACAAAAATCAACATGTCAGAGATGTTGCTCACTCTCCCGATGTTGCTGCAAAGCGAGAACAACTCCAACAGACGACAAACGAATGCTTAAGATGCGTTCCACGAACCGATCTTGGCTCATTGTCTAAGATGGATCTTAGGGCTGATTGCTTACGATCCTTACGAATGTAGATATTTTCAAATTTGCATCTTCATTTTGTGGACTCAAATTTAAGCTCAGTGTGAAGAGGCCTTAAAGAAACTTTTGATTAAGTTGATTCACTTGTTGATGTTGAATAACTTAGAATGTCAAAAACATGTTTTTGAGCATTTTACTTTAAAATGAGTTGGATAGTTGTCCTCTTGGATTGCTATTCTATTAAAGTTGCCCAGAAGGAAAACGTTATTAAAAAAAAGGTTTTTGAAACATGGAATGCGATGTGAAGAACAACATTTTAATATTAAACCTTATTGATACCCAACGAGAACAAGTAGAGTGGCCAAATCTAAATAATAACTACATTTAATTATACCTCAAGCCATTTATCAAATTATTCACAAAATCACCAAACCAGAGTTAAGACCAGAAACAATTTGTTCTGTTAGGCAAAACAAGGAAAAGGTATTAAAAGAGACAGTTTCATGTATGAAGGCGTGAAATGGTGACATACAGATCATGTACGAGCATGCAGCCGTCAATTGATATGCATTTTACTTGGTGGATTAGTTCAAAGGCATTTTCGCTTTTTACATTTCTTTACATTAAAGCCATGGAAGTATCAAT
Source organism: Gibbula magus (assembly GCA_936450465.1). Taxonomy (NCBI): domain Eukaryota; kingdom Metazoa; phylum Mollusca; class Gastropoda; order Trochida; family Trochidae; genus Gibbula; species Gibbula magus. The sequence goes on from OW388298.1 coordinate 43,583,306, forward strand.
GCTTCATGATTCACTTAATTTTATATCATTTGATGGCAACAGTATCGAGATTATTCAAAGGCATCGTCTTCTCAATGGCAAGTAGCTTGTCTATTTTGAACATTAAACTATTTGCCTCAATTAACTTTTACGTTTATAAGTAGCATACCTTGTTATGTTTAGTACATGTTGGCTAAATATCAGCCACGCCAGTTGACTGTTTTGGTTACAATTCCGGTTTCAAATATCATTCTATTATTCGCTCGTGCTTAAGACACCCTGTGTCAAGCTTAGTAAATATATGGCAAAGACACTTTATGTATATAAGGCCACACTGGTCAAAATACATGTATATATAATCAAATATAATTTGAAATAAAATGAATAAAAATCTCTTACATAAGCATTTCGTGTCAAGGGTGATTACAGGAACCTTTTTCTTACAAGCTCATAAATCAATTATTTAAAACATAAATCAGAAACATCAAATTTATCAAAGCAAGGACATTTGAAAGTTAAAAACCTTTATTAAAACTATTGTAACTCGGATGCAACTCTCATAAAACAACAAATGTTATTTCTACCTTTAAAACTCACTGTCTGCGATTTAGGTAATATTGAAAGTTTACTTGTATAACTAAAGAAATATATATGTATGTAAAGGAATATGAAATACTTGCCATTTAGATAGAGAGGAAATATAACATTGTCATATTTGGGACAACACTACCTTCAATAGTACAAATTATTGTACTTTTTCGAGCCGAGTCCCATGCAGGATTCGAACCCACGCCCTCAGAGTAAGACAACTATCGCCAGCATTGACTGTACCAACAGCTTACCACACGACCCTATTTCAATTCACTAAATGTGGATGAATGATAAACCTGGGTAATAATTGAGACTTGTGACATTGACATATATTATGCATGTATGCTATTCATTTTGCTAATCATAAATAGTGAATTGTATGACAGACCAATTATGGAAATCAATAATAAATAGTATTACTTCACATAAGTCTTTGTCATTATATTCTCAGCCTGGTCAACTTTGGATCTGACTACCACATAATGTCTAATCAATAAAACAATAAATGACATAATTACAATGACGTTAGATATAATTAATGGTAAGCTTTTTGGAAATATTTGCGAGATATCAATTGATAATTATTATTTTTATTTTTTTTTATTTCCATATTTTGTTTATACAGGCATGACATCAATACAATCTGCTGATAGCACATAGATAAGAGGAAATATACACTTCATATATAGTCAGTAAGATTATGGCATTTAAAGGGTTATTGTTTTTACCTTTGATGCCAAGTATAACTTTTTCAATAGTTTGATTGGATCTGTACAGAATGTAGCCATGCTTCTAAATCCTTCTATAAGTTCAAAATAATATCACATTTCCAAAACAGATGATCTAACGTTTCAACTTCACTTTTGCAAAAACAACAAACTGGCGATTCTGTATAGCTCAACTTATGCAGAAATTGTTTCGTAGGTAGAATGTTATGAATAATCTTATATTGGAACCATTTAAGGTTTGTGCAAGGAGTGCATTTACTACTAATAATGTTAAATATTTTCCATTCCGATTCAGTGAATTGACAATTTAAAATTCTTTCCCATTTTGAGTAGCAGGGTAGGTGAACAAACGTGGAGTTCAGTAATGTAGAACATATCGTTTTGTTTACTAGATAAGTGTTTATGAGGCTTATATTGAAGGGGTAGATTGGTCGAAGATTTATTTTTGTTAAGTTTGGTATATCAAGTCGACATGCGTATGACTTAATAGCTCTCCGTATACCATCATAAGTAAAAAAATGTATATTAAGGGAATATTTCCTGTTAAATTCGTCAAGGCTGAGTATATTATCATCTTCATCAATAAAATCATTTATGAAATATACCCCTTTTTGGTACCAAGAGCTATGAAATACAGTTTTATTTGCAATTTGTAGATTCTCATTGTTTAGATCAATGAAACATATTAAACGATCAGAATAAAATGCACAAAGAAAGAAAGCCAATTTCAGGTCGAATGAAATATATCTTAATACGTACATACGAATTATGTATAGATTACGAACTTGTCACAATACACCGAGGCTTCGCTAAGTTAAGGATTCGCTCTGAATTTCGTTACGTAAATCAATGTAATTACTACTAATAAACTTAATTGCCGTAAAATATGTGTTATTTTCTATTGAATTTATATCAACAAGGGTATTTCAGAAGTAATCTAAATTTAAATACTTATGAAATGGTCTAGATTTGTTTTCTCATATATTCCCGATTTTGTGCAGCAATCTATTGTTAAAAATCTTATATTTATTTGATCAGGCGATCGTAAATTATTTCTTTTGGGCAGCGGGGGCGATCATACCCCGGTCCTTACGTTTATTAAAAAAACATGCATGACAGGCCCGCACCTCTCGCCATTGAAAACAGCGGCGTTTCCTTTTTTTGTGGTGTGTCTTTCATAGCGTAATCTCGTCGTTTCACGCTCTCGTTCTGGCAACATGGCGGCGCCCTGTGAGTCCGATTATTGCGTTTTTTCCTCTGTTTGAATTTTTATTATAGATGTTGCAAAGTACCTAATAAATATTGGATAGGATGTATCGCTAGCCCAACAAACATTCTTTTATTAGCTTTATTTTCATTTTGTGATGGAATATTCCTTTAAGGAAATACCGCAAGGCCTAAATCAGCCAGTAATGGAGACTGGTAAGAGTCATGCCTTGCATTGGGAAGTTGGCTTCAAACGTGACTCACCAACAGTCAATTAAATCAACCCGGAAGTCAACATTAAAATCTCTCGAGTTCATCAAATAAAAGTATTCTTGCATGGTTGATATGCGTTCTAGAAACTGGACAATTCAATCATGCTTAATTTGTGTTTAATGTGTTCATGTCCAATCAAAGAAAACTGACAAAAGAACAAATCAGAGAATTCACAATGAAGTTTACTGGCAGTCCTCACATCATTACGTCGATCTATATAATGAAGAGTATCCGTTATGTAAGTTCAAATGGAATTTCAAGGAGTATGATCGAGTACAAGCCCATCTGGCGGTATTACATCCACATAAAAATGACTTGGTTTGCTTGTGCTGATAACAATGGCTTTGCTTGATTCGTTTTGGCGGCGTATACACCAGCCACGTGTTCGCCGTACGCTGTTCCTGGACCCGGCTATTTGAAAAGTGTATCGGCGTACAGACAGGAAGACTATATAGGCTTCATCTTGGCATCAGAACATTTTGAAATAAATCTTGAATGGTAACTTCTGTATGTCCGCATTGTGACAGGACGTTCATTGTTTGTTGTACGTTAAGTAACTACGTAGAGATGTGGTTGGTGTTAGCATGATTCCAATGTATTTGTGGCTCCACATAAGCTCTATCGCTTCATCATTGAAGAACCACTTTTCAAGATTCCCCCGTTTTATGAAATCGACTACCGTTATGCAATTGCTTTTTCTGTCTCCAACATGTAAATGGATGCATGTAAACACCTAAACAATGTTTGATTAATTAACATTTTATGAAGTATCACATTATATTACCCATACGGGTGAGAAGACACAGGTGATTATTTTTGTGATATTTGCACATGTGCTTTCAAGTGATCCTCAATGTTGAGTGGTCGGTTACCCGGACAAAGAATGACTATGACGTCATAAAACAATGGTCTGACGCGACGAATTATCTTATGATGTCACAATGTTACTGTGGCGACGGGTCCTTCATAGCGGCCGCCCAACATGAACATGTAATAACCAAGCGTAATTTGGTCAATTTAATTGCATACTGGGTAATATATAGAATAACCAACTCGGTACGACTGATTATGGGAAATATCCACTTGTCTAAATAATGTTCTGAACATTATTTAGACTCATGGATATTTCCCGTAATCACTCGTACCTCGTTGGTTATTCTCTAAATAATTAATGTGTTTCTTGAAATTCCTTTTTGCAATACGTCAGTTAACTTATTAGCACCACACTTACTTCTATAACCTATAGTATATAGTAATATAAATTCAGACTTTGAAATTTAAGCGATATGCCCTCTGCTGATTGGATTAAACCAGATCATGTGACCGGTATACATTCTCATAGACACGAGATTGACAGCTGAAATGAATAACCTTCATACTCTGAAGTTTATACAAAATAACCTGCGGTACTACATTATCACTGTATCATTTCCCATTATGACACTGCTATCACATTCTATTTTCTTGATTTAACTTTAACTTACAACGTTAATTCTATTTGTAGTTTGATTGAAAATTAGATTAATACAACAAATTTAATGCTTTAATCATATTTCCTGTGAGCTTCGTTTTGCACGTGGTGACACATACGTGATGCAGTATTTTTGTGGGTGGAGCTTAGAGCATGATCTAACACAAAACTTAACAGTTGTTTTATGATGCACATTTTACAGAGACATTTTTAACAAATCAATGTGTTATATTACATTGAACCACTGGCCATGATCATATTTTATGTGTGCTGCATATAACCATTGCTGTACACTGAAATATACCATAAATATTTATATATAAACAAATGTAAACCTCCTGAAGTCAAATGAATAAAACGCAAAACAAATTCGTATAAATTTGGATAAAGTTTTATTCTGCCTTTATATTCTCGCAATATCTTTTTGACGACTCAATTTATGAACATATCGAACAGGACAAGACTTAGAACACACTCGTGTCTCAAACCAGCTGGACAATCTTTGCATGATTGTACATGTACAATTCTCCGCTACATCTCACAGAAGCACGTGAATACATAAAGTCGACGATGTAAGCATCTGTATCCACATTCATAGGTAGAAACAATAATTCCCCTTCCAAAGCCGTTTGGGAAGACGACTGTATCAAGTATTTTATTACATCTTTTATCAAGGAAACGCATTATATACTGATTCTGGTAAAATATCATCTGGAGAAGAAAAAAAATATACTCTTTAATCAATCACAAATTTGTTTTAATCTATCACAGCACTTGCATATGACACGTAAATCTTCTCATTACCTAAGTGGTTACATAACATTTTATTATGACCCATATGTGTACAAGTTAGTGATAAATTGAATGCATAAATCGCTCCTCGTAAGTTTATGCCCCTCGTGAAATAATTTTGGTTTGTCTCTCAAGTCTTGATGACAGAGGAAGCTCGTTAGATATTCTATAAGCATGAGTCAGCTAAGACCTGATTTTTCGTAAGATTTTCTGACTCATACTTTGTGACGAAACATTCTTTATCATACCAAGTGCTGCTTACAGAAAGGCTTTACCTTATTCTTAAGCATAGCTGCTTATTCACGAATAATATCAATGAAGATTTTAACATATCAGTTAATGTATGTGTCAGTTACAAAAGCTTTGTTAGAGCAAGTATATAATCTGGATACATTTATCAATTTGCGTTCTCCCCAAGCCCATGTGTAACTGTTAATTTCCTCTGTACGGGCTATCTTGATATGCTTTGCAAAACAAGAAAAATGTTTCACTTGTTTGATTAAATGAATTAAGTGAACTGAGCCCTCGATTCAACTTCGAAAGACAAGGGGGCGGGATAGCGCAGTGGTTAGCGCGTTCTGCTTCGGACCAAGAGGTCCGGGGTTCGAATCCCGCCATGGGCACGGCAACTTTGTCTGCAGTAGAGAACTATTCTACACGCAGTAAGGTTTTGGTGCAATGCTACACTGAATTTCAGCGTAGTACCACCCATGGTTCGCTCGCTCCAGCCGATGCTCGCAGGTTTCACCGCAAAGCATAGCAACATGGCGTTGCGGGCTTTCTCCCTGCCATGATACTAGCAGCAGCGATATAAGTGAAATACTCTTGAAAGCTGCGTTTAACCCCAACTCACCTCACCTCACCTCGAAAGACAAGAATATTGTAGATATAAGACATTGTTCTACAAACTAGATCCACTGTGACATAGCTATATTCTCACATCAGAACTATTTGGAGTCAATAGGATGAAAGCCCAAAAGGTTTAATCCACGATGATGTGACATTTGAACATTACAGGTTTATGCATCTCTCTTAGTTGATTGACAAGAACAACGCCACTGTACCGAGAATACATACCATTCTGTAGTATGTAGACGTCCAGTTGTCCAATTTTGTTGACGTCTGACAGTCCACAATTTTCTCGACCTGTCTCAAAACAGTTTTTTGAGAGACACATCCTATTTTGCCTCTCAAAATTGCTTAACCAGTCGTGTTCCCGCATTAATAGTCAGATAAATCAGCTAAACAAATAACATAACATAAAGCTAAATATCATGATTTATATTTTCACCACACTTCTCTAGAAATGGTCCCTCACCCTGCAAATGTGCTTTTCTTGACTTCTTGTTGTTTGGTGATCCTTTGAATAAATGCTTCCGAGTTTCAAACACTTCATTAATTTACCCTAAGTTAGTATGGATTATGTACGATTTCGTCCATATGAGGTCGTAAGAGGATAATGAACATTTAATAAGCATACAGCTAAATAGGCCTTTCAACTTTCATTTATATTTTTCCTCATTTGCGAAGGGCATTGTTGTCATGCCTGTGAATGCGATAGAATACGATTTCAAGGAAATTACAAATAACCTCAATATACAGGACAACGTGACTCTATACTCTATATCACCCACACACAGACACAGGAGACCATGTAGTTGGACACAAGTGAAACTAATGTCATCCAAACATGCGATGCAGTATTCCAGAGACCGTATGTAATTGGCAGAATTTCTATCAAGATTAGTCGGATAATGGAACTCCGAAATGCTACTTTTAGTTTCCACAAGGGATTTCAATCAGGCATCTTGAGGAGTTTGACATGATTTGATATTCTCGTGATGTCAGTTTGAAATGTTGAGATCGATGTTCAATATGTTGATGCTCAGTTAGCAATATTTCATGTCAATATTTACACCATTTAGTGGGGATTAAGTTCGGAAAGGCATTTAGCTACAGGTGGAACACATTTTACAAAACATGTCCCAAAAGTCATTTTACCTGAACCGTTTTGAACCAAATATTAAAATGTATGAATCTTTTTCATATTGTTTTAAACATGACCAAATTTAGGTGGAAATGGCTCATACCGTGTCTGTTAAAGTTGTTTTTAGCAGCTTAAACGAATAAGCTGATTACCCAATGCATTACTCGGTCCCATTCTGACAACTGAAACACCATGTTCATTGTGACAATTTTCCAGTGCTTTGGCTAATGTGGTTTCAGGAAATCCATTCTCCACCGTGTAATTGTCCAACAATCTCAGAAACTCATTTGGACTGGAGTGGCAATATGTGGTTCAGAGATCCCTATTAACAAAAGTAGTTGTACATCTAGAAGGATAATAGTTTCCGATCGCGAGTTAGTCTGATGTCTATTTTATGAGGAGTTTGCTTGAGGAGAATCAACAAACAGCTATATAATTAGAGACACCAATTCACACTTCTGGGTATAAAAGTAGATTCATGGGACATGTAAATTTACTTTAAGTTCCTATCACTGCAAATATATTAAGAGTTAAGAGTACGATATAAGACATGTACATTAATTTTCCGAATTGTATTACATATTTAATATAATTCATGATGTTAGTCATTGGAAAGATGATTATATAAACACGTGAAAAAATCCTGGAAGTGTTTACTTGATATGTTGTGGAAATAGTGTTGTAGGGAAGAGAGTCGAGAGATGAAATGTCAAGCGTGGAATTGAAAGAATCATTGCATTAATTCCTAATGGCGCCGCTGTCTGGCCGGTAGATTGAGTTTCTAAATTTAAAATCTTTTCAATATGTTAGTTTGTGCTTATGTAATGCGACATCTGAAACGTGCAGTAATTTGCAGCTTTGGAATAACATGAAGAAGATTTTGTATTTGTAACTGCATATTTCTAGATACAAAATATGTGGAATAGTTTGTACAAGTAATGGAGTGAATAGACCCCTCTAAGAAAAAGCGTGTTGTAAAGGGTCTTGGCATATTAAATCGCATAATTACTTCATTTCCGTCAAATACTTATCTGAATTTTTAAACAGAACTATACGGTCTATCTGCAGTTGTAAACAGATAATTGGTCTCTCGTATCTAAGCATTGAAAATGATATTTGCCCCCAACAATAATGACTAATACAATCAGCTTTAAGTTTATGGCATCGATATCATTTATGTGTTTGTGTTCACTTGGGTTTCTCTGGTTCCCTCAAAGCATTGTTTGATGACACAACATATTAAATTTAAAGTGGGGAAATTAAATATTAAATACAACTAATATAGTTCTAACAAAAATATAGTAGTGCTTAGAATAGAAAGCTTGCTTCAAATCATCATTATGGTGAAAAATGGTAATACTGAAATTCAAAAAAGCTAAATTTCGTATCAAAGTTTAGAAAATGTTCCTAAATAAAAACACGAACGAATATATTTCAGTATTGATATGACACAAACCGCAAAAAGGCAATATGTAGTAATTAAAACATTCATTAACTTTCAGAAGTACAACAATTTATAAAACATATTGTTTAATTAATCATCAATATTCTTTTTCTCAATTGACATGTTGTTAGGGTGTCATAGTGTCAAAACATCATGATTCGAAATTGTACCGTAGCCAATATTATAAATTAATAATGCCAGATTAAAATACCCTTTATTTGAAACACAGACCTTTTCATTCGAACGTCTCACGTAAGTGAAACAACGAGTAGGTGTTTTTGCTAGGAGCCAACACAACGTTCTTAGCCTAGAGCTTGATTAGAATCTGTACTTGAAAGTCTTCAGAAACCAATGGAATCCATGCATAGCTTCGTTATTCTGTCAGTCCCAATTAGAGGAACATTGTTGAGATTGAATTACTGGTTTATAAAATATTTGAGGTGACATTAAGGGTATATATTATATGGTATAAATAAGCTGCTGTCTGCTGTATTAAGTAAACTGTATGAATGATTATCACATTTATCGTCTTTGGTTTTAAGAGAAAAAATGTTTGACTTTGACATAATTGAATTAGATAGGACAAAAATTAGCAGAAATTAGCTTAATGTTGACGACTGTTTCTTTCTTTTGCGATAATAAACAACTTCAAAGTTATGTCGACAGAATATGTCATCTTCATTCAATTCAATTGAACATCGATACTGAGATTCTATAGAAAACATGTAAAATGACACCATTTACATACAAGATAAACAAGCTTGTATCAAAGAAACTAGAACTAAGGAATCAATGAATCAGTGCTTAGATGACAAACTGAGTTGTCACAATGCGTTGACAGGGTAAACCATGATAGATATCATGAGATATCGATTTTTACAAAGAGGTCAGTGTACAAATCAATGATGGTTCCCAGCCACGCTATTTTGTCTTCAGCTGTTTAGATTGGCAATATGACTGGTTTGATTGTCATTGAAATGTCACATTGTCAATGTGTCCTCTAGGTTAATTAGCAGATCTGATTGAGCCTATCTCACTCATTATGCAAGGAAAAATATACACACACATATAATATTATGTATATAATACACGATATTTGAAATGGAAATAAACAATAGCCATATTTGTTAAACAATGGTTATTTGTTCCAGCGCAGTGGTCCAAAATCAAGACAGTCTATCATATATTCCTTGTAAATCTCTGAGACATACTAGTTTATAAAGCAGACATTTCGATCTTGTCGTTTCCGAGCAGAATGCCGTGATGAACATCTTCATAGATCTTCAAAGTCGTCCTTGAACATCACAGGAGGAGAAAGGTCATGAGAGGTTTATTATTGGTTTCCTACCATGGACATCAAACATTACAATAAAATTAAATATATTTTAATTCTTAAGGCCTTCGTGATAGTTCCTACCAACCAAATTTAGAAATTGCATAAGCTAATCACTTACATCATATATGAAATAAGATAAAGCTATCTGGTGGTACTTCACAATGATATTTTCACAATATTTTGCTTGACCTATTCTGCGATGCAATGTTCAAAGTGGCTCGAAAATCCCCGGTCTACCTGAAGCTGCCATGTTTAGTGCGTGTAGTCAACGTTAACTCTACCTTCATATGTATGATATACCTGGGATATTCTTTGAAAGGTTTTCTGAATTTCTTTTATAAAAATAAAACCAATGAGTTTATTCATATCAATTTTAAGGGATACGTTTAGTCAATAAATGTATTTCGCTGAGACGTGTCGTAAATAAGGAAGATTCATATGGTTTTAATATAATTGCAACTATCCCGTGAACGATTTGATATACTTAAATATAATCAATTCAGTATATCTTCAAACCAATAACATTTCTGCTGTTATTGAACATTAATGGTTCACTATTACAGGGAGTTTAATAAATGGGAAAATGATAATATATGATTTTGATTACTTTACATGAAGAACATTTGAAATACGTTCATAATCATAAAAAAAACCCTTTTCTAATGCATTGTTTACCTAGACGGATATTGCAGCTTCTTAACATATGAAGTGTTTTCTGATATTTTATATTATCAAGATCATATATGTACAATTCTGAGGTAAATGATGATTTCATGGTAGAATCAAAGTGCAAAGGGCTCTTATTTTGTACAATTATTCTGTCCTTAGATATCTACTACATATCTCCCAAAGTAATTGTCCTAAATAAGTGACCCTATTCAGGGGAATCGTTTGACAAATGAGAGCCGATCAAACCCATTGAGACAGTTTTGCAGAGTTTCAGTTAATGAGATTCCAGTAAATCTATTCTACTCCCGGAAATTGCCAAACAGACAAGAGCAATTCATTTGAACTGGAGTGACATCAGTTTCACAACTACATTATTACCTAATTCAGTTACAGGCTCGTGATATTGTGTCCTAATGTCATGAAATGTTTACACTGCATGATGGTTTCTTGGCCACATTACCGAATAAACAACAGCTTATTTTGTTTCATTTTTCAAAGATGTTGTAATTCTAGGAGGGTAATATACTTTCAGGAGTACTGGTTTAATGTTATACTCACGCGAAGAATTTATTAAAAAGTAATATATGACTCTAGCTTCTAAATGATTCTAACTACATATATACATGTTTGGAACGGGTTTTACAAATATTTTACTTAATTATGTCAGCCATTTGTTAGATCCCGTACAGTTCGCATACAGACCACAGCGAGGGACTGAGGATGCAACACTAACACTCGTGCAAAATATTTACTCTCACCTCGAAACGTGTAACACCTATGTCGGGTTTCTCTTTATTGACTTTTCTTCAGCCTTCAATACTATAAACTATTAAAGCTTGCCGTAAACTCCAACACCATCAGATTGGTTAAATAATTTATGGTAAAACGTACTCAATATGTCAGTGTCAATGGTTGTCGTCCTTCTATTCTGTCAACATCTACTGGAGCGCAACAAGGATGTGTACTGTCACCTTTGTTTTATTGTGTACACCAATGATTGTCAGCTGTCATTAAATGATGTGTTTATGGTGAAAATCACAGATGATGCTGCTCTTACTGGTCTAATTGCTGATTCAGAACTTAATTAGCGTCAAGGCATTGAAAAGTTCTTCATTTTCTTCATTTGAATTTAAGGAAATGATTGTTGATTTTCGGATAAATAAGGAACCTCTTCAGCCTATTAGAATAGGTAATTAAGAAATTGGAAGAGTTGATCATTACAAATATCTTTATATTAAAAATCTATTGTTTTCAAAACATGTTGATTACATTTACAAATTAGGTTAATGGCGTCTCTATTTTCTTCACTGCTTAATGGAATTTTCAATTGATAAATCCATAATGACATTTTTTTATATATCAAACTTGTATACAAAGTTGTTGACTGATAATTTTTTAAGTTGGTATGGAGGTTTATCTGTTCGCAACAAAAATAAACTTTGTTAATTTGAATTTAAGGTAATGATGGTTAATACTGCGAGCAAAATCAGTGGAGTACCATTCGAAAACATCCCATTTATCTATGAGCGCAAGATTGTAAAGGAATCTACCAAAATAAGAATCGATAGTTCCCATATATTGTCCCATCATTTCGAACTACTTCCGTCTGAGCATCGCCTCGGTTATCCTCTTTAAACAACAGAGCTTGACAATCCTTCATACCAGCAAGTATTCGTGAAATTAATAAATATGAATTATCAAGTCGCAGAAACTAAAATTGTTCATCCTGTTTATGGCAAATCTGTAATTTAAATCTTTATTGTACTTACATGAATGTATGTTATAGATGTTGCAAATGTATGAGTTTATGTCATATTGTTCATGTAATGTAATATATAATTATACATTGTGTGTCTATGTATATATGAGTCCGTTTTGGTCTAAAACGAATTTCCTCCAGGATAATAAAGTTTTATTTTATCTTATCTTATCTTACTCACCGCACACACGAAAACATTACATTAAATCACACTCCCGTTGTTTTACAACATTTTTGTGAACCTACCCCAGAGACAAATCACAAACATAAATATATCTCTACAGTTTGGCTATTTGCATCAATATGAAAAGCTTGCTTTGATTTGTATTCGTTGTGTTCATTTAAAAATTATTATGGAAGTATGTCTCCAGAACGTGTCTACCACTCAGACACAGACTACCATTATAAATAGGAAATTTGAAAAAATAAATTTGGCAAAAAACGTGCTACTGCCCCTTTAATGTCACAAATCTTGTTTTATTTCCTTTTTGCACTTAAAACTTCCTATGTCATTATTGATTGTTAATTTGATCATTTCGTTAATGAGCAGGAGGAACCAGTGCACATACATTTTGTGTTTAAGATCCGATAACTATCTACATTACAGAAAATTCGCAAAATTCATTATAAACCATGTTGATTTTTAAAAAAATCAAGGCGCATAAGACTCCTTGCAAACAAAAATATAAAGTTTAATAAAATGTAATCGGCTTGTTTCAAAATGATCACATCATTCGTTGAAGATGAACTACGTCGTTATCCATGACAAGAAATATTTCTTTAAAATAATTCAGATGCCACTTGAAAAACCTAAATGTGTTTAAGAGGAACATTGTAATAACTAATTCTGTTACAGGTATCACAGGTCAGATGTGTGATATATCATTTCAACTTTTTAACATTTTCTTAATTCAAAAAGAAAAGAAAAGCATTTTTCGCTCAGGTAGTACGAATATTTTGGTTTAATAAACATATCTTATCATCCACAGTAGATATCAGTTGTGTGAGATCAAGCGATATCTACAAGAGACATCTACAAATGTACATTGTAGATAATGCTACAATCAAATCGTCATAATCCTATTACATCATCAGTCTATAACATCACAAAAAATTAAGCATCACTAAGAACAATGCTGACAATGCTATGACGTCACAATTTTGACAAGGTAACAATGCTATGATGTCTAAATGCTGGTGACGTCACAATGCAATGGCCTCACTGAGATAACTGCTAAAGAAGCTGAATGTTAGTTCTGTGTTTCAGATATGTTCATTCTTTTGCCAATAATTGTTGAAGAATGATTTTGAATGATAAATAAAATCTCAAATTCACTTGTTGATTAAAGTAAACATATCCTCGGCAAGTCTCTGAGAGTTTAAACTTTGATATCTCTTGACACTTGGATGACATTCTCTACTTATACAACCATTCAGTCTTGCAGAGACACTACTAATTAAACAAAGTTGTTTTTAAAAAAAAAAGAAAACAAACATTCATGAATGAAATCTTATAATTGCTAATGAGTTTGTACATGAAGAATTATGCAAAATAATAAATTACCACCAATCATATGTGCACACAATGCTATAATCATGTCTTTTTTGCGTCAAGTCATTGATATAAAGAGTGTCAGTGTTGGATGAATTGTGTGTGTGGTTTGAGCATGCACCTTGTGTATGGATATAGTGCTTTATAAATGCCCATTAGTATAATCATTTTACCTGGCTGCGGGTCATAGTCGATGTTGCGTGGGGAGGGAGTGACACTCGATGCAAAGGCAGACACTGACAATGATACCAAGGATACGTGTTGACGAACGTATCCTCATGGAAAACATGATCAGAGTACTCCCCATATTACCATCACCAGGATCTAAAGAATTTGCTGCATATTCCAATAAAAAACTACGTTTCATATAACATCCTAGGTGTCCAACTGTACGTACATATGGTAATTATTTAATTTCCGACCAAGAACACACTTATTTCTGAAATTGACACAGATTTCTCCCTGCCATATGAAGCTGTAAAAGAAGAATTGCTTAAGGAGACATGGTAATGTCTGCCATCTAAAAGCTCTGGTTCGATTAAATCTGTTCTCAAGGGTAGACAATAATGCTTCTTATAAGGGCGGATTTGTCTCGAGATCGTGTAGGAGAGATCTGTATTCATAGTTGTCTTAATCATGTTGTCATCTAGAGGCACAGAATTGGGTATTGATGTTTGTCATGTAATTCGTGAACATATTTCCAGGTCATTTCACATATGATTTTTAATAAATATTTCAGTTAGTAATTTAGAATTTGATAATGTGTAAAATAAATTTACTTAAAATTAGTTATTTGTAAATGTATCTTTAAAATACATAAGCTGTGACATTACTTTATTGCAGTGACCAATGTTGACAGTGGACACATTAACATGATGCGTGACTCTATCTATGTGTCAAGCACACTTTCTTTGTTCAATGTTTCTAGAAACTGGAGCTATGCTTTTAATATTTTAATGATAACAACAGATAAGAATAATTCTCATAATGGTAAACTCATGAGTGTTGACTTTTTGCCTTTCGCTATTCACCAAGTAACAAAACAGTACAGTAACACTCAGACATGAAAATAATATATCATTTGAGTTTTGAAAGTTGCCATTTTGTTACAACTTTGTTGTCAGTGTTAAGTAGTTTACAAGAGCTAGTAAAACCGTGATGGCCTGTTTGGCATGGTAACTTTGTACTCTGTAGGTCTTCAGAAGCCAGGCTAATACACACATTCGCTATTCTATCCATCAATCTCAATTAGATGATAATGGTTGAAATAGAAACATGTGTGGACGTTTCTTTTGCACGTCAGTATAATTTACATGAGCTTGCACAACCGTGATGGCCTGCAGCTGTTTGGCATGGTAGCTTGTACTCTGTAGGTCGTCAGAAGCCAGGCTAATAATACAGTTATCCAATAAAGATACATACCTTAGCTATTCTGTCAATCAATATCACCTAGTTGAAATGTACTGTTCCATAAATGGATTATGAAATATCTAAAGAGTAGCAATAAAGGTCTGTTGATGAAATGAACTGAACAAATAGAGGAGAGTTAATGGGTAATGTCAAAGGCCAAATCTATTTTATGGAGTGCCATTGGTAAAGTTGATATTTTCCTCATGTCTCGAGATGAAAAAAACCTGGTATTTGACATAATCCATTAAGTAATCTATTTACAATGTCATAACAATAATACTATCTTATTAAAAGTACTTATACATACCGAAATAATTTGTTTGCAAAGTCGCAAGTAGTTCTGGCAGTTGGAGAGTGACAATGTATTATATGGTCACTGGTCACAATGAAAATATCAGATATCGATATATATCTGTCTTTTCTTGACTAATACCATGTTTATCTCATCGAGTGAGGTGAAAATATATAACTTTTCTACCTCACGAGATGAGAAAAACATAGTATTTGTCAAGAATTGACGGATATTCTGTTTATTATATGAGGTTATCCTTGTAATTACGTACAAAAAGGGACGTTTTCACTCCGAACGGCCGCTGGGAACAGCCAGTGGCCACAGCAACACTGTGACGTCATAAGCCATTTTGCCGCATGAGACCATTGTTTTATGACGTCAAATTTATCAGTCACCGTTCGCAGTTAAAATATAAGTTATTTTCACTGTAGCTTGATAGACGGTTTATTTCACTGATAAATCAAAGTAATTCACTGCTCATCACACACTAAATAGATTTCGCCTTTTCTTCATCAGCCTGAAAAATATCAAAGCCTACCTATTGAACTAGCTCATCAATATCGTTTTGGAATTAACTGAGTACTGCTAATCCTGGTTACTAAACAGATCCTTACAACGATTAGCCAAATAATAGAACTAGGACTAATAACATTCAGACGAGATGCATTGGAAATGATGATTGACAAGAATGAGTTGACATTGATAGAATAACATAACGACGAGAGACATCAGACGTCACTTCAGACAAACCGGTCAGTCTCCTCAATCACTGATGTCTCTTTAACACGCTATTTCGTATTCCACTGGTCAGTATAGCGTAGTGGTATGATTAGGATAATGGGTTCTGGTCAAAGCTTTCCAGTAGACTGTATAATGTACCTGTAACTAAATGGGGAATTTGCCGCATTATAAATATCCATTGCTTTCAATCTATCATCCTAGTAATTAAGAGGAAAAGTGAAAAGTTGTCAATCGTGTCAGACTGTACACTTCAGCGTATGTGAACATTTATAGAGTATAACAAGTGTTGATAAAACCTGCCTGTATCCAACGTGTTTAGATTTACTCTCCAAGAACAATGATTACATTATCTATGGGGAGGAGTCAGTATGTCGTCACGAGTTCATTCATAAACATTCTAAAATATATTTTAGCTTTGATTTACCGATATATGTTTATCATGAAAACTCGTTGATTTTAAGAATAATTGAATCTAACTAGTCACAACATAATTCATATGGCAGAGCATGTGATCTACAACTTGTTACTTTACATATCCTCAATGTCATACCTTCATGCCTCATCCAATGGTTTACACATATGTATGGTTCTATATTTCTAGAGAGGTTTGTTATAAACTAATAATTTCCATATAATTATATGTAAAATGTTTTTTGGAAAAATACTTAATGCACTATGCCATGACAATGATCAATAAATGATCGTAATAGTCGGTGAACGGGTATAGTTAGCCATTTGATTTGGCGATTGCATGATTGTAATGTCCAAATAATCAAGGACTAAGGATTGTGCTGGTGGGAAAGAATATTAATGAATAACCCATAGAAATGATATCAAAACGAGATGATCCATGATTCTCTTAGCGCTAAGATAGTCATAGTATAGCATCTTATGACACCAACGTTGCCTTGGTGTAATGTTAAGAGATGACACTAGTGCTAAGATTGTTTTATTAAACGACGAGGCTTTCTCAAGAATGACCCGGCCCACCAGTAGCACACTACACATACTTAAAGGGGCAGAAGCACGTTTTTTTAGCTCACATAAATCGATGAAATGTATTTCACCAATCGTAAAACGTCCTTCTCTTTTCAACGTATCAAGCTAAAAATGAGTGTACATGGCTCAGTAAACACATGGGAATCATTGTTGTCATTCAAAATAATAAATGTGTTCACAATAAAATGGCCGCCATGCAATTTTTGCTTTATACGCAACACCATTATTACTACTACAGATAATTGGTTTGTGTAATAAATAGAGATTTTTACCCGAGGAAGTGTGTCATATGACTTTTACGAAACGAGTGTGAATATTTGTATTGCCCGAGCGAGAGTGAGGGTTATACAGAAATTTGCACGAGTTTTGTAAAAGTCATATGACACACTTTCGAGTGTAATAATTTCTTTATTACCCATTTTATTCCGTCTGATTCTCGTAAAAATAGCTAGGAAACGGTCCACTTCCCTTGCGATGGCAAGCTACAGTGACGTCACGAACAATAGTTTTATGACGTCACAGACGACAAAATACTGGAGGTCGCGGTGAAACAATGGTTGCTAGGCAAACGTGATATGTGCACATGTGTTCATATCAATAATATTAACTCGGTTATTTTCTACCATATGGGTAATAAGATGTTTTACCCTCTAAAGTAAATTTGAGAAAAAACATGCTACTGCCCCTTTAAGATTGTTTTGCACAACGACGAGGCTTTCTCAAGAATGGCCCGGCCTATCAGTAGCACATCACACATACTTAATATAAGAGAATTATACTGATAGCCTGGGATCTATAGTCCGACTGCAAGACAGTTCACTGCTCAACAGTTGGGTAACTATGCAAACAGTCGATGTTGTTACTGATGCTTCAATCGTGATTATCAAGATCAGCAAAATAATGGTGTGTGAGGTATCTTTGCAGAACACTCTACAAAGTGAAGAACTGCATTTTAACTTCCCCACACCATGTTCATTGACATCCTTTTGTTGACAAGGAATGATGAAGATTTCTTCAAACTGATTTTTTTATGTTGAAATTTATTAAGAATACATACACCATGATTTTAGTATTTATCATATTCTTGTTCAGTGTTCACGTATCAATTGTGAATACAGAACAGGTATTTTCAATCAAACTTGAAATAGAAAAGAAAATTAATATTCCTTTTTGGTATTTTTTGTAAATATGACATCTTTAACAATATTCTACTACTGGTAACAACAAACTGCAAAACACCAACACCAAACACGTGGCCATTAGTGATTGATGAGGTTAAAGAAGACGGTGTTAAGAAGAGTAGTTGTAATTCTAGCAGGATAATAGTGTCTGAGCTAAATTCGTATTCATTTCCTCCATTGTCAGCTCGCCATTGTTGCTTCGTGGACAAGTGATTAATGAGGGTGTGTGAGGTGGTTACTGATGGAAATCTAGTAACGGTTGTTAGCCTCAAGTATGCTGGATGCTTTCGGATGAAGACTTTGTGAATACCTTTTCAACTAATCAAACTTATAAAAAGGAGTGTAACTGTCATTATTTTCTACGTAAGTTTAAAACATAACATATAAAGAAAGAAACTTCGAATGTTATCGTTTTCAATTAAAATAAGTGAAAATAATGGAAAAAAACAACATTTTACTGTCCTGGCCTTTTTTAATTCTAAAACAAACCTACGCTACACTTTGAAATTGAAATAAAGTGATCTCTCAGACATATAAATAAATTTTACAAATGGCTAAATTATACTCCTAAATCAATAAAAACGAATGTTTATGCTTCGGTTAAATCATGCGAGTCCATTTCCCATCGAGCTGCCATTTTAAGGTGTTCACATTAAAAATGGATGCTCGAAAGTAGTTTTCAAGTCATCTGATTGATCTAACGTTACCTTAACACTCTTTTGAATATGGCACAATGATGGAATGGTCAGTCTGTCGCTTTTTAAGTTGCACCATTTTCTTTGAATATAGATAACCGTTTTCTATGGATACGGCTTATGGCTTATCGGTCGTGTAATGAGATGTTTGACCCATTGACGTGCAAATTTATTGTATAAAATTTAATAATAAATGGCAAATTTGAGAAAACATAATATGCAAAAACGTGCTACAGAGAGTGCTTAATAAGTATTCTATGAGAAGTCTTGAAGCCTTGCAGGTAAGTACAATAGTTTATTATTTAATAACTACAACAATTACCAATCTGTGACTAGTGTGTTACTAATCATGATATGTTTAAAAGGCACTGATGAATCCTGCCCACCTGGGTCATTAACTATCCCAGCAAACATGACTGAACTGGGCCAGTACTGGCTTGGTACTAGCTGGTAAAGTTGATAAAGGCATGCTGGCAAACGGTAAGGAACCAGTACTGGCCCAGAACCGTTTTAACTGAATTGGCCAAGTTAAGGTAAAATTGTACTGGCCCAGTGCTGGCAATACGGTACTGAAATACGGTACTGGCCCTGTACTGGCCCAGTTAAGGCATACCATTTCCTGTCTAAATGCATTGTGGGATATTCTTAAAGAGCCAGTACTGGGCCAGAACAGGGTCGGTACAGGCCCAGTACAGATTATATTAGGTTTATATCTACTGGCCCGGTACTGGCCCAGTACTGGCCCAATTCAGGTATGACACTTCCTGTTAGGGAATTATGGGTAGTATTTCAAATTGTCGTCTGCTTTAGAGAGACAAGTGGAAAAGGCAACGATTTAGTATCCTTTCAATGTAAGTTCAATTCATGAGTTAACTTTAGTTGTATTTATAAAACTTTGATACATTCTATATTACTATCCATCTCTGGTGTGTTTTACATTAACAATTGCTGCTGTATGTATAAATATCATTAGGAAATCTAAGTATGAAAATGATCACAAGTTGATTTTTTACCATTGTCTTTATACGTTGGCCTGCTTGTTAAAAATTCATTCTGCCTTGTTTTCAAATAACATGTAATTGACTACATATTTGACAATATTGACATAATGAAAAAAAAAATACAAACAATATCGAAGTTTCATTATAAAAATACACATTTAAAATATAAAAGATGGATGATTACAAACTTATATGATTAATATTGTTTACTTTAAGAAAAGTAACACTTTAGACAATGAAAGAGAAAATGATAAAAGCTAAATCAACCTTCAATTATCAGTTAATTCGGATATTGAAAATATACGGTATACACAATATATTTAACGTACAGGAATGGTAAAGGCTAACCTGAATTGGGCCAGTACAGGGAATGGTATCGTTTTAGTAATGGCGTGATACTGGCCCAGCACTGGCCCAGTACCGTTTGCCAGTACTGGCCCAGTACCACGCCAGTGTGCAAGTTGGTACAGGGTCAGTACCGGATGCCTGAATCGGGCCAGTACCGGATGCCTGTATCAGCCACTACTGGCCCAGTACGGTCATGTTTGCTGGGTATAGAAGCCTGATACATGCGTTCTTTTTCCAAACTTCGTACCACGATATTGGTGTTTGTGTATAGAAGTGTTGAACTATTATCCTTTATTTACTTATTTTATCTCATTTATCTTTACATAATTAAGTTTTGTTTCCCAGTGTCTTCATCAGAACATCAGCAACAGTGGAAACATGCCTCGATCGCTCATCTGTGACTTTGGTGATACTTAGGCACAATTTGTGCGTCTTGTCGTGTCATGTCAAGAATCTAATCCTGATAGAAATCTGTTCAACAGCAATACAATTTGGAAAGTGGAATGAAGGACGAAAAGGGCATAATTCTTTCTGATACCCTTTTGATACACGAACCTCAGGGCTCCGTTCCATAACAGCGAGCTCTTAAATTGCTCATTGATCGCTCAATGTAACGCTCAAGTAGCGCTTATTCTCTCTTGAACGACACAGTGCAATTTCCTCGAAGTTTGCTCGCCTTGCTACGTAGCGCTACATTGAGCAATCGCGTTCAAGAGAGGTTTAAAAGTAATCGCTAATTGAGCGATTACTTTGAAACCTCTCTTGAACATGGCCCAGATTCCCTAAAGGAGAGACGGGACCCAGAAATTGAACTCGCATACAAAGACATTTTGTGACAACAACTTATTGTAGTGAATAAGTCTCAAAATATATGGATTACTTAGTTTGGGGCATAGGCTTATCCATACACTAACGGGAAGTGCTTAAAATTGCCGAAACGCCTTTATAACGGTCAGTTACGACATGCCGCATAACGTTATTGTCACTTATATTTGCGGTAAATTTGTTACTGTGTCGGTTATTCGAATGACATACGTATCTTTAGTTAAACGTCAAAGTTAAACTTGAAACCATCGACATTGCCGTGACATTAGGTTTTTACGTTTATGAAGGTAATTTAACAAATAATAATAATAAGCTATTTGTATAGCGCAGAAGTTACAGCCAGGCTGTTCACATTCTGCAAATAACGTTAAAGTGATGAAAAACCTCCGGTGACGCCCTTTTTTTATTTCTGAATTCGTTTGTTTATTGAAATGTGCATATTATATTTCATTTTTAGCAATATTTAAAATATGTGTGTCAGTAAGAAATCCTGTTGAATATGCGAAAAATTATGCGAAAAATGTCGTTTTTAATTACAAAGTACTTAAGTTAATTTTGTTTCTCTTTCCAGAGTCATTAATTTCCAAAGTCATAAATACAGACTTGCTATACATCACCGTATGTAACTGAAATGTATTTGAAATGATTTTGAGCTTATTCATTGAAAGCGAGTGGTTCATTTAGATACATCAAATCAGTCAAAAATGGCATAATTTGCCGACGGGATTATTATTATTAATAAATCGTTCGGTGACCCCCAAATTTTCTTACATTTTTGGATAAAAGACACCACAAACCTGCTATTTTGAAAAAAATAAACGAATTACAAAATATTTTGTTTCATCGTCACATCGCGATCGCTCCTTAAATACAACATGAGTCACATCTTGTAGCATTATCCAGTGATTCTTCTTTTGCAAATTATTAATCTAATAAGATAAATTCCTCACAGCAACTAACTTTTAACAGAAGACTGACAATACCAAGTAACATACTTAATCTGTCATATTTTCATGTTATTTGATATGGTTTTACTTGGTGAGCCATCAATTTGATAAAATAATTCAATATTGCAAATACTTGAGGCATTCAGTAATTAGCGTTCACTTCAAGTGCAGCAGGGAAACATTGTTGTCTTCAAATATCAATATTGAGGAGATACATTTAAAAACTTAGCTCTGGTATGTTTTTAATATGAATAACTGTGAAATGAATGATTCTGTTATTCATTTTAAAAAAATGACCATATCTTTACAATGAGATGACGTCGGTAATCACTGTGACATCATCAGCTAATTAGTGACAATGCAATGATATAACGTCGCCTTAAGAACACTGGTTGAAGACCAAAAAGCAGATAAATGACCAAAAGATTTATAACTGAGTATTTCCCTATCGAGAGTGCGGGATATACTGATATTCAGGCATAAGTGTCGTGAACATTTTATGACATAGACACGAATAAAATATTCTTTTTATTACCGAAATAGTAATTTAATGGAAACTGAAATCCACTGTCAACCATAGACTGGCGACGCGCCGTCACCGCATTTAGGACGCAATGCATGGGCATAACTTATAAATTCAGACATGGAGATAAATGTAGATGTAGGCGTATTTAACACCCTTTATAAATTCAGACGTAGAAGATTTCCATGGAATTGAATTGCATGATGTTGAGCTATGAACAGGAATTGAATTGCGGCTTGACAGTTGCACAATTACAAAGAAAAAAGAGGTTGGCAGGAACTTGATAGACCCTTCAGTTTCAAATCAGCACTTCATGAATCAAGTTGTTAACGTTCCCTCGATAGATCGAATAAATAAGTGCTTACTCAACCAGAAATCATTTGTTTCATAATCGAGTTGTTTTATTTAAAACAGTCATCTCTATTTTACAGATTTCTTTGTTTTTCTTCAAAACATGTCAGAAGCGGAGAGTTCAGTATATGCTTCACACGATGTATAATAATTATAACACTATTCCAGAAACAAATCCTGAATATCTTAATCCTGCTAAACTGACAAGAATGAAGTCCACATGACGATATAAAACGATAGGATGTATTAAGTAGGCATCCGTACAGTAAACATCAATAGGAACAATTAAACAGTTGTGGAAGTCACCTTGATCTCCTTAGGGTAGTGAATCAGGACTTCTTCTGCATGTTGTATTTAATTCATCACTTGAAAACATATTTATGGTTATTGTTTGCTTTTGAAAAGCTTTTTGTACTTTCTAAGGTTTGAAGTGACAACAAGGATACATTGCATTCATTTCTCTGCAACCCTAGATCATGTTTAGATAAACAAAACTCCACTAATGGCAGCAAAATCCCAAGTGGCGTTACACAATAATTCCCTCACTTACTTAGTGATAAACACATCAGAAAATAAAGCTCATATATCGCTTATTGTTTTTGGAGAAATGAAATATGGCTGGTTTTGATATTATCCATGGTTTTTCCTTGGCACAAACGAAGTGTTATTTTTTTAAATAGAAAGAGTCTATGTAATAATTAGTTTAAATGGAAATGAATGTCTTACAAAGTGAATTTTAAATATCATATTAGTACAAGTACATGTACATTAGTACAAGTTCAGAATGTCAAATGATGCATTTTATTCAACGACAGCGCTTCTGCCCTACTAACAGAGCTTACTTTTATTTCATCATTCCTTCTGAGATATACAGAACAATAAAGGGTAAGGGGGAATAGAACAGGGCTCAAACTATTCGAGGCCAGCGTCAGTGTTTTACAGTCAGGCATATACAACAAATAAAAAAGAAGGGGACTGTCGATAGCTTAGAACTTAATTTTAACAAACATTACAAAACCCTTCTAAAGCGTCCAAATCTTTTTACAAAACCGATCAAGGAAATATGAAGCAAAACCTGGTCTCATCCTCATCCACAGTACAATGCTTTGCCGGACCTCGACAGCCAACTTCTTTTTTATGTGTTTTATAGACTAAAAAGGGTAGTCAATACATTGTAATCAAAGACTACTAAAATTATGAATAGTAATAGTGTACTCGCTGAAGGGATGATAAACTTAACTCACAGCAACGTTAAATAAAACAGTTACTACTCGCCTTGGAAGATACTGCGAGGGAATATATATATAGAGCTAAACTGATGTACACACGAAACTTTACACCTCAGTTGGTTTTATCATATGTTTTGTTTTCAATTACAACTATCTTATGCTTTCGAAATCGTACTCTATAACTTGAAAGTGCAGGCGTTTTGTCGTCAGCCAAAGTATATTTCTATGTGGTTTTACTTTTTTGGTGAAAAAAAATGAAATTGTAATTAATGAATTCTTCCAAAATTAATGTGGATAGAACACAACTGTTAATCGACATATACATGTGGTGTTGTTGTTAAAACGATGTTATACCTTTTGTACCTTTAGTGATTCTGCATGTTTGAAATAAACCCGAGTATGATTGTTTGCCGAATCAGTCAACATTGAACATTAAATAATATACCGGTTCTATCATATCAATTTGTTTGGTTATTTTTACTGTATGAGTAAAACAATAGGATGTAAACTTTCTTTTGTACCTCAGTTTATAGTGTACTTGTGTAATGCCTCTAGAAATACGACATCATGCTAGATTGCAGTTGTGACGTCACCAGTGTTAGCTCCACCGTCACAAAGGTAACTGAGATCAAAGTTTCATCACTACGTTAGCTATTTCGTTTGAATAACACATAATACACATAATACTTACTCCATTTCATACGATGCCATATACTTATTAAGAAAACTGAACAAACTTTGATGTTTGAAACTCGTGGATGGTATTGGTATCTTAGTCGTTTTCGCTCGTTAGATACCAAAACCATCCACTCGTTTCATAAATATGTTATTAAATGGGACGACCTTTATCATTGTCTATGTATTGGAAGTGACAATGATTGCAAAATGTAAAAATGGTTAGTTTCTCAAATATAATGATTTGATTATTCAGAATACTTTTTGTGTGTGTCATTGATATGATGCATGTCTCTTTATTTCTCTTGAAATTACGAAACTCTTCAACAAAGAACTGCATTTACTATTATCTTTCAAACGGGATCTTAATTCGAGAAGTGAAATCGTGTGAAGAATGTCTATTGAACTCACCCTTCATAGGCTGCTAGTGGTCTCAATATATAATACCTCAATAATACAGTGGCCATAATTTGAGATATATCTGACCTTTGTGAATCCTACACAACAAACATTTGATACAAAGTAAATGTAAGTTTGTCAGAGAAAACCAACAGCATTATTTAAAGTTATTTTAGGATATGTTCTAATCGCATTAGAAAACATTTACATTATTACCTAAAAACCTTTTTGATTTTCATTAGCATTTCGCTCATATATCATTCTGAAAAACTTAAGATGTATGCTATTGACTGAACGTGGACAGTTAAATAGGTTTTAAAAAAGCCAGCGCTGCATTAATTTGAAAGCCTGACCTTTGTTTTTAAAGACTTTAAAAACAATGACCGTTCATGCAAAATAGAAATAACATTATATGTCCACAAAGATACAAAAGTACCTGAACAGATTTTCTGAATGTTTCATGGAGACGTTAGTTATACCCAAGGTACATTAGATGAGACAAAAACAATTCAACAGAATGAAAAATGATGCTTAGGTCACGCGTTCGACCTCTCTAGTCATTGTTCAGACATCTGATGGACCTACAGACATTCACATCAATATACTACTTAACAATGATATATCTTTATTCCCTACGTTATTTTTCAAGACACGCAAACCTATAGACGTTCCCATCATTATACTAAATAAATACCCGTAGATTATTTAAAAGACAGAGATATAGACATTTAAATGTTCACCATTATATTTCTCAATACTCATCTAATTTACCCATAGATTATTTATGAAGACAGACAGACTTTTACATCATTATACTAAACAGTGGAAGTATGATTGCATTTGTCATAAGTTACTGATGTTAGCAGAAACAATAGAATGTTAAGAATGATTAAAAGGTCATTCCGTCAACCGATTTCTTGTAAATACATCAACTGGAATAGAGATAGAAACTTGCATAAAAATGGATATTCAACAAATAAAGTTCAGACAACGTTTCACAGTGTTTAACAAATCTTTTTTCTGTAACGATTAACAATGTTTTTGGTTTATTCCACAGATTCTTTCATCTTCTTATGGAAAGTCATTGCATTGATCATGACAGGACAAATTCACTGTGTTTAAAATTGAAAAAAACTGAATTAAAAAACCAATTCCACAATTAACTTACTTCACAACTTTCTGTCAAATCATGATAGATTAGTCCGACAAGTTATCAGTATTGTCTTGTAGCTAATGTATTGTACAGTGACTGTGATAAATGAGACTGTCAACACGTACCAGCCTCTGAAAGGTCAGGCAGGGATGCAGTAGTGGGTAGGTGCAGATATATATGGTGCAGACTTCTTTAAAGACTACAAACGTCTGCTTTAAGACGACTTTCAACTCGAGGCTTAATGACTTTATTTATAAACGGAAGTTATAGTTTAGTTCCGGAAGTAGCGACCATTGTTGATAAACCTCTCAGACGTCCATGACGTAAAAGAATCTATTTCAGTTTGTTTGAGTGCCAGTGTGATGGTGAGATGTGACAAGTGGTTATTTGCATAGGGACGATGGCTTACAGACCACCAGTGATTTATTGAGGTAACTTGCAATTGCAACATTGCTGAATCGTATCTTATTTACTGTATTTCTGCTACGATTTTGTCATTGTTATGTGTCAGTAATATCCCCATTTTGGCAAATATTGATCTACGATATACAGTTATCTTAAGGAACTGCGGAAGCATGGTTTGAACTAACAGATCACTTGCAACATTATATATTTTCTTCTAGTTTGATTTAGTCTTAGAAGGACATTTAGAAGTGGAAAATCGAAATAAATAGATAACTACTTCTTTATTGTGAACATAAACAACATTTAAAAATATGTGCTCACTCCACCATGATGGAGACAGCTTATACTGCATAACATGGTGATTGTGAAATTTCATATTGATTTCATCATGCCTATGGCGTATAAACTGCTAGGCAAAAGAAAGTAATCACCTCAGTTGATTTTTTCATATGTATGATTTTCGTTTGCAAATATCTCGATCTCGATGTGATAATCTAAAACTGAAAAGTACAGGTGTTTAGTCAGCATCTACAACTTCTACATGTTTTTTTAATCTTTTAAAAGGAATTCAATTTTAAATTCTTAATTTCTTCAAAAATTATTTTTGATGATACACAACTGTTCATCGATGTATAATAGATATTATATGTGAAAATTAATAAATGGGCCTGATTCTGCACACATTAAGAACATTTTAAACATGGTAGGTTTTTAAAAAAAAAAAATCATTTCTAAACCCTGTCTTTTTTAAACAAAGATATTTTAATTATAATGTAACCACAGACACCAATCAATTCATTCAAACTACTGCAGATGAGTATTAATGTATCGTGCCATAGTCAATTGCATCTGATTTCTTTTGAATATTGAATTAATAGAAACACACTGAGGTGATAACTTCCTTTTGCCTAGTAGTTTATATGCCATGTTACTAAAATATCGAAAGAGAATGACCCATGGCCAGTAATGTCTATTTTGATTAATTAGTATATTTTAACCTAGTTTAATGACAATGACCATATCAAATCTAGCCAGAAAAAAGACACAAAGTCTGTTGAAGTCCATCTCTGACGGAAATAAGATATATAGATTATCAATTGTCCAAACTTGACTTCAACTACTGACAGAACTCACAGAATTTGTTTGATCTGAAGTTGAACATAAATTTCCCTGTCTGATGGATCTTCATTGTGTCTCAAATTTCAAAGCATCGATTTCTTTTGATCTGCCTGAAGTAAACACATTGTGTATATATTCAGAACAAACTAGTCAACAACAAGTGCTTCAAGCATGCCACATCGTATTCCTTTGATCAGTATGATTTAAAAGAATAATTATTAAGTCTAGTAAAATAATTGAACTAATTTTTAAAAGTTACTTTAGATGGATTACAACAGAGTCAGAGTCTGGTCACTTTATAAGTTATTGATGATTTCAAAGGCTTCATTATATCTGAATCTTATGGAAACGTATGGAAGTATGGAAGCTATGGCAGCGTATAAGGTTCACATGAAACAATATTTTTGAAAAATGCTATCTCCTAATTAGTACTTAGTATCTCCTAATTAGTACTTAGTATCTCCTAATTAGTAGATAGATTAGGAGATACTAAGTCCTAATTAGGAGATACTATAAGTCCTAATTAGGAGATACTGAGAACTAATTAGGAGATATTAGGCGTAACATGTCCTAGTTAGGAGTTAATCATAGTACAGTGTTGAGGTTTGATCAACTTATTTCTGAAAAATCGTGATTATTCCTTCAACCTTTATTGGAGCAGTGTTGAAAACCACTAATTTTCATTTTCTTTATCTTTAAATTGACCACTAGGGTAAGTGCTTTCATCTCATGAAAAAAAACTGCCTGAAACCTTCATAGATTTATCAGTAATGCACAGTGTAATCGTTGATACAAAATAACTTTACAATCGCACTATTATGGTTACAACTTAACAGATTGAACTGGCATATTAAACGTCATAATTGTAGGAAAGTAATTTAAAAGACAGAAAGATAATTATTTTATTCACTTTAAATCTGTTTATGTTATCAAGCATACAAATACACAGAGATTCATCGTGTCATCAGTCATAATAACATTACTTAGGAATCTTATAGATACGGTTAAAGGGGGCTTATAAGTAATAATTCATTTAATCTTATTTCGGTTTTCAACATCGTTTGAGTCTTGGATGCAAGTTTATGAACGTATTACATGTCGGGCATGCAGTTTATAGAATGTTTTGATCACTCACAGAGAATTGTGAATGATATAAAACTTTTATAAGGATATTAAAACGACTGAATCTGCTTATTAAGTGCAATATTCAGCTTCAACACGATTACATGAAGCGTAAACTCATGGTAATCACTACACATACGCATACACACACGCTTACTAAACAGGGATTAGCTATCAGGGTTTATTCATCCCCCTTTATTATCCTCTCTGTTAACTACCTGTTCCTCATCTGATTAAATCTCTGCTGGCTTCTCTCAAATCCCGTTTCTGTTCTCTCATCTATCCTCGAGGTGCAAACGGTACTAATTTTTCAAACAGAACATACTTCTGGCGGATAAAGTCGATTTTGAATGTCTATGATGATATATCTCGTAAACAGATATTTCAAATTTCATTCACGAGAGTATGATACTCAATATTATATCTTTTCAAACACACATGGAGTCCTGATGTGGCTATTTAAAAGGGATTTTCTGGACATACTGTTTGTTATTTAAGGTAAAATTTAATGAAATATGGAAATAGCGTAAATAGAAGATGTTATCGACATAATGTAATTTCTTAACCTTACATTTGTTGACGCATCATTACTTTAGGAAGTCATAAAATAAGTAAAAAAAGTGCTTTTTGTTTTGCAATTTGAAATGTTGTTAAACTGGCTTATGAAGAGGTAATAAGTCCTAGTTAGGAGAAAATAAGTCCTAATTCGGAGATGTTAAGTCCTGATTAGGAGATGTTATTTCCTTATTAGGAGATGTTAAGTCCTGATTAGGAGATGTTATTTCCTAATTAGGAGATGTTATGCCCTAATAAGAAGATATTAAGTACCAATTAGAAGATACTAAGTCCTAATTAGGAGATAATAAGTACTAATTTGGAGATAATATTTTCAAAAGGAGATTTTCATGTAACCCTTATACGCTTCCATAGAATGTCACTGCGTTCACATGGTCATTCCATACAACATGTTCTACTTCTTAGTTGTGGAACTTATTCCCGTCCATAGCTGAGTTTGTCAGGGAGGTTCATCAACATGGGTTGAGAGAGTGCAGTTATAGGTTTAATTGTAGTGATAATTACTTCGAAATTAATGATGAAACCGTATAATTAGTTAATCTGTTGAAAATCACATTTAAACGCATCATTAGTGTTATATTGTTCATTATAGCTAAAATGGATGGAATTATCATGAAACCGCCCTCTTGTTATCAGAAATGAGCGGGCCACTGCAAATGATAACGGCCCTCTCAACGCTGACGACGGGCCATTATCACTTCGTTTCTAAGTGACGTCACTTTAGAATCTCCTCTTGAAATTTCAACAAATATGACGACCAAATGAGCGTATCGACTCGAACATTTTAAAACGTTTTTCATGTCTTTCTTTCAAACGAGGACACGTACTTTTGCCAAATAATATCATAAACCCGATGTGACAATACAACCGCGCTGATTCTTAACTGTTTTAAACAAAATAAAGAAGAATGTCGTTCTCAGTCACCACCGGTATCCTTCAATGTTAGATGTAGGTAGCCTAAGTACGCATGCATCCTAAACTTGCTAAATATTTTATGATTTGTTGATTTTCATTATTTCTCTGATTGGTTATATAATAAAACACGTCTATGCATCAGTGTGATAATCATTACATATAGCCTGCTTTCGTTTTCCCGATCAACGGCTGACATTTCGTTCATCAGCCGTAAAACGCAAGCGACTATGACGTCATTTTTCACTTGTGACGTCACAGTGGTTCTCGGCGGCAACACGATGCAATTTTTGCTGTTTTGGTCATATACAACTGTAATTAAAGCTTGTAGAAGAATTCGGGTACAAAAGAACAAATCCCATCCATTTGAGCTATAATAGGGCTATCGGTATTTTTCATGGCATTATCATTTGCAGAAGCCCTCGAGTCTTCTTCAACTGACCTCGGGCTTCTGCAAATGATAATGCCCTGAAAAACAACGTTACCCCTATAATGTTAGTACAATGCTGTAATCTTGGAAATCTTTTACAGAACATTAACATCCAATATATAATAAATTGATCTGGCTTACTTATTACTGCATGTAAGCCATATACAAGATAAATTGGTACATTAAATATTTACAATATGTACCACATGCGTTACAATGGATCTCTTCTGAATACGAGTGCATGGTGGATAAATGGGGCTACATTATATTGTACTGTGGATGATGTACAGGAGAGTATTGGATACAGTTTTGTATTATTGTTTAAGGAATGATGACATTGTTGAAACAGTTGCCGTAAATCTTTATATACAGAACAAACAAATAAAAAGTGTAATTCATTTTCTACGATCTTACAAAATGGACAGCGCCTCAATGGTTTTATTATATTATTTTATTATATATCTTCCGTGATTGAATTAATCATTTAGGCCAAGCCTGAAACGTACGAAGACATTTCTGAGATTTGTATAACACAATAACAGAATGATAACAGAATAACAGAAGTTTATTGCATTTCGGGGCCAGGAGGCCTAGAGTACAGTTTGAGATACATGATCGCTGGATAACAGTGACTTGAAAGCTCTATCTTAATTTAAATACTTTATACAAGTAGGTGGCTAAGCCGAGCAACAAGTTACTATTTGTTTTTGATAACAAGGTGGTGAAATGTTTGGTACATGGATACTTATAATAATACTTTGGTAGATAGTGTTCACGAATTTGAGCATAATAAGGACATATAAACAAAACATGACACTCCTCTTCTTCACAAATTGCTTGTGCGGTAGCCGACTCTTAATATAAATTTACCAAATTTTGCGTGGATCACTTCTAAAGATTTTCTTTCTGAAGTTATTACATAGGTTAAACTGATACGACTCGGGTTCTATAACAAATTTAAACTTGCGATAACAATCATATCGTGAACGTTCATGCAAAGATGAATGCCAGTCTTGTTTAAAGATATCGATTGTCCTTGTACGAAAATGTTTGATAAATGATTTAACGTTACCAACTGTTCGGGATAACCAAACAAAGCCATAGCCATATGTGAACAACATATTACGAATACCTGGTGCCAACGTATCAAAGAATACAATGACATTAATACTGATGCATGTAGGGTGTCCTCAAAGTATCAACAGAAACTCATTTCAAACTGATAATCATTTTTAAGACGTGCCACATTGTAGATCCAGAAACAAATCAACAAATGTAGCTGTAAAACTGGACGTTTTTCAGTTCTAAGTCATAGTGTCTTTTCGTCCATTTAAGGTATATATATATATAAGTATATATAAGTATAAGTATAAGTAAATTTAAATAATACACTGAAGACGTGTCAGTTGTGGGCGAGTGACTGGTGATATGGTCTATTTTCATTGATTCTAAACTGACGGGCCAAAGAAAGTATAACACTCACTCACAATTATTTCAATATTATAAAGAAATGAGATGCATTTGATTATGGCATGATACAATAACACCTTTCGGCACTGGTTTGAATGACTTTATTTGTGACTGTTTTATTTTTTTAACTAAAATATCATTATTTAAAGTAGACAGGGGTAAACAAATTAAATTTACATCAACATGGCCCCTATCATGTTTAGAATGTTGTATATGTTATATATATTTATTGATTTTCACATAGAGTATGTGTTATATGTCGATGAACAGTTGTGTTTTATCAAAATTAATTTTGGGGAATTTTGAAATTAAATTTAAAATTTTAATTTTAAAAAAGAACTGCGTAGAGGTATTATTTGACTGATTTAGTGTTTTGGACTAATTTCCCAAACTAGTCAGTTTTTGATAACGACGTCGAAAACTCGAGATATTTGACTTTGAAAATTATACATATGATAAATACAACTGAGTGATATACATTCTTTTGCCCGTCAGTGTATCATTATGACAACATTATAGGATTATAATCAACGTGACATTATCATCTAACTATGTTTCCAGGTGACAGGTTAATTGAACGTGGCGTTAACAAGCAATTCGTTTAGGGTGGTCTTTCAGCTATCAACATAAAGTCGTTTTGACCAGAGTGAAAAAGACACATTCGGGAAAAAACAGTATCTTGAATGGTAATAGCTTCTGGGCCGCACTGTTATGTATTCTATCCATATTTCAGATTGTCGTTACTGTAGCACTTGATTAATGAGGGGACGTTAAGAGGTTTTTGGTGAGATTAAAGCAATGGATCAAGTGATAGCAGCGTGCTGGATGGTTTACAGAAGTTTATCCATGACAATGACTAGTATTATGGAAGCATGCTGATTGGATATACATGACAATATCATATTCATATTTTCATATAAGCAACATATATTTTCATAATATTTTGAATGATAGTTTTGTTTATTATATTGTATTATATATTAAAATATTATTAAGTTTAAAGTTATATCTGTATTTGTTTACAGACGATATTTATATTTGTAGTTTGTGTGTATAAGTGTTCTTCAATGAGTTTGTGAACCTCGTCTAAACATGTTAATGGTTGGTTATATAAGGCAAACCGTGTCTCCATTATAAATTCCAGTTGCTTTAGTTACTTAAGATGTGCATGACAAGGTATATGATATGATAATACTTATTATGATAAACCAACAACTCCTTTATCGTATTCATTAGAATTATTCGGGGTTATGTGCACTGCACTAGATATAATTCTCTTAAAATATATATAATGTTAAATTAGATACTCGTGAAAACTGAAGTCAGATATCGTTAACACCTCCATGATAATATTCCCTCAAATCAAAAAAATATTTAGATATTAAATTTTAAAAATGTGAATATTAAAATTAACTCATCAATATATAATCCTGGATTAATGGAATTGCTAATATCATAATCCCGGAATGTTATTTGTAAATAGAAGATTTCATGTTATTGGATAATTACATACAATCTCCTCACACTGACTGGTTTTAACTTAGGAATGCAGACAACGAACTACCGCCAATAGATCATCACTTGTCTGGAAACTATTATCCTGCTTTGATTACAACTACTTTTGTCTTCAATACCTCGTACTTGCTCGACGAATGTGACTCCAATGCAAATGATGAACATCAGTCGTCCACGGGGATCATAGTAGACATTCAAATCTTTTCTTATGAAATATTCATGAACGAATGAAAGACTGACGTATGTTCGCCTTCTGTCTTGAACAATTGATTTGAGACGTATTTTGAACCTCTGTATTTCTAATATCTGTTTACAACTCAAACATTCGTGTCATATATTCATAAATAGTGAATTTAATCTTACTGTAACATAACCCTTTGTATAATATAAAATCTTCTTACAGACAGTTTAAAGGGGCAGTAGCACGTTTTTTCACTCAAATAAGTCGATGAAATGTATTTGAAAAATAATGTCACCACTAGTAAAAGACCATTATCTCTTCGGAAAATCAAGTTAAAAATGATTGTACATGGTTCGATAAAGCCATGGGAATCGTTTTTGTTATGCGAAATGATTAAATTGTGTTCACAATAAAATGGCCGCCGTGCATTTTTTGTTATATACGCAACACAGTTATTACCACTACAGATAATTGGTTTGTGTAATAAGATGTTTTACCCTCTAAAGTTAATATAAATGACATAAACTATCAATATAAATAGGAAATTTGAAAAAATAAAATTTGAAAAAAAAACGTGCTACTGCCCCTTTAAAACAGGCAGTAACTTAGGAATGCAGGCAACGAACTATCGCTAACATATCACCTCTTGTCTGGAAACCATTTTCCTGTTTGGATTACAACTACTTTTGTCTTTAATACCTCGTACTTGCTCGACGAATGTGACTCCACTGCAATTGATGGACATCAGTGGTCTACAGGGATCAATGGAGACATCTATTGTTTTCCTTATGGACGTTCCTGAACTTAAGAAGTTAACATTCAGTCTTAAAACTATCTATTTGGAATTTCCATGATAATGTCATGCACTCTTTTGATGGAGACACGAATAAAATCACACTGCCTTCTTTTGACTTTAGGTCAGTAGTCACCACAGAATTAACATGCCAGAGATTTTGCTCCCTCTCCCGATATTGCTGCCGAAACGAGAACTCCGAATGCTTAAATGTACATCCATTGTGTTGTTGGGGGTCACATATGCCAAACGATATAAATGGTGTTACTTTATCGAGAAGTACCGGATGTTACCGAAAACAACCATATTGATGATAGTGGACTGAGTATATTGAAGATATGAAGGTAAAAGTTTTCTGATCGAAAACCGGACAATGCTTCGCGATTGACGCGCGCCAATGTGTCAAATGTAATTTTGGAATCTTAATTATAACAGACAACATGCCAAATTAGAGTTGATAATGTTTAATAGGTAATGTAACTACTTTGCATGTAAATGGTACGTGCAGTTTCGGTTACTTCACATGTATAATAATGTTACTCGATTTTAATTGAAAACCAGTAATTATGAAATATATTTGGCGATTGTGGATAATTATGAAAGATGAGTGAATTTATTTGTACTATTAACAGTATATATGGTGAGTTGGAACGTATTAAAGTCAAATACAATTTTATGAAACACAATGGATGCACCATTAATATGTGGGCCGTTACATTAACCTATCTTAGCCATGAAATCAATCGTAAGCTCATCTGTTATCATTGGCTAATATTGACCTAAGGGCTAAGATCTGTTTGTGGAACGGTACCAATCCCTTGCGAAGTTTAATATCTCAAATTTCCATCTTTTGTGATATTTCAGCACTCTTTGAAGCGGCATTAAATCATCATTATACTTTTGGTTTAGTTGATTCACCAAATTGTGATGTTGAATAACTTAGAATGTCACAAACATGTCTTTTGTTAGTATTTTAACTTAACATTTTTTAGATAGTTCTCCTCTTGGATATCCTCTTATTTTTAAGTTGGTCAGAAGGAAACGTGTTTGATTAGATGAATATAAAGTAATATTGAAACATGGATTGCGGCGTTAAGAACAACATTTCAATATTCAAACATGTGGGTTACTAACGAGACCAAGTAAGGTGGCAAATTCTAAATAATAACTACATCTAAATATACCTCAAGCCGTTTGTTAAAATCATGCACAAAATCTCCCAACCAGAAGTAAGACCAGAATATTAGTTTTCTGTTAGGCAAAACAGCGAAAAGGTATTACGGGAGACAGCTTCATATCTGAAGGCGTGGAGTGGAGGCATACGGATCGTGCAAGAGCATGCAGCATTCAATTGATATCCACAGTTTTACTTGGTTGGTGTTGTAATGGATTAGTTCAAAGACATTTTGCATTTTACATTTCCATAAAACCATGGAACGTATACATCACTTAAACTTTACTTATCTTAGTGTATGGGCGTCATGATAACGCTACACCTCAACACAGATTCATATGCTTTTAAAAATGAAAGTAAGTAAATTTAATGATTCATGATAAGTATAATTGATCACAATTTACAATTCGATTACCTATGATGGCGACAGTAGCGAGTCTCTTCTTTGACGTCGTATTATACCTGGATACGAGAGTCCTGTCTTGAACATTATACTGTTTGCCTCAATTTAATGATTTCCATTATATGTGGAATACCTTGTTATGTTTACGTTGATGTCCTGTTGGTCAAATATCAACCTTGTATCCACTCTTGTTTGGATATTTCATTCATTCATTCTTGGTCAAGAAGTGTTGGCACCCTATATCAATCATAGTTTATGTACATAGAGGATATTTGTCTGTTCTTGACTAATACCATGTTTATCTCATCGAGTGAGGTAGAAAGGTAATATTTTTACGAGTGGTGCAGCTTTTCTATTTCACGTCACGAGATGAGACTTTTCTATCTCACGAGATGAGATAAACATGGTATTTGTCAAGAGAAGACAAATTTTCTATTTATTATATGACCAAATCCTCGCATATTCACCGAAATCGACTTGTTTAGTCGGCTCCAGAATGGCCTGTCTCCTCAGCAACAATGTGACGTCATGAACGTGTCATGACGTCGGAGCATTGTTTTATGACGTCATGTCATTGTTATATCAGTCACTAGTGATACATTTCCGAAATATACAGTAAAGAATACAGTACATGTTTTTGTTCAAACTGATCTAAACTAGATTGTGTATAATGGTTATTCGTCCAAATATACATTATGTACATTATGTCATAAGATACATGGAATTTAACTCGCAAGTCCAAACAATGACCATAAATTTAAAGGAGCATCCATTGTGTTGTTGTGGGTCACATATACCAAACGTTATAAATGATGTTAATCTTTCGAGAAGTACTGAGTGTTACCGCAATTTGCCATTTTGACGAAAGGTACCAACGACATAACAGTATCGATTTCTGATCGAAAATCGGACAATGCACCGGGTGTGGCGCGAGTCAATTAGTCAAATGTAATTATGGGGACTTTTACACAAGACAAACAGACTTGATAAAGTTTACTAGGTCTTAAAACTACCGCGAATGTACATGGAACGTGTAGTTTCGGTTTCTGCACATGTACAAAGATGGTGCTCGATTTTACTTGAAACTAGTCATTATGACATATATGGTAATTGGGGATAAAAATGCAAGTTAATATACAATTATAGACTGGTGATGAGGTCAATACCTGTTTTTATGGACCCGAGAAAACAATATTGACCAAGGACGAAGTCCGCGGTCAATATGTTTTTTTTCGGGTCCATAAAAACAGGTATTGGCCGAATTCACCAGTCCGTAATTGTTTTATTATGTATTTGAAACAGAAACGATAGGAAAACAATAAAATACAGTCAAAAGGCAATTTGGTTTGAACAGCTGGGACTACGGTCAAATGACGTAATGATAACAATAGCATGACGTCATGCAACAATCGTTTGACGTCATGCAACAATCGTTTGACGTCACTCAAGTCAATACGGCTTTTTGATTGGACTTGGGCTGGAGTCAATATGTTTTTCTGTCGACGGTCACGTGATCGCCTCTCGACCAATCAGATCGCTGGGAAAATGTGCTCACATAACTGAAACCAGCACATATTGTTTGTTTTCAGATATTTCAGCCAAAATTTTGTTTACATAATGGATGTATCAACTATAAGTAACAGATACTAATGCCCTGTTTATACGGCGAACTTTGCATATATGCAATATTGCTTATCGTAGTAATATATACACGTGAGTAAAAGTAAATTGTATATGCGTTCATACCTGTTTAATTTCTGCCTAAGCAAATGGGCTTCCAACTCTTTTAATTTATGAATAGAGAATTCCTGAAACATGCCAATTAATATTTATTAGATGTAAACTAAATAAATGATATCAATTTATATCTGTCAACATTGGTTTGACTATATCGCCCTAATTCTTATGAAAATCGGATAGTCAGATGGATTTCGAAACTCATAGCGTGAAAGAAGGAGATTATCCTATAAAGAGAATTTGAAAAACAATATCAATAGTTTCTAAAGTTCTCTAATATATGTTCTCAACCTGTGTGAAGTCACTGTGTCTGTATACGATGAACTTTTACTGAATAGTGAAAAAACATATTTACATAAGTAAACATTTGCACCTGCCCCTGACTAGGTGCAAAGTTGCTTAAGGCAGTGCAAAATCTGCTTACGGTAGTAAAATTTGCATACGTGCAAATGTGTTTATACGGCGAGATTTGCTCATGTGAGCTAATTTGTATTTACTCATTTGCAAACGCTCGGCGTACAGGGCTTTATTCTTAAACTTCACAGACAAGGATACCAGTAATATAAGCAGCAAAACGATTATATAACAATTGTCATGTATAATGTCTTCTTTATAATTTCATGCTTGATAATGGTATAAGGATCTATACCAAAATGTGCCATTGTAAAATAAAGAAGTTGATCATCCATAAATTATCCTTGTTTTTTTTCTTCAAATGTTATTGTTCTCCCTTACTATGTTTATTTATTATTTTTTTTATTGACAAATGGGTACGCGTATTATGTTATTTACAAATGTTTTCCTTCACCAACAAATTGAAAGTATTACCAGTCATGGAGGAAATGGGAGACACGATGATTTAATCAGATTCACAAGCATGCTTTCGACTATCACGGGTCTCATCAGGTGCATGAATATATATGATAGTACAAATCGGTATGCTTCAGACTTGAATAAATGAATATTATTTGTGTTACAACACAAAAAGCCCTGGATCATTATTCTTGATATGTTATTGCTTTAATGTCTCTTTGTAAAAATAATGTTATATTTGTGACAACAATAATTTTTAGGCAAAGCATTTTCTTATGTGTAGACTATCTTCCGAAGAGGTGACATAGGAGACGAGAATTGTCTTGTGGTCTTTCAGTCAACATTGTAGAATCTTTTATCGGGCCTTAAACCTAAACCTAATTATTTAAGGTGAAATTGACAATAATTGTACATGTATTGTCCACACGAACATCAACTACCAACTTTCAACTATCTGATATAATGACACAGTTACATTTTTGAAACCCCCTTACATATTTACAATCAATTGTACGTTTATAAGACATAGGAAACCAAACTGACAACTCAAAACCTCTATTCTAACCTCACTGATATTGAAGTCAGGATGGATGGAAGGTGCCTGAGACCGAGGGGGTAGTGAAGCCCACCACACGTGAGACGTATGTCACCCAGGCACACAATGCTGTATTTCACTGATCAGTATATATTAGAAGAATCCCTATCAAAGGTAATTGAATAATGGAACTAGAGAAATCAGAATAGAATCACCATGCATAGTAACTGGTCCATTATCGTTCAATGCAAATTTGGTTAATACATGTATTTATATTTGAACATGAAACTTTTCTCAAACACATTCTTACCTGTTGAGTGAAACATGGTTGTATTTTTTGAATAATTGTAAAAAATCTATTTAAATGCTATGAGTTATTTGTCAGCCTGCCATGGGATCATTATTCAATACAGTCAATCATATTTCTATGTTTTCGTTAAAGGCGCTATAGCACGATTTTCTTACTGAAATAGATTGCTCTCGAAAAAATGTAAATAAATTTCCCCAATGGCTAAATAATACTCTTAAATCAATAAAAAGAGTTCTAAAAAGAATGTACATGGTTCGGCTAAGCCATGCCAATCCATTTCCCTACGAGCGACAATACTAAGGTGTCCACCTTAAAATACCCGCCCGAAGGTAGTACAAGTGATTTAACTGATGTAGCGATACCTTAACAATCAGAATAGAGTTTTCAATATGATACAATGATGGTCAACAATATTGCTGTCAGAAGTCTCGAAATATTCATGAGATCTACAAATCTACCTCTCACCAGTCTGATTAAAGTCCTTATGATGTTCAGGAAGACAGATTAACAAAAGTAGTTGTAATTCTAGCAGGATAATAGTTCCTGAGCTAGATTGGCGTCTATTTCGTCGTATGTCATTTCGCCATTTCCCTGAATTGGACAAGTGATTAATGGGTGATTTGGTAAAGAGGTGAAGACGTGATATACATGTAGCAAATCAGCAACCCTTACATGTAGACTGGCGTTAAGGATGTTCGCTCCTCAAATGTATAGTATTAAAAAAATGTTCTAACTTATATTTTTTAAAAGATCAAAGTATATAATTGAAAAATCAGCATTAAAAAATAGGAGATATGACGCCTGTAAGATAGTGGGGTGAAGTACAATTTTAACATGGGAGTCTATGTGAAAATGAGAAAAAAACTGATAAAAACTTTAAAATACTACATTTTCTAGTATTAAACTATTTTTCCGTTTTTGATATGTTACGAAGTTAATATCCTATCGAAATCGATGAAAAAATATATATGGTAGTGTGGTGTTTTTTTAAGCTTTGACATAAAATGTACCTGAAAACCCCCCTTTTTAGTCAAATGTAGGCCATTTATGCCGTTTAAGCACTTTTTAGAGGTTCTAAAGTCACATTTTCTTTATTTCATTTGTTTATAGATGTATGTAGAATAGCATGAAGTAAATAAAAATGACGAACACTCTTTACTTAATCATATTTCATTTTTGAAGTTCAACAGGAAGGAGCGAACATCCTTAAGAAATCCTTGTTTGCTAGAAACTAAATTATAAATAAAGAGTTTATGAAAAGTCAACCGCAATAATGATATCAATGATAAAAGTGGATTTATATTACACTTTCTATATTTGAATAGTATGCTCATATCATAATTCATATTACCCTGGTCTAAGCTGAGCTGCCGAATCACTCAAAGTTCAACTCCATCACACATTACTGGGTGAACAGAGGCACGCTTTGAATAAGGATAATTAACTTACCCAGGGTGACGTCATAAGTCTTTCAACTCATGTCTCAGTGTCGGGCAGGGAATCTCTCTACAAACTCTCAGTTAATTAACCAATGAAGCGGGTCATCCATCCATGCAGCGAGCCGCGCCCATTGTTGCTGAACTTCGCTGTCGACAGTTCATGAGCCAAACACATGACCACGGCTTACCACAATGACAACTGCTGTATGAACAACAACTTTCTATCGTACAGAGACAACATTCACGTTAATCAAATCTTTACATGTTTAAAAACCTGACATTTCATCTTACTGAAAAGACCTGATACTTTCTGCAATATGTTTTCGAATGATTAAAAACACCTGTATAACTATTGTGTAACTTCCTCTTTAGTTTGATATATTTTTGTCATGTCCAACTTTGGGGGTTAGCGCAGTGGTTAGCGCAGTGGTTAGCGCGTTCGGCTTCGGATCAAGAGGTCCGGGATTCGAGTCCCGCCAGGCAGCTTTGTCTGCAGTAGAGAACTGTTCTACAGGCAGTAAGGTTTGGGTGCAATGCTACACTGAATCACAGCGTAGTACCACCCATGGTTCGATAGTTCCAGCCGTTGCACCGCAATGCATAGCAATACATGGCGTTGCGGGCTTTCTCCCTGCCATAATACTAGCAGCCGTGATATATATATATATTTTATCAGTTAGTATCCCACCAAATAAAATGTTTTTTGTAAAAAGAAATATGACATGCGATTCCAAAAATGTCGTTCATATAATTGTTTGTCATGGATGGCAAGAAATATACATCGGGAAAACAGAATTTAAATTAAAAAGGAGAATGAATCTTCATCGTTCTCAAATTAAACAAAAACACAATCGTACTATCCCTCTAAGTGCGCATCTAGAACTATGTTGAAAAAATAAATATTCT
Organism: Gibbula magus; assembly: GCA_936450465.1. Classification (NCBI taxonomy): domain Eukaryota; kingdom Metazoa; phylum Mollusca; class Gastropoda; order Trochida; family Trochidae; genus Gibbula; species Gibbula magus. Next base: position 43,625,702 of record OW388298.1, read on the forward strand.
GTTTTTCCGATATACAAAGTTGATTCAACTGAATCTGCTTGCTTGGCAGAAAAAGAATTATTGTTAAATGTAATGTCATTATCAATTCAATGTACATCTATTTTTATGCATTGTATCTATGAATGTATCTATGCAATGTATTGTGACGTCATAATTACACTTTATGACGCATCAACCGACGTCATTCACCTGATGAGACCCGTGATGGTCGAAAGCATGCTTGTGAATTATGAATAAATCATCGTGATTTCTTTGACAAGTGTATATATATATATATATATATATATATATATATATATATATATATATATATATATATATATATATATAGTGAAATACTCTTGAAAGCGTTAAACCCCAACTCACTCACCTCACCTCAAACAGGTAATACAAGAGACACAGAGCCCTGTTCAATTTTTATATTATTTCAAAAGGGGACGGCCTATAGCAAATTACTTAACAACAGCAAAGGTCAAGTAATGGGCCCTTGTCACCTAAGCTTCTTATACAACTGTATAACATTTTTTTTTAAAAATTGTTATAATTTTTTTTTTCCCATTTTTACATATAATATGACTCCGGTACATGGTAATGTTTACATGTTTACATGAAATAAAACAAAAAGACAAATAATAAGTATGATAAACAGTATACATAAGTTCCTAAAACAGGACATGGCAAGTTGACCAGAACTTGTAGAAGTTGTCTATACTGTATAACATATTAGGGATTCCAGACAGTTGTAAATCGAGGATTTCGAATGCGAATGTGGGAGACATTGCCTTTATGATGACATACATGTGGCCTGAAGACGTGTTCCATAGTACCAATGCCTAAACCAACCTATTGAATTCTGGTAGACATGTTATGGAATTGAAACCGTGGACTTGAACGAATCATGCCTTTAAAAAAAGAAATCAATATTGGCCCAATAAATTAAGGCAAAATTAAAAAATGTAATTGATATTAACAATTATTTATCCTTTTCCTTATTGAAAGTGATTTCTTTGTAAAATCTCATAACATATCTAAGCATATTTTAACTTTTTAATGAACAACTAGATGATACAACTTTCTTTCTATTACCGCTTGTCATGAAGATATCATTTGGGTCAGAAGCTTGTTGATATCAAAACTGGGCAAAATTCGATTTAATCAAGTGTAAACTTGTTATTTTTGAAAGCAGAATATATACCCCACACTTACTGAAGGATAACATAATCATAACGTTATTAAACATGGGACTAAAACATGAACTTGTATTCAAATAACAGTCTACCCATGCACATACGATCACTGGAGCAATTGACAGAATTCAAATCTCAGCTGAAAACGTATCTGTTCAGTTCTGCATATAGCAACTTATTAATTACACGGACTCATTTCTAGGCTCATGTCCCAGCGCATTTGAGTGGCTTTGGCCAGAAAACTGCGCTATATAAGTGTTTCTATATATGTATGTATATATAGCAATATGTAAAAGAGCAACTGTACACACACCCTAGACACGCGAGGCGTTGTGTAAACAGGTTTTATGTATACGATGAGTTTTGAAACATCGTTTCTTTAAATCTTATGATCTGAAGTGCCCATTTAGTCGCATTTAACGAGATAGAATTAGATGGAAATTTTCTGTAATCCAAGCATGATAACAGTTTGTAGCTCTATATGCTGGTCGGTTCTATGTCTGTTCAGATTGATTTTGCGTGTGGAGAGGGCGATGAACATAATCTTATCGCAACATCTGACACCTTAGGTGAGATGAGGTTTAACGCCGCATTCAAGAGTATTGCACTGATATCATGGGTGCTAGATTTATTGCAGGTAGAAAGTCCGCAACACTATATGGCTATGTATTGCGGTGAAAAGAGGTTCAGGGGCACGGCAACTTTGTCTCCAGTAGAGAACTGTACTCCACGCAGTAAGGTTTGGGTTGAGTGGTACAATGAATTGCATCGTAGTACCACCTATGGTTCGCTTGTTCCAGCCGATGCTCGCAGGTTTCATCGCAATGCATAATCACATGGCGTTGCGGGCTTTCTCCCTGCGGTAATGCAGCCGCGATACAAGTGAAATTTTCTTACAAGCGGCGTTTAACTCCAAATCACCTAAATTTTGGATGTCAATTATTAGTCATTAGTAAAATGTTTGTCTCTATTAATATACATAAATATAAATTTTGTCATTGCCTTTATAGTTTTTTTATTTGTTCCTTTTAAAGCCAAGGACCAAAACGTAGTCGCGATAATTAGTAACATTTATGTCTCTCTTTTTGGAATTATTATAATGGATTTGAATATCCTAAACTAAAAGAGTAATAATGAAATGCGCTGCACAAAAGCATTTCAGGAACATGGCGCCACATCGCATTCGTGATCACAGTGTAGATTACATTTTAGATAAAACATGCAACGATCAAGATTGACTTGAATAACAATTATGTTCTTCTTTCAGCATTAAATCAGATAACTTAGATATTATGAATCTGGACATGCATATAATTTTATGATCAGCAAATTATAACGGCATAGTTGTTCATTGTTCAATGAACGTCATTTTGATGAGCTAGTTTGACGCCACGCGCGACTTTCTTTGTTGGAATAAACATCCTTCACGAACTAATTCTCTTTAAAGTATTGACTCAAATTTTATTTGTGAACTAATCACTGACATCCTGTCGAATCAATAATAAAACATGTTGCAAATGTGCCAACAAAATTGGTTTTGATAACTTTTACTATTGATTTAAATTAGTTAAGGTAACGTGTTCATTTGAACCATAGAGTTTGTATGTAGTTATAACGTTTGTCAGAAGGTTTGCTACCTAAAATGATAACTTTTAAATTCTAAATTTTAACTATTCAGAATCATCCTACCAATACTTGTATTTTCAATTTACATTCGGTTTATCATAACATTTATTTAAAATTTAACATTGGCAGCCCCCCCCCCCCCCCCCCCCCAAATTGTTTTCTAGGTTTTCAAAAGTAAGGGGCACATAACTGTAATTGTTTAGCCTCAGGAAACATTAGACATATAAAATGTTAAAAAGAGTTTGTGCTTTATTTATATAAATAATTGTATAAGTTTCTTTTGTTTAACTCTTCATTCAAAAAAAATAAATTTTCGGGACAAAATCGCGTCATCGCATCATTTTTATCAGCCTGTAGAGGTAAGAAACATTTTTTTTGTTTAGGCCTTTAACTAGGAAGATCATAATATAATTCATTTCATAATGTTATAAGCATCTTCACAAGGATATCGTTTTCATCTTCAGCCATCACAATGTTGATCGTTAGATATTAGAAATGAGTTCCTACTGGACTGGATCTTACACTCACTTGAAATAATGTTACACTCGATGCTATCATAGTTATGGACTTAATAGGATAGCATTCAAAGATTTGTGAATTTCATAAATGTTTAAAGGAATATCCAGTGTGTTGTTGGAGTCACATATGCCAAACATCATATTTATTATTTTATCGAGAAGTACTGACTGTTGTCAGAATTTACCGTTTTAATTATATAATGCTTGCAGGTTCAGTTAAATGACGGTATGAGAGTGAAAGCGGTGATTTCTGATCGAAAGTATGACGTACACGTGGCTGAAGCGCGTCAAATAGTCCTATGTCATTTTGGAAACTTATCTACAACAGACAAAACGACATCTTTGATTGATAATGTTGAATAGGTTATATTACTATTGTACGAGTACATGGATAAGACTGTTTCATTAGTAAACAAGTAATTATCATATATTGGTAGATTGGGATGAATATGCACGTTGAGCGAAATTATTTCAGCTGAAATCAGCGCATATGATATTGCGGCACGTATCGAGGTGAGGTGAGGTGAGTTGTGGTTTTAACGCCGCTTTCAAAATATTTCACTTATATCGCGGCTGCTAGTATTACGGCAGGGAGAAAGCCCGCAACGCCATGTGGCTATGCATTGCGGTGAAACCTGCGAGCATCGGCTGGAACTAGCGAACCATGGGTGGTACTACTCTGAAATTCAGTGTAGCATTGCACCCAAACCTTACTGCGTGTAGAACAGTTCTCTACTGCACACAAAGTTGCCGTGCCCCTGGCGGGATTCGAACCCCGGACCTCTTGATCCGAAGCCGAACGCGCTAACCACTGCGCTATCCCGCCCCGGCACGTATCGAAGCCCTTTCAAAGTTCCTGGATTCGCCTTTGCCTGCTTCGTTTTATATATCATATATAAAATATTAATGGATATCGTAAATGTAATATTGGTATGGTCCCTCCTTTCAAGTATGGTAGTATATCGGAATCATCTAACGCGGTATATCCCTTTTGAATATTTCTTGTAAACTCTTTGTTATGTTTCAGAAAGACTTTGACGAACCTGGATTAAATATGCCTCTGGACGAAGCTCAGAGTGGTTCCAGGAAAGGTTACAGTACATCAGATAATCATTTGTATCACAAGCCTTCTGAAAAAAAATACCGTAAAACCAAAAAGGGCGATGTTATTGCGCGATATAAAGAAAGCAGACCTCAAAAAGGATTAATTTGTAACATCAGCCTTCTGAAAAAGTATACACTTGGAACTTAATTAAGCAACACCCTAGTTTGTAAACTGAAATGTGGTGCTCTGAGATTGTTGGGACAATTTGAACGATTTTATCACCCCAGACAGAAGAATTGGTTATTTAATTCACTGATATAAAAATCCACCATATGCACAATTTATGAAAATGTGAGGGAAAATGTGAAACTATTGTCCTAGAAGAGAAACTACAATTCAAACTTTAAAATTGATTTATTGTTAACAACATTTTGATTCCAAGTTGACATTCACACACCGAAACATCTTTTATCATGCATAATAAGAAGCTAAACAGACATCAAACGTCCAGTCCCTTTTTTAACGATAATTGAGAAAAAGCCTACAACCATATGATCTGTGAATAAATTTTAGATTATTTGAATTCAATCTGTTTATAAAACACTTCTTCTCGCTTTAGATAAGCTTTAGATAAGCTTTAGTAGTGGCCGTATTTGTTCATTAAGACAAGTTTATTGAAACTGACAGTTATTTGAGTGACATTTCGTTTCAACACTGCAAACTGATTGTTCTACATAACATATATTATTATGCATGACTAAGATTTGGTTTTACTTCTTATGGTAAATGAAAAACAGATCCCTACTCTCCGTGTACAGGTACCCATTTAAACAGCTTAGAGAACTGAGTGCAATGTGATGAAGTGCCTTGCCCATGGACACAACACAGTATGAGTGCATGGTTGAAAATTGTTGGTTTCTCAGCCAGGATTCGAACCCAACGTTCGCGGGAGAAGTCAGCAGGCCTACAACTACACCACCTTGCTATTGAATATTGTATGATATCAAAACATCAATATATAATGATATATGCACATTTGTATATGTTGATATAACAAAAAAACAAAAATATTTTTTCTCAGATCGAGTCCTGCTTTAATTTGGCAATAAGGCTAAACAAAGAAGAATTTGTTTCTGGTTTCCGCCCGCATCAGTTTCAAACACACACCTCAGGTCTTTTTTTCTAGGTTTTAACAAAAGTAAGGGGCAGATTACTATAATTTTTAAGCCCCCCCCCCCACCCCCCCCCCCCCCCCCCCCCCCACAACCTTTCTGCTGCTTGATTTTGAACTCAGAAAAGAGTTGGAAAGCAATTTTTTAAAATAAAAATTGACCTTGTTTTACCTTTTAAAACTAAATTGTCTTGATCAATTATGTATTTAACATACTGAAAATGTATATGTGTTGTGTATTAAGTACAAATAGATAAAATTTGAAGTGATTAATAGTATAAATATATTTGAAATAAGGAAAAAGTTCAGGAACGTGTCTGTCTGTTCGTCCTACAGTTTGTTCGTCCGACTGTGTACATGTCTGTCCATAGCTTGGAGTGATGTGTTGGAGTCAGAGAATGATCTCATGAAATTCTTTGTAAATAGTGGAAATTAATAATCATGTTGACTTTGCTTTGTATTCTACTCTGAGAAAAGTAAGAAGATCTGTGATAACACACGGCAGCAGAACGTTAGATGATAAGTTTTGAGACATTCAGTGCTCAGTGCTGGTGGTTGGTGCCCGACTCTGAGGGTCTTCTACTATAAGTAAGGGAAGAGGACGTGTTATAACACACGACAACAGAACGTTAGCAGATAAATTCGGATTTACGCCAAGTTTGCAAGCTTTTTTTAAGTATACACCTCCATGAACTTAATCTTTTTTAATACTTATAAATAAATATATTCGTACCTGAATGTTTCGTTGCTACAAATATACAAATTTGCAACAATTAGAGCTGTACTATTTACGCGTATGACACCAAATATTAGCCCCGCCTACAACGTGTTCATCAGCCAATGAAAATGCACAACGCAACTAGCCATGAACCTGACGTGGCTAAATGTGATGTGATGTGACGTCACGAATTTAAGTCCATGCAGGTATGAACTGACTGTGAGAGTGTTCAGCGAATCAGATTCACGCAAAGCAATTGCTATTTATTTATATCCTTATCTACATTGTATATATGTTTAGATATTGATTACCCTCCATTACCAATGCAAGGTCAAAATATAAATGGCTTCATAACTTCGTTATTTAATTGAAATTATCTATACCAACTTAAAGGCATACATTCTGCAATATTGGTCTTCTGTTACCACATAAATAAGTGAAATGTATCTTGTGTTTACAATAAAAAAAACAGTCATTTCTTCCAGTGTATGCCATGGTATACACATAACATTGAATATTTTCTTTATTCCTGTTTCATTTGGTAACTTTTTCAGATCAAATTCATCCTTAATTAAATTTTACCAAATTTCAATAAATATGACTCAAAGAAAGTAAACTTGAGGCTTTACTTACACAATTTCTGAGGCAATGCAATATCGAAAACACAGTATAAGTGGAATCTTCTTTCCTTGAAAATGAAGTCAGAATTACATTGCACCCTGTTTGCTTTCATGTGTATTAAAATGTCCCATATGGCTGAATCGACAAGTTTTGTTATTATCATTCCACGGATCTAGTCATCCAGATTCATCAACAACAGCTGAAGTAAATTCTAAACTTTACATAGTGATAGCCCTTACTATGAAATAGCGACACAATCTTTTGGGTCCAATCGCCCCAGATATTAAGGTCCAGCTCGATTTTTTATTGGAGAAAACTTTTTTAAAGATGCGCAATAATAATGGGTGTAAAAATTAAATCACAGCAAAGTCATGAGTTACATGTTTTCAACAACATATTGATCTTTTAAAACTTTTAAAAGTTTCCTACCCCACGCACTTTTCAGGAAACCCCACTCTCAAGACATGTGTATCTATACACAGCATAGTTTGAAGCTTTAGAAAACTTATTTTTGTTGTTAGCGACCTTCTAATACATATACTTTTTTCACAATGACCTTTCAAAGTTTGGTAACATTGAACACAAAATAATTGGGAGTCACAATTGCATGATTGTTTCAGGAGTACTAGACAATAGTTCAGTGTATAAGAATCAGTAATAAAATCGATCTCTCACAGTCACTTCCGGTCATGAGAAAAGGTCAAGAATGACAGAAAATAAGGTTTCCGATTAACATGGGAAAACTATTCAAAATCCACAAAGTGAGATGTGCAATGATAATAAAACCAATATGGTTTAGCCGCCAGTTTGATTTTTACTATTGTTCGATTTTGACATGTGTCAATATACACAAAGACATGTTAGATACCTTTTCAAAAGGATGCCCTTTTTTTTTTAACCAATATTAACAAAATAAAACAAAATTAATACACTTGACTCGATTCTCAACAAATAAATCAAATATATTCACCTAAATGATTTGTTTCAATAGCAGACATGAATTTGACACAGGTCAGATTTAATGATTACAGGTAAAATATCAGCCCGACCGTCGGGCTGGTAAGGTGTAAATTTTACCAGCCCTCATCAAATAAGCCCGCCACGGGCGTTCGGGCGGGCAGTCGTTTCCTTCACTGAAAACTTGTTTCAGCCCATGATCGTTGCAACATGGCATCGATTGTTTTAATGACAAAGATCATTTCTGAACATGTTGTATACCCACGTGTCATACGGGTAACTTTGTACACGATTTCAAACTTTTGGTCAATAAATTTATTTCTCTCCAAAATACGCAAAAAGCGTGCAGTTGCAAACACAGAATATGAAGGTTGTGTTTAAAAGACATGTTCAGAGTGTTTTCAATAAATATTTTTCGTTCGTTGAAAATTAAATTAGTATGTTGGTGGCGTTTCCTTTGCAAGTCAGTTTAAGTCATTGTCATTGTCACAAACTTGTAATTAAGGATTCAGCCCTTTGGCGGCTGCAGCTAATTCCACCAAACTTTCCAGTCTGGTAGCCCTAACTATGAACTTGTCAATCGAAGCTTTTGGGCCCAATCGTTTAACCCATTAAAGGTCCAGTTCGAATCCAAATATAATTTTTTATCCTGGGAAAAATTGTCCAAATGCACTTAGAGACTTGGAACTTGTTTTAAAAGATGCGCATTGACAATCCGAGCAAAGAAATAAATCGCGGTGAAATCGTAGATCACGTGGTTTAGCCGCCATCTTGAATTTTTTAACTTTTTCAAATTTTCGGACCCTATGTAGCTTTTCGGAAACACCACTCCGAAGCTATTTGCACCTAAGAGCTGAAACTATTTTTTGTTTATATATATAGCTGAAGCATTGGGAAATAACAAGTTTGTTGAGCGAACTCCTAATACTTTTTACACAGTGACCTTTCAAAGTTTGGTGACTTTGAACAATGTACTAACTTTAAAGGCGAATATTTCATTAACCTAGAGGTTTTGATGGATGATATTTTCAGGAATACTAGACAAAAGATTAGTGTACATGAATCAATAATAAAATCGATCGCGAACAGTCATTTCCGATCGTGAAAAATGGTAGAAAATGATATAAAATAGGGTCTCGAATTTTTTACCTTTTTAAAAAAAATTCAAAATGCACTTAGAGACTTGAAACTTTTTTTTAAAAGAAACACAACAACAATACACACAAAATAGTAAACATGACGAATTCGTAAGTCACGTCATAAAGCCGCCATTTTAATTTTCTTTAATTTTTTGTGATTTTGACATGTTAAATTTGGGTCTTAATAATCTCAGAGACATACTAGAGAGTCGCAACTTGTTTCAAAAGATGCCTAACAACTAGACAACCAAGGCGTTACCAAGGCGAAGTCGTAGATCACGTAGTTTTGACGTCATATTGAATTTTAACCGTTTTCTTCCGATTTTAAAATGGGGACTATTTCAATTAATGTTAGAGTGATTCTAGAGACTAAAAAGTGGGCCTTTTTGACGAATAAGCTTCATTCTCCGATCGACTATGTATCAGACATTGTAACATGATTTCGGTGTATCCTTGATTCTGATTGGTTGATTTGCCTATGTTGAATGACAATGAATACCCGCAAATTACTTGGGGCGAATCACCGCGAACGTATACATCATGTTCACAAGATTCGGCCCGACTCAAAACTTATTTTTTCTATTTCTCTTAATATGTGTTCCTTACTCTAATTTGACAGGTGGCATTGTCATTTTCTAACTTGTGTATACCCGTATAGGTCACAAACAACTCTCAAAATGAATTAGTTTCAAGTAACTGAAATGTTTTGTCCGAGTTTGACGCCTTCTTCCATGCGGCTGTGTTTACAGAATGCCGTTGCCATGGCATGACGTCATAGTGATCAACCGTTTTGACGTCACAGTGCTTGCGTCATTGTCACAATGGGTTAGGGCAAGTTTAAGATTTGTTTTCCTAGGTCTTTTATTGTGTTGATGTCGTAGATAAATGTGTATCGCCATCTAAAAGGATACGTGAATATTGTGAAGTGAACATAGTTGAGTGACACTGTTTGAGCTTATTTATAAATTGTTGCTAATGTACATATTACGCCGAATATTTACATTTGTTTTGACCTGACCACACCTCTTACAAAAATAGAACAGTCGCAAAGTCCTTTCCACTCAGAGATAGCTACGCAAAAAGAGAGTTCGTTTCAAAACGCCTGATAACTAACGATCATGTTACAATATCGATAAATAGTTGCGTTTGTAAAATTTCCGGGATTCCGAAATTTCCCGCAAATTTCAGCGTTTAAAACCTCCGGCTAACGCCGTCGGTTTTAAACTAAATTTGCGGGTGTTGAATAGCAATGAATCCCGGAAATTTTACAAACGCAACTATTTATCTTATAACTGATGTATTTATATGTCAGGTACGGAATTTGTATCAAATGTTATTTTCAAATGTATTGATCAAATAGCATTCATCCGTTAGATTATTTTCAACGTAATGCATGTAATCTCTTGTCAAAACTAGCATGTCTTCCTTCAACACTATCAACGTTTTAGTGTAAAATTAAGTATTTCTTATCAACCTTTATTAGAGCTTAGATATCTTAAAGTATATCAAAATAATCTAAACAAAACAAATCATATAGCTGTATTTATTTGTTTATGCTGTACTCAACATCATGTGACGGTTTGGAACGTAGACGCACGTGCGTCCATTATGAAACTTAATTATGTCAATTTCTGTTCCGTATTTGTCATTGACAGACTCGGGGCAAAGTCGGGGAGAGACATGTATATAGATGAAACCCTGTCTGTAAATCTCCTGTACCTGACTATATGAATAAATATTGTTTAAAGCAAGTCGGGGGACATTTTAATTTGAATAGTTTATGCATCACTTTTAAAGGGGCAGTAGCACGTTTTTTCGCTCAAATAAGTTGATGAAATGTATTTGAATAATAATGTCACTAATAGTAAATCACCGTTCTCTCTTCGGAAAATCAAGTTAAAAAATGAGTGTACATGGTTTCGTAAAGCCATGGGAATACTTTTTGTCATTATAAAATGGCCAGCATGAAATTTTTGCTTTATATGCAATATCGTTATTACCACTACGGATAATTGGTTTGTGTAATAATATGTTTTACCCTCTAAAGTAAATATAAATGACATAGACTATCATTATAAATGGGAAATTTAAAAAAATAAAATTTGCAAAAAACGTGCTACTGCCCCTTTAAAAACGTGTGTTTTATTTGAAAAATAATGGCACTGTTCAGTGTCAACGATATCAAAATCATGAAGGGAATCTTTAACACATATCACTGTTGAATTTTGTTGAGCTATGAGAGGCTATGAAAGTTAGTTTCATATTGGCCCTGTTTTTCCTTATTGGCCCAGATCTAGGAAGTAAATACGGCGTACGTAAAGTTAAAGTTAATTAACAATACCAAGAACAGACATCCATCTCCAAGAGAAATATAAATCCATTGTCGATATGAAAGTTGAAAGGAGACACAGATGTAACGGATTTCTTTATGTCTCCCATGTCAGAACAGTGTTGTAATTGTATGTACTCTCTAAGGAGACATCGTAATATACAGAGATAATTGTGTATCCTTAATTACATCATTATGTTCTGTTTCGGTGTGACCCTGTTTGCAGTGCCACGAAGGCAGGTTTGTTGGGAACCTTTTCATTTAAACACATGTATTTCAAAAGATGAATGAGTAATAGTTCTCCTTACTTGAATATAAAAGTCAAATAGGACGCAGAGCCATGTTCAATCAAACATGTTTCAATGCTATCATCAGTAGTAGAGGGGCCTGCATACTCCCAAATTTACTCCTAAATTTATTGATAGGAGCCTGTATACTCCTAAAATTATTGATAGGGGCTTGTATAGGATATTTTTTGGATATTTTTTAATTAGGGCTTGTATAGGATATTTATAGAGTGGACCGAAAATTCGGTCAAACTGATTTTCTCAGACATGACAGCGTACAGGTGTTCTCAGTGACGTATATCAACTGGTGAAGTTCAGTATAGTTCTAGACTTTGAACTGTAAAGACGTGTTTTTATACAATCGCTCTTATAGCATGGATTCCTTTGGGTATGAGACTGTTGTTGCTGATTGCAGTGGATTTTCAGTAAATTCTGACTGGACATCATTTGAGAAGCGACTTGATTCTTTCAAGGGCTGGCCTTTGCAAATGAAACAAAAACCTAGAGATTTGGCTCAAGCAGGACTCTATTATCTGGGCCATGGTGACTCATGTATTTGTTTTAAATGTGGTATTCGTCTCAAAGACTGGATGTCTATTGATGACCCCTGGGTGGAACACGAAAAGTGGTCCCCAGACTGCGACTATTTACGTATGGTAGGGGTAATATGGAGAAAGGAGATGTATCCCAGATCCAATAGGGTATAAACTTATTGTACATGAACTGGTAATTGTTTTTCTTTTTGTGTAATCCTCACCATAGGAGGTTATTCTTCCATTAGACTCAGAACTGTACAGACGTATTTTTAGTCGCTCTGATACTATGGATGTGTGTGGATGTCCTGATGAGACTTTTTTTACTGATTGCTGTGCATTGCAACCTAAATGTGACTGGAGTTTGTTTGTGGAAAGACTTGAATCTTTTAAGAACTGGCCAATTCAAATGAAGCAGAGTGCTGAAGATATGGCTCATGCAGGACTTGTTTACCAGAACAGAGGAGACTTGTGTGTATGTTTCGAATGTAATATTCGTCTTAAGGGATGGATGTCTACGGATGATCCCTGGGTAGAACACGGGAAAAGGTCCCCTGATTGTCACTATCTTAGAATGGTAGGACAACTAAACCAAAAGAGTGATACTACTGGCAAAACATGTTACCTTGGTTCAACAGTGTGATTGGTATATCATGATATTGTAATAAACATATTGTATGTATTTTTCTTGCGTTGGTCTTCTTTTTTTTGTAGATATATAAATAGAGTGAATGATATAGGATGGGATCATTTACTCATCATGACAGCTTGGGAAGAGTACTTGAGCAAGATTTATTATGATCCAAAACATGCTGGTAGTTATGCCGGACCCAAGAAGTTATACGAAGCTGTGAAAGCTAATGGTCGGCTTAAGATCGGTTTACATCGCATCAAGAAATGGCTGAAAGGTCAGGAAACATACACAATGACACATCAAGTGAGACGAAAGTTTCCAAGAAATACATATGTTGTGGAAGGTATAGATAGTCACTGGCAAGCCGATTTGATGAATATGGTTTCATTAGCTAAATATAATAATGGTGTAAAATATGTACTGGTTATCATTGATTTATTTTCCCGCTATCTTTGGATCTGTACACTACAGTCAACAAAAGGTCAAGAAGTAGTGAAAGCCTTGACAAAATTGTGGGAAACACAAGTGCGTCGCCCTGTTATCTTTCAATCTGATATGGGTTCAGAATTTAAGAATCAATGGGTCAAAGCTTTTTTAAAAAAACACAAGGTAACACAGCTGTTTACACTCAATGAGACGAAATCTCCATTTGCTGAGAGAGTGATAAAAACTCTTAAAATGCGTTTGTATCGATATATGCTGAAAAACGTTACATACAGATACACTGATATCATATCTAAAATTGTGAAAAGTTATAACAGTTCAATTCATCGTATGCTGGGACAAGCTCCTGGTAGTGTTAATAGGCATAATGAAGGAGAAGTGAGGTTATCACAGTATTTGATCAAAACCAAGCAACAGAAACCACCCAGGAAGAATGCAAAAAGAAAATTCACATTCAAAGTTGGAGATACAGTTCGAATAAGTCATTTGAAAGGAATATTCGATAGAGAATATCAGGAAAAATGGAGTGGTGAAATATTTACCATTACCCGACGCTATTGGTCTCAAGACAATGATTTGTACAAACTGAAAGATTGGGGAGGTGATCCTATTGAAGGTTCATTTTATGCTGCTGAATTGCAATTCGTGACAGAGGATCCAGATCAAGATTACAGAATTCAAGATATTGTTAAAAAGAGAACCCGGAATAAACAAAAAGAAGTATTGGTGAAATGGTTACATTGGCCCAAGAAATACAATTCATGGATTCTTGAGAAAGACATGAAAGAGTATCAGACCCTATAAAAGAGGATATGCTCATAACTCAGAGTCATAAGGATGGAAGATCCCATTGAGACACAACCTCTTTCACGCAGTAGATCGAATGAATCCTGGAGTTTACTTGGAAGAAAAGTGGTCAAAAACGAAACAGTATTTTTCTCTCAAATCATCATTATTTATATTGTGGTCATTACTTGTATAGTGAACTTGTCTTTGGACAAAGGGAATTCAAATTTATGGACAGCATTATTGAGTAGTAGTCTTGGCTATTTACTTCCCAATCCTAAAATCAAATCTCAAAAGTGATAATGGAAAAATACATTATTTTAAGAAGTAGTGACAGTAAAGATAGATACCCTGACAACAAGACATATTGCTTTAGAGTTCAATTGAATGAACTACTACATTTTGAACATTCTTGGATGATTGCTCTAACCGAAATTAGTATTAACAATGTCAGGAGAAGTTCAAAGTTCAAAGAAATATATGTACATTCTTCTATCTGTGATTCAACCTATGTGGGTGAAAATCAAGAGCCTTTACTCAGACGATTATGTTTAAACAATGGAAAATCCTTTACTTTCAATAGATATCAATATGTACCCATCAAAGTACGTGATCTCACCAGCATTGATATCAACATTACTGACGAAGAAGGTCAACCAGCTACATTTTTAACTGGCACAGTCACAGTGACTCTTCACTTGAAACCACGTTCTAAATGGTTCTAACATGGCACGTTATATATTGAGACATTATGATTTTCTGCAGAGTCTAATTCTGTTTCATGACTATGAATATACCATACACGAATTGAGTGATATGAATGGTGAACAGATGTTAGCCTTGATCTCCATTATTCGACGATTATTAGATGGCAGAATTGTTGTAACACCAATTGAAAGAAGAAGATATCTTCAACCCAATCCTAATAATAACTATCTGTCTATACTAACACGTTTGGCAGACCCTGTCACCATAGATGAGGTGCGAAAACGACTTTTAATTGAAAATACACCATTGATAGTATTCATTTTGAAATATATGGATGAAGTGAGACAAGAAGCTTTGATCATGGCAAATGTGTGGGCCAGAGCTACGGGTTAGTCAGAACTATATAAAAGATCAACATAAAGCTTAACCCATTTGCTTCAGAACACTCAGGAAGGACGCATCACCATGAGTCAGTATAAATTATTTGTGCCAGACACAGAGAAATGGACTCGCTATTATATGTTACAAGTCCAGGGTAAATTGAAACCCTATGACTTTGTCATGAGAAATGGGGAACGACAGGGCATCATGTCTGTTGACAGAACACTGGAGCTTTATGATCCAGAATGGCCTAAAATTTTGGAAGAAAGGAAACGAAAAGAACAGGCACTGGCCATGCCTTATTCTGAGCAACCCAAAATTAACTTTGTCTCCCCTACACAACAAGTCGTGGAGCAAGCAGAAGCTCAAGAGAAACGTGAAAGGGCTATAAAAAGGAGAGCACAGAAAGTGTGTGTCATTCCTGACAAGAAAGTTAAAGAAAACACATCACACAAAAAGAAGAAGTCTCTTCCAAAACAGGGAAAGTCAGACCGTTGGAAAGAATAGACAGAAATAATGGCCTCCTATACCACAACACAGTTTATAGAAGCAGAAACAAAAGAACTGGATCTTTTCAAAGACCCTGCAACATGTGCTGCAGTGGAGAAATTCTATTATGTAATTTTCAGACCTACCTCTCAGATCACATCAGACTCGAGTCCAATAGAGTTCAATATATCTGGTCAAGGTATAGACTACATAGATATGAAACAAAGTCGTCTCCATGTTCAAGCTAAAATTCTCAAAGCGGATGACACTGCCCTGACTGATATTGAAGAGACAGGGCCTGTGAATTTATGGCTTCAGAGTCTTTTTTCACAGATGGATTTATCCTTGAATGGTAAATTGATTACCAGCTCTACAAATCTGTATCCTTACAAAAGTTATATCAAAGTGCTCTTAGATGGGACCAATGATACTACGTTGCATTCACAACTGCATTATAAAGATACAAGAGGACACATGGATGTAAAAACTCCCAATGGAGATAACAGAGGGTTATTTGAACGAAGTAAACTAACCAAACAAAGCAAATCTGTGGACTTAGTAGGGCCACTCTATGAAGATTTTATGGATACCAATCGTTATTTGCTGAATGGTGTGAACCTACAGATCAGAATGTTTCGTAGTTCCCCTTCTTTCTGTTTGATGTCAAACGAAACTACTCCTAACTATAAGGTAAAGATAGAAGATATCTATCTCAAGATATGCAAGATTCGTCCTCAGACATCTATAATCACAAGTCATGCCAGAGCCCTTGCTCATGGAACAGCCAAATACCCCTTTACGAAAAGAGATGTGAAGATTGTGTCTCTAGCTAAAGGGCAACTGAACTATACAGTGGACCAATTATTTCAAAACAAGGTCCCTAATAGGATCGTGGTAACACTAGTGTCAGCAACAGCCTTAAATGGAAATTACACCAAAAATCCTTTCAATTTCACTATGTACAATTTGAGTTCAATTGGACTATATGTGAATGGAGAATCCTTACCCGGACAACCTCTTACTCTTTCCAATTCATTATATATGGACGCCTACACCAGGCTCTTTGAGGGACGAGGAACTGTAGGGGTGGATATGGATAGAGAGGATTTCAAGGGAGGCTATGCATTGTATCAATTTACTTTGGAACCATGTGAGATGAAGGAAGACTACCTGGATCTTATAAAAAGGGGAAACATTCGTCTTCAACTTCAATTCAGTCAAGCTCTTCCAGAGACAGTGAACTGTCTTGTCTACTCAGAGGATAATCTTATGATTGAAGTGGATGAAGCAAGAAATGTTGTGTACACATCACCATGAACTCTATACAACTACGATGTATTCTAAGGGCTAATTCTAAAACTGAACATGTAAGAGTTATTGGTGCTGATCAGTTACCTAGTATAGTGTCACACTACCCCCAAGGATTCATTGTCAATACGCAAGATTCCAGTGACCAAGGTAAACATTGGGTGGCTATTTGGTTACAAGACCCTCATCACGGAGAATTTTTTGACAGCTTTGGAGAACATCCTGGATATTACAGAAGAACATTTACAAACTTTCTCCAGAGAAATACATTACATTTTGTTTGGAATACTAAAGTACTTCAAAGTGTCAGGAGTAATACTTGTGGAGTCTATGCTTTGTATTATATTTTGATGAAATCCAAAGGATTGAATTTAAACCAGATACAATCAAAGTTTACTTCAAACAGACTTTTAAATGATTTTTATATATATATATTTGCTAAAAAAATGTTTCGAGTTATGTTTTACCCCTTCAGGGATTTTATGTAACCTGTTCAATGTCCATATTTTATTCTGATTGGCCATATACCATGGCATTATTGTATTATACCAATAAAATCAACCTCAACCTTAAATTCGCTAGCCCACAAAAGTCCCCTATCGGAGAAGGACGGTTGGGAGGTATAGCACTGTGTTATTTATTTACAGATAAGAAAAAAAAAAACAAGAGTATACAACTTTAAACATTTTATTTGTTCCGTTTCATTTGAGTAGTACTAAAGGCCAAGGAACACTCCTCTAGTCTACTTTACAATAAGAAAATAGCATTAATGTTACAAAGTTATCCATTTGTAAGTCTTCTTTGACTTCACCTTTCTCTCAGGAATACCAGGAGGTCTTCTTGATGTCTTCAAGTTTTCACTTAGCAAGGGTAATTTATTTCTGACAGTCGAATGAGATGTACTGTCCCTTACCCTAGGAGGGATTGTGATTTCATTGTTCATTTCAATTTCCCATCTCTGTCTATTTCCAATAAGTCCTTGTGGTACATTCATCTCTTTCAAAGCCTGATAAAATTCAGTCATTCCTTTGGGCTGCATTCGTTTATAAAGATATTGTGAGTCTTTTAGTAAATCCGCAATGTGACTACCAGGTATGACTTTGCCTTGACTAAGGAGATTCCCTTTTCGATTCCATGACAGTCTATGTTCAGGGTCATCAAGTATAAACTGTAACAACGCCTGTCCCCTCTGGCGATAAGGTTTAGGCAAAGCAGTAAGTATCAAGTCTATATTCAAGGAATCCTCTTCTTCTTCAGTGTCAGCTTCATATCCTGATTCTAATGGAGTGTCATGTTGTTTCACATGACCACTTCCACGAATGAGACGTTCATATTTATCCATTGGAATCAATACAGTCTTCTTAAGATGCTGCATAATGTTTCTTCAAGAAAGGTATTGTTGCTTTCACAATAAGCAATAGTACAGAACCGTTCTTTTGAATGAGTTCTCGTTTCTTACTCAAATTTAGTTTAAGATTGGATAATTGTCTTAAGAAGTGTTTATGTCTCTTGAGTTGCGTCTCATATGTTTTTGGCAAAGGAAACTGGGGCTGTAGTAGATTGGTAACTATTTCACATATAGTCTTGACTTGAACAGATGTCAAATGTTTTAGAAGAAGTCTTCTTTGTGTTGGAGAAAGAGACTCCAAAGATTCCAGAAACGATAGTTGCTTCTTGATTGTCTTTGACATTCTGACAAGGCGACAGTACTCACACTACTATTTATACCAATGAGTCATGGGTACTGTAATTGAAACCATTCACAATATAATCTATGGGTAAAGGACCATTCAACAATACACTCCTTCCACTCAATAATAGAGAAAGAGTATATCCAATAGTTAGTATCAAAACAAGTATACACCATAGAAAAATGATAATCCGTTTCAATGAAGAGGGTCTTTCCACATAGGGAGATTGAATATCCAGAGACACATGGCAGTCATCAACTTCACTGTTGCTATTCATGTTGACATATGATATTAACTATCAAGTGAAACACGTTTTTATACCTTGGGTTCATACACCACAGGAACTTCTCCTGGAAAAATTCTGGTTTTCAGTCTCAGTTTATCATCAGTTCGTGGAGACATATCAATCACAATATAACCATAAGGCTTTTTCACAGCATCTGTGTAGGCTTCCACTAAGACACCAGCACGTCCAGGAAATAATTGTCTTCCAAGAGTCATTATCTGAGAGACATCACGCACGTTTTTAAACAAAACTAAATACCAAGTATTCAGAGCTATAGTACGAGCTGATTTAGCTTGGCCATACAGGTTCTGTGTAATAAAGATCACACTCAGATTCCTATGATGACAGCCTTGTGTAAATAACAGTTCCATATCTTTGGAAGCAATCACCTGGTTCATCATATCATCTAATATTATAAGTCCATGTTGTCCATTAGAAGTAAATTCTTCAATCTCAACTTGTGTTGGTAGTCCCTGTTGGAACACTATGTTAGGAATAGTTTGTTCAATGTCATCAAAAAGAGGTTGGAAAACACCAAAACATTACATAATCTTCTTTGGAGGGTCTTTTATATACATACCCTGTATATTTTGCAATAATTTATACACCCATTGCGTCTTGCCTGCTCCCGAGGGCCCAACTACACAAATGCTAGAACAGGGTTCAAAAGGTGTCAGACTCTGCGTCTCCCACCAAGGTTTAGTAGGATCAATCACAGCTTCAGGACTCCAAGTCATAGCTGCCTTGGGTGTATTTGGTCTCACGTCTGTCATGTATTCCTTCTTCTTCAACCAAGGTTTCTTGTCAGAATTCAGCTTATGAACTTGTGACAGATGGTTAGGAAGTCTTGATAAATTTCGAGCTTTACAACCTGGTACTGGACAATCTTTCTTAATCCTACCCATACTATGTCTTAACTCCTTAATGGTTAATCACGTAATGACCCTGAAAATGACCCTGACTACATACATATGGCCCTGATATGGCCCTGACTACATACATACGGCCCTGATATGGCCCTGAAGTGGCCCTGACTATATACATATGGCCCTAAAGTGGCCATGACTATAAACATATAGCCCTGATATGGCCCTGATATGGCCCTGACTACATACATACGGCCCTGATATGGCCCTGAAGTGGCCCTGACTATATACATATGACCCTAAAGTGGCCATGACTATAAACATATAGCCCTGATATGGCCCTGAAATGGCCCTGACTATATACATATGGCCCTGAAGTGGCCCTGAAATGGCCCTGACTATATACATATGGCCCTGAAATGGCCCTGAATACATACATATGGCCCTAAAGCGGCCCTGAAATGGCCCTGACTATATACATATGGCCCTGAAGTGGCCCTGAAATGGCCCTGACTACATACATATGGCCCTAAAGCGGCCCTGACTATAAACATATAGCCCTGATATGGCCCTGAAATGGCCCTGACTATATACATATGGCCCTGAAGTGGCCCTGAAATGGCCCTGACTATATACATATGGCCCTGAAATGGCCCTGACTATATACATATGGCCCTGAAGTGGCCCTGAAATGGCCCTGACTATATACATATGGCCCTGAAATGGCCCTGACTATATACATATGGCCCTGATATGGCCCTGAAATGGCCCTGACTATATACATATGGCCCTGATGTGGCCCTGAAATGGCTGTCTGTGGCTGCCTGTGGCTTCCATTCGCTTTCGTGATGACACCATGTGGTTGTCAATTCAATAGCCAAAAGGTAAAGTATCTAAATCCTCTTGAATGGATCTTTTGGTATACACAATACGATACTTTTTAGTTTCTGATCTGTTGTAAATTTTATTTGAAAGTTTATCTCTTGAAATCTTGGATGGATTTACAATGTCTAATACTTGTGGTTGTTTTCTTTTTTTCGATTTTGTCATGCTACATATCTTTCTCTCTGTTGATTGGGTCTTGTCATTCAAAATATCCTTTTTGGAAAGAACAAGTTTCCTTACAGAATCAAAGTTTATCAATAGAGAGTTGGTGTAATTCAAAGTGAAACCTCTGACTTTACATGTTTCTTTGCCAGATTTTGTACGGTAGGCATAATTTTTGGGCCCCCCTGAACAAAAGATCTGAATAGGATCCCCTTCTAGTTCATCTGTCAATTCACCAAGATAGTCCCCTAATGGAGGATTAACATCATCCGATTGTGAAACAAACAAGACAGAATCTGTATCATAATACAATACACGCTGTTTCAGAAAATCTAAAACTGAATACAATTTCAGACGGGCATAGCATGTTGTAAAGGTAGCAATGAATATATTGGTAGCCTCACTTTCTGGAATGAATTCAGAATTATGAGTCCATTGAAACTGCGCTACATTGTCATTCAGAATGTGAAAATTTTGAAGGGTCTTTTTTTGGTCAGTCAAAAATTGATAAAATTCCTCCAATTTTGAAGAATACACAAATTTTGTCTGAGTCAAATTGGATCGCATCGCATAGCGACCCCAGAACGAATTTAAAACCAGTTTCGCCAATGATCTTAAACCTGGGTTTTTCTGAATTTTGGTAGGGTCAAGTTGAATACCTTCATTCTCCAAATAATTGTCTATGTACTTTTCCTTATCTTGTTCTGTCTGACACCATGCAGGCCAATCAGAAGACTCTTGCTTGATTTTCAAGAAAGTGTTGATGTAGTCAGCAAACAGTCCTCCTGATTTGGTTGTCTTGTCATATTGTGTTGTTTCCTCCCAATGATAAATTTCATAAATTTTGACAATTTCATAACCTTTCTCCAATGCCTTGAGCAACTCTGGAATACACCAAGTGCCTACAAAACACCTCTCTTTGTCAGAATGATGACAAGGAGTTTGTTGTTCAAGGTCAGCACAGCTCATACAGAGTGCAAATTTGAGTTTGCCATTTGACTTATGAGGCAAGACAGGATGGTACAGACCCCTAGGGGGGAGGATCTTGACTTTGGCCAAACCAAAGTATTCACCCAAAGATTTGAAATCTCTTGTGATAATTTGAGGATGACCTATAGGATATTCACCATACTTGTTGACCCAGGGATAAAGGGAGGTGAAATCCATGTAAAGAATCTCTTCATCCTCTTGAGCTTCATAATATAATTTGGTTGCATTTGTACGTCCACCAAAAAATGAATCTCTGGGATTGAGTCGATCTTGAAGATCTAAAGAGGATACAAAGGTCTTCATGTCAGGGTTGACTTTAAGCTGTTGGTGAAACTCATGCTCCCAGATGGTGACCAGCTTATAGCCTTTTTCTTTGACAACAGCATTTCGTTTCATTGTCAGAGCATAAAGCTCACTCATAGACTGTTTTGTTCCAGGTAAGACTGTGGTCTCTCTGTCATGGGGATAGCATGTAGGGCAACCATGCCAAATACAACCCTGGTACTCCCATAGTCGATGTCCATGTCTGCCATCAGCTTTATAATTGGTGCCAGGAATTTGAAATTCCCCCTCATTCAATGCATGTTGTATGTAAATACCTTCTTCATGACTGACCCACTCTAACCACTGAATGGAGGATTTACTGTATTGGTCTTTGGTATAGCTATTGGCTGGTAGTTTTGCAATAGGACTTGGTAGAGTTTCAGACTCATGTATCACACCCCCTGCATCTTGAATTGATTGAAGGGTTCGCCAAGATCCAGGTTCAATTTCAACCCATTCCTGACTTTGGGCATCTTCTTTGACAGGAAGCCAAGAGGTGATCTTACCTTGCCATAGCAGTTTGACATGCGTGTAGTCTGTCAGGAACTTGTGTTTGAATACCCCATGACACACACTGGCAATGGTGACATAGTCCAGAGGATCAATACCAGGCTCTTTCCTCTTTTGTTGCTGTACATCACAGTATGATTTTTCAGTGACAGACATTAACAATTGTCTAAAGGTCATGAGGGCTTCTCTCAAGATTTGAACATCAGACCTACAATAGTCTTCCATTTCTTGAGCAAAATGGAAGACCTTGCCTTTTTGTTCTGCATGCCACTTGAGGAAATCAGCCCTGCCTTTGGTGGACATACTGTCTACACCATAGAAGGAAGGATCAGGGATAGAACCTACATAAGTTTGATTGGCTGAAGTATTGAAATAGTGAGGGAAATACCCTTTCTTTAACTCTTCCAGATGAAACATCTCTGGAAGCTTAGCCAAACTTGTACTGAAGAAAGAGAGAGAGTCCAGAACACGCATGTTCAACCCTCGTGGAATATGCATATACATCAGTTTGGACCCATTGTATACTATATTGTCAGGAAGAATGCTGTTTTTGATAAGATAATTCATCAAGAATGTCCCATCATAGCTTTTGAGGTTATGAGCAAATACTGAAGCATTGTGATGTTGTTTTGAAAACAGCCAGTGACAGAAACGATCAGCAGTTTTCGGACCTTTGAACAACACCTCTCTTTGTCCACAAGAATTACATGGTGCTGTTTTGAAACATTTGAATTTTTTGTTCCATTTCTAACATAGAACACAACGAGAACCACAGTTATTGCATTTGGCGCCCTTATTCAACGGTTTATCTTTACAGATATCACACACCGTTTGAGCAATAACAAAATTGGGTTTGTGTTCCTGATGACCACACCAAACTTCATGACAGTTAGCACATGTTGTATGGTGTGAGCAATCATCTTTGGGGCCACATTGTGAACAAGTGGAAGGAACATAGCCATCTATACAAATAGTAACTTCATTTTGACTGCATTCAAAGTCAAACATGATGAATTTTTTTATCTTATGTTTGTTATCTATTTGAAGGGGAATGTGATAACAGTGATGACCATATGGTACCATCTTTTGACAAGGTTGACACTTGTATTGATTGCAGTCATGCTCTGCTTTGGTCCCACGATTCAAAACTTTGAAACATTGTGGACATCGCCAATAGGTCTGACATTCTGAAGGAAGATTATCTTTTTTCATTTTCTTATGGGCCTTAAAACATGCTTCTGATCGGCACTGCATGTGACAGTCTGGACAGTTGACTGGATTATCTAATTTTGTACAAGATGGCCTTTTACAAACTCTGCAATAATTTTCACAAGAATGTTTCTCTTTACTTTGGAATGGAGTGAGACAGTGTTTGCAGAAATAGCTTTGGGAGAAAAAACCTGAAATGTTCGGAATGGCATGGAAATGTTGGTTGTCTAAATACACAAACAACTGCTTTCTGTTATCATTATAACCTTTCGTCATAAACTTATTGCCCAATTCTGCACTGACCACCAAAATTTGACATCCTAGCACTTTTTCAAATTTAGGTATATCTGATAAACTAGCAGCCCTGTCTTTTGAAACACTTGCTTTGTCAGAAAGAATGGAAGCAAAGATGGTTTGTTGCTTTGCATGCTTATATAAATTGGTATACAGATTTGGGGGACATTTCTGATGTTCTAAAGCCAGATGAGCCATATGGGATACTTTCTGATCAGGTAAACTGAGGCGTGTATGTGAACACTGACATTTGTCTAAAGGATGTGACTTGAGAAGATCCTCCCAATCAGATTGTGAGGTCATGTGACTTTTTGCAAAACAAACCGCCAAAGATCTTGCCAAACACATATTGTCTGTATTTTTTATTTCCACAATAGACCGTTTTTCTTTGACACTTTCTTTCACATTAAAAAAATTATGACCACTTCCCCGGCCTTTGGGCATATCAATCATGCCAATGTCTATATCAAAACTGTCATTGAGAGCCAGATCCTGATGGGATTGCATGACATTTTCTATGTGTGTCAATATGACATTCGAATTCATTTCTTTCAGAGGTCTTAATGCTACGACTACGGGTGTATCCAAATTCTCGTGACGGATAATAATACGACAAAGATCATTATCCTCTAAATCTCCTCGCGCTTTCTGCAATACATCATCAAACATGTCATGAAGACTATCATGTAAATCGATAAGATTGGTTCCCTTAAATTCATCATTGAACCTGACATTATAGATCTTCTCTACAGCAGCATTTTTGGCAAATGTTCTCTCACGTCTTAATCTAAACTCATAAGGTGGTTTATCATTACCTCCCTCTTTGTCAGTAACTTTATCTGTGTTTTGCTCTGCTTGATTTGGTTCCTCTTCACTATTCCCTCCCCCTTCTTGATTGAAAAGATCTAAATCAAAATCCCTTACAATTTCTTCCCATTGCTCAGGAAGACTGCTGCCAGGTTGAAAAAACTCATTAATTACCTCATCTATCTCCACATTCGACAGTCTGAGTCGTTTGGAAGAAGATGGCATTTCTGGTGGTGATAATGGTGAAGGGGCTGACCTCTTCTTTGAAGGTTCTTTGATGGGTGATTGAAAAAGATCATCCATTCTTGCCATGTTACTTCTAAGAGGACCTGGTAAAGTCTGAGACTCTGGTTCCTTTGATGTTGATGGTTGGATAACTGGTGGTGGACGTTTGAGACACTGCTGACGATGTCTAGCCAGTTGAGGGACACGGCGAAATGTTTCTCCACAAAATTGACATGGCAACCCTTTACCCTTGTCTGACCATTCTCCATCAGTGACACAGGTCATTGTAAGATCATTAATTTCTTCTTGGCATATATCCATATTTATTGGTAAAGTGTCTATGGGTGAATGGTTATTTTCTGTTCCTTCCTTCTTAGACTCTCCATCCTGGACACATAGTGTGGCAAGTTCCCCATAGTCTTCTATTTCCATGGTGTCATTGGCTGTTTGTTCATTTTCAGGTAAACACAACAGCTCAATCAGTTTTAAATTCACTGCTTCATATTTTTCCAGGCCCAAGCACTGTACCCAGAAAATTAACTCATTACTGGTCGTGAATGAATCCAAGTTGGCCAAAACAGCTTCTCTAAAAATATGGTCCATCTGCATAAGAAAAATAAATAAATAAATAAATAAATAAATAAATAACATTCACTTAAGAGACAAATCGTATTGTTTTCAACATAACACAAAAGTAAATTATAAATGAAGGGAGACAACTCCTACAGCCTTAGTGACATGGGCTATGTTTCAAAGTAATCACTCAATTTCTTCTCTCTTGAAAACGACCCAGTGCAAATTCCACATGACGAAGGGAGACAACTCTTTCAGCCTTGTGTGTACAACTTTCCACTGAATTGTCATATGTGTTTCTATTTTTTTCCCCAGAATTTAAGAATGATCTGAACAAAAAAAAGTTTACTCATGTGTTTATATAAACAGTACATATGTGCATTAGTAAGATTTAGATATTTTGATTTTATTTATTGCAAATGTTAGGTTCAATGATGAATGGGAAGGGAGAGATTTAAATTATGCATATGTAAGAATGAAGTTAATGATGAATAAAAAATTAATGGTGAAAGTATATTAAACAATACTACAATGTCAAAAAAAAGAGAAGATTTAGATTATATACATGTAAGAATGAAGTTAATGATGAATACAATGGTGAAAGTTTATTAAACAATACTGCAATGTCTATCAGAGTATAATTTAATTTTATAATCTGATGAACAGCACAAATCAAACACATGTAGAAAATCTTACTATGTTCATGAAGCTATATTTTGTAGAAATCATGTTATGAAAACTACATGGGCATATGTCAAACTGGTTTTGTATTTAGTACAGAACGAGTGAGCAAATAAGATACGGATGACCGATGTATGACCCTGTATAAAAACCATCCCCACTGTCAACTCTTCCCCAGTCTCCTTTGACAAACCACATACAGCAAACCATCTTCTTTAACAGTCCCCAGAAAATATGAACAACTTGTGAGTATACCTTGTATAATTGCAAAATTTCTTGCATTATCCTACACATATGTTAATATTCCTTACCATGACTTTATTTTTTTTTTCAGCAATGAAAATGCCATGGATGGGTTCATGGATGTGTAAGTTATTTTTATCTGTATTTGTTAATTAAAGTGTTATCATAAGATTACAAGAGGAATGTAAAGGAATGTTTGTAAAAACCTTATCATAATTGTATAATAAGATTAGTCAGATTTATTTACAAAGTCATATTTTACATATAGTGTTAACTGTCGCTGTAACATATACCCCATGTATTGGTTACAGGGATGAATTGGAGCTGATGAGGTTTTTGGAAAACCTAGAAACGGTAAGTAATACATTTATGTTTTCCCTTTTTTTTATTAATTGTTTTACAAAATTATAATAAGTGTTTTCATTGTTTTATTACCTAACTCATTAAAATTGTTTTTAAAAAAAAGGACTGAAACTTTATGAATTTTTTTGTGTGTGTGTTTTTCTAGCAGCATCAACCAATGGCAACAAGGGCGCCTTCAACAGTGCCAGTGGTCACAACTGAAGGGGCCCCATCAGTTGAGGTGTTATTAGTGGCGCCAACACCCGTCAGACCTGCCTCACCCTTGTAAGTTGATGTTTTCTCTTAACGGACTATAAAACATTTGATGTCATGTGGAAATACAGAGTATTTTACCTATGTCACAACTGATTTGCTTATAGGACTATATTGATGTCCCAACCAGCCCCCTTTGTCACCCCTATTCAGGAGGAGGTGAATACATTAAAGGCAGAGGTGAATAAACTAAAGGAGGAGTTATCCAGCCTCAAGACGAACCTCCTTATTGTGTAAGTAAATATCTGAGGTTTTGTTGTATTATAAACATACGTTTCACACTTGGTTTTAAAGTCATTGATTATCTCAAAAATTAAATTGACAAATATAGTAATAGATTGAAAAAGTTTATTACATATAATATCATATGTTTTAAGTAATATTTTTTCTGTACATTTCAGAATGGAATACCTTTGGGGTACACCAAATTAATGGTCACTCTAAACCAAAAAAAAAGAAAAGGGCACTTTCAAATAAAAAAATGGAGCCCAAATGACTATTATTTTTGAAGTCGCTTTTCATATGATTTATCGACTCAATTTTAATGGTTGCTTGTAGTTCCTTGCTATCATCACCAGACTGAATCACTTCACTGTCATCATGGTGTGAATCATAAAAAAAGTAAAAATAAAGAACAATGGTCCCTTTGGATAAAACATGATATAGTATTTTCATGATAATAAAATAATTACTTACATTTTCTTAGATAAGATGTCTCACAATAATCGGCCTGAGATTAGCTGTCGGCTGGATCATACCTTTTTCAATGGCAATAAAGATAGGACTTAAGTAACATTAAAATTTCAAGGTTTTTTATACTAAATTTGAAAACTGGTTTAAACTGGTTTGTTTCAAGAAATTGAGGGGTATACAATTAGAAAATGGGTCACCCTAATTATGATCATAACAGCCCTAGCAACAGATATGAAGTCACCTAAAAATAGATAATTTTCAGCACATATGGGAAATAGGCCAGAGACCCCGTAGTTTTACTCAAGTAAGCAAACAGCTCAGAGATGTTCCCACTAACTGTATTCATACATATCAATGCTAAAGCTATCTAGATGTTTTACCTGAACTTTGACAGTTCTTATTTCATAATTTCATATTCATTTATTTTCTGTCATTTGGTTATAAAGATATAATTTTTATTATGATGAATGAAAGAATGAATCTCTCTTTTATTTTATTTTTTTATCCTTTTTACAATCCAAAAATCATTTTACCTACGGAACACTACTCAAGCAGCGGTAGATCTTATACAAATAAAACAAATACAAATTGAATTAAGTCTATGTAAACTTGCTTTGATATACAATGATCATTTAAGTAAGTAAATAATACTCAAAACAACTGCAGATGGTCTGACATAAACATAGTTGATGTCTCTATTTCAATTTATTATTTATTATATATTTTCAGGGGAAGATTTTAGAAAACTAATGTCTAAAAAAAATCATTTACAAAGCTAAAACAGACCGTGTATACGTAAAGCAAGTTGTAAGCCAAATTATCTTAAAGGGCCTCTTAGGTATTCTAGCTTTCTAAAGTTCATTCAAACATGAACACACCTGACACGCGCCCAAGAGCCTCTGTTTGTTTATTCAATCCGGTGTGTTCGTAGTCTGTTTGTATTAAGGATTAACGCTCCACTGTCCTGTGGGACATCTAAAGTGGTCAACAGCGAGGCAAATTTCCACTACAACACAAACTGAGTGCAAGTCTTTTATTTCAGATTGAATATTTAATAAGTGAAGGAGTGTGAAAAGAAAGCTCATGATAATTAAGCTTTTGTTTTCCTTAATAAGACAATCAACAGATTGACACAATTTTAACACGTTTTATGTAGTTACTCTACTGAAATCCCAATTTATTCAAAGTGTTGACATTCTAGTGATATGTTATATATGTTAGATATCTGTGATTTTTCTTTTACAACATTTAAATAACTGAACAAATTACCTGTATTATATGTGAGAGATGTATGGAATAAGAACAACATTTATTTTCAGGGGGACATTTTAGAAAACTAATGTCTATGTTCGCATGTGTTTTACAAAGCTAAAACAGGCTGTGAAAATGCAAAGCAAGTTAGGGCTTCCAAGGGGTGTAAATGTGAGGGCGAGTCACACTCGGGGAGGTCATTGTATCCTCGGATCCCATTATCCGGTCATTGTTTACTGAGTAAACATAGTGGATCGCCGCATGTTTGTTATAGTTAAACCTTTCACAGGTTCATCTAAGGACACTTGTTGAGCTGACTGAAGCAAATGATATCAGTCTGACCGAATTTTAAACAAATCGGTCAATTCAATTAACAATTAAATTGGTCAAACCATATATACGACACTGAGGACACCTGTGCTACAGGTCTGGACATGTCTGAGAAAATCAGTTTGACCGAATTTTCGGTCCACTCTATAAATATCCTATACAAGCCCTAATTAAAAAATATCCAAAAAATATCCTATACAAGCCCCTATCAATAATTTTAGGAGTATACAGGCTCCTATCAATAAATTTAGGAGTAAATTTGGGAGTATGCAGGCCCCTCTACTACTATCATCTTTGAGTTCTCCCTGCCAGTGAAACATATCTCTGTGTCTTCTTTTACTTTTACTTTTTGTCACTGTATACTTTTCAAAAGTTGTTATGTTAAAGGTGCATCTATTTTGTTTCATACAAATCTATTTGGCTTTAATACGTTCCATCACACCATATGTGCTGTTTACAATACAAACAAATTCACTCAGCTTGCAAATTCATCCCCAATCGCAAAATATATCAGAATTACTAGTTTCCAATTAAAATCGAGTAACATCATTATGCATGTGCAGAAATCGAAAGTGCATGTCCTATTAACATGCACACTAGTCATATGACCTATTAACATTATCAACCCAAATTTGTTATTTTGTCTGGATTCCAAAATTACGTTTGACTCATTGACGCGCGCCACACGCGGTGCATTGTCCGTTTTTCGATCAGTAATCGACCCTTTTACCTTCATATCGTCAATATACTAAGTCGAGTATCATCAAAATGGTAGTTTTCGGTAACAGTTGGTACTTCCCGATAAATTAAGACCATTTATAACGTTTGGTATATTTGACCCCCAACTACACAAAGGATGTACCTTTAAATATATGTGTAATATATGATACACAAAAATATGTTTAAAAAAGACACACTAAAGATAACTAACTAACTAACTAACTAACTCACTACTATATAACTAACTTTCATAGAAGTTCAGTTTCCTTCCGGTTTCACAACATAATGTTCGTCAGGGAAACACCAGGTGTTCGCAATGGCTAGGGACATAGTTCATGGTGTTATATGCTCACCGCTATAAGTGAGAGTGAGTTTGGGTTTCACTTATATCGCGGCTGCTAGTATTATGGCAGGGAGAAAGCCCGCAACGCCATGTGGCTATGCACTTCGGTGAAACCTGCGAGCAGCGGCTGACACTAGCGAACCATGGGTGACTACTCTGAATTTCAGTGTAGCATTGCACCCAAACCTTACTGCGTGTAGAACAGTTCTCTACTGCAGACAAAGCTGCCGTGCCCCTGGCGGGATTCGAAACCCGGACCTCTTGATCCGATGCCAACGCGCTAACCGCTGCGCTATCCCGCCCTCACCACTATAAAATTATACAGTAAATGCCATGTCAAAATGACAATGTGCATGAAAATGAAGAGCTGTAGAAAATCAAAGAACAATTCTTTATTAAGGATATAGCCCAAACTGAACTGCACCTAGTATTAAATCATGTTAAAGAGGGCTCAATGCATTACCGTATCGATTCATGATGATTGGTTTGTCATCATCGGTACTTTTGTTGGGATTAGCCAAGTCTGTATTCATTATATTTATAAACACCAATAAATCTGCACAAACATATAATTATAATATGTCTTTGAACACTTAATGATGGAAAGTAACATAACGCGTAGTATTACCCATATGGTTGAAGATATTATTGATATGAGCCCACGTGCACATATCACGTTTGCCTAGCATCCATTGTTTCATGACGTCGTCTGTGACGTCATAAAACGGTTGTTCGTGACGTCAATGACGCAAGAGAAGTGGGCAATTTCTTGGCTACTTTTTACGGGAATCGAATGGAATAGAATGGGTAATCATGAACTTATTAGTCTCGAAAGAGTAGCACATAACTAACGCTAATGATTGGTGCTACAGGTACATGTACTGCAGAATATGTTTGGCATTTGCAAAATACCTGCTTTCAACACTGTGGATGAGTGATTCATTCATACTTGCTTTTATAGTTTTATATTTAGTAATAGTTGGCCGTTGTCCCTTCGTTGCAGACGAGTTGATAACCTCTAGTCTATTGCGTTAACATCATTTTACCAAAAAAGGTTGAAAAAGACTAATGAGATGTCTACTGAAAAAATGATTAGAAGTTCATCCATAAATCGTGCTTATCTTACATATTTCACTTCCAGTTGCCTTCAAAGACGAATTATTTTTTTTATAAATTTAATAACACGAAAAAACTTGTATGTGAGGGTAAACTATATATTGTGTATAACATCAGTTAAGTATAAGATACGTCGTGTTATGTTGATCCACAGGATCAGGATGGATGTCACCCAAACACACAATGGAAGCAGCCTCTTTACATCAAAAGAATCCTGAGCTAGATAAACACATTAAACACATTAAGATAACTCGATCATAACAACTGGCCAAGGGAGAGACAGCACAGAGAAGGCCTCTGATGCTGAATGAGATTTACACCTTAAAGGGGCAGTAGCACGTTTTTTGCAAAATTTATTTCTTCAAATTTCCCATTTATAATGATAGTTTATGTCATTTAAAGTAACTTTAGAGGGTAAAACATCTTATTACACAAACCAATTATCTGTAGTGGTAAAAACTATGTTGCGTACAAAGCAAAAATTGCATGGCGGCCATTTTATTGTGAACACAATTTATTATTTTGTATTACAAAAACGATGCTCATGGCTTTACCTTAACATGTACACTCATTTTGAACTTTATTTTCCGAAGAGAGAAGGACATTTTACTATTGGTGAAATTATTTTTCAAATACATTTGATCAACTTATTTGAGCGAAAAATCGTGCTACTGCCCCTTTAACACGGGAAACAAACGATATATTTTTGTGCCATGAACAAGCACCACAGCTTCTAAAACACCGGAAACGTTCTTGTTTATGAAATAATTTCCACTTCCTTCACCTGTGCTTACAGCAACCTTTACTGTCTCTCAAACATGTTGTAGACATATACATTGGCATATATATGTAAATCAGGGGAGATAGAGGATGAATATAATTTTTTACTTATTTGTAAACCACTTGCAGACATCAGAAAACAATACATAAATGTCACAGCAAACTCCATACAACAGTTCATTGATTTGATGTCAAACCATGATGATGAAGTCATTAGGAAGTTGTCTATGTATATATACCATGCAATGATATTTCGAAATACTCTAATTCCATAAACACCATACTTGTATTGTATACGCTCATGCAGAATTTTGTAATAATATTGTATTCTATGTTGTTATAGGCCGTAGGCCCTATCAACCGCAATAATGAACTTGAATGGCTTTGAAGGATGTTTATTAGGGATTCATTGTTTTGGTGGAATTTCAGATTAAATGTCGTGTATCTAAAGTTATAAAAGCTATGCTTGAATGTCGTCTTAATGGAGAGACTTTTCTTAGTATATGTGTCGTCTAATGAAATCAGACATAAGCCCCGTCCATATTTAGAAACCATTGTAGTTTGCATGTTTTAAGTAGATTAACGAGTATAAAAATTCATATTTTTGAAATTATCATGTCATTAAAGAAGATGTGATGAGATTAAAATGAATGCTGGTCCATTAAAGGTTGCAACATATTGAAAGGTTCATGCTAACCATTGTATTTTCTTCCAACACATTGAGCTGACAATAGTCGACAATACGTCATAAATCATAAAAGTTTATGTTATCTAAATAATTGCAGAGAGCGAATATATGTGGTTTATTGCATTGTCCATTGTGTTCTAAAACAAACATTTCATATAACTGAAAATATTGTTCTTTTGAAAGATATACCAAAAGAAACATATGTTTGAAGAATTTTAACACGAGACTTCTGTTTTATTTTATGCATATACTCATACAAATCATATAATTCACAGTCCCATAATAAATGTAACACCTTAATGTAAAATATTCATAAATGCTAAACAATATATTGCTCACTCTAATTTGACAGTGCAATGACCCATACGCAAAGCATTTAGAGAGGA
Source organism: Gibbula magus (assembly GCA_936450465.1). Classification (NCBI taxonomy): domain Eukaryota; kingdom Metazoa; phylum Mollusca; class Gastropoda; order Trochida; family Trochidae; genus Gibbula; species Gibbula magus. The sequence goes on from OW388298.1 coordinate 43,659,251, forward strand.
AATGTCATCTTTTCTCGTCTGAAACTCTAACAATTTGCATTTAAGGAGACATAACTAACGTACACTGCAGACATCCAGATCGAGTCTATTTCCGAAAAGGACTCTTTGATGATCTCTTCACAGAGTGACCAAGCTATCTTGGGAGGTTTTCAGTGGATGACATTTGTTATCAAAGGTATCAGATGAACAACAAAGCATGTGCATTTGGACATCTGCATTGTCTCATTATCTCTGTCTCGACGATATATAACTTCACCAATTAGGCACCAGTTTCCACAGTAGAACAGAACACTCAACCCATATCTATTTTTCCTGCTGTTATTTTATTCTACCTCTTGTAACACTGGCACTGTAATGAATAATACTACCAGGTTGGTAAATCTGGAATAGAAGGTTCGATACATAAGTTTGATAAATTATTCAATTATTTCCATACGCAGATGTGTGTTCGCCTTACAAGTACATGCTGTTTATCATCACTGGTTTTTATAAATGCAATGAAACCGTGTCCACATAAGCTTTGTAGGCGTATTTATCTATCCATTTATTGAATATAAATATGTTTACAATAATGAGGAGTACAGATTATCGGGATAAACAAACATTCAAACGCCATTTAATTTTTTATTTTAATTTTTTTAAATTTTTTTTTATTATTTTGCGTGAATTGTTGTGAACTGAGGTAATTGTATGGCTCATCAAACCCGGTGTTTCACTGGCTCACTCATTCATTCAAAGTGTATTCCGTTCACATGTTTCTCATAATTTTACCACAATGAAGTTCGTGAATTGAAAACATTCAAATTGTAGCTTATGGTTCTGTGTAGTGTCCCGCCAAGGGCACGGCAACTTTGTCTGCAGTAGAGAACTGTTCTACACGCAGTAAGGTGTGGGTGCAATGCCACACCGAATTTCTGCGTAGTACCACCCATGGTTCTCTAGTTCCAGCCGATGCTCGCAGGTTTCACCTCAATGCATAGCCACATGGCGTTGCGGGCTTTCTCCCTGCCATAATACTAGCAGCCGCGATATGAGTGAAATAATCTTGAAAGCGGCGTTAAACACCAACTCACCTCACCTCTGTGTAGTGTGCCTTTCAAAGCTATGAAACTATACTAACACTCGTTATGGTTCTTTGGTAGTATTAACCCTATTGTTTAAATACAGACCAAACTAACCTTTGTTATTAGGGACACGGTATTGTTTGACAGTTTTGACCCAGTCCATGGCCGGGAAAACTAAATCCGACTTCCGATATTAAGATTGACTACCGTTAATTGAATAACTCGAACATTTTGTACCTAATAATCAAGTTAAGTTTTTAAAGAAAATAACCCAAATTCAGTATAAAACTGAAATTCATATTCACTTGCTATATGGAGGCATATACCTATGTTAAAAAAACAGAAAAATAATTCAGGAATAAAACTCCAAATTAATATGTAGACACTAATAAAAGAAACTATAAAAATGTTAAATATACTTCAGAATACTCATTTTACTTGATTAATTACTCGTGTCTTATAACCCTATCCATTCCACGTGGCCTTTACTCTTCGGGAACTCTTCAGTGTATTTTAACCTTGACTAAACTGTCCTTTTTTCTTGGAAGGTAGGTTTTAATTATGTTTTTTTACTTGTCAGAAAGCACTAAAGTTAATTAGAATGAATTGGCCACATCACCATAAATCAATGACTGGGGTCAAAATCGAACATTTTAGAGTGAAACTTACTATTTGCACATGTTTCATTATTCCGTTGATGTATTTAACAAACATTTGAACATTTCAATAATGATAATATAACCCAACATATACCTGAAGCGGAAAAATACAATGTGAATAACACAAATTATACATTTCAAAAGAAGGAATGTGTTTACTATTATTTTCCACTCATACATACTCTTTCTGTATAAACAGAGGACTAAATAACTAAGATCTATACCATGTTTATTCGGCCACATCTTGAATATGCATGTGAAGCCTGGAATGGGTGTACTCTTTAACAAATAAGAAAGTTAGATACAATTTCAAGCGGCGCGAATAGTAACGGGTTAACCCAAATACACATCACATAGACTTCTATATTACGAAACTGGTTGGGAAACTTTGCAAGAACGTAGGAGAAAACGAAAATTGTGTTTGATGTTTAAAATACAAAATGAAATGGCTCCTTTATACCTAAACGAACTGCTTCCTAATAATGTAGGTTCTAAATCACAATATAATCTACACAGTTCACAAAATATATCTATTCCTGTCTCAAGGCTTAAACATTCGACGGAATCTTTTTTTCCAATTCTTGGAATAAGTTACCAACCACTGCTCGTAATTTCATAGCATCTATGTCCTCTTCTAATACTGCTGTCTGTCATCTATCTGTCATCTCTATGTAAAATATGTAAATCACCTATGTATATACCAAGGAGAGGGTATTCTACGTTGGAGAACTTGTTATCCCCCGCCACAACGAAGTTGGCTGGGGATATAGAAATGAGCTCCGTCCGTCTGTCCGTCTGTCTGTCCGTCTGTCCGCCTGTCCGCCTGTGCGTCCGGGCTTTTCCATTCCGGCCTCTAACTTCAAAACTTTTCAATGTATTTTGCTGAAACTTTATACAGGTATCAACCGAGTAGTCTAGATGTGCCTTTTGCTATATAGAAATTTGATCACTTATGAGTTATGAGTAATAACAATTTTCAAGAAAGTAAATGCATTATATACTCAAAATGCATAAATATATTAAAAATTCATACATGGCGGGGGATATGGCCGACTCTGTCTGCTTGTTCCTAATCCTTTTCATGATGAACATAATATGTTTAAACCAAAACCAACTAAATAACTTTCGTTTAGATCTCTGTCTTCCTTGTATACGTAACAGCATAGTTCTCCCTTTATGAACATTTATTTATGTACGTGATATTCAGTTTCATCAATGGAAGCAGACTATTTGACAGACAAAGAATATACACCGCTGTTAAAAATAATACATTTTCTGTGTAAATGACCAAAATATTCAAGCTGGGTTACATGAGTCAGCTCAGGCAACTGATAGTATCAACATAATTTTCCCTACATCAATACATTAAAGTTAAATTATGTCTATAAGAACGCATTATGAGCACAGTCCTGAACTTTGCAATTTCATTCTTAAGTTCTTGAGTATTATAAGTATATATGTACTAGTGAGATCTTTATAAAAGCAAGGGTTCGTCTGTTTACAGAGAACCGGATTCTTTATAAAAAAAGAAAAAAAAAAAATCATGTTTAGTCATGAGAAAGAATATAACCAATGTTATTATGTATACTATAGGACTGAACCTGCGCGAAATTTGAATGAGTTTTGTCGTGTTTTTGTCCAAATTTCCTTCATGGTAGACTGTGGTAACCTCTTGAAATGGTCATTCTCTTATCTTGTAATGCCAATTCTGTTTCGCAATGGCAGTTACTATGATGATGCAAGTACCTTCTTACATTTAGCAGTTATTTACTTTTTTACAAAATGAAATATGCTTAAAAATGCATCACAACTCTGAAATTTTGATAAAACCGACATGTCAAAAGGTAATGGATAAGGTTGATAAAGTGAGCACATTAGCACGGTTATATGTGTCTGTTATTTTCTTCACGAGGCTACTAAATTTAAACTCGGTCGTAGAGTATAAAGTCGTTTACATCAGGATTCCGATCAAGTTGATAGTTCTGATATATAAATGTGACGACTTGATCAATATTAGCTGTGTGCCTAAGCCTTGTTAGAGGTAGGGTTAGAGTCTGAGCACAAAATAAGGTTGATTTAAACCGTTGCAAATATGAAAGAATCAATAATCACCAATGATGGTCAACATGTCTCCCTCTACCGGTAGCACACGCCAGTCAATAAATGAGACACAGGGAAACAGTTTCAGTGTCACTCTCAGATCTCTGACAGCGGGGTGGTGTACTTTGTGGTTAGTAGCCTATGTTAAAGTTTATTTGAATAGGTCAGAAATAACGAAGTGAACATGTGCATATATTAACGTTATGTTTATAAACTCATATTTGTTTCTTAGACCTGTTTTTAAAGAGATATATACATGTACCGGAAACAAATAGTGAGGGATATTTTGAAGTTTTGAATAATTATGTATTTACTACTTGACATTGTAATGAATAATTAATCACTTATTAAAGAACTTATTTTGTCCAGTATATCTCACAGGTGAAGGAACTCATGTCCCCGCTACGGCTACGGCTAAGGCTACGGTAGTAGATGGAATGTCCGGTATGAAACAAGGTTGCTGTTTCTAACCGATCAGGATTCACTATAATTGTTTAAAAGTATGTTTAGGTAAAACCCGAAATGCTATGTATAGAGGGAATGATCACAAAGAGGACAGGTACCCTCCCAACAAGCCCTGTATGGAAACGGGTAGTACTGTTTACATTGCAATGTTTATTATAGGAGATAATAATGAGAACAGTGGTATTACTATTTTTCATTGATTCATTGAACATGTACATTTGTACATGAATCGTTTATTGAATCCATAGTTCAATCATTAAACAGTTAAAAAATCCATAGTTTTGAGTTTTAAACCTCGCCTTCATATACTGTTAGATTTTGCGAAATGTAGTAAGTAACAGCAATGACAACAGTAAACTACATCTGATGCATCTCTCCCATACAGGAACTTTTAAATTGATGTCCAGGACGTCAGGATCAGCTAGAGAATGAGACATTATTAAAGTTACTTTCTTTCACACAAACTGTCTATCAAATCAAATTCAAAGGGCAATATTAGCATAAATAGCTATAAGTCTAGCAGGATAATAGTTTCCAAGCTAGACTGGGGATTATTTCCTCCATATGTCATTGTGCCATTGTTTTGTCTCGGACAAATGATTAATGGGGTGATGCGAAGAGGGAATGATCCTGGAGAATTAATGTCCTTGAGATAAATAATTTATTAACACCGCAATGTGTTTCTATTAATATCAGAGGAACTGTTAGAGTGAAATGATTTTACATTTCATTTGTTTAATGTTATGAAATAATATAATATATCTATATAGTGTCTATATAATAAGATACTACTAGCACATTAATCTTAGTTTCCCAAAATTTCCAATTTGAATATGATTTTTTTAACAAAGATTAGCGTTTAGACAAACACTCCAACAGAAAAGTTATATGCATTTTTCTATGTAACTATTCTTAACAAATATTAAATTACCCCGGTAGTATTTGTATATAAGATTTTGTGACATGTCTTTCTTTGCCTAAATGTGTAACACATCAGCAGTGCCCAGTAATCAAGACTTGAAAAACGTAAACAACTTTGAGTAGCGAATGTATTAGCTTCCCTAGAATTAGATTTCTTACCAACTCATGACGTTATAGAATAGTACGAGTTTTGCAAATTAAATTTTGCCACAAATGATATACATTTATATTTATAACCATTTATCACTGAATGGTTTGTTATCATATGATGAACAAGTTGTAACAAAGATGGTGAAAGAAAGAGGGTACGTGGCATAGGATATAATCAATCAAGATATAAACTTGTTTGGAACAATCAACTCATCTATTTACATTCATAATTTCTTTCACTATAATATTACAATTTTTAATTGTTTGCATTTGCTATTTTTAACAGATAGACGTTCTATTGAACAATATCATTATAAAGATTAAAACAAACCCTTTAACTTTGTATTCAAATGGACCTTGTGAGGTCTTCAAGAACTACACTGTAGGCCAAAAGAAACGCCTACCAGATATCTTATCAGATTTCGTAAAAACTATTATGAAAGGTTTCGCAATATTATGGTATTATGAAGTTGCACTTTTTCCGCATAATATATTTAAATTGTAGATGCTGTCATGTCACAAAAGAATAGCGATTGTTCAAATGGGACAACCGAAATTGTTCAGTTTTCCATCAGTGGTTGATCAGAAAAACATTTGAAACATAATTCATATAACCACAACAACGATACAGGCGAGCATTCGGATTAAAGTGGTGATGACGCTACAGGTGTACATTTGTACGTGGTTACGGTGCGCAAGTGAATCAACCGGATATAGCGTTCTTCATTGGGCGTGGCTTTCATGAATGTTAATGACTCTAATCCCTGCTTGTTCATGACTTAAATGAACTTTCATATTAATTATTGTTTCAGCATAACGTGGAGACAACCATTAATTATATTTCAGAAATTATTTCATCTTTCATTTTAAGGAAAATCAAGTAGGCGTTTCTTTTCGCCGACAGTGTATGTAAGAAGAGCTGCGTTAGCATAGATTGTTCTGCTTGGTCTTTGCTATTCAGTCATAACAGAATATGAAATATACAATAATGTTTTCAATATCCAATATTAAGTCTTATGAAGCACATGTGGACATGAACATGCTGTTGATAAGACTTCTCACTCTGATCTCTGACCTTTAGCATTTCATTTATCAATTCATTGATGAGGTAACTGGCATTTGACCCTTTTGCTCTAAACTGACGGGCAAAAGAAAGTATATCACTCAGTTGTATTTATCATATGTACAATTTTCAAAGTCAAATATCTCGAGTTTTCGACGTCGTATTCAAAAACTGACTAGTTTGGAAATTAGTCCAAAACATTAAGTCAGTCAAAGAATACCTCTACGCGTTTGTTTTTTTTTAATTAAAATTTAAAAAATTAGATTTTAAAAATTTTCCCAAATTGATTTTGACAAAACCCAACTGTTCATTGACATATAATACATACTCTGTGTGAAAATCAATAAATGTGCCGTATCCTGCACACATTTACAACATTTTGAACATGGTAGGGGTCATGTTGGTGTAAATTTCATTTCTTATCCCCGTCTACTTTAAATAATCATATTTAAGTTAAAAAATAAAACAGTCACCTATTAAGTCATTCAAACTACTGCCGAAAGGTGTTATTGTATCGTGCCATAGTCAGATGCATCCAATTTCTTTAAAATATTGAATTAACGGAAAGCAAGTGAGTGTTATACTTTCTTTTGCCAGTCAGTTTATTTTTTTACATACTAGTATCACCATACTCCGATTCAGTGTTCTGAACTAAGCCAAAACTCACGAATGATTGAGTTGTTAACAGCTAAGAGAATTCGAAATACAGAGGTTCAGCATACCTCTCAAATCAATTGTTCAAGACAGAAGGCGAACATACGTCAGTCTTTCATTAGTTCATGAATATTTCATGAGAAAAGATTTGAATGTCTCCTGTGATCCCCGTCGACGACTGATGTTCATCATTTGCATTGGAGTCACATTCGTCGAGCAAGTACGAGGTATTGAAGACAAAAGTAGTTGTAATCCAAGCAGGATAATAGGTTCCAGACAAGGGGTGATATGTTAGTGGTAGCTCGTTGTCGGCATTCCTAAGTTACTGCCTATTTTAAACTGTCTGTAAGAAGATATTATATTATTCAAAGGTTTATGTTACAGTCAGACGAAATTCACTATTTATGAATATATGAAGAGCTGATAGATTAATAAAATTAATATTCATATCATAGGTTTTGTGTTGTAATATCATATTTGGGATTAAGTACAGATCATGGTGATATTATGTATCAACTAAATAAAACTAACACATCCAACCATCCCCATTTCTATGTTTTAACATATATTTCCAAATTTTTAAACAATGACTTGAAAGGAAAGATCACAATAGGATTATGTTTATGTGAAGTCCATATTTGTAACAATACGTATGGTTATATCATGGATATTTTAAAATCTATATAAATATTCCCTTAAACTATCATTTAAAATGTTTTCATTGTTATTTTGCTTGGATACAGCTTCTTCTCATGACCAAGAATGCCAGGGTATGATTCCCAACTGCGTCAAAACACTTTCGTCCATACGTCATCTGTCATCTGTCATCTGTCAATCAGCATCGATATTTCAACACATAATGAGCCCATTTCTACATATTATTCAACTGGACACTGTTCAGTTTTTGTAAGGAAATAATGACATTTTCTGTCTAAATTTATCTAGCGGATGGCTGATAAACTGAAGTCGTTGTATCACCATTGGTCTAATTCACCGAGAAGCAATGAGTAGAGACAATTTATATCCAAATAGGATATCAGTTTCACAGCTTGTTCTACTGGTTGGCAGGTGATTTAAACAGCTACATAAAGGTAGTTACTATTCGAATTAGGAGTCGTTTGTCTTTTGCTTCACGAGGAAACTTTAAATTCTATACAAGAGGTCATCAAAATAGTAATTGTATGCTTCCAAGGTAATGACGATGAGATATGTTTGGTGTCTGTGATCCTCATTTGTGATTAATACTAGTCAGATATTATTACTTTTGGTTAGGCTTTTCAAACAATACATGGCTTTTCAGAATACCTTGATGACTTATTATCCCGTAGTGCCAAAGCATCACACATGTATATGGTAGAATTTATAGCTTAGTTTTGTGTCTCTCGTGTGCATCCACTCTTCAAGACGTTACACTCGTCTCCATGTGCACATTGCTTGTGTAAGTCAACGTTGGAGTAATTAAATTGAATACGAGTTCAAGGGATGTTGAGTTGAGGTGAGGTGAGTTTGCAGAGTATTTCACTTAAATCGCGGCTGCTAGTATCATGGCAGGTAGAAAACCTGCAACGCCATGTGGCTATGCATTGCGATGAAACCTGCTGGAACTAGCGAAACATGGGTGGTACTACGCTGAAATTCAGTGTAGCATTGCACCCAAACCTTACTGCATGTAGAACAGTTATCTACTGCAGCCAAAGCTGCCGTGCCCCTGGCGGGATTCGAACGTCGGACCTCTTGATCCGAAGCAAAAAGCGCTAACCACTGCGCTATCCCGCCCCCTCAAGGTATGGTATGGCAACAGATTAGCAGAATATTCTTAAAACTCTGGTATAGCACTATCGATTACAGGTGATTTTTTTAATTTGAGGTTAATTATACTATCTAATAGTTCATCTCATGGAGATGTTATATGCCAGTCTCATTGTTACATTCATCGTATTAATCTCACTAGATCTTATGAATGATGTCAAGTGATTGTGACGTCATCGGAATGCGACTGTTTTCAAGCGCAATTCAGTTAGGCTAGTTACTTTGCCAAAATAGGCTCTGTAACACCCAGAAGACGATGATACTAGGGAGTAAAGTTACAGTTCTGCTGCTAGTTTTATCTAGCGAAATTGTGGGGATCAGTGTCCTTGTTGCCGATGAAGTTAACATTGACGGCACAAATTGCCGAAAGCGCCGAGAATGGAGTTCTTACATTTTTAGCAACCGTTAAAATGTTAGGCCTATATCAACATTGACAGTTACCTTGAAGCATTTTTTATTCATATATCTTGGTATGGTATCCTCTGTAACAACAGACAGACATGAACAATGCCTCCACAACCTAGAAAACTTACGTGTCGACACGAAGTTACAGTATGCTAGTTGTTTACATTCTAAACAATCAAACCCATTCCGCATAAAAAGAGAAGAAAATATCAAAATGTACCTATAAGGATTATAATTAATGTAGTCGCATTAATACTCAACTGACGATTGTCACAGGATTCGTCGGTTGAATACAAAGTTTATTTCCTTATGAATTAAGAATCTAGACTATGTCAAGTTGCATGACAAAGCCCTGCAAATGGCGGTCAAATCAAGAGAGCGCTATACGAGATTACATGTCAAGGGAACTAAGTCTGAATCAACCAAGTGATACTGATTGACAGTAAATTGTGATAGAAGCGTCCGTACAATATAATCATAAAACTTTATGTGATAAACCGTTTAGATAGAAATCCAGTGCTTTCCCAAAAGCCATGTGAGTCACTACTGGAAAGTAGTTCCGACTACGATCGCTTTCACGTGCAATGTTTCACAACAGTGTTGAATAACATTTCGATGTTTCACAACAGAAGTATCTTCAACGAGAGTGTAATAAAAAATCTTATCAAGTTTGGAAGCAGGAAACAGTATTAAGAAGATCATTACTCCTTCTTCTAACTAATAGGAAGCTATATTGTCTCCAACATTAACGATATGACATATCTACCCTCTTCAATTCCTCTGGGAGTGTTTATACAGAAACACAAGTTCCTACAGGTCGTGAGATACTGAAACAATGGTTCCCCTGAGTAGTAACTTGTCTTGATATGACAGTCATTGATTCAATTCCTGCACTGAGGAGCAGTAAAGGCAGATTTGATATCACAACTGTCTGCCAGAGTTCATAACGGTTATAAAGATAGAGCTTTTAATGGAAGTTAACATAAATGAGGACATGTAACGTTATGAGAAAGAAATATTGAATTATGTTATTTATTTTTAGGATTATGTTTAATACAAATTACATGAACTTCTATTTGATAAAATATTATATTAATAAAATTATATAGAGTATACAGTTTCATTCCTGTTGCTAGAGACACATTTAGAGTGAAGACGTTTACACATGTCTGTGCTTCAGGTGTGCAATTGCCTTTACTATTTTGTATTTGATCTTAACCGCTTATATGGTAATTTCTAACAGCATGCGAGGGAGGTAACTCCTCAAAGACTTTTGTCACATTATGAATGGCTTTCTGCAAGATTGACATTACTGCCTCTCCCACTTCACCCAATTTAGTAAATATTTCATCTGAATGTGACTAATACCTGTTTTTTCGACCGGTTTCATTGCATTTGTGCAAAACTCAATTCTAAGCTGTTGTCATGTTCGGAAAAATAACGTTTCCCCTTTCCCCTCAAAACTATCGATTGGCAATGAAATAATTAATTATTTATTACTCACTACACCTTGCATGTCATTTAGATAGTGCACAAATTGAGGTATCTGAGACTAAGTGGTTAATATTAGAAGGATTGGTGTTTTCCTCCTGAATCAATTAATGGATTCGTCGTGAAAAAGTACAAGAAATTGTACTCTTGTAAATAACATGATTTCAAATATAAGAATGTAATAATCAAGTGATGTTTTCTTCTCTGCAATCTCTTCGGAAGATGTCACAGCCATTTCTGAAGTATAAATATTGGGACAATAATGCTTATCCAACGAGGAAAATAGTGATATATAGCTTTATCTATAGTTAACACAGAGGTTGTGTAAATCATTTAATTGCAGAAACTATTTATACATGAGCCACCATGTCTCTCATTTCCTTAACCTATTCTATTATACGTATACAAACATTCAAAACCACAGATCATACAAAATGCATGTACAACATGCACAAGTGTATGGAACAGATTGAAGTTGACATCTAAGTTATGTATCCAACTCTTGCCCGCCCTGTACATGTTGAATTAGTTGTCAAACTTATTTATCAAACCTCTACCCGCCAGACTCCAGTGCATCACAGCCCTTGTCTTGTTACAAGTAGTAGGATGAAAGAACTGCAGGATAATTAGATAAGGGTTGATTATTGTATGCTACTGTGGAAACTTGTGTCTAATGGGTGGAGTTATATATGGCCGAGACAGAGATAATGAGGCAATGCAGATGTCCAAATGCACATGTTTTGTTGTTCATCTGATGCCTTTGTTAACAAATGTCAGCCAGTGAAAACATCTTAAGATAGCTTGGTCGCTCTGTGAAAAGATCATCAAAGAGTCCTTTTCGGAAACATACTCCATCTGGATGTCTGCAGTGTAGCTTAGTACTGTCTCCTTAAATGCAAATTGACAGAGTTTCAGGCGAGAATTTCCTGTCTAAAAGCTTCAGAGTATTGGCCATTACACTAACAACTTAGAGTCTGCAATATTTTGTTTAACATTTATGAAGTTATATCAAGGTACTGTGAAATTGTGATTTTATTATCTACATGAACATAAACTATTAAAAACAGCTAATGAAACACGGACGTCCCTTGCCCAAAGCGTACCGCCATATATGTTATTGAAGATGATCATGAGAACTGTGTATTTCCTTTTTTCCTTTTTTACAGTTAGATGTATAAGTAATCCATTTAACATGTACATGTATCTTCAATTGAACCTATAGTTCAATCATTATTCTTTAGTTCAAGTTTCGAAGTTAACATTTGGCACTGTTATTTGTTTCCAAATTAACAAAGTATCGGTAATGACAACAAAAACTACCGTTATAAAGATTTCTCCCAAACAGGAACTTTTATATCAATTTCGAGTGTATCAGGATTGGCGACAAAATGAGACATAACAAAGTTACTTGCTTCCGAACCATATATCAAATCAATTTCAGAGGACAATATAAGTATAAATAGTGTAGCAGGATAGGTTTCCAAGCTAGACTGGGGATAATTTTCCTCCATATGTCATCGTGGCATTGTTTTGTCTTGGACAAGTGATTAATGGGGGATGCGAAGAGGTTACTAATGGGAATGACATTAGAGAACGGTTGTCTTTGAGATAAATAATTTGCGAACTGCAATTTGCCAATGTGTTTGTGTTAATGTCAGGGGCACTGTGAAAGGGAAGATGACTGAACAGATTTTATATTTCATTTGTCTAATGTTATCGAAGAGTACATGTATATAATATGTCAATATTCTTTATAATTGCAAAATAAGATATTAGTACAACAGATACTACTAGCACATTTATCTTAGTTAATAATTGCATGCAAGAATATCCAATCTGAATAGGATAGTATAGCTTTTAGAATTTTTTTAAATAGAAGTTTATTTTACATTTGGTGGCATGTGTTTCGTTGCCTAAATGTGTGAGCATACATCTCAAATGAATTGTTCAAGACAGAAGGCGAACATACGTCAGGCTTTCATTAGTCCATGAATGTTTCATAAGAAAAGATTTGAATGTCTACTATGATCCCCGTGGACGACTGATGTTCATCATTTGCATTGGAGTCACATTCGTCGAGCAAGTACGAGGTATTGAAGATAAAAGTAGTTGTAATCCAAGCAGGATAATGGTTTCCAGACAAGAGGTGATATGTTAGTGGTAGTTCGTTGTCTGCATTCCTAAGTTACTGCCTGTTTTAAACTGTCTGTAAGAATATTTTATAATTTTCATAGGGTTATGTTACAGTAAAACGAAATTCACTATTTTTGAATATATGACGACCTAAAAGATTAAAAACAATAATATTCATATCATAGGTTTTGTGTTGTAATATCATAGTTGGGCATAAGTACAGATCATGGTGATATTATGTATCAACTAAATAAAAGTAAAACATCCAACCATCCCCATTTCTATGCTTTAACATATATTTCCAAATGTTTAAACATTGACTTGAAAGGAAAGATCACAATATGATTATTTTTATGTGAAGTCCATATTTGTAACAATACGAATTGTTATATCATGCATATTTTAAAAAATATATAAATATTCCCTTAAACTATCATTTAAAATGTTTTCATTGTTATTTTGCTTGGATACAGCTTCTTCTCATGAACAAGAATGCCAACTGCGTCAAAGCAAACCCTTTCATCCAAACGTCTTCTGTCATCTGTCAATCAGCATCGATATTTCAACACATAATGAGCCCATTTCTACATATTATTCAACTGGACATTGTTCAGTTTTGGTTAGGAAATCATGACATTTTCTGTCTAAATTTATCTAGCAGATGGCTGAGAAACAAAAGTCGTTTTATCACCATTGGTCTCATTCACCAAGAAGCAATGAGTAGAGATAATTTATATCCTAATAGGATATCAGTTTCACAGCTTGTTCTACTGGTTGGCAGGTGATTAAACAGGTACGTGAAGGTAGTAACTATTCGAATTAGGAGTCGTTTGCCTTTGCTTCACGAGGAAACTTTAAATTATGTACAAGAGGTCATCAAAAAAGTATTGTATGCTTCCAAGATAATGACGATGAGCTAAGTTTGGTGTCTGTGATGCTCATTTGTGATTAATACTAGTCAGATAATACTACTTGTGACTAGGCTCTTCATCATTTGCAAACAATAAATGGCTTTTCAGAATCCCTTGATGACCTATTATCCCCGTAGTGCCCCAAGTATCACACATGTATATGGTAGAATTTATAGCTTAGTTTTGTGTCTCCCGTGTGCATCCAATCTTCAAGACGTTACACTCGTCTCAATCATTGTGCACCTTGCTTGTGTAAGTCAACGTTGGAGTAATTAAATTGAATAAGAGTTCAAGGGATGTTGAGGTGAGGTGAGGTGAGTTGGGGTTTAACGCCGCTTTCAAAAGTATTTCACTTATAGCTGTTAGTATCATGACAGGTAGAAATCCTGCAACGCCATGTGGCTGTGCATTGCAGTGAAACCTGCGAGCATTTGCTTGAACTAGCGAACCATGGGTGGTATAACGCTGAAATTCAGTGTAGCATTGCACCCAAACCTTACTGCGTGTAGGTATGGTATGGCAACACAGATTAGCTTAATATTTTTAAAACTCTGCTATAGCACTATCGATTACAGGTGATTTTTTTTTAATTTGAGGTTATCTATGCTATCTAATATTTCATCTCTACTGCAGACAAAGTTGCCGTGCCCCTGGCGGGATTCGAACCCAGGACCTCTTGATCCAAAGCCGAACGCGCTAACCACTGCGCTATCCCGCCCCCTCAAGGTATGGTATGGCAACAACAGATTAGCTGAATATTTTTAAAACTATTGTACAGCACTAATGATTACAGGTGATTTATTTGCTATCTAATATTTCATCTCATGGAGAATGAAGAATGTCGTCATTGGTGTCATGGACGTGTGGTGGGTTATATGTTATATGCCAGTCTCATTGTGTTATTGTTATATTCATCATTAACTTTGAATACAATACTAGTTTTGAAGTAATCGAATCATTCAATCGTGGGTATGTTGTTTTGTTTATATGTTTGTTATTCAAACATTTTAATTTGTACCGAATTGTTTTAGAGTTAATGATGATTTTTTTCTATAATGTCTCGTTTAACTTTATGATAGTCAGTCCCATTGTGTGTATTGTTTGAATTGATATTCAATGATATATTGATCAAATGAGTGTATATCAACTTTGTTTTTGAAAATTATTCATTGCTTGACAAGTTAAGTTTTAATATATTTTGCATTCATCATCATGACAATTGCATCACATGACATACAATTCACTTACGCAGAGAATGTGTATGCTCTCTGACTTGCGTACTTCTTCAACAGTACAAGTTATTGCTGTTGATAAACCGCTCTACACAATCCAGCTTGCTACCTACAATTGAAAACTTTGTTTTCAAAATGCTTCTTTTCATACCCTCATTAATCATGTGTTCATCACAAGTTGACACACAGAGGAAAAATACAACAGCAACCTCCAAGTCAGGGCGCTCTCCCTCCGATTGGCTCTACGGGAGTGGCCCTGCCATCTTTCACGGGGGCATTGTTGTCAACTGGGTTGACAACAATTGAATATGACATCACGGATAGCAAAGAACCAAAGGCTTAGTCAACATACCAAGCAATCGGTTCGAGCGTATGTTTTATACGTTAGGCGTAGGAATATAAGTATTGTTGATGTTTTTGGTTTAAAATATCATGTCTAATGAACTCGGTAATTGAAGGATAAATTTACTTGTATCAGTAACGCGATGGAAAACGTAAATGCATTCAAAGTAATAATCGCTTGATGGCCTCTTTCTTGTGTCCATGTACGGAGTTGTATTGCGAATCCTACCAGTTAGAAGTTTGCATTTTGGAACGTGACAGCAGTCATTGGCTGCACGCGCTGTGTTGGAGCTTTCTCACCTGAACACCTTCTGATGGCAGCGAGTATATTAGTGACGTCACGGAGCGGTAACTCGCTGTCTGGAGCTAGATACAATAGTGCAGCAGACACTATTATCATTACAACTACTTGTGTTGATACTGTTTTTCCCTAATGTGTCTTTGTCATTCTGGTTAAAATGAGTATATGATGATTGCTGAAAGACAATGCTAAACGAATAGCTTATGTCGACGCCACATTCAATTAGTAAGTAAGCCTGAAAATTAGATAAACATTTACATGATAACTGTTGCCATAATGATAAAGTCGATCAAATAGAACACATCTCTAATTACTGGTGAACTACAGGGAAATGGAAGAAATAGGCTTCATCAGAACTCAGTAATGTCTAGAAATACAAATATGACACTTAATGACACTCTCTTCTATGATTACCATAATCTGATAATTTATTATATTGGATTTTAAAGGGGCAGTAGCACTTTTTTTGCAAATTTTATTTTTTCAAATTTTCCATTTAAAATGATGGTTTATGTCTTTTAAAGTTAGTTAAGAGGGGAAAACATCTTATTACACAAACCAATTATCCGTAGTGGTATTAACGGCGTTCCGTATAAAGCAAAAAATGCATGGCAGCCATTTTATTGTGAACACAATTTATTATTTCAAATAACAAAAACGATTCCCATGGCTTTACGGAACCATGTACACTCATTATTTAACTTGATTTTCTGAAGAGTGAAGGGTATTTTACTATTGGCGACATTATTTTTTCAAATACATTTCATCGACTTATTTCAGCGAAAAAACGTGCTACTGCCCCTTTACGTTCTGTAAACCATTGAATAACTCCTTTACCGTTGTCAAAATCATTGTATAAATATATAGAACATCATACTTGTGCATTTGGATCGTTTGTATTGAACGAGAAGATGTCATGGAAGCGGAGGAACAACGAGTTCGAAGAACGAGTTGTTCCTCCGCTTCCATGACAGCTTCGAGTTCAATACAAACGATCCAAATGCACAAGTATGATGTTCTATATTTATTATATACCCCTTTTTATTTGCAAATTAATAAATTTGAAATTTGAATAAATTTACTGGGACGACGTGCTACGTATTGATACACGGACGGTTGTTTGACCAGCACGACTCATGATTTGATATCTTAATAATATCTTTATTTTATCATTTGTCAGCCCAATAGAGCATTAAGTAATTTTTTCTTCAGTGTGGTAACATAATTAGACGATCAAATTTGCTTTACTATCATTTAATTACAAAGAACTGAAAATAAGAAACAACATTCAGGCTTCCGTCCGTCGTGCTTCTTTCGAATGACGTAACCATGGTTATGACGTCACAATAGTAAACGGTTGTGACGTCACAATGACGCAGCGAAGCTTTCGTCAATGCTTTTAATTCCCCTTATACTTTGCGCTTTTCTGCTTTGTTAATGATAATTTGAGTAACATTTTCTTGCTTGTGCTGTGAATGTTGGGCCTAAATCCAAGCTGATACTTTAATCGACTGAAAAATACTAGCAGTGGTTTTAAAACATAAATTCCGGAGATTAAATTGAGAAAACATTGAAAAGTACGGAGAATTCCGAGAAGTGCCGAAGTTTAGAGAAAGTAGAACCGTCAGCCGTGCAATACGGAATTCACCGTGCAATACGGAAATCGACCTCTGAAACCGTATTGCACCCCTGTATTACTATCTTAAGTTTACATGGGTATATAATAATATGAGAAAATAGTGTATTTAACACTGATTTTTTTTAACAAAGATTAATTGAGGTTCAAATTTCAATTCATCTTAAATACCGAAATAAGTATTACTACATTTATATTTCGCATATAATTTGACTGACGGAAATCTCTTGTTAACAAAATGCTTCATATCTTTTTTTCAAACAAATGATGATGAAAAGGAACATTATATACAAACCTATAATATTTAATAGAACATAGTCTATGCAATATCCATGGGAAAACTGAGATTCAGACATTATGACGCCTTTGAAGTCATCAGTAACTCTCAAAATTAAGCTGACAATACAATATTGTAATCCATGTTTTGGCTAGACTTGATAATTATTCTTCTAAATTATACTGAATTATACACGATGGTGCATGCTTCACTAACGTTTGTAGCATTTGTTGTTGACTAGATTGTTCTTAACAGGGGTGGAATATACTCATTGCGTTTCACTTGCAATGTTGTTTTCATAATCTATTATTTAAGCTTATAAGGACTCCATGATGTCACTGTGGGCATTATGTGGCTAACCTTGATAATGATTCTTCTAGTCTATACTTACAAGCAGAATAGAGTATTGCTGATTGAGCGCCATCTGTTGCTGTCGTGGTCGACTTTGCTGACATTTTCCACAGAAAGACTCCAATATAATTAACCCTCGGGTCAGGATTAAGTTTGTTGACAGTCATTTTGGTTTTATATATTTCATATCTCCCTCTGCTCATTGATATTTTATGCTTCATTTTCATGTTGAGTTGATGTGTGAAATATCAAATTCTTTTGTCCATTTGTCTGTTGTCCAAGTTCAGCTTCACAAATTTAAATTTATCATGTATACATTTCAGTATCAAGACAGAGGCATGGTGTACCTGAATAAGAACGGAACATTCTGTGTATAACAACTATTAGGAAAATACACGAAGAAGATGATAGTTAACAGGTGGTCAGCACTGAAACTAAACTTGATTCAAACCACTGAGCTATCCAGCTGCCACATAGAAACAGCTGTACAATCACAATAGGGTGTTCAGTTTTTAGAGGATATGACAGCACTGACACCATGCGTTGGGGTTGTTATTGTTTTAAGGAACGCCATAACTCATCCATAGAAGGTATACTTGAAGAACAAGTTCCTGCTGATCTACCACAGCAAAATCTGGTAGACATCGGTATAATGTAAGCAGATAAAACACGGATTCTCTCCTGATATTTTGTGAAGCTAGCTAGAATTGTGGGATTAAACATATTTGTGATCTTCTGTTTAGCTAGATACGAGAGGCAGGTACCTTAGGGAGCTAGAATCGTCCACGTGGTTACACAAAAGCGACAGGACCGGCGTGCGATTTCGCTATCCAAGGGTTAAATGTTTTTCATTTGAAACCTATTTTGAAATGCATTTCAAAAATGAAAATTGAGTTCATACCAAGATAATTATTTCAACTGAAAGCATAATTAGGAGGCATTATTTTATATCATTTTATCGTGAACATAGTTAGCTTTTCATCTGCATATACATGTACAAATTGAAAAACAGTTCAACCATGAACTTAATGTTGTCAAGCTATTTTGCACAATATCAATGAAGAATGACATTGTATGATAAGAAGAAGTTATCAGGGATGGTAAATGTCCTGCATTAGGAATAAACATTGTATTTTGTCAGCCTTGATTTTCCTTGAAAAATATCATGTTTATTATGTCTTAGAGAAACGTAAACTCAACTATTTCACCCGTCCCTGTGCCATTTCAAATCTACTATTTTACGCCACTCATTGAGATAAACATGGTATATTTCAAGGAAAGACAGATATCCTCAATGTATCAGCTTAAAATAATCGAACGTATCCCTTCTAGCAATTGACCTTCCTCGTTTTAAATTGTATTATTATTCTTTACTATTATTTAATTTATTACTTAATGCAAATCCTCATTATATGCCATTCTCATGTATTGTTCCCCTCATGTATGTACTATATATTCTCATTGTATACCATTTCAATCTATTTCTAATCTCCCTGATGAAGTTCCCTCAACATTGTTTTCATTGTTATATTAATGTTTAACGTTTTGTTATTTCCTTACATTCTAACTGATGAAGGAGTGAGTATACATGTATACTCCGAAACCTCGTGTATCTTCACATAAAAGAATGATATTCAGACAATCATCCTGTTCTTATGTGTGCCTCTTTTAAATGTCCATCAAAGTCTTGGTATTATGTTTGATGAAAAGACAAATGTTAATGACATTTTGCCTTAATAACGTAAACACTGGACCATAAAACGTCAGGTCACCGAGTGCAGATGCTTTAGAAGACCTGAATAAACATTAATCCCTTCAAGCATTACATTATCCATCCTTCAGGCTGATCAAATGCAACCGATGCTTTGTAATTGAAAACACACAAGGAAGCTAATTAAGACAAAGAAGTTTATACTATAGCTTTTTAAAAACTTCAGAACAAGCATATGCTTTGAGCAAAGTCAGCAGCCCAAGTAAAGAAAAAGGTAATCATATTTAGACCATTGATTTATTCATTAATTTTATTGGTCATAGATGAACTGACTTTGGTGACATGGTTTCTTTTGTGTTTCTAGATTTCATTAGATCATTGTCATTGAACTAGTTAAACTGTACTAATTCCTCTAATTAGATATCACGTCTGTGGGGTCACGCACCTACAATACGAGTCTGTTTTAGTAACATGGTACACACGACTGACGTGATGATATCCATATGAACTACGTCTTTATTGTGAATATATACAACGTTTTGGAGTATAAGCTTACTCCTTTATCAGATTAAAGATGCACATACTCCTTAATGTCATTGTGTGTGTTAAAAATAAAGAAGCTTTGATACATAAGTCGTTGAATAGTTTTCTTATGTATTCAAATTCTAAATGCCCTTCAAAGAAAACATATCAAAATATACTAATCTCAGTTTTGTTCTGCTAGTTTAATCATTATTTCATACTTGACAGATCCATACTTTTAGCCTAGCTTATCTCGAAGATCAATATTGGCAAGTTTAATTCCAGATGGGGATATTGCTTAACACATTTTTTTGCAAGTTATCAAAGCAATACACACTCTCTAAGCTATGTGGCTATGCATTGCGGTGAAACCTGCGACCATCGGCTGGAACTAGCGAACCATGGGTGGTAGTCCGCTGACATTAAGTGTAGCATTGCAACCAAACCTTACTGCGTGTAGAACAGTTCTCTCTTGATTCGAAGCCGAATGCGCTAACCTCTCCCATATGTTCATCTTGTGTTCCATCTATATGTAGATTCATTTGATACCTACGATGGCATCATGTTGACTTATTATTTTTGTATACAAAGACAAAACAAAGTTGTAATATTTAGTTCATACCCTTACGTTATATATGCAGAAATGGCTAATAACCAGGCTTACTGGGAAGTAATGTTCAGACATGTTCCTTAGTTTCATGTCTTGTAATATTGTATTCGTGACACTCCTTCTTTAATATCGATCTCTATATTCGTGTCGCCATCATAACAGCACTGTATACTGATGTTATGTTATGCTTTCCTATTGCAGAGGTTTACAGATCAAAGTGACTCACAACGTTTCAGTTGCAATGTGTCCCCTGTTTTCATTAGTATTTGTTTGGCAGAAATCTACTAGACCTGTACAAACAGCCCACGGGTCCATGGCGCAAGTTGTGGCATATTATCAATCACCAAGTGTCTGCCTCAGAAAGTTCAATCTTGACGTCTTCTCTGAAGTAGTGTAAGTCAATAACTATAAAGACTTGAATGTACCACATTAGAATATAGGCTGAATGGTTAAAAACGGTTGTGACATTGTACATCTCTCAATTATTAAGCTTTCTCAGTATTCGACACTGTGTGCCAAATGCATGTTACACTTTCAAGGAAAGTTCATGATTTCAAAAGTAAGGTATTCTTTATTGACAGATCACTTTCTACAAAGTATGAGATAATTGAATGGATGATAAGGGAAACTGACCTAATATTGAGTGATCATTGAGTATATGACCACAGTCACAGTCGAGTCAAATGGAAACACTAGCAAACAGGGTTGAAGTTAGAATATGTGTACATACCTCGCAGATTTCAGAGTCATACACATTGTTGAAACCACTGACAGGCTTATGGCAATATCATTCTTTACCAGCTAATTATGTTATGACGGCACAAAGTTGATGACATCTCAATAGGATACAATAATCCTGAAGACGTTAAAGTCCTTTGACATATGGAGACCCTTCGTTGAATTGATTGTTAATTGAAGAATAGATGAACTATCATCCCCGTCTTCACAGATATACATCAAAATCTTTCCTTACAGTAAAATAATCGTTTTTGATTAGCTTACGGTCGATACACATTTCTTATGTACCAATGAGTCTGACAGTGTACAATTCCCATCTACCTCGCTGCCATACTAACAGGTCTCAGATAACAGCAGGTGTAATGGCCAGATGACGTTATAGAATGACGAACTCGTTGTAGAGAGTTTTAAACAGTTTGATCAGCTGTATTCGGGTGTATTAATTAAAAACCTATTTTCGCCTTATTTACTGCTTCGTTTTGAAGAAAATCTTATTGTGCATTGCTTGCACACTCAGTTAAACCAATATTAACTCGTTTAAAGGCATCTAAAAGCTTGTAGTAAACGTATGCGACTAATTTCAGTCGAGACAGATGACGCCTAAATGCCCGGGAGACACTGGTACAAAGATGGTACATGAGACGGTATTACCCTCGTGAGAAGCATACAACTTATATTCATATTAGTGATGTCAGAAGACACTGGGATGAGGTGCTCTAGGTCACAAACAGTTCCAACACAGATATCATGGAACGACAAGGTGTAGAAACATACATCATATATATCTTCTCCTCCTCACTTTTGGACCATTGACCATGCCTGACCTTTTAGAGACTGGTACGTAATTGTTGATAGTCTCATTTATCAAAGTCACTGTACAACACATTAGCTACAAGACAATACAAATGACTTGTTGGAATGATATATCATGATATGACAAAGAATGATGAAAGCTGGTCAATTTATGAAATCATATTTTCTATTCATTGTTTGTATCTTTAAAACACAGTGCATTTGTATGGTTTTAATCAAGTTATCGTGATTTTGTTGCTTTCTGTAAGAAGATGAATCTGTGGAAAACAATGATAACTGCAACATTTGGAAATACATCGACAGTGTCAGCATTAACAATGATACGATTCTTATTTATTTCAAGGACGTGACTCAGTTAACATCAAAAACATTGTATAACTCTCCAGGATTTTTTTGTCTGTTCTTTTATGCAGGTTTATGTCTCTATTTCAGCTCATCTTTCTACAAGAAATTGGTTGACGGAATGACCTTTCAATGAACTTAAATTTCCATTATTCCTGGAAACAACAACGTGTGGCAAATGAAATCATACTTCTATTGTTTATTATAATGATTATTTACTATAATAATGTCTGTCTGTCTCGGAAATAATCTTTGTGTAAATGAGACAACCAGTTATTTAGAATAATGATGTGTGTGTCTATAGGTTGCGTGACTTAAATAACCTATGTAGTAAAGACATATCATTGTTAATTATATTGATGTGAATGTCTCTAGGTCTATCAGATGTCTGAACAAAGACTACAGAGGTCAAACAGGTGATCTTGTCATCATTTTTCATTTTGTTGAATTGTTTTTGTCTCATCTAATGTACCTTGGCTTTTACTAACGTATCCACGATGCATTTAGAAAATCTCTTCACACACCTGTGTATCTTTGTGAAAATATCTTGAAATGTCTATTTCGTATGGTATGTAGTTGTTTGACGTCATCTTCATTGAAAGCGAATTATCTTTTATTATTGTGAACAATTATCATTGCCAATTTATCCAGTAGTCGTGAGATCGGTGGTGTAAGTTTCGAATTTTAAGAAGATGATACAGACAAATTGGGCCAGATTTAAAATGTCCGATACCATGAATTGTGAAACAAAATATTCATATTGACTTATCAACTTTTGGAGAATATACAGAGAAATAAAATTGGAGTTAACGATTGTTAATCCATGGTCACTTAATCGAACTGACATCGATATATCGACTAAGATACTAATGTTTTGTGAAGCACGCATCACTTTCAGGATGCAGTTTATACTTTTCTGTGTTAATATATACTTAACTCTTGCGAAATAAAGTAAACGAATGGGTGTCTTTGATCAAAGTTTTGTGTTCTTTTGAATTTTCCTTGGAATTTATGTCACACTTTTGACTTAAGTTTCAACTAAATTTGAACGTGAAATGTGTTCTTATATCAATATATAAGAATATTTTGATAAAATAGTAAATTATGCAAATCTGTCGACCAACTTTTGAGTATATACAAACAAGTAACACACAATTTACATGTACTTGAAACGAACACGCAATGCAATACATCATCATTTAATAAAGTCTTTAAAAACAAAGATCAGACTTTAACATAAATGCACAATCTTTTTAAAAACCTCCTTAACGGTCCACATTCAAGCATTAAGATACAGTTTCTAAGAATGACAAATGGGCGAACTGTCAATGTAAATCAAACAGGTGTCTTTGTTACTAAGGTTAATGTTTTCTAGAGCGATTAGAAGATATCCTAAACCAATTGTTTTTCTCTGTAAAACTGCCATTAACTTTGTGTCAGATGTTTCAGATAGGAATCACAAATGTCAAATATATTATCGTCACTGTATTGATGAGTGATTTTATATTGAGACCAATAGTAACCTAATTTGTATGAGTTAAATACTTTGCCATTGTTAACACAGTTCGCCCTCTCGAGTGAAGAACCCGTGTGAAAGTCCCTACAGATAATGAATGGTAAATGCTGTTTTCTGTTGAAGCCTTTCAGAATCCCATGGAAAAATCATTGTCAGTTTCGATTTCAACAAATTATGTATTTTGTCTCGAAGTATCTTCCAAGGATTAGTAATATTAACCGTTTTTCTCTAAACCAGTGCTGTATCCTTCTACGGGGAGGACACTATTCTTGTTCATGAATAGATAATCATTAATTTGTTTTCATACAAATACAAAATAGCAATGTGTCTTTATGATTATTCAGGGTGGAGACATTTCTTTCATACATTACGTTCCTCATCTAATTGTCATAAACAACTTTCTCTCATTGTACAAAGTTTAATTGAGCGATTATACAAGTGCTCCCATCTACACTAATTTTGTTGAATGACCCTTTTGAAGGTGATATATACTCTTCTTATTATTACCTTCTAAGGTTTGGGAACATTTATCCGAATTGGTAATACTCCAAATATGCCTTATTTTAGTAGCCTTCGATTAAAATGTATTGGCTACCATTTTAATTTAAAGGAGTTTAATAAATTTCTACTATAAATGAAGAAGTATATTACACAAGGAATAATGATATAAAAGTAAGCTCTGTTATTAGAATAGAAGCACTGTTGGTGAAGAAAATATATCATTTGAAATAGCATTAATCACTTTGTAGAGTAAAATGATATTTAAAAATCACTTTAAAACATCAATATCCATTTAAACAAATTCTCTCTTTTTCTCTCAAATGTAACGTTTAGAAACCTCTTTCTATTTACAAAATGTGGCTTCTTTAGCGCCCAGGAAAAACACTGTATAATATCAAAACTAGAAAACGGACATAATTTCATTTCTCCTGAAACAAAGTGATGTTTTTCGTTGTGATGTATTTATCCCTTAATCATGAGGGAATTATTGTGTATCGCCACTTTTGAAATATTGAACCCTAAGGCAGTGATTTTTTTTTATTGAAACAAAAGCTAGGGTTTCAAGAAATAAAGTACATTTATTGACACTTCAAACCTTGGAGAGTTAACAAAATATGTTTCAAAACAGAAGTAACTGTCATTATTTTTCAAGTCATGCATTAAATATGATATTCAAACGAAGTCTTCCATCACCACCCTAAGGAGATCAAGTAACTTGCATAAGTGTTTGATTTATTTTTATGGATGTTTACTCCGAATACATCGGGTCGTTTTATATCAAGATATGGATTTCAGTTTTGTCAGGCAGGTTTGAGACATTTATATGGAATTGTTTTTGGAATATTTTAATAATTATTTTCTTTCATCTCTTGAGAAATAGTCTGAGTTGTCAGCTTCTCGGTTGAACACTGAAGAGTAGAGATAAAGGGTATACTGTCCTTGTTTTAAATGCAACAACTCAACGATAATAAAACAAGTTAGAACAATGTAGGACCAAACCACCACAAGGTATAATGATGTTGGTTTTATTCATAAGATCTAATTTAATCAATCAATCAAGGGATCCGTATGAGTCGTCTTCAATAAGCTTGACAGATTTAACATATTTAACTGAACATGTCGTTTGATATTTGTTTTCGGTAAAAGCTAAACTCTCATCAAGCATACACAATACATCATCACAACAATAGCCTCTAGCTAATTTTGTCAAAATGCGAGGTACTGTAAAACATTTTGATATATAATTTGTGATTCATGCAAAATATACTCCTCTCAAAATATTTAACATGGTCATGCTCCTTGTTTAAACTATTTTATTTTATTATTTGTTTCAAGTTGTTTTATACTTTGGTGTTATTTGTATATTCCAAGAAATCATAGGTATGTTTGCCTGCATATCAGCTGTTTCATATTGCCTGTATTGTTCTTAATTATAACCTAAATGGCAGCTATCCACCTATCAGTTATATATCTTTTACCAAACCTTCTGCTACATCAGGGCTAGCGATTTTTTTCCTTCTTACATTGACACAAATTAAAGTGCATGTGAATGTGTTCAAACACGTGACTCACAGAGATATGTTCTTGCCTAAAAATACTACATGAATGTCACGTTACAGGTAGCAACTTGATTTATCATGCACAGAATTTGTAATAGACTTTCCTATTAAATTCATTTCAACGTCAGTCATGCAATGTTTGTATTCAACTATCAAACTATCAACTATCGACACATAGGACATCTGCTAAGTCAAAATCAATAAATGTGCCTAATTCTGCAAACATTTACAACATTATAAACACGGTAGAGGTCATGTTGGTGTACACGTGATGTTATACACCTTGGTCCTTTCAGTGACTCTTAATCTGCATGTTTGAAAAATACGAGTATGATTGTCAGTCACCATTGAACATTAAATACTATCTCCTCAGTATTGATATTTGAAGCCCAGTGTGTGTCCCTGTAGCACTTGAAGTGAACACTTATTACTAAATGTTGACAGGTGTCCGCTTTTAATTTATCGCACATTGATTTATTTTTAACAAATTAATGGCTCACAAAGTAAAAACATTCCACATAACAAAAATATAGCAGATGAAGCACGTTACTGGATATTGTCGGTCTTCTGCTACAAGTAATTTGCCGTGAGGAAAATGTCCTTTAGCTTGATAATTTGAAAAGGGAGAATCATTGGATTATGTAACAAGAGTTGGTTCACATTGATGAATTACACTATGTGGTTCATGTATCTGAAAGTGAAATCATGTAAAAACAATCACTGTCGGTCCTCAATTGCAATTCTCAACTTACTCATGTTCATGCATTTTAATAGCTAACAGCTTTGTGAGCTTAATTCTCCATTGCCTTCAATAGAAAACCAGGTACCGACTAGAACTACTGTGATTCGTATTATTGTCGCATGCATGAAGTGACACTGGAAGTCGTACCATTTATGAGTCTGAATTGGGCAACAAGCACAACAACCATAAGTCTTAAACTCTAAACAGTAAAAAAGAAAATCTTAACTCAACTTAATGTATTTTTCAGAATAAGAAAATGTGTAGTCAAATATCTGCTTCCATAAGCTCAAATACTGGAATTTATAGACCATGTCTTCCAATAGTGCTCTCGTTTTTAATTATGCTTTAAACTTGCTAAAACAAATAATTGCAGTTTTTATAAAATTATTTTCTTATTAGTTTAAAAAGTATCCACAAGGTATTCATCACAGAGCATTCATCGACCAGCAATCGAGTATTTGAGTGTTATAACCGTTGCTAGATTTTCATCAGTAACCTTCTCACATACCCTCATTAATCACTTGTCCAAGAAGTAGCACTGGCGAGCTGACAATGAAGGACATGAATACGAATTTAGCTCAGACACTATTATCCTGCTAGAATTACAACTACTGTCTTAATACTATCTACTTTAATCTGATATGGTCACTGATGGCCAATTGTTTCTGCAACTTGTTCATTGTTACCAGGAGTGGAACATGGTTTCTGAGGGTCACCTTTTACATGATAATTAAGAGGTTTTATTTATTAATGATACGGTTTTGTACGTTAAGTAGGTATTCCACAAATATAACAACATGTTGCATATGATTGGACATACAAATTATAATAAACCTCTATGTAAATATAGAACCATATGTAATCCATTAATTGAGGTATATAACTTTAAGCGATTTAAGTTGTTCTATTGAAGGCGTTAAATTGAAAATACGTTGCAGATTTTATGCGGTGTCATGTGAAATACATCATCACTTGTTTGACAAAAGTTTACATTATTCTGAAAAAAGAAGAATTTCCTCTATAAACAGCAGTTATCAGTAACTAAATTAGTTCTTAGCTAAATAAATATTACAACGATTATGAATGAACTGCTTGAGGTAAGCTTAGCTTCTTTCAAATTTGAAATTCAAACTATGTTGCAAAAAATTGCTAAATAACCACAATAAATAACATTTTACATGATAATTAAGAGGTTTCATTTATTAATGATACGGTTTTGTACGTTAAGTATGTACTCCAAAAATGTCACAACATTTTACATATGATTGTATTGGCTATTGAACATAAATTATTAACAATTAATTAATGTTAGATAAATAAATTTACGTCTTATCAAATTCTAAATTACTAAATGACGACATCGAATCTGTTAATTATTGTATATGTAATGATCTGGATATATGTTCACGAATTACATAACAAACATTCATACCTAATTCTCTGTCCCTCGACTACAAAATGTCTGATACAGCTATGAATACAGACCTACACAATCTCATGACGCCCTTATAGTAAGTAGTATTGTCGACCTTTGAGAACAGATGGCGGACATAAACATGTCTCCTTAAGCAATTCTTTATTTTCAACTTCGTATGGCTGGTAAACCTTGGTTTCTATTTCAGAAATAAGTATTTCCGTGGTCGGAAATTAAGTAATTACCATTTATTTGTGCAAATGACGTATGCATACAGTACGTTTAATAGGTCCTATCAAACGGTCTAATGAATTCAATACTTTGCCAGTTGCGAGTTAAGCTGTCATCGTGAGTAAGTGGCTAGGTGATTGTCTGCCTCTCTTACAAAAAAGACACCTGTTGAAGGTTCTATTAAAGGTAGCTTTTAAGTAGAACAAGGTCGGATTCGGTTCACTCGTGGTGATGGTAGTATGAGGAGTACTCTGATCATGTTTTTGATGAGGATAGGTTGACCAAACATGTGTCTTATTATCCTTATCAATTACTCGCTTAACATTTACATATAGTCTCTCTCTCTCTTCACGTCTGTGTATGTCTGCCCTTACATATGTAATGAGTGAGACTCATTCAAACAGCTAAGCTAATCATTCTTGATGATAGATTGGCGATGTGAACATTCTAATACGAACCTCAAGTATCATAAAATAACCATGCATCACCAAAGTGAAAACATTGCATATTCAAATACCTCTATTTAGTATCCAGAACAATTTACTGTCTACTGTAAAGCTTTTGGTTGTCAAAACTCGTCATACTGCTAATCTATACTGACCAGCTGAAGACAACATAGCGTGTTTGCCAGGCATCAGTGGTTTTATACACTGACCTGTATGTCACAGGATATATCTGAAGATGTCTATCATGGTGAAGCATGTCATCGTATTGTGACAACTCAGTTTGTCATTTTAACAACCACTTGTTCTCCATTGATACCTTTGTTCTAGTATATAGTAAAACACGATTTGTCCAAGAACCAATGCTCAATGTATCCTCACGAGACATTGTAGTGATTGTAAAATGTACTACTAATAATAATAAACTAATATTTATATTAATACATGCGCCCAATCCACCCACACATGCATGCTCAAGCCGCTGCAATCATTTCCCTCAGAATTGTACTTTCTGTGCCAAGTGCTCCGCTTGACCATATAGGTCCCTTCCTCCCGCGTTCAGTTACACAAACAGCTGGGTAGACTGAGCACAAAGGGGATGAAGCACCTTGCGCAGGACACAACACAGTATGAGATGCAAGTCACAAATGTGTGTTGTCCCCACTGGGATTCGAACCTGGACCTTTGGCAAAAGCAAATGTAAAGTAGAAAATTAAAGATACGTTTTGTTTTGAAATCAATTAGTTTATCAAAGCATTGACCTTCTTCGAATATGAATTTTCAGAACTCTTTAAATAGCTATTTCTAACAAAGATTTCTTTTACAGTTCTCTTTTTTCAACTTCCGTTTTTTTCTGTTTCTATTTCAGATGAATATTTCCTTAGTCGGAAATGAAGTAATTACCATGTGAATGTGCCAAACACGTCTACAACATAGTTAGTCCTAGAGTTGACTTATCTTTAATCCGCAGTACACTTGGACATCTGGCTTTTGTAAAATATCTCTATAATTGAAAACAAAACGAAGTTTTATTTAAACAACAACAACAACAATACGATAAAAATATGCTTATTTTATTGGCCTTTTAATATAATGAGTATTAATTAATAACATGGAACTTCGGAACTTCGGAACTTCGGAACAACGGGTTACTCACCAAACACAAAACATATCAGTCATGAGTTGATGTTCATCAGCTGTTCAAATGAACATTGAATACATTTTGATTTTGCCTTTGGTTACCAATCCTTATATATCACTTTAATTGTGCTTTAGTTTCGCGATCCCTACTACATATGATATACATGCACGTTGAAGGGTTTGGAATGCATTTATTACTAAAACGTCTTTCATTTATTAAGCACAAACAATGAGACAGTAAAACATGGATGGTTAATAGATGGGATGGTATCTGAAATTAAATGTTTGAAGGATACAAATTTTAAATTGTTTTATGACAAATAGATACATTTTTTGAAATGCTGATCATTTTGATATTTTTAATTACCTTATTTCATTAATAAGCCAAACATCTACGGATCCATTATGTCTGCAAATATTCCTATTTATCTGATAAAGATGAAGAGACAGTCAGAACGTTTCATTCTTTGTGTTTGCATTGAGGATGTCCAGTCCTGGCGACATTTTTCTAGAATTATCTTGAAAAATGAACACCAAAAATACAAGGTTAATTAAACGTATTCATTTCCTTACGCATGGCTCAAATTTAGAGATATAAAGTCACATATAGATGTCCACGAATGTTTTATAAGTTACACACATTATATTTGCAAATAAGCCGTTGCTTGACAATGTAGTTCAGCTCTCCCATAATCATGCAACATTGCAATTATCTTTTACTTGATAACGAACAGCTGACAAAAACAGCTTCCACATAATTTCCAGAAATATTCGCTTACATATTCGATATAATAATCACATAATCAAGTCTCAGAGCTGATGAATTAGTGAGATGTTGCATAACATAAGCAAAAACTACAATGTTTGCACATTTTAAATTTTGCAACCCAATTTACAGTCCAGACAACGACAACATTGAGAACCCATACACTTACTCTTCTAATCGCAAGTCTCTCTTCTCTACAGTACTATAACTTAAACGTCTCTAGTCACAACACTCCCGGGATTTCTTTAGGTGATTACTCAGAGTATTCCTTCCTATGTCATAAATTTGGAAACATCGCAATATTAACTGTACATGCTGTTCAGTTACTAATTTGGCAGTGACAACAACTAAATGACATGGGTGACGAAGGTGTGTGTTCTGTTACAGGATAGCACATAACTCATGACATTAGTGCACGTTGCATTACAGAAGCACAACTATCGCAACATTTACAACTAGCAGCATTGAGAATCAATGCAATGAATCGTTTAATCCAACGCTTGATCTGATCTCTCTGCTCACTTCTCTACAGTACTTGAACATATACTATTTTTGTAACATTTCTTCAGGTGATTATGCAGAGTTTTCCTTAAGCTTCCAGTGACTGAAAGCATGAATTTTAGTACATATGTAATAAAAATGGGAATATTAACGTTCATCTCTTGTTTTGTACTTGAAATATTAGATTTGTAATTTGACAGTGATATCAACTCGACTTAGATGTATGGGCATGAAGAAGGTGAGTGTTTGGCAACATTAACCCTGTGTTAAGTATAGCACATGAATCTGAGGATGTGTTCATTTACATAGCAGCTGAAATCTCAACAGTAGATACAATTGAATTATCAATTAAGTATCAAGTATTGAATTATATGTAAAGCATATCCTTGATCGTTGGTAAGTAAGATCACTCCACCTCCTCGATTTGGTTTAGGAAGTAAGCAGCAGTGCAGGGAAATTTGAGATGTCGGTCAAAACAAAGAAACGGAAATGTATATCTTTCAAAGACAATTTTTATTTTTCAGTTAATGTTAATATTCGACGATTTCGCTCCTTGCTGAAAGTAATGTATGGTTTAGACAGTACTTGTGATTTCAGTAATTTATCTCGTATCCCTGAGGTCGGCTAGCTGAGTTGAATATTGTACTGATGTTTATGATATCAGGTTGTGATGTAGACTATTTCAGTGTATAAAATACATACCTGATATCTATCTTTTCTCGACTAATACCATGATCTCATCGAGTGATGTAGAAACGTTATATTTAAAATATATAACTTTTCTACCTCACAAGATGAGATAAACATGATAATTGTCAAGAATTGAAGGACATTCTATTTATTATATGATAATATAACACTGTGCCCCGCCATAAGCCAATTCGCTGTGGCAGACCATTGATTTATGACGTCAGTTTATATCATTTATTTTCACTGTAGCGAGATATACAGTTTATTTCACTGATAAATCCAAGTATTTCATTGCTCGTCATATAATAAATTTGTCGATTCTCTTCAAATAAGCTCCTATACATCGAGAAAGAAGATATAAGTCCAACTCAGAAACTATTACCCTGCTTGAAGTACAACTACTGTAGGGATCTCTGAACATCATATGGTCACTCTTGGTCCAAATAATGAATGGATTTCCTGAAATCACATTAACCTGCGCACCTGAAACCTGCCACACTGGACTTGACATAGTGTCTCAGCTGCCAGATATTTCCTCTGAAAAGGGCCACTGAAAGGGGCCGTGTAATGCATTGGGTAATCAGCTTATTCATTTAACTGTTAACAAAACTTTTACAAAAATAGTATGAAACACTGCAACCTTTCATTAAAGTATAAAACTGGTCATGTTTATAACACTATGAAATTATGACATTACGTACATGTTTAGCCTTTTGGTTCAACATTTTGCTGAAAAGTGTCCTGAATTGTCAAGTTAGTAACAAGTGGTGTAGCTGTAGCAGAACTTTTCCCTCACTAAATGGTGTCAATATTGACTTTACATATTGCTAACTTAGTGTCAATACATAGAGGATATCTGTCTTTTCTTGACTAATACCATGTTTATCTCATCGAGTGAAAATATATAACTTTTCTACCTCACGAGATGAGATAAACATGGTATTTGTCAGGAATTGACGGATATTCTATTTATTATATGATATTATCCATGTAATTACGTCCGAAAAGTGTCGTTTTCACGCCAAGCAGCCGAAAGGAACAGCCCGTCACCAAAGTAACACTGTGACGTCATAAGCCAAATCGCCGCGCGAGACCATTGTTTTATGACGTCAAATTATATCAGTCACCGTTCGCAGTGAAAATATAAGTTATTTTCACTGTAGCTTGATTTTGTTTATTTCACTGATAAATCCCAGTATTTCACTGCTCGACATATAATAAATCGTCAATACATCAGACATTGATCTCATCTTTCCTTTTATTCAAATTTACAGCAGCAGGATGCCAAAGCATATAAAGCTCTTCAAGATACCAAATCCCTTTTGGAAACTAAAACTAGCTTTCCTGAGCTCCATTATCCGACTAATCTTGATAGGAATACTGCCAATTACATACGGTCTCTGGAATACTGCATCGCATGTTTGGGTGACCTTAGTTTTACTTGTGTCAAAGTACATGGTTTCCTGTGTCAGAACAGGTGTAAAGAGTCACGTTATACTGTATTTTGAAGGTATTTATCTTTGCCCTTTAGATTGCATTCTCTCGTTCTCACAGGCATTACAACATTGTTCTTTGCAACTGAGGAAAAAAGTTGAAAGGTCTTATTAGCTGCTTACTATGAACGACAACATACATTTTCTATCGTACATAAGGTATACAAAATATGTGTTTGAAACATTGAAACATGTTTTTAAAAACATTGCAAGCAACACGAAGTCAAGCGAAGTGCATGTGTAGGGTGAAGGGTTCGTGAGTTTAAAATACAAAAACATGATATTTTAGCTTTATGCTACCTATTTGTCCACCTACTTTATTGGACAATTTATACGTACACATGACTCAGCATACTGGGATGTGTCTCTCAAAAGACTGTTTTGAGACAGATCGAGAAGATTGCGGACATAATTGGACAATTGTACATCTACATACTTCGGGATGGTATATATTCTAGGTGCAGTGGCCTTGTTTTTGTCCATTAACTTAGATAGATGCATAAACCAGTAATGTGCAAATGTCACAAACCGTCTGACCTAATTGACATTAACCAATATGTTGATTTTTTCCTTGAAAATATACTTGAACAAGCAGCAGTTATTTTAAAGATGTGAGCCTTTCTGTAAGCAGCGAGCTTCACCTGTCATTGAAGCGCGAGAGCCAAACCAACATTATTTCTCAAGGGACAAACATTTATATCAAAGGGACAAGACTATTCAATTGATCACCAACAATGGGCCATAACAACCGTTTTGAAAGAGTGCAATATTTGACAGGTAAACGCTGCATTGAAACCGATACAAAGACACTAAATGCTATTGCCCTTGGAATATGTGGACATTATTCTATGTATGTAGATTTAGTACTGACAGGTGAATCTGTACTGGATCACGCTGCTTTTCCCATCTCACCGAATACATGAGACAACTTACATCATGTATAATCTTGATAATGTAGGCTGACGTAGGAACTTAGACATTAATGCTGCAAGGACTGACAGCCATTGTTTTACTCAAACTTCAAGGTTAATTATCTGATTTGTTCTATTTGCAGTTTCCTTTGTTTTCATCTGAACACATTAAAAATAAATTAAGCATGATTAATTTGCCCGTTTCTAGAATGCACAATAACCATGAAATAATACTTTTATTTGATGAACTGATGAGATGTATTAATGTTAACTTCCGGGTTAATCTAGTTGATTGTTGGTTAGCCATGTTTAAAGTCCTGTTCTGTGTACTCTGATTCTTCCCTCGCGAATGGCCATTACACAGATATACAAATAACGGTTGCTTTTCTGTCCGAGTTGTTTGTAAGCATTGTCTGAAGTCACTATCTCTCTGTCATGATCCATACAACATGTTTGAAATTCACTTACACATTCTGCTGGTAACAAGCAGTAAACAATGCCTTTGCATATAACACAAATAAATCTCTCATTTACAAGGGTTTTTTGACTGTCATTTTCAGATACAGATGTCTAATTTGAAACAACAAATTATCACTTTGTCATGACACAACAATCAATTGATAATGAATATATTGAACTGTTGTCAAACAACTTGTATTAAAAAAACAATGCACAAGACAACTGACGTAAAACTCGTTCATGTGTTGAATCTTAAACATAGCTAGACATTATATGGAGGAAATTCGCAAAATGGATTTGAATTTCTGCAAAAATGTTCCTTTCCATCACTGAAACAATTCATCTAATTTGCAAAGAAAAACTGTAAATATCAATAATTAACCATTGATCATTGATATATCCCAGAAATGTGTCAATTATAAGTGCCATTGTAATCGACAGATGTAATTAGTAAGTTTGCAACATCATGCTAATGGACGCATGTTCTGTGATATTAACAAACATAAAGCTTTCTGAAAAAAAACTTTTAGTAGAAAATGAATTGACAATTTCTGAAATGATACCTCATATAGTGTAGACTCGATCTGTGGTCTGATTTACTGACTACTGCTATCATCAATGCTAATACAACTACTTCTACTCCCAACGATACTGCTACTACTAATACTACAGCACATGCTACTACTGATACCACCAACTACTACTACTACTAGTACAACTGCTACTACTACTGCAACTACTACTGCAACTACTACTACTACTCTTCTACCACTTCTATCAACAATACTACGTCTACCAATATGTCTACCAATAGAACTACAACAACAACTACTACTACTACTCCTAACAACACTACTACTATTACTA
This sequence comes from Gibbula magus, assembly GCA_936450465.1. Classification (NCBI taxonomy): domain Eukaryota; kingdom Metazoa; phylum Mollusca; class Gastropoda; order Trochida; family Trochidae; genus Gibbula; species Gibbula magus. Next base: position 43,695,184 of record OW388298.1, read on the forward strand.
CAGTAACATTGCTACAGTAACTACTACTACAAATATAAGTTCAACTACTACTACCAACAATACTAATAATACCAATACTACTACAACATCTACTACTACCACAACCAACAATATTTCTATTACACAGCAACAACAACTACTACTACTACTACTACTACTACTACTACTACTATTATTACTACTACTATAGCTACTACTACTACAAATACTGCTACTACTAGTACTATTGCAACTAATCTGCTACCACTTACATCTACTATTCCCACCACAAATATTCGGTTTCATTATTCCATCATGTATCATTCAAGGAATACAATATGTGTCATAAAATATTATCAATTTTGGAAGCAGGAAACAGTTTTAAGAAGATCAGTACTCCTTCTTCTAACTAATAGGAAGATATGTTTCTCTAACAGTGACGATATGACATATCTAACCTCTTCAATTCCTCTGGGGGTGCTTATACAGAAACAAAGGTTTGTATAAGTCGTGATATACTGAAACAATGGTTCCCCTGAGTAATAACTTGTGTTGATATGACAGTCATTGATTTGATTCTTACACTGAGGAGCAGTAAAGGCAGATTTTATATCACAACTGTCTGCCAGAGTTCATTACGGTTATAAAGATAGAGTTTTAAATGAAAGTTAACATAAATGAGGGCATGTAACGTTATGAGAAAGAAATATTGAATTATATGATTTATTTTTAGGATTATGTTTAATACAAATAACATGAACTTCTATTTGATACAATATTATATTAATAAAATTATATAGAGTATACAGTTTCATTCCTGTTGCATAGAGACACATTTAGAGTGAAGACGTTTACACATGTCTGTGCTTCAGGTGTGCAATTGCATTTACTATTTTGTATTTGATCTTAAACTCTTATATAGTAATTTCTAAGAGCATGCGAGGGAGGTAACTCCTCAAAGACTTTTGTCACATTATGAATGGCTTTCTGCAAGATTGACATTGCTGCCTCTCCCACGTCACCCAATTTAGTAAATCTTTCATCTGAATGTGACTAATACCTATTTTTTTTATGGGTTTCATTGCATTTGTGCAAAACTCAATTCTAAGCTGTTGTCATGTTCGGAAAAAGAACGTTTCCCATTTCCCCTCAAGACTATCGATTGGCAATGAAATAATTAACTATTTATTACTCACTATACTTTGCATGTCATTTCAAATATAGGAATGTCATAATCATGTGATGTTTTCTTCTCTGCAATCTCTTCGGAAGATGACACAGCCACTTCTGAAGTATAACTATCTTGACAATTATGCCTATCCAACTAGGAAAATATATAGATATATCTAAAGTTAGCACAAAGGTTGTGTAAATCATTTAATTGCAGAAATTATTCATAAATGAGTCATCATTTCTCTCATTTCCTCCATAACTGGTAATAGTTTCCATTTATTGGTTAAGAACAAAATTTGATATCAATATAGTACACGATTCTTCCAATTTGTCAATAAACATCAAAAGAATAAAAGGAAAAATATTGACAAAAAGAATAAGGATACAAGTTATTGTTTTGTTTGCAGTAATACAAAATATGCTTCAATCTCTTCTTGATTGTGTTATGTGTATCTTTTTCTGTGAAGTTTTAGCATAAAGTTATGTAAAAACATTTATTGTCTGGTATGTTTTTTCATTGATCAGAATAGCATGGTAGAACAAAATATTTGTTAAGTTTAGACGTACATGTTAAATCTCTGTTCCTATTTTAAGCATCATCTTTTGAGTGTATATTTGAAAGTAAAACCGTTATAAACAGAAATCTACTTAAGTCTTTGAAGGACATTTAGAAGTTGAATATCTAAGAAAACAAGATTTTATTAATAGCAACCTCTTTATTCTGTAGACACATGCCGTTTCGGAGCATATGCTCACTCCCTCATCAGGTGGTTCCATGTTTTGATAGTTAAGATTAGTTTGAACAAAAAATTAAATAATTGGTAACGTAATGTATCCCTTTCTAAAGATTTGGGAACGATAATTGTTATTACGATTGAAATATGTATTTATTCCAGACTGCTATCACGATGTATTGTCCATCCCTATTTTTTCTCTCTGTGTAATTTATAGAATAAACTTACTCCGATATTTAGTTAATTAGTAACATGAGCAGTGTCTCCAAATCAAACTGTCAATTTAATCTCCACTCATTAACAGGTACAAAAGAACCACACTGCCCTGGTTACCTATTTCAACTAATCTGTTACATAGCCTCTCTTTAATCATTGACGTTATCACGTGTGCCCATACGTTAACTTAACCAATAGCTGGCTAATATATCTAGTCACTAACACCTCCCAACGAGATAAATCATCTTTTGTTAAGTGGCAGAATGGCATCAATAAAGATTTTTTAGAATGGCTTGGAAATTATGCAGAAGGAACAATTGACCTCACTGAAGAACAATTGAGGGATCAAGAAACTATTATAAAATAAATACATTATTGCATTTTTAAATTACAAACTGCAAACTTCAAAACATTCTGTTCTTTTCTTCATATAATAGTTAGAAATCGTATAAAAGTCCTTTATCATAACATGCAATTGTTACAGAGCTTTAAACAGACGGACGTCTTCAGAGTTCAGATTTAGTAGCCTAGCAAAGACTATAACTTACACATGTAATCAACACACATCAGTAACATTGAAGTTTGTTTAGATCACTGGCTGATGTTTTTATACTGGAGATGAACTGTATTATATGCAATGTAAATTTCCAGCGGGATAATAATAATACATATCCTACCTATTCCATTATATGTATACATAAATACAAAACCACTGATAATACAAAAAGCATGTACAGCGAACAAGCACCAGTGTATAGAACAGATTGAAGTTAAGTTATGTATCCAAATCTTGCTCGCCCTGTACATGTTGAATTAGTTGTCAAACTTATTTATCAAACCTCTACCCGCCAATCTCCAGTGCATCACAGCCCGTGTCTTGTTACAAGTAGTAGGATGAAAGAACTGCAGGATAATTAGATAAGGGTTGATTATTGCATGCTACTGTGGAAAGTTGTGCCTAATATGTGGAGTTATATGGTCGAGACAGTGATAATGAGACAATGCAGATGTCCAAATGCACATGCTTTGTTGTTCATCTGATGACTTTGTTAACAAATGTCATCCAGTGAAAACATCTTAAGATAGCTTGGTCGCTCTCTGTGAAGAGATCATCAAAGAGTCCTTTTCTGAAACATACTCCATCTGGATGTCTGCAGTGTACGTTAGTACTGTCTCCTCAAATGCAAATTGACAGAGTTTCAGGCGAGAATTTCCTTTCGGAGTATGGGCCATTACACTAACAAGTTAGAGTCAGCAATATTTTGTTTAACATTTATGAAGATATATCAAGGTATATCGATACTGTGAAATTATAATTGATTTTATGATCTACATGAACATAAACTATTAAAAACAACGAATCTAACATGGACGTCCCTTGCCCAAAGCTTACCGCCATATATTTTATTGGAGATTATAATGAGAACTATGTTATTTCCTTTTTTCCTTTGTTTATAGTTAGATGTATAAGTAATCCATTTAACATGTACATGTTTCTACAATTGAATCTATAGTTCAATCATTAAACATTCTTTAGTTCAAGTTTCGAAGTTAACATCTGGCACTGTGAATTGTTTCCAAATTAACAAAGTATCAGTAATGACAACAATAAACTACCGTTATAAAGATTTCTCCCCAACAGGAACTTTTATATCAATTTCGAGTGTATCAGGATTGGCGACAAAATGAGACATAACAAAGTTACTTACTTCCGAACCATATATCAAATCAATTTCAGAGGACAATATAAGTATAAATAGTGTAGCAGGATAGGTTTCCAAGCTAGACTGGGGATAATTTCCTCCATATGTCATCGTGGCATTGTTTTGTCTTGGACAAGTGATTAATGGGGGATGCGAAGAGGTTACTAATGGGAATGACATTAGAGAACGGTTGTCTTTGAGATAAATAATTTGCGAACTGCAATTTGCCAATGTGGGGCACTGTGAAAGGGAAGATGACTGAACAGATTTTATATTTCATTTGTCTAATGTTATCGAAGAGTACATGTATATAATATATCAATATTCTTTATAACTGCAAAATAAGATATTAGTAAAACAGATACTACTAGCACATTTATCTTAGTTAATAATTGCATGCAAGAATATCCAATCTGAATAGGATAGTATAGCTTTTAGATTTTTTTAAAATAGAAGTATATTTTAAATTTTGTGGCATGTGTTTCGTTGCCTAAATGTGTGACAGATCAGTAGTTTGATAAGATGACCAATAATCAAAACTTTGAAAACTCAAAGAACTTTGTGTAGCTAATATAATAACTTCACTATAATTAGATCTATAGCTGACTCATGGCATCGCAGAATGGTATGGGTTTTGCAAGTAAATTTTGCCATAACTGATATGAATTGATAATCATTTATTAATGAATAGTTTGTTATCATATGATGATCAAGTTATAAAAAAAATGAGATCATTTAAAACAAGACACTAACATGGTTGGTACAGTCAAATCTATTGCAAAAAGAATTTCTGAAAAAAATAAATATTTCACTATATCAATACAAATTTGAATTTTAACATTTGGTATCTTATACAGAAGGACACTTCACTAAACAATAGTATTGCAAAGGTAAAAAAAACAATTTTAACTATGTCTTCAAATGGACCTTCCGAGGTTTTCAGGAACTATGTAAGAAGAGCTACGTTAGCATAGATTGTTCGGCTTGGCCTTTGCTGTCCAGCCATCAAAGAACATGCAATGTACAATTCATGAGTTAATGCGAATTTTTGCAAGCACAAAAATCCAATGAAACATTAAATTATAAAGACAAAGTCATGTTCAATATGCATAAAAGTCACTACTAAGGCTTTTGAAGCAAATGGAAAGCTGCTGATAACACTTATCTCTCATCTCTGACCTTTCATTTATAAATTCATCGACGAGGTAGCTGTTGATTTCGTAGGTCTTCAAGTGTGACATGATGGCTAGGGGTCTGAAAATATGATTATTTTTAGGATTTTCTTAAAAGTTAAGAAGAACATAATGCATTAAATGTGGAGGTTATATAAATAATGATTACATCTACTTAAGTGAAAATAAAAGCACAACTTGTTTCATGTTACACCTTGTTATGAAAATATTTAACGTTTTGTCATAACAATGATGAACATAATGTAAGGGTAATATAGTACGTGATACATTCTTTACATACTTTTATGTTGGAAGACTCCTGAAGAAAGAGACATAGTTGATAGCTAATTCTAAAGCAAAGAGACTGATTATTCAAAGGGCATTTGAGTCAAACATGGGGTTTGACGTCAAGCAAATGACTTGAAGACCTAATTATTCTCCCGAGACAATCCTAGTTTCTTACTGCAATTTGTACATACAATGATACTAGTATCACATTGTGTCTGTGTTGATGAGGGCTTGTCGTAACATTGTTCCAAGTGTTCCTTTGAATATTGACAACATAGAACTTGTAATGAACACGAATGTTCATGAATGTTTCATAAGAAAAGATTTGAATGTCTACTATAATCCCCGTGGAAGACTGATGTTCATCATTTGCATTGGAGTCACATTCGTCGAGCAAGTACGAGGTATTGAAGACAAAAGTAGTTGTAATCCAGGGAGGATAATAGGTTCCAGACAAGAGGTGATATGTTAGTGGTAGTTCGTTGTCTGCATTCCTAAGTTACTGCCTGTTTTAAACTGTCTGTAAGAAGATTTCATATTATACAAAGGCTTATGTTACAGTAAGACAAAATTCACTATTTATGAATATATGACGACCTGGTAGATTAATAACACTAATATTCATATTATAGGTTTTGTGTTGTAAAATCATATTTGGGCTTAAGTACAGATCATGGTTATATTATGCATCAACTAAATAAAACTGAAACATCCAACCATCCCCATTTCTATGTTTTAACATATATTTCCAAAAAACAATAATGATAATACTTTATCTGGGCAATGTTTCACTTCTCATTTTGTATAAAAAAAACTTGATTAATTACATGTATAGGAATTAACTTACCTATTTTAAATGAGATTGTGTTGTTGATGATATTTATGGATGAAGACTTGAAAGGAAAGATCACAATCTGGCTTTATACAAAAATTTTATGTGAAGTCCATATTTGTAACAATACGAAGTGTTATATCATGAATATTTAAAAATCTATATAAATATTCCCTTAAACGATAATGTAAAATGTTTTGAATGTTATTTTGTTTTGATGCAGCTTCTTCCCATGACCAGGAATGCCAGGGCATGATTCCCGACTGCGTCATAGCAAACACTTGTTTTGGCTTCCTTGCTTGGTAAAATATTATGAGAATAAAACTAAATTTTATTGAAGTCGAACTGAGACAGCAGATGCAGCCAGGTGAAGATGTACTAACTATAAGGACATGTTCATGTAAAAGTTCATGTTTTCTTTAATTTTGTTTGTTAAATTATATAAGCTGAAAAGAAATATAGAATAGAAAAATACGTTGCTTTGAAAAGAATAATAAGCGCATTTACAAGAAATATGGTCATAAATTCTGCAACAGAAGTTTCATTTCTCTTCATTTTGAAAGCGATTAGAAGATATATTGCCAATTATTTTTCGAAAGCTTTCATTTATGTCTTTGTACTTTTCCAAGGAAAATACAAGTACATATATATGTGCATAATCAAAAGGATGAACTTTGGAATGAAATATCAAAGAAAACTGTTCATTTCGTCCATACGTCAGGATCGATATTTAAACACATCATGAGTCCATTTCTACATATCATTCAACTGGACCCTGATCAGGTTTTGTAAGGAAATAATGACATTTTCAGTCTAAATTTATCTAGCAGATGGCTGAGAAACTGAAGTCGTTTTATCACCACTGGTCTCATTCACCGAGAAGCAATGAGGAGAGATAATTTATATACTAATAGGATATCAGTTTCAGAGCTTGTTCTACTGGTTGGCAGGTGATTTAAACAGGTACGTAAAGGTAGTTAATATTCGGATTAGGAGTCGTTTGCCTTTTGCTTCAAGTGGAAACTTTAAATTGTATACAAGAGGTCATCAAAATAGAAATTGTTTGCTTCCAAGATAATGACTTCTGAGATAAGTTTGGTGTCTGTGATGCTCATTTGTGATTATTACTAGTCAGATATTACTACTTGTGACTAGGCTCTTCATCATTCGCAAACAATACATGGCTTTTCAGAATCCCTTGATGACCTATTATCCCCGTAGATAGATAGATAGATTGCCTTTATTTCCTCCAATGGTGAAGATTACAAGTTTACAAAGATATAATAGCAAGCGACATGAGTTACATTTTCTCAATATTTACAACAAGAAATGGCGAGAGAACAAGTGTTTACATTTTAGAACAAAATTTGCAGAGTACATCATAATTATATACCATGTCTGTAGTTCCATGGATGACAAACATTCGGGTAGTCCTCCAAGGAGGAATGTAACTATAACATCGTCATCTTGTGACCAGAGGTCAACAAAGCTATCTACAGGCATAATGTCACAGATATTTTCAAAAAGTACATTTCTCATTTTTATATTAAGAGTACAAAACATGAATATATGTACCACAATGTCACTGGCAACCGTACCACACATGCATTCAGCAGACTGGATTCTTGATGTACTGAGCTTTACAATATTAGCAGGTGCTTTGGTTTTATCTGGATACGTTATACACATTTGCCAGATTCGATTTGGTCCGTTAGCTCGTACTGATCTGTACCTAAACATGTCATGTCTAGAGGATAACTGTTTATCTTGTATACATGATTCATATTTCCTTACTCGTTCATTTACAAATGTGGACCAAGCAGATTTAGATGGTACAGTGGATTGAAAAACATATTCATGCAAAAAGTGTGACATGTCATATTTATGTACAAGTCTAATCATATTATACACAGTGGACATTGAAAATGTCTTGGCATTGTAATTGCCATACAATTGCAAGCAACGGCCGATAAAAACTTGTTTGAAATAAAAGTCACTTCCTGACCTACATAATTTGCTAAGAAGAAGAAGAGTTTTCTTGTCAATATATCCCTGTAGGGAGAGCAGATCGAGCGTATCTATACAAGCAGGCCTTGGTGTGTGTTTTGGTAAGCCTTGAACTCTCTTGCTGAAATAACGTTGGACAATTTCAAGCATTTCGTATTCTTTTTGTTTTAGCTGACCCCATACATTACATCCAAACAGGCAGCAAGGTAGTATTACCCTTTCCCAAATACGAGCAGAGATAAGAGGATTCAGCCCACCAAGAAATAACCCAGAGCTAGTGTTGCTATGAATTAGCTTCTTAAGTTTTTCGCATACATTTTCGATACGTCCATGACATGAATTAGATAGATATACCCCAGCATATGTGATAGAGCTTTTTATAGGGAGCTCATAATTGCCACACGTGGCATGTACATAGGTAAATGACTTACAATGAGGTGAGAAAATAACAAGTGCACTTTTGCTCACATTATATACAAGTTGCCATTTGCAAGCGTAATCATTAGCTACATCAAGTAGACACTGTAAGGATGAAGGCGAACTACTGACAAGTGTAGTGTCGTCTGCTAGTAGCTGACCAGGGTAGTGTCCCCATGGTAAGCTCAAACCATATCCAGAACAATCGAGCTGGCACATCAAATCATTTATATAAATAGTAAAGAGCCAAGCTGACAATACACGGCCTTGGCCAACACCTTGTGAAACAGGAAAAATTTCAGAATCATAACCTGCGAAAGTAACATAAGCTTTCATTGAGGAATATGCATTACGTAATATACGCCATGTCTTACCAGTTATACCAATGGTATGTATTTTATAGAATAAACCATTCAGCCATACCCTGTCAAACGCCTTACCATTGTCAAGAAAAGCGCAGAAGACAGGCGAATTCCTTTCACTGTAATATGAAATATGTTCAAATAGGGTGAAGCAGGCAGTTTCTGCACCAGCGTTTTTACGAAAGCCAAACTGGAGTGGGTGGGGGAATACAGCTCTATGGTTTAGCCATTCTTCAACTCTGTGTAAAATGAGGCGTTATGACTCTATAGTTGTTGGGTATCAGATTTACTTTTCCCATGGCCTTTGTGAATTGGTAATATTTTACCTACATGGTAAGATGTTGGAAAACACTCATATTGCACAATTGTATTGAATAATATGACAAGATGAGAGAACAGGCTTGTTCCTGAACATTTAAGATGTTCATTGGTGAGGTAATCTGGTCCCGGGGATTTACCTGTTTTTAGAGATTTAACTGCACATCATATGTCATTGACAACGAAAGGGACTGACAGTGGTGAGTCATCATCATCATCAACATCATCATCATCATCATCACGTTTGTGGTTGCAGATAAGATCATTCATCTGCTGTGTTACATACTCTGAGAAATCTCTATCAAAGCAGTCAAGCATAACAGGTGTTGCTAGTTTGTTAAAGTTGATATGAAACATATTGCATATGTCTTGTGGGTCAGTTGCAGTAGCACCATCATGTGTGAGTGTGTCTATGTTAGTCTTCTGCTTTGAATTGTGTTTAGCAGCCTTAAAGTACTCGCTAATATCCATCTCTGCGGCTTTGGCATTCGTTAAGCTTCGCATCAATGGAGTGTTGCTTAGATTTGCGATGTTGTTTTCTAATACTTGTGCACCTTGCTTTTGTAAGGGATCATAGACCCAAATGTCCACGTTGGAGGAATTAAATTGAATACGAGTTCATGGTATGGTGTGGCAACAACAGATTAGCAGACTATTTTTAAAACTATTGTATAGCACTAATGATTACAGGTGATTGCTTGAATTTATTTGAGGTTATTTATGCTATCTAATATTTCATCTCTTGGAGAATGAAGAATTTCGTCATTGGTGTCATGGATGTGAGCTCCTTCTAATGTGGTGGGTTATATGTTATATGCCAGTCTAATTGTTACAATCATCATTAACTTTGAATACAATACTAGTTTTGAAATGATCGAACCAATCAATCGTGGGTATGTTGTTTGTTTATATGTTTGTTATTCAAACATATTAATTCGTACAAAATTGTTTTAGAGTTAATGATGATTTTTTTCTATAATGTCTCGTTTAACTTTATGATAGTCAGTCCCATTGTATTTATTGTTTGAATTGTATCTATTTCTTGCAATGATATATTGATCAAATGAGTGTATATAAACTTTGTTTTCGAAAATTATTCAATGCTCGACAAGTTAAGTTTTATATATTGCATTCATCATCATGACATTGGCGTGACATGACATGACATACAATTCACTTACGCAGAAACTGTTTTTGCTCTTTGTCTTGCGTAATTCTTCAACCGTACAAGTTATTGCTGTTGATAAACCGCTGTACTCAATCCAGCTTGCTACTACTAATTGAACACGTTTCTACTCTTCTAAACGGTTCTTTACATACTCTCATTAATCACCTGTCCATCACAAGTTGACACGCAGAGGAAATATACAACAGTGCAGCAGACACTATTATCATTACAACTACTTTTGTTGATACCGTTTTTCCCTAATGTGTCATTCTGGTTCAAATGAGTTTATGTTGATTGCTGAAAGACAATTCTAAACGAATAGCTTATGTCGTCGCCTCATTCAATAAGTAAGTAAGCCTGAAAATTAGACACACTTTTAGATGATAATGTTATGTAGAGCATTATCTTGTAATTGTTGCCATAACGATCAAATCGAAAAAATAGAACACATCTTCAATTACTGGTCCATTTCAGGGAATTACGTTAAATGGAAGAAATATATGTCATCACTCAGTAATGTCTAGAAATACAACTATGACGATTAATGACACTGTCTTCTATGATTAACGTAATCTAATACATTAATTATATTGGATTTTAACATTCTGTAAACCATTGAATAAATCATTTACTGTTGTCAAGATCATTGTATACTATGAACATAATGGTGTATCTAACATTGATTGAATAAAGAGTTATTGAGGTTCAAAATTCAATTCATCATAAATACCGAAATAAGTATTACTACATTTATATTAGACATATAATTTGACTGACGGAAATCTCTTGTTAACAAAATGCTTCATATCTATTTTTCAAACAAATCATGATGAAAAGGAACATTATATACAAACCTATACTATTTAATAGAACATATTCTATGCAATATCCATGTGAAAACTGTGAGATTCAGACATAGTCATCAATAACTCTCAAACTTAAACTGACAATACAATATTGTAATCCATTTGTTGGCTAGACTTGATAATTATTCTTCTACATTATACTGAATTATACACGATGTTGCATGCTTCACTAACGTTTGTAGCACTTGTTGATGACTAGATTGTTCTTAACAGGGGTGGAATATACTCATTGTGTTCCACTGGCAATGTTGTTTTTATAATCAGTTCTCTAAACTTGTAAGCTTATAAAGACTTCATGTGTCGCTGTGGGCATTATGTGGCTAACCTTGATAAGGATTCTTCTAGTAGAATTGCTGTTTGAGAGACATTTGTTGCAGTCGTGGTCGACTTTGCTGACATTTTGTACAGAAAGGCTCCAATATAATTGACCCTCGAGTCAGGATTAAGTTTGTTGTTGCCCATATTATCGTTTTATTTTTGTCTCCTTGACAGTCATTTTGTTTTTATATATTTCATATATCCATCTGCTCATTGATATTGTATGCTTCATTTTCATGTGGAGTTGGTGTGTGAAATATCAATTTGATTCTTTTGTCCATTTGTCTTTTGTCCAAGTTCAGCTTCACAAATTTAAATGTATCATGTATACATTTCTTTTTTTTTTTTGTAATCAATATTTTATTTCCGAGTCCCTGTTTCAAATCAGGTCAAGGTGCCAGGGAGGGCCTTGCCTTCAGGTTTAATAAAGTACAGACATGATGGATTCGGATTTTTTGGAAACTACAGATACAACACTATCACACACATACACACATCCATACCATAGGTATAATTTGTAAATACAATGTAACAAACAATAACAAAGAAAGTGATGGAAATGAATATTAATGGTCAGATTGATACTTGCATAAAAGTGAAATCAAGATTTCTCATCAAAGAGTGAATGGTACATGAGCCACTTTTCATAGAATTTATTATGGTTGGACTTTCTGAAGAAAACTTGACGCTCTATTGAATAGCGATTTGCTAAAATATGTTTAAAAGATTTTAAATGTATGTGGCAATCGTCCAGTTTACATTTGTAGATGTAAAATTTGGCCAGTAACAATATGAGGTCAAATACAACATCTGTTATTATATTTCCTTAAGGCCAAACAGAACAAGTTCTGAACTAAGGTTCATGTTATGGAAAGGTGAGCAATGCTCATTGAGCCAAGATAATAAAGAAGTCCAAAAGGATTTAACTTCCTGACACTCCCGGAATAAATGATTTAAAGTTTGCTTTTCGCATTTGCAAAAGTTACATGTGTCTTCAAGACAGATCTTTATTTTACAGAGATAAACAGTGGTTGGTAATAGTCTGTGAAGCAAACGGTACTGAAACCATCGTAATTTTGTGTCACTGGTCGTTTTGAAAGGTTTCAGGTAAATTTTCTCCCAGAGAAGCTCTGTAGTAAATGTATCATTCCATTTATTTGTGACTTGGGAGTAACACTTGACGTGAGTGCATAGTAATAATGTTTTGAACCCTTTGAAACGGACATTATTTCCTTATAAACAGACCTGTCTCCTGGTCTAGGTGGAGATGTTATGGAAACATTTGCTTATTTATCATGTATACATTTCAGTATCATGACAGAGGCATGATGTACCTGAAAAAGAAGAGAAATATTTTCTGGATAACAACTTCTTTAATGGGAAAATACACGAAGTTCCGGAGTAGATGATCGTTCACAGGTGTTCTGCACTGAAACTAAACTTGACCAAAACCACTGAGCTATTCAGCTCCCGCATAGATACAACTGTATAATCACAATAGGGTGTTCAGTTTTTAGAGGATATGACAGCACTGACACCATGCGTTGGGGTTGTTATTGTTTTAAGGAACGCCATAACTCATCGATAGAAGGTAAACTTGAAAAACAAGTTCCTGCTGATCTACCACAGCAAAATCTGGTAGACATTGGTATAATGGTAGCAGATAAAACACAGATTCTCTCCTGATATCTTGTGAAGCTAGCTAGAATTGTGGGATTAAACATATTTGTGATCTTCTGTTAAGCTAGATACGAGAGGCAGGTACCTTAGGGAGCTAGAATCGTCCACGTGGTTACACGAAAGCGACACGACCGGAGTGCGATTTCGCCGTCCTAGCGGTAAATATTTTTCATTTGAAAACCTATTTTGAAATGCATTTCAAAATTGAATGTTGAGTTCATACCAAAATAACAATTATTTCAACTGAAAGCATAATAAGGAGACATTATTTTATATCATTTTATCGTGAACATAGTTAGCTTTTCATCTGCATATACATGTACCAATTGAAAAACAGTTCTACAATGAAATTAATGTTGTCAAGCTATTTTGCACAATATCAATGAAGAATGACATTGTATGATAAGAAGAAGTTATCAGGGATGGTAAATGTCCTGCATTATGAATAAACAGTGTATTTTGTCAGCCTTTATTTTCCTTGAAAAATATCATGTTTATTATATCTTAGAGAAAAGTTAACTCCACTTTTTCACCCGTGCTTGTGCCATTTGTGAAATATTTACTATTTTATGCCACTCATTGAGATAAACATGGTATATTTCAAGGAAAGACAGATATCCTCAATGTATCAGCTTAAAATAATCGAATGTATATCTTCTAGCAATTGACCTTCCTCGTTTCAAATTTTATCATTATTATTTATCATTATTAAAGTTAGTACTTAATGCAAATACTCATTGTATGCCATTCTCATGTAGTGTTCCCCTCATGTATGTACTATATATTCTCATTGTATACCCTTTCAATCTATTTCTAATCTCCCTGATGAAGTTCCCTCAACATTGTTTTCATTGTTATATTAATGTTTAACGTTTTGTTATTTCCTTACATTCTAACTGATGAAGGAGTGAGTATACATGTATACTCCGAAACCTAGTGTATCTTCACATAAAAGAAGTTGATATTCAGACGATCACCCTGTTCTTATGTGTGCCTCTTTTAAATGTCCATCAAAGTATTGGTATTATGTTTGATGAAAAGACAAATTTCAATGACATTTTGCCTTAATAACGTAAACACTGGACCATAAAACGTCAGGTAACCGAGTGCAAATGCTTTAGAAGACCTGAATAAACATTAATCCCTTCAAGCATTACATTATCCATCCTTCAGGCAGATCAAATGCAACCGATGCTTTGTAATTGAAAACACACAAGGAAGCTAATTGAGACAAAGAAGTTTATACTATAGCTTTTTTTAAACTTCAGAACAAGCATATGCTTTGAGCAAAGTCATCAGCCCAAGTCAAGAAAAAAGTAATCAGGTTTCGACCATTGATTTATTCATTTATTTTATGAGTCATAGGTCATTGGTCATTCTTTTGTCTTTCTAGATTTCTTTAGATCATTGTAATTGAACTAGTTAAACTGTACTAATTCCTCTATTTAGATATCACGTCTGTGGGTCATGCACCTACAATACGAGTCTGTTTTAGTAGCATGGTACACACGACTGACGTGATGATATCCATATGAACTACGTCTTTATTGTGAATATATACAACGTTTTGGAGTATAAGCTTACTCCTTTATCAGGATAAAGATGCATATACTCCTTAATGTCATTGTGTGTGTTAACAATAAAGAAGCTTTGTCGTTGAATTGTTTTCTTATGTATTCCAATTCTAAATGCCCTTCAAAGAAAACATATCAAAATGTACTAATTTCAGTTCTGTTCTGCTAGTTTAATCCTTATTTTAGCATTTCATACTTGACAGTTCCATACCTTTAGCCTATTTTCTTTTGAAGATCAATAGTGGCAAGTTTAATTTCAGATGGGGATATTGCTGATACACATTTTTTTTTCAAAGTTATCAAAGCAAAACACACTCTCTAAGTTATCGTGTCTATGAGGTGAGGTGAGGTGAGTTGGAATTTAACGCCGCTTTCAAGATTATTTCACTTATATCGCAGCTGCTAGTATTATGGCAGGGAGAAAGCCCGCAACGCTATGTGGCTATGCATTGCGGTGAAACCTGCGAGCATCGACTGAAACTAGCGAACCATGGGTGGTACTCCGCTGACATTAAGTGTAGCATTGCACCCACACCTTACTGCGTGTAGAACAGTTCTCTACTGAAGACAAAGTTGCCGTGCCTCTGGCGGGATTCGAAAACCAGACCTCTTGATTCGAAGCCGAACGCGTTAACCACTGCGCTATCCCGCCCCCTATCGTGTCTATGCAAATAACTACTTCTCTCATCCCACATTCACTCTGGCACTTAAACAAACTGCTTTCACATCATTGACGTCTGAGAGGTTTATCAACAATGGTCGCTACTTCCGGTACTAAATTGTCGTCATTGCTTTGTCACCTACTTCGGCAAAACTAGAACTTCCGTTTATAAAGGAAGTCATTCGGCCCCGAGTTGAAAATCTTCTTGAAGGAGATTTTGATGTACTGTTGAGAGGTAATAGCGGTCCGGAAATATGAAATAATATGCAAATGATTATCAGGCCATGTTTCATTTTTGTTTCTGTATTTAGCTGTATAAAATATTCATATAGAAGTATTTGAACAACTAAACTAAATTAGGTAAGAGCAAATGCTTTTATACTCAATATCACTATGTGAATGATGTTCTCTTTCAAATGTAAAATTGGAATCAACTCCCATATGTTCATCTTGTGTTCCATCTATATGTAGATTCATTTGATACCTACGATGGCATCATGTTGACTTTTTATATTTGTATACAAAGACAAAACAAAGTTGTGATATTTAGTTCATACCCTTACGTTCTATATGCAGAAATGGCTTTTAACAAGGCTTACTGGGAAGTAATGTTCAGACATGTTCCTTAGTTTCATGTCTTTGAATATTGTATACGTGACACTCCTTCTTTAATATCGATCTCGATATTCGTGTCGCCATCATAGCAGCACTGTATACTGATGTTATTTTATGCTTTCCTATTGCAGATGTTTACAGATCAAAGCGACTCACAACGTTTCAGTTGCAATGTGTCCCCTGTTTTCATTAGTATCTGTTTGGCAGAAATCTACTAGACCTGTACAAACAGCCCACGGGTCCATGGCGCAAGTTGTGGCATATTATCAATCACCAAGTGTCTGTTTCAGAGAGTTCAATCTTGAAGTCTTCTCTGAAGTAGTGTAAGTCAATAACTATAAAGACTTGAAGGTACAACATTAGAATATAGACTGAATGGTTAAAAACGGTTGCGACATTGTACATCTCTCAATTACTAAGTTGTGTAACGTTTTAAAGTTCATGATTACCAAAGTAAGGTTATCTTTCTTGATTTATCACTTTGTACATAGTATGAGACAATTGAATGGATGAAAAGGGAAAATGACATATATTGAGTGATCATTGAGTACATGACCATGTAGCACAGTCGAGCCTAATGGAAAAGCTAGCACACAGGGCTGAATATTTGTACATACTTCGCAGATCTCAAAGTAATGTACATTGTAGTAACCACTGATAGGCTAATAGCGATATCATTTTCAGCAGCAGATAATGATATGAAGTCACGATGTTGAAGACATCTCAATATGATACACTAATCCAGAAGACGTTAAAGTCCTTTGACCATACGGAGACCCTTCGTTGAATTGATTATTAATTGAAGAATATATGAACTATCACCCCCGTCTTCACAGATATACATCAAAATCTTTCCTTACAGTAAAATAATCGTTTTTGATTAGCTTACGGTCGATACACTTTTCTTATGTACCAATGAGTCTGACGGTGTACACTTCTCATCTACCTCGCTTCCATACAAACAGGTCTCAGTTAACAGCAGATGTAATGGCCAGATGATGTTATAGAATGACGAACGCAGTGTAGAGAGTTTTAAACAGTTTGATCAGCTGTATTCGGTTGTATTAATTACAAACTTATTTTCGCCTTATTTACTGCTTTGTTTGGAAGAAAATCTTATTGTGCATTGCTTGCACACTCAATTTAACCAGTATTAACTCGTGTAAAGGCATCTAAAAGCTTGTAGTAAACGTTATATGACTAATGCAACTTTTCAATCGAGACAGATGACGCCTAAATGCCCGGGAGACACTGGTACAAAGATGGTACATGAGACGGTTTTACCCTCGTGAGAAGCATACAACTTATATTCATATTAGTGATGTCAGATGAGGTGTTATAGGTCACAAACAGTTCCAATACAAAAATCAAGGAACGAAACAAGGTGTAGAAACCTACACCAAATATCTGCTCCTCCTCACTTCTGCATCATTGATCATGCCCGACCTTTTAGAGAATTGTAAGTGTTGATAGTCTCATTTATCAAAGTCACTGTACAACACATTAGCTACAAGACAATACAAATTACTTGTTGGAATGATATATCATGATGTGACAAAAGATGATGAAAGTAGGTCAATTTATGAAATCTTATTTTTTATTCATTGTTTTTATCTTTAAAACACAGTGCATTTGTATGGTTTTAATCAAGTTATTGTGATTTTGTTGCATTCTGTAAGAAGATGAATCTGTGGAAAACAATGATAACTGCAACATTTGGAAATACATCGACAGTGTCAGCATTAACTATGATATGATTCTTATTTATTTCAAGGACGTGACTCAGTTAACATCAAAAACGTTGTATAACGTTCCAGGAATGTTTTTGTCTGTTCTTTTATGCAGGTATATGTCTCTATTTCAGCTCATCTATGAACTAGAAATTGCTTGACGGAATGACCTTTTAATGAACTTAACATTATATTATTCCTGCAAACAACAACGTGTGACAAATTAAAACATACTTATATTGTTTATTATATTGATGACTTACTATATGTCTGTCTATCTTTCAAATAATATTCGTGTAAATGAGACAGTCAGTTATTTAGTATACTTATGTTAGTGTCTTTAGGTTGTGTGTCTTGACAAACACAAATAATCTTTGTGTAAATGAGACAATCAGTTATTTAGTATAATCATGTTTTTGTCTATAGGTTGCGTGTCTTGAAAAATAACCTATGTAATAAAGACATATCATTGTTAAGTATATTGATGTGAATGTCTGTAGGTCTATCAGATGTCTGAACAAAGACTACAAAGGTCAAACAGGTGATCTTGTCATCATTTTTCATTCTGTTGAATTGTTTTTGTCTCATCTAATATACCTTGGCTATTACTAACGTCTCCATGATGCATTTAGAAAACCTCTTCACATACCTGTGTATCTTTGTGAAAATATCTTGAAATGTCTATTTCGTATGGTATGTAGTTGTTTGACGTCATCTTCATTGAAAGCGAATTATCTTTAATTATTGTGAACAATTATCTTTGCCAATTCATCCAGTAGTCATGAGATCAGTGGTGTAAGTTTCGAACTTTAAGAAGATGATACAGACAAATGGGGACAGATTTAAATGCCCTGATACCATGAATTGTGAAACAAATATTCATATTGACTTATCAACCTTTGGAGAATATACAGATATATAAAATTGGAGTTAACGATTGTTAATCCGTGGTCACTTAATCGAACTCACATCGATATATCGACTAAGATACTAACGTTTTGTGAAGCACGCATCACTTTCAGGATGCAGTTTATACGTTTCTGTGTTAATATATACTTAACTCTTGCGAAATAAAGTAAACGAGTTGGTGTCTTTGATCAAAGTTTTGTGTTCTTTTGAATTTTCCTTGGAATCTATGTCACACTTTTGACTTAAGTTTCAAATAAATTTGAACGTGAAATGTTTCTTATATCAATATATAAACATATTTTGATAAAACATAGTAAATTATGTAAATCTGTGGACCAACGTTTGAGAATATATAAACAAGTAACACACACATTTAACACACAATTTACATGTACTTGAAACAAACACGCGATGCAAGGTTACATCATCATTTAATAAAGTCTTTAAAAACAAAGATCAGACTTTCACATAAATGCACAATCTTTTTAAAAACCTCCTTAACAGTCCACACTCAATCACTAAGATACAGTTTCTAAGAATGACATATGGGCGAACTGTCAATGTAAATCAAACAGGTTTCTTTGTTACTAATGTTAATGTTTTCTAGAGCGATAAAAAGATATCCTAAACTAGTTGTTTTTCTCTGTAAAACTGTCATTTCCTTTGTGTCAGATGTTTCAGATAGGAATCACAAATGTCAAATATATCTCAAATTATCGTCACTGTATTGATGAGTGATTTTATAATGAGGCCAATAGTAACCTAAGTTGTATGAGTTAAATAATTTGCCATTGTTAACACAGTTCACCCTCTCGAGTGAAGAACCCGTGTGAAAGTCCCTACAGATAATGAATGGTAAATGCTGTTTTCTGTTGAAGCCTTTCAGAATCCCATGGAAAAATCATTGTCACTTCCGATATAACAAATTATGTATTTTGTCTCGAAGTATCTTCCACGGATTAGTAATATTAACCGTTTTATTCTCAAACAGTGCTGTATCATCCATCTGGTGGACACTATTTTTGTTCTTGAATAGATAATCATTAATTTGTTTTCATACATATGCAAAATAGCAATGTGTCATTGAGACATTTCTCTCATTCATTAAGTTCCTTATCTAATTGTTGTAAACAACTTTCTCTCATTGTTCCAAGTTTAATTGAGCGATTTTACAAGTGATCTCATCTAAACTGATTTTATTGAATGATCCTGTTGAAGGTGATATTTAATCTTCTTATTATTACCTTCTAAGGTTTGGGAATATTTGTCCTTATTGGTAATACTCCAAATAAGCTTTATTTTAGTAGCCTTCGATTAAAATGTATTGGCTACCATTTTTAGTCTAAATGAGTTTAATACATTTATGTTATGAATGAAGGAGTACATGACTCAAGGAATGCTGAAATAAAAGTAAGCTCTGTTATTAGAATAGAAACACTTTCGGTGAAGAAAATATATCATTTGAAATAGCATTAATCACTTTGTAAAGTAACTTGATATTTAAGAATCACTTTGTAAAACATCAATTTCCATTTAAAGTAATTCACTCTTTTTCTTGTTTATGTAACGTATAGAATTTTCTTTCTATTTAATGAAATATGACTGCTTTAGCGCCCAGGAAATACACAATATAATATCAAAACTACAAAACGGACATAATTTCATTTCTCCTAAATCAAAGTGTTTATGTTTCTCTTTCTGATGTATTTATCCCCAAATCATAAGGGTATTATTGTGTATCGCCACTTTTGAAATATTGACACCCTAAGTCAGTGATTTTTATTGAAACACAATCTAGGGTCTCAAAACATAAAGTATATTTATTGACACTTCAAACCTTGGGGAGTTGACAAAATATGTTTCAACACAGAAATTACTGTCAATATTTATATAAGTATATATATAAGTCATGCATTAAATATGAAATTCAAACGAAGTCTTCCCTCACAACCCTAAGGAGATCAAGTGACTTGCACAAGTGTTTGATTTTTTTTGTATGGATGTTTACTCCGAATACATCAGGTCGTTTTATATCAACATGTGGATTTCATTTTTGTCAGGCAGGTTTGAGACATGTATATGGATTTTCTTTTGGAATATTTTAATAATTATTATATTTCATCTTGAGAAATAGTCTGAGTTGTATCGGTTGAATACTGAACAGTAGAGATGAAGGGTATACTGTCCTTGTTATAAATGGAACAACTCAACGATTATAAAACAAGCTAGAACAATGTAGGGCACACTGTCATGCTCCTATATTTTATTTAATTAGTTCTTTCAAGTTTGTTAATGCTTTGGTTGGGTTTTTTTATATTCCAAGAAATCATATGCATTTTTGACTGCATAGTAGCTGTTTCATTTTACCTGTATTATTAATTATAACCTAAATGGCAGCTATGCTCCTGTCAGTTATATCTCTTTTACCAAACCGTCTGCTACATCAGGACTACTTACACTGACACAAACTAAAGTGCATGTGAATGTGTTCAAACACGTGACACACAGAGGTATGTTCTTGCCTAACATACTACATCAATGTCACGTAACAGGTAGAAACTTGATTTATCATGCACAGAATTTGTAACTGACTGTCCTATTAAATTCCGTTCAACGTCAGTCGTCAGTCGTGCAATGTTTGTATACAACTATCAAACCACTATTTCATTTCCTTTCCTTAGCTAAAAGTTTCGAAGTTTTAATTCATGAAGAATTCATTAAGAGTGTTAAATACTCCTATATTTACATATGTCTAATGTATATTTTGTGCTCATGCATTCCAATATGATGTTCTTGTATGTTTGCGTATCAAACAAATTGAGAAAAAATGTAAGCCACCCCTAGTCAGTATGTTGTTGAGGTGAGATTAACGAGTTGAGAGACTGGCGTTAAGTGACAGGTTGGGCATATTACACATTTTGGAATGCCTATTTACTACTAATTAATTCAAGGTGATATGAAGGGTATACTGTCCTTGTTTTAAATGGAACAGCTCAACGATAATAAAACAAGTTAGAACAATGCCGGACCAAAAAACCACGAATAATGATGTTGGTTTTATTTATAAGATCTAATTTAATCAATCAATCAAGGGATTCGTATGAAATAAATGTGCATGTGAATGTGTTCAAACACGTGACTTACAGAGATATGTTCTTGTCTAACATACTACATGAATGTCACGTTACAGGTAGCAACTTGATTTATCATGCACAGAATTTGTAATCTACTTTCCTGTTAAGTTCATTTCAACGTCAGTCACGCAATGTTTGTATTCAACTATCAAACTATCAACTATCGACACATAGGACATCTGCTAATTGAAAATCAATAAATGTGCCTCATTCTGCAAACATTTACAACATTATAAACATGATAGGGGTCATGTTGGTGTACACGTGATTTTATACCCCTTGGTCCGTTCAGTGACTCTAACTCTGCATGTTTGAAAAATACGATTATGATTGTCAGTCAACATTGAACATTAAATACTATCCCGGTTCTATCATATCAATTTGTTTTGTTATTTTTACTGTATGAGTGAATCAATAACTCAGTTTACATATGTCTCCTTGCCTCAGTGTATATTTTGTGCTCATGCATTCCAATATGATGTTCTTATATGTTTGCGTATCAAACACATTGAGAAAAATGTAAGCCACCCCTAGTCATTATGTTGTTGAGGTGAGTTTAACGTGTTGAGAGACTGGCATGACGTGACAAGGTTGGGCATAATACACATTTTGGAATATCTATTAACTACTAATTAATTCAAGGTGATATGTATTGCTTTTAAACCCTGACACTCTAAAGGAACAATTTTCATTTAACTTACATGTATAAGTCTAATTACATTAGCATTAGCATTATTTAATACTTACATTTTAGTTTCTTTGTTTAATGAAGACAGGGGTAAGAAATGAAATGTCCACCAATATGATCCCTACCATGTTTAAAATGCTCTAAATTTGTGCAGAATCAGGCACATTTATAAATGTTCGCAGTGAATATGTCTTATTATCAATTGCGTATCATCAAAAATATTTTTGAAGACATGTAGAAGTATTGTACTTTTCAGTTTAAGATTATCATTTCGAAAACTTGAGATATTTGCAATTGAAAATCATAAATATGATAAAATCAACTGAGGTGATACGTTTCTTTTGCTGGTGAGTTTATATAACCCTGACTCAATAAAGATTAAATTTTCATTAAACCTGCAAACGTCTAAGTATTTACTAGCATTACTTAATACAAACAGCCATAACTTACACTGGTTGAGAGTGTGAGGATTCGTATTCATACCAATGGAGAGGGTTGTTGGAGGTGTAACAGAAAGGTGTAGAATAGCTAAGACGTGTCAGTGTCTAGATGTTTTCGTATTGTGCCCATAAATATTACATGCAGCGCAGGAGTGAAGATTGATTTCAGTGACTGTATAGTTGCAGTTAGTGTGTTTACATAATTGCCTACTTGCCCCTGAACTGGCTTCGAGGATTCATGTTTTGGAAATTTATGAACTTTCCCTTTCATGTTTGAATAAAATAAGTTTACTTCAAAAATACTTAAACACTGACCGTATGGGGGATGATATATCCACTGGAATGAAGATAGCAAGTGATAATTCAAAGTAAACACACATGTACTGAGGAATACAACAGGTAGGTACAGGTACACAGATACTGTAATTACATGGGAAAAGACAAACTTGTATACCAAAACAGACTCCGAATAACCAGCGAAATTCCAACATCTGAGATCTGTATCCGTCAAATGCCCACGTCGATCACTGACAGAACGTGAGCCATATCCCTGAATTCCAATACAAGCGAGGTACAACTTAACTACCTTTATTTAAGATGACATGATCTCAGTTCTGACGTCACCTTGGAGGCTCAAAGCTTGGACTAGGACAAGCCTTACGAAGCATGACATCTGTGTAAGTAACATATAGAGCTACCGTTCAGAATAAGGTGTCTCTGATAGATCTGAATCTCACAAGTGCATATAAGTATATTTTATACATGGATGTTTAAACATAATTATGACATGACATAAGGTGACATATCTGTTTTCACACTTGAACATTGGAAAACGTTTCCAAGCAATGATTTAATGACATTTTACATTTACTCATTTAAGAACACTGATTGTTGACCAAAAACCTCGCACTGAGGCATACCATGAGAAGAATATGTCAAAGTTTATGAATCTTTGTGTTTTCAATTTGAAGAAGTGACATGGCTGTTAAAACAAACTACATCTCTTGTTTTATTCCATATATATAACATTTCAAAAATTGTTTAACTTATATACATTTGTCAATTGGTGTTATTCGTGTGTTGATAAAATAATTGACTGATTGATTTCACAGCTCAAATACCCCTGCTTCCAAATATAGTTTGACATAATTGAAAATAGGAAAGGCACATCTATGGGAATGACTAACATGTGTGTAAAGTTGAATGAATATGGAACGAACAGTTCCAGAGATAACTGCTAAATCAGGTTTCAATGGAAACCGCCCACAATAAAATTCAGAAATAGGTCTAACCCTCAAAAGGAACATCATCGTTGACATGTGTATGAAGTTTGGTGAAGCTAGCATGTTTAGTTTGGGATATATGCTGCGCACAAAATGTCTTTATCACAGAGTCACTGTTTTGGTGATGTTTCCATGGAAACCGCTAAAAATAAAATTCGGAAATCCATCTAACTCTCACAAGGCATGACTAGAGATCATGGGTAACATGTGTAGCAAATTTGGTGAAGCTAGCATGTATAGTTTGAGAGATATGTTCTGCACAAAGTTTTGTGACAGACGGACAGACGGACAGAATTAACGCTATATACCCCCTGCTCACGCTGTAAGGCGGGGTTATAAGAAATACAATACCAGACCTTGGTTCGCACAGATATCTCCTCAATATTGATATTTGAAGCCAAGTATGTGTCCCTGTTGCACTTGAAGCGAACACTAGTTATTAAATGTCGACAGGTGTCTGCTTTTAATTTATCGCATATTGATTTATTTTTAACAAATTAATGGCTCACAAAGTAAAAACATTCCACATAACAAAAATATAGCAGATGAAGTACGTTACTGGATATTGTACGTCTTCTGGTATAAGTTATTTGCCGTGAGGAAAATGTCCTTTTAGGTTGATAATTTGCAACAGGAGAATAATTGGATAATGTTACAAGAGTTGGCTCTCATTGCAAATCATACTATGTGGTTCATGTATTTAAATGTGAAATCATGTAAAATCAATCACTGTCGGTCCGCAATTCTCAACTTACACATGTTCATGCATTTTGATAGCTAACAGCTTTGTGAGCTTATTTCTTCATTGCCTTCAATAGAAAACCAGGTACCGACAGGAATTGCTGTGAACTGATTCGTATTATTGTCGCATGTGTGAAGTGACACTGGAAGTCGTATCACTTATGAATCTGAATTGGGCTAGAAGTTCATCAAATCACTGATAAGCCCACCATCAAACTGGTCAGCAATCAAGTGTCATATGTTTCTGATATTCACTGGATACGAGCAACTGATGAAGGCATTGGAAAACACAATTTAATTAAATAAAAATGAATAGGATAAATTATTGACTTAATGAAAACTAGATGACTGCATCTACAACAAGCAGATTGTAATGACATTACCGGTATTGAGGTTAAATCTACAAACTTTGTGATGATGTACCAGGGATGACCCGGATGAGCCCTTTTCATCAAAGCAAGTTTAACATCACGCTCAATATCACATGTTGTAATTGTTATGGTTAATCAATTATAAACTCTTGCACCTACCTGCAAGGCAAGAAGACTTCTCATAGAATACTCATCATGGCCATTCACATATACTTCGAACATTTGGTTAGAAACTAATTAGCCCTAAAATTCCTCCCTCTTTCACTAAAAACATATTACAAAAGAACTTGAGGATTGAGTTTGTTATCATAAAATACTTGAAAACATCACAAAATATGACAATGTTCGACGAAGCACAACAACCATAAGAGTTAAATATGAAGCAACACTAAACTGTAAAACAAATATTAACTCAACTTAATCTTCTTTTCAGAATAAGAAAATGGGTAGTCAAATATCTGCTTCCATAAGCTCATATATGGTAATTTATAGACCATGACCTTCCAACAGTGCTCTCTTTTTTAATTATGCTTTTAAATTTACTAAAAAAATAATGGTAATTTGTTCTTTGTTAATATTTTCTTCCTATTGGACAAGTCTGATTATGTAAAAAAATATCCACAACTTATTCATCACAGAGCATTCATCGAAAGGCATCCAGCAATCTTGAGTGTTATAACCGTTGCTAGATATTCATCAGTAGCCTTCTCACATACCCTCATTAATCACTTGTCCAAGAAGTAGCACTGGCGAGCTGACACTGAAGGACATGAATACGAATATAGCTCAGACACTATTATCCTGCTAGAATGACAACTACTTTCTTAATACTATCTAATTTAATCTGATATGGTCACTGATGGCCACTTGTTTCTGCAACTTGGTTCGTTGTTACCGGGAGTGGAACATGGTTTCTGAGGGTCACCTTTTACATGATAATTAAGAGGTTTTATTTATTAATGATAAGGTTTTGTACGGTAAGTAGGTATTCCACAAGTGTCACAACATTTTGCATATGATTGGAGATACAAAGTATAATAAACCTCTCTGCAAATATAGAACCATCTGTAATCAATTAATTGAGGTATATCACTTTAAGTGATTTAAGTTGTTCTATTTCCTCTATAAACAGCAGTTATCAGTAACTAAAATTAGTTCTTAGCTAAAATAGATATTACAACGTTTATGAATGAACTGCTTGAGGTCAGCTTACCTTTATTGCAAATTTGAAATTCTTACAAAGCTGCAAACAAATGTTAAATAATCACAATAAATAACATGATCATCAAACCCCACATACAACCCAAAGAGTATGCTTACATCAATGGTCGATATGAACAACACAGTATAAAGTCTTATAACCAAGTGTAGATCAGCAATTAGTTTTCAATAAGTGCACAGGGGGTTCATTTAGGAAGTGTCTCTGTGTATATGTCAATCACAGTGACGTCCTACAGATTCGGTGTCATACATGTAGATAATGTAAACATTGTCCATGAAGAGTAAATCGAAACAGTAAGATAAAAAGGCAGTGGTCTGTTAGTTTTACAACACTTTAATAATTGGCTTTAATAATGCGCATTTTCAATGTTTAGAAGTTCATCTTACAGTCTACTGGAAAGCTTTGACCAGAAGTCATTATCCTTATCATACCACTACACTGGACTGACCAGTGGAATACGAAGTAGCGTGTTAAAGAGACATCAGTGATTGAGGAGACTGACCAGTTTGTCTGAAGTGACGTCTGATGTCTCTCATCGTTATGTTATTTTATCAATGCCAACACATTCTTTTCAATCATCATTTCCAACTCATCTGGCCTGAACGGTTAAAGTTATAGTTCTATTATTTCCTTAGTTGTTATAAGGATCTGTTTAGTAACTGCACTCAACAGCAAAAGAAACGTCACCATACACAATACAAGATAATTCAATCCAAGAGTGATACACACGACAGAGTCAGAGATGCATCATGACTCCAGAGGCAAACTAAACTAAATTTCAAAACACTATCTGTTCAAATTTCTGATAGACACATGTTTTAAAAATCGTCGTTTTCGAATCTTCTTAACTAGATGAGATTTGGGAGTCAGAAAGGGCTTTTTGGCTTGTTTAATCTCGTCCTATAGGAAAGACGCGTCAACAAGTTTAAGTCCAAGAAGCTTATTTATATCGACATAATCATTTATGAATTAGTATTTGCATTTTATGAATTTTTAAGTTTAATTCCAAAAATTCTGGCCCAAAAATCATTTTGAAAAAAGCGATTTCAGCACTCCAAGTGTACTTCAACAGATATGAAAATAAAAGTTTTATATTCTAATGTATGAAAATGAGGATACCTCTTTACAAATCATGACAATATAAAATGCATTAAAATAGACTTTCTTAAGACAGTATTTCGAATTCTAGACTGTTGAACATGTGGTGGCGTTTCTTTTGCGGTTGAGTGTAGTAGTAGCAGCAGTTATTTAATTCCATAACAAAAAAAATAGTCCAAAACATTAAATCAGTTAAAAGAATACTTCTACGCGTTTTTTAAAAATACCAAAAAGATTTTAAAAATATGATTATAAAAATTAATAAAAATTAATTTTAACAAAACCCAACTATCCAATGACATATAACACATACCCTGTGTGAAAATGATTACAACATTTTCAACATGGAAGGTCTCATGTTGGTGTAAATTTCATTTCTTATCCCCGTCTACTTTAAACAATGATATTTAAGTTAAAAAATAAAACAGTCACCTATTAAGTCATACAAACAACTGCCAAAAGGTGTTAGTGTATCGTGCCATGATCAGATGCATCTAATTTCATTAAAATATTGAATTAATGGAAAGCAAGTGAGTGTTATACTTGCTTTTGCCCGTCAGTTTATAATTTTTCACAAACGAATCTTAATATTTTAGTCTATTTAAACAATTCCACTATGTAAATGTACTTTTAATAATAAATGATTGGTGTAATAAAATTATAAAACGATTACTTGATGGAGTATGTAAAATATCAGGGTTTTTTTCCTCGTAACATGAAAAATATAACAACTTTACCCATGGCACATAAATTAAGCCTTGTATTTAACCTAATTTAGTATCAAATTTAATATTTAATTAAGTATCCTCTATCTATTCAGTCATTTGTATTAAAAAAACATTACTTTAGTGTGAATCTTTAGATATTTTATAATCCACAAATGGAACATCACATTTTTCTATTTCAACCATTATGTCCTTATTGAGATTGATTGACAGAATAGCGATGCATGTATTAGCCTTGCTATTGAAGACCTACAGAGTACAAAGTTACCATGCCAAACAGCTGCAGGTCCTCATGGTTGTGCTAGCACATGTAAACTATACTGATGTGCAAAAGAAACGTCCACACATATAAAGGAGAGCATGAAGCGAAATACTGCTGTCTGAGAAAGTAAATATCAAATATATTCGATAGACACAAGTACTCACAATTTCATACATCTAAGTACGATATTTTTACATGTAGTATTTTGTAAGTTCAAATATACTAGGTCAGAATGTTTGCGATTTAAGTTAGAATTTTTCAAATGTGGATTTAATTGATAATTAATAAATGATGTTTTCGACATAAATAACCTGCATGGACTTAAATTCGGTGATGCACCTATATTGTAGAACGTAAAAAAACAAGCCAAAAAGCTTTTTTGACTCTCCTCTCCTCTCGTTCAGTTAAAGAGATTCGAAAACAAAGATTTCTTAAAACCTGTGTTTACTGAGACGTTTCATTTATGCGTGATTTTATTTTTTACTGACAACAATGCTGCAACAAATTGGAAACTTTTATAATTCAAATGATATGTTCTTCTGAAAAAATTAATACTAACAACGGTCTGAGTATTTTGTATTGCCTTATTATTTGGCCATTATTGAAATTAATTACATTATCCTTACTTTTACTATAATTATACTGATGGTTTGTAATCAATAGTTTCAAGTCATTGACGTATTAAATTTAAGCTGTAGTTTCCGTCAACGTTGCACGATTGCTTAGACAGAGTGCATGACAAATGGAACAGACTCAAGCATCGTAATAATGTCTCCACTGTCAACTTTGGTCGGTGCTAAAAAATGGTACAGCTTAAGCATTTGTATTTGCTATTTAACATAAATTAACAATTAATTAATGTTAGATAAATTAATTTAAATCTTATCAAATTCAAAGTACTAAATGACGACATTGAATCTGTTAATTCTTGTATGTGTAATGATCTGGATATATATTCACGAATTACATGAGAAATATTAATACCCAATTCTCTGTCCCTAGTCTACAAAATGTCTGATACAACTAAAAATACAGACCTGCACAATCACATGACGAATCACCCCTTTTAGTAAGTAGTTTTGTCGACCTTTGAGAACAGATGTAATCAAACCAGAGCTTTTAGATGGCAGACATAAACATGTCTCCTTAAGCAATTCTCTTTTTTTTCAACTTCATATAGGACTCGGTTTCTATTTCGGAAATAAGTATTTCCGTGGTCGGAAATTAAGTAATTACCTTTTATTTGTGCAAATGACGTATACATACGTTTAATATGTCATATCAAACGGTCTAATTAATTCAGTACTTCCAATTGCGAGTTGAGCTGTCATTGTGAGCTCGTGATTGTCTGCCTCTGTTAAGTCCCATGTACAATTGGACACCTGTCGAGGGTTATATGAAAGGTAGCTTTTAAGTGGGATACATGACAGATTAGGTTAGATCGTGGTGATGATAATATGAGGAGTAATTTGAACATGTTGGAGATGAGGATAGGTTAGCCAACCATGTTTCCTTATAACTATCCTCATCAATTACTCGCTTAAGCTTTACATGGAGTAATTTAAGTTATTCACTATCAAAGTCAAAGTGACTATGACAGGTACCCTCGACGGAGTTCAGATGATTGACCTCAGACTTACGCTCATTATTTCAACTTCCCGTTTAAGGGACTCTTACAAAATAACATTTACCAAAAACCCCGTAATTTTGTAAGTAGAATGCAGACGGAATTAGTGATGAACATTGATTTGGGAAGACAAAATTAAAAGAAAGAAAATATGTGTTCACGTGATATTCATTGTAAAAAATTGGGGCAGTAAACTAGAATTAAATCTCTTAAAATTGAAAATAATTTGAAAGGTAATAATAATGATTATAACAATCGTATAATTATATAACGCATTTATATATGCATATAGTTGGCATTAATATTTGTGAAATGATATGTATTGTTTGGTGTCCTTCAACAAAATAACACTTTTATTGTCATATCTTGAAACTGAATCCCCCTCATTCATGTACTTAAGAAATAGATTTCATAATGTATTTCTTCACTTGCTTATAAACGGTTTGAAAGTTCAAGTTAAACTGTAGTATAAATGCCGTCGACTAGCCCCGGCATTTATACCAGTTGAACTTGCATCTTTCAAACCGTTTATAAGCCAGTGAACAAACACATTATGAAATCTATTTCTTATAAATTCAAACTTTGAAATTTAAGAGATTTCTCATCAGTAAATAATCTTTTGAATATAAACAATCTCTGTCAAAAATGTACAGTACAATGTACAAATGCTGAGAAGTGTTACACCATAATTGATAGATTTTCTTTCCTTATTGAATTATTTAAATGAAAACGTAATTCAAAATGTTGTAGTTTTTATTCACAAAGATCTAATGTTGCGCATGATATACATTTGAAATGTACTATAGTATATACAGTACCGAATTTAAGATTGATTGATCGATGAAATAAATGAAGAGAACAAAAACATTTTTAAATGAAAAGCAACTTTTTGCATTATTATTTCCGATATTTAATGTATAAGTTTGACATCTAACAAATCGATTATGTCTGAAATAATCTCATTCAATCTGTCATAGAGGGAAGGCATTATGATTAAAGTCAGCTTAATCAGACGGGTCCTGGAGCCATGTGTCTATAATAATTCTTAAATGAAAAGTTTAACCATAACTACAGATCAAAGCAACATTGTAATATCAATATCAAACAAATTTATCTTTATGATTTGTCTCGGAGGATTGATTCTTATTTTCACAAACAAATTGTTACACCATAATGGCATGTTTTAACCAATTCTTATAGTGCATTACCCCTCCCGATTGATATAAAACTGCAAGTCTCTCATGCATGATTGTTGACATCATTATTATTAAAATATTACCCTCACAGTAGTTTGTGAAACATGAAATTTATTATATAATTTATACATGTTTATGACTTTTCACCGATGTGTCATAGCTATGATCACACTTCGTTACACAACACCACAGGACAAAAAGTGATGGAATCCGCTTGCCGTTTCTCTCCAGATTCTTCCGTATTCCTAAGGATGGACCAAAATTTGGGAGAATCCGGAAGAATCCGGCAAATGGATTCCACCACTTTTTGTCCTTTGCAGTAATATGCTTTTAACATTATATGTCATACCCTTCCCCTTTTCTATTTTAAACTGTAAATGTCTCATGCATGACAATTGACATCATTCTGGTATAAAGATTACACTAACCTAAGTGTAGAATTGTATATTGATATAAAACAGTGTATATTGATCATTAAAGGGAAAAGAGGTATGTACTGCAGTCATAGTCATTGTGGAAATATTTTGCTTCAGGATGACAATTACCAAACTTTTAGTTTATTGTCGGATTGTTAAATCATGTCTTAGGGCCAATTTATTATCATAGAATGAAAAGGGTCCTATGAATATATGCAACATTGCATTAAATACACCCAATCTAGGATGTTATAAAAAAGAAGACATTTTGCAACAGGATTTATAAGTAAAACAATTATTTGAAAATCCTCTATGACCCTTCATTTTAGATTATATTCATAAATAGACAATTTCACGCTGTAAACAAAATTTCAAATTAGGTTGCCCTAATATGCTCTTTTCAGTCAGCTCTGTGATTTTTTACTTATCATTGATTGTATTACCATTATGATACTGAACGTTTTAAACTAATTTGAAACGTTGATTACATGGATGGCCTAACGAATATATAAACGTACGGGCAAAAGAAAGTATATGGCTCAGTTGTATGTATCATATGTATAATTTTCAAAGTCAAATATCTCGAGTTTTCGACGTTGTATTGAAAAACGGACTAGTTTGTGAAATTAGTCCAAAACATTAAATCAGTCAAAGAATACCTCTACGCGGTTTGAATTTTATTTTATCAAAATTAAAAATGTTATTTTTGAAATTCCCCCAAATTAATTTTGATTAACCACAACTGTTAATCGACATATAACACATACTCTGTGTGAAAATCAATAAATGTGCTTCGTCCTGCACACACTTACAACATTTTGAACATGGTAGGGTTCATGTTGGTGTAACTTTCATTTCTTACCCCTGTCTACTTTAAATACTGCTATTTTAGTTAAAAAATAAAACGGTCACCAATTAAGTTATTCAAACTACTGCCGAAAGGTGTTATTGTGTCGTGCCATAATCAAATGCATCTCATTTCTTTAAAATATCGAATGAATCGAAAACAAGTGTGTGATATACTTTCTTTTGGCCGTCAGTTTAGTATACATTGCTCAATCAACCCTCCTAGAATGACTTCTTTTGTAAAACAATATTTTGAGCATGTTTATGTACTGGGGTCACGGAATCAGTACACATTTTATTGTGAGCATGTTATCACAAAAGGCAGGACATGCAGCTTTTTGCTTTTGTTAAGGGTGTAGGTCTGAAATTGATGTTGTCAGTTCGTTTCGGATGAATTGCTGCTGTTTCGTTAACCGGAGCTCTGGAAAACTGTCTCAATGGACTTGATGCAGTGTTCTTATTTGTCAGCGCTTCTTTCATATAAGACTATTACATAGTTGTTTCCACGCGATTGAAAGATGATCTCAAAGTAGAAT
The DNA here is from genome assembly GCA_936450465.1 of Gibbula magus. NCBI lineage: Eukaryota > Metazoa > Mollusca > Gastropoda > Trochida > Trochidae > Gibbula > Gibbula magus. Next base: position 43,728,491 of record OW388298.1, read on the forward strand.
TGCTGATTGGTGTATTTTAATGGCCGGTTAATGATAAAATACGTTCGAGAAAGTGTCACTTTTAAATTCATTAAAAGTGAAAATGACCATGTCAATTAATATGTGTAACTGTAACAATGTTTAGATAAAAACATAAAGGTTTTATGGATAACGATGTGAAAACAAGCTATAGGTGATAATTTGTGTATTTTGACAATATTGTTATCCAGACAATATTTGTGTTTTCATGTATGCCACTTCTAAGTGCCCTTCAAACTTTTGGTGTAGACATTTTTAATTAATAATATTTCTTTTATTACATGAACATTCATGTTTGCAAAACAATTTGACTTAATTGATAAGCTTTTTTTCAGGACATGTTCCTCAAATGAATGGTGTGTATATATATTTGACCAATAAAAAAATAAAAATATCTTGTATAACTCCATTATTTAGCCAGTCCGTGGAATGGTATATTCTTTGTTTTCAAGGTATATTCTTTGATTTGAAACATAAGCTTTTATAAGTGTTTATGTACATAGTTTTCGTTGTCAGAACTGAGATATCGCCATAAACAAGACATATACTCTATAGACAGTATCGCTTGTTCTTTTGAAAATAGAATTCACACAAGACTTACAAAAAGTGAAGTCTCAAGATACTTTTTGCCGTTATATGTTGATTATCCTCTTATGACAATATTTTACACAAATGATCTTATGGCATTTGGTGTTATGCATAGTGATTATCATAATGAAACTTACCCGAATCCTAGGATGCCAGAAATAAACTCACGTGCAATGTTTAACATCCCCATACAAAATACAAGATAGTTCAATCCGCAGTTGATAACTATGACTAAAACAGCATCACGTCATGTCCTCAGAACCAAAGAATAATAATTATAAATTTCCAAAACAATCTGTTCATATTTCTGAGAAATGCACGTTTTAAGAAATGGTCATTTTAGAATCTCCTTAATGAGACGAGACAAAATCGTCAACAAGCGATTTTGACTTCTTTTGTGACGTCCTACATTAAAGATGCGTCAACAAATTTAAATCCAAGAACATTATTTATGACAACATCATTTTTTATTAATTAAATTTCTACTTTTTTTAAACTTAACTTAACTTAAAAATGAATGAGGCCAAATAACATCTTGAAAAAGCGATTTAAGCACCCCATGTGTATTTGAAAAGAATTACAAATAATAATATAATATTCTGATGTATGAAATTGTGATTACTTTTTTCAAAACATGTGTCTATCAAATACATTCAAAATCTATTTTCTCCGACATCAATATATCATTTTCTACTCTTATAAAAATGGAGGGCGTTTCTTTTGCACGCAGAAACTTCGATTTCCAATGACATCACAATGATCTATTAAACATTATAAATGGTGTGACTACTTGCAAACGTCATTTGTTATGACAAAAGGTCAGGTTTAATTGGGTTTTTTTCAAACAAAATGTGACTTCTATTACAAAAGACATTTAAATATCATTTGTTATGAAACCAAAAAACCCAAAAGATTTAATTGTTTTTTCAAAAAAAAATGTGAGTTCATTTACTATGATTAACTTGTATTCCTGTATACAATACTGTATACTGATAATTAAAAGTATACTTTATTCAATTTTGAATTGGTGCAATTCATTTCCAATGAAATCAAGATACAGAAGAGTTTCAATTATTCTTCAAAAATAAAAAAATTCCTATTTATGATACTTCTCAAGGATATAATCTTTTCTTAAAGCAGTCCTTACATATCTATATGAATTAGTTCATTATCAAAGTGTGAATAGGAGACGTGTCCAAGAATGTTGTAGGTATAAGTATCGATAAAGACCTTTTAAAAGGGACAGTAGCCGATTTGTTGCATATTTAATTTTGTTAAATTTCCCATTTATAAATATAGTTTATGTCATTTATATTTACTTTAGAGATTTAAACATGTTATTGCATAAAGCAATTATCCATAATGGTAATCATGGTGTTGCGTATAAAGCAAAAAATTGTATGGCGGCCATTTTAATGTGAACACATTTTCGAAGGACAAAAACGATTCACATGGCTTTACTGAACCATGTACACTCATTTTTTAATTTGATTCTCCAAAGAGTGAAAGGTGTTTTACTATTGGTGATATAATTTTTCAAATACATTTCATCGACTTATTTAAGTGAAAATACGTGCTACTGCCCCTTTAAAGGTTGAATAATCATTGACCTACCAGCTCTCAACATGGCAGCTTGAGGTAGACCAGAGAAATGTAAATCTTCAAGGCATTTTGAACATTTCATCTTAGAAAAGGTACAAGATAATATTGTAATAGGACAGAGGAACCATTGAGAAGAAGAGTAACTGTAGATAACCGCCACTCACTTTGACGCTCTATGTCTGTGATTAGTGTAGGCTATTTCTAAATATGCAGATAGGAGCTGCATGCTATCCAAAGGTTTTAAGAATTCAAATATATTAACGTTATTGTTCAGTTGATGTCCATGATAAAAAAAAAACATCACTTCTTAGGATCAATCACTTCTTGTATAGTTCAGAGATAACTTTGGAGTTCTATAAAGCAGTTATTCACGGGAAATTAGATCAGAATGTCAGTTAAAGGAGCAGTAGCACGTTTTTTTGCAAAATTGTTTTTTCAAATTTCCAATTTATAATGATAGTTGATGTCATTTAAATTAACTTTAATGGGTAAAACATTTCATTACACAAACCAATTATCTGTAGTGGTAAAAACTACGTTGCGTATAAAGCAAAAATTGCATGGCGGCCATTTTTATTGTGAACGAAATTTATTATTTTGTATTACATAAACGATTCCCATGGCTTTACCGAAGCATGTACAACTTATTTGAGCGTAAAAACGTGCTACTGCCCCTTTAAAGGATTAGAGAGTGATTTATGTAAAGAGGACTGTAGACCACTGCCCTGTAGCAAGTGACCAATTTGTTTAACATTTAAGGATAGTGTATAAAATCCCTTTCAAATATCGCATATTATATGAATTATATAGTAAACGTATGTGTGTGTATGTGTCCGTGCATAATGGGTGAGACAAACTTGATCAGCTAAACTAATCAATTATGATGGTACATTGACAATGTGAACATTTCAACACGAACCTCAAGTATCATAAGATACCAAATGTATTACCAAAGTTTACAGAATGCATATTCAAATATTTAGTATCCAGAACAATTTACTGTCTACTGTAAAGCTTTTGGCTGTCCAAACTGGTTATACTTCTAATCTATACTGACCAGCTGAAGACAGCATAGCGTGTTTGCCAGGCATCAGTGGTTCAATACACTGACCTGTATGTCACAGGATATATCTGAAGATGTTTATCATGGTTAAGCATGTCATCGTATTGTGACAACTCAGTTTGTCATTTTAACAACCACTAGTTCTCCCTTGATTCCTTTGTTCTACAATTTAGTTAAACACAATCTGTCCAAGATCCAATGGTCACTTCATCCTCACGAGACATTGAAGTGATTGTGAAATTTACTTCTACTAATAATAAAACTAATATTCATATTAATACATGCGCCCAATGCACCAAGACAGGCATGCTGAAGGCGCTGCCATTATTTCCCTAAGAATTGTACTTTCTGTGCCACTACTAAGTGCTCCGCGCGACCATATAGGTCCCTTCCTCCGCGTTCAGTTACCCAAACAACTGGGTAGACTGAGCACAAGAGGATGAAGCACCTTGCGCAGGACACAACACAGTATAAGATGCAAGTCACAAATGTGTGTTGTCCCCACTGGGATTCGAACCTGGACCTTTGGCATGAGAGACTAGCAGGCACCCAAAACTTTTTGCCTACTATTCGTTTTAATATTAATAGAATGTATTAAAAAGCATACGGAACTCTCTAGAAACTGCAAATGGCGATAGATGATCTGGTAATAGACATTCATAATGCACACGATATCAGCATATTGATACCATAATACTGATTTTCTAAATGCATTCAATACGTGGTTGATGATTTTAGATAGACTTGTAACTTCACGTATGCTGGTAGCAGTTATGTGTTCTTTTCAAAGATGGGTATCTTATTATTACATTATCTCTGGTGCAAGAAACTTTAGACGCTATATACATAGATAAATACCCATAAATATAGATAGTGTTGAATTTGTTTATTGCCAAAGCGAGAGTGAGGGTTGTACACACAATAACAAGTGTTTCATAACAGTCATATGACACACTTTCTAGAGTAATAATTTCTTTATTACCCATTCTATTCATTTGATTGCGTAAATATAGTCAGGAAACGGCCCACTTCTCTTGCGACAGCAAGCTACAATGGCGTCATGAACTTGCGTTTTATGATGTCACAGACGACAAAATATGGGAAGTGGCGGTAAAACAATGGTTGCTAGGCAAATGTAATATGTGCACATGTCGGTACGAAAGTAGAAAATGAAAGATAAGTTTGGTTTTGAAATTAATTACATGTAGTTTATCAAGCATTGACCTTTTTCGAATTTGAATTTTCCCAATTTGAGAATTAACACATTTCACTTTTAAACCTATTATTGCAGCAACTCTTTAAATAGCCATTTCTAAGAAGAAAATCCCTTTAATGTCACTTTTTTTATTTTGTAATCCACTAATTCAATCTCAACAATGTTCTGCTAATTGAGATTGACAGAATAACGAAGCTATGCATTAGTATGGTTTCTGAAGACTTACAAAGTACAGATTCTAACCAAGCTCTAGGCCAAAAACGTTATGTTGGCAAATATAAAATACCACTTACACTGGATCACGTACATGTTACTTCAAACGGTACTTAAAAAATAAAGGATGTTTTAATCTGACATTGTTAACGTATAATATTGACTATGGAACAATTTTGAAGCATGAGGTATTGGCATTAGGACAAGCAGACAGCATATCAATGAATTAAAAGGTGAAAAAAATCTTCATGATTAGTTAACCAATATTTGTAATGAATTGATATGTTATGTTTTCCTTTTGATTTCATATATAAATATCTAATAGCAAACAATTTACTTTGGACAGAATTGATTTTGGACCTTTAAGTGCCTTTTTTTTATATCTAGGACAATTTTCTAATCATTGAAATTTAGCACTTTGAAATTTTGGATTTTGTATCCTACCTCTTTTTACACTCTTGTTTCCACCGTAATATTGACTGTGAAACTAGGTTTCTATTTTAAGCATTGATATGTTCATTGTTAGAAGTAAATTATTGCTTTTGATGTGTGCAATATTCATCTACCTTGTAGTCATTCTGTTCTGTCATCAAAAAATGTGTTGAGGGGACAGATTTCAGCCGGAAACATTGAACATCTTCAGATAGTTCTGTTTCTATTTCAGATGAATATTTCCTTAGTGGCAAATGAAGTTATTACAATGTGAATGAGCCAAAGACGTCTTTAACACAGTGAGTCCTGAATTGTCTATTTACTCTATTACTTACACAGTTGCGGTGATAATTGAACTGACATAAACAAGTGGTTCAATGATTGTCTACTAATGTTTAACCCGCAGTACACTTGGACATCTGGCTTTTGTAAAATATCTCTATAATTGGAAACAAAACGAAGTTTTGATTAAACAACAACAACATTACGATAAAAAATATGCTTATTTTATTGACCTTAAAATATAATAAGTATTAATTTATAACATTTATTTTGGAACTTCAAAAACATTGAACGGGTTACTCACCAAACACAAAACATATCAGCTCCATCGAATGAAAATGTGCTCTATAAACATTTTGATTTTGCCTGAGGTTACAAACCCTTATATATCACTTTAATTGTGCTTTAATTTCGCAATCCCTACTACATATTATATACATGCGGGTTTGGAGGGTTCGGAATGTATTTATTAGTAAAACGTCTTTCATTTATTAAACCCAAAGAATGAGACAGTATAACATGGATGGTTAATAGATAGGATGGAATCTGAAATTAAATGTTTGAAGGATAAACATTGATTTTATTTTACGACATATAGATACATTTTTTTAAAAATCCTCATTTTGATTTATTTTAATTACATTATTTCATTAATAAGCCAAGCATCTACGGATCAATAATGTCTGCAAATATTCCTATTTATTTGATAAAGATGAAGAGACAGTCAGGACGTTTCATTCTTTGTGTTTGCATTGAGGAAGTCCAGTCCTGGCGGCATGTTTCTAGAATTATCTTGAAAAATGAACACCAAAAATATAAGGTTAATTAAACGTATTCATTTTCATACACATCGCTCAAATTTAGAGACATAAAGTCACATACAGATGTCCACGTATGTTTTATAAGTTACACACATTATATTTGCAAATAACCTGTTGCTTGACAGCCCTCCATATAATCATGCAACATTGCAATTACCTTTTACTTGATAACAAACAGCTGACAAAACAGCTTCCACATATTTTCCAGAAATATTCACTTACATATTCGATATCTTAATTGCACGTAATCAAGTCTCAGAGCTGATGAATTAGTGAGATGTTGCATAACATAAGCAAAAACTACAACGTTTGCAATGTTTTAATTTTGCAACCCAATTTACAGTCCAGACAACAGCAACATTGAGAACCCATACACTTACTCTTCTAATCGCAAGTCTCTCTTCTCTACAGTATCATCACTTCTACGCCTCTAGTCACGACACTCCCGGGATTACTTTAGGTGATTACTCAGACTATTCCTTCCAATGAGTAACATCCGTAATTGTCTTAAATTTGGAAAATCGCAATATTAACTGTACATACATTTCAATTACTAATTTGGCAGTGACAACAACTAGATGACATGGATAACGAAGGTGGGTGTTCTGTTACAGGATAGCACATAGCTCATGAAATTAGTGCACGTTGCAGACGTTGCATTACAGAAGCACAAAATAAGATATTAGCAACATATTCAACTGAGGAACTTAATCTAAAGGCCAGACACAAGTAGCATTGACAATTAATGCAATGAATATTTTAATCTTGATTTGATCTCTCTTCTTGCTTCTCTACAGTACTGTAACATATACTCCTCTAGTAACATTTCTTCAGGTGATTATGCAGGATGTTCCTGGCAGCGACTGATAGCATGAATTGTAGTACATATGTAATAACAATGGGAATATTAACGTTCATCTCTTGTTTTGTACTTGAAATATTAGATTTGTAATTTGACAGCGATATCAACTAGACTAAGATGTAAGGCGGTGAAGAAGGTGAGTGTTTTGCAACATGAATCCTTTGTTATAAAGAATAGCACATGAATATGATGACATGTTCATTTTCATTGCAGAAGGAATCTCAACAGTAGATACAATTGAATTATCAATTAAGTATCAAGTATTTAATTATATTTAAAGCATATCCTTGATCGTTGGTAAGTAAGATCACACCCCCTCCTCGATTTTGTTTAGGAAATAAGCAGCAGTGAAGGAAAATTGGAGATGTCAGTCAAAACAAGGGAAAAGAAGTTCAATTCTTTCACAAACAATTTTTATTTCAGTTTATGTTAATATTTGACGATTTCGCTCCTTGCTGAAAGTAATGTATGGTTTAGACGGTACTTGTACTTTCAGTAATTTATCTCGTATCCCTGAGGTCGGCTAGCTGAGTTGAATATTGTAATGATGGTTGTGATATCAGGTTGTGATGTAGACCATTTTAGTGTATGATATACATAGAGGATATCTATCTTTCCTCTACTAATACCATGATATCACCGAGTGATTTAGAAACGTAATATTCTCACGAGTCGCGCAGCCACGAGTGAAAATATATAACTTTTCTACCTCACGAGTTGAGATAAACATGGTATTTGTCAAGAATTGACGGATATTCTATTTATTATAATATAATATAACACTGTGCCCCGCCATAAGCCAATTCGCTGTGTCAGACCATTGTTTTATGACGTCAATTTATATCAGTCACGGATCGCAGTGAAAATATAAGTTATTTTCACTGTAGCTAGATAGACAGTTTATTTCACTGATAAATCCCAGTATTTCATTGCTCGTCATACAATAAATGTGTCGATTCTCTTCAAATAAGCTCCTTTACATCCAGAAAGACGATATATGTCCAACTCAGAAACTATTACCCTGCTTGAAGTACAACTACTGTCGTTAATTGGGATCTCTGAACATCATATGGTCACTCTAGTCAGGATGATGAATGGATTTCCTGAAATCACATTAACCTGCGCACCTGACAACTGCCACACTGGACTTAACATAGTGTCTCAGCTGCCAGATATTTCCTCTGGAAAGGGCCACTGAATGGGGACGTGTAATGCATTGGGTAATCAGCTTATTCATTTAACTGTTAACAAAACTTTTACAAACATAGTATGAAACACTGGAACCTTTCATTAAAGTATAAAACTGGTCATGTTTATAACACCATGAAATTATGACATAACGTACATGTTTAACCTTTTGGTTCAACATTTTGCTGAAAAGTGTCCTGAATTGTCAAGTCAGTAACAAGTGTTGTACCTGTAGCAGAACTTTTCCCTCTCTAAATGGTGTCAATATTGACTTTACATATTGCTAACTTAGTGTCAATACATAGAGGATATCTGTCTTTTCTTGACTAATACCATGTTTATCTCATCGAGTGAGGTAGAAAGGTTATATTTTTACGAGTGGCGCAGCCACGAGTGAAAATATATAACTTTTCTACCTCACGAGATGAGATAAACATGGTATTTGTCAAGAATTGACGGATATTCTATTTATTATATGATATTATCCATGTAATTACGTCCGAAAAGTGTCGTTTTCACGCCAAGCAGCCGAAAGGAACAGCCCGTCACCAAAGTAACACTGTGACGTCATAAGCCAAATCGCCGCGCGAGACCATTGTTTTATGACGTCAAATTATATCAGTCACCGTTCCCAGTGAAAATATAAGTTATTTTCACTGTAGCTTGATAGACAGTTTATTTCACTGATAAATCCCAGTATTTCACTGCTCGACATATAATACATCGTCAATACATCAGACATCGATCTCATCTTTCCTTTTATTCAAATTTACAGCAGCAGGATGCCAAAGCATATACAACTCTTCAAGATACCAAATCCCTTTTGGAAACTAAAATTAGCCTTCCTGAGCTCCATTATCCGACTAATCTTGATAGGAATACTGCCAATTACATACGGTCTCTGGAATACTGCATCGCATGTTTGGGTGACCTTAGTTTTACTTGTGTCAAAGTACATGGTTTCCTGTGTCAGAACAGGTGTAAAGAGTCACGTTATACTATATTTTGAAGGTATTTGCCTTTACCCTTTAGATTGCATTCTCTCGTTCTCACAGGCATTACAACACTGCTCTTTGCAAATGAGGAACAAAGTCGAAAGGTCTTATTAGCTGCTTACTAATTTATCTTGATTAGACACTGTGAACGACAACATACATTTTCTATCGTACATAAGGTATACAAAATATGTGTTTGAAACATAGAAACATGTATTTAAACAATTTGCAAGCAGCACGAAGTCAAGTGAAGTGCATGTGTAGGGTGAAGGGTTCGTGAGGTGAACATACAAAAACATGATCTTTTAGCTTGAAATTATGCTACCTATTTGTCCACCTACTTTATCGGACAATGTATACGTACACATGACTGATTCAGCATACTGGGATGTGTCTCTCAAAAGACTGTTTTGAGACAGATCAAGAAAATTGCGGACTGTCATACGTAAGCAAAAAAGGAGATGTGTACATCTACATACTACAGAATGGTATATATTCTTGGTGCAGTGTTTTTGTCCATTAATTTAGATAGATGCATAAACCAGTAATGTGCAAATGTCACAAAACTTCTGACCTAATTGACAATGACATTCACCAAATATACTTGAACAAGCAGCAGTTATTAAGATGTGAGCCTTTCTGCAAGCAAGGAGCTTCTTCTGTAATTGAGGTGCGAGAGCCAAACCAACATTATTTCTCAAGGGACAAACATTCATATCAAAGGGAAAAGACTATTCAATTGATCACCAACAATGGGCCATAACAACAATTTTGAAAGAGTGCAATATTTGACATGTAAACGCTGCATTGAAACCGATACAAAGACACTAAATGCTATTGCCCTTGGAATATGTGGACATTATGCTCTGTATGTGGATTTAGTACTGACTGGATCACGCTGCTTTTCCCATCTCATCGAATACATGATACAACTGACATCGTGTATAATCTGGATAATGTAGGCTGACGTAGGAACTTAGACATTAATACTGTAAGGACTGACAGCCATAAAACTTTAATACTTAAACTTAAAGTTTAATCATCTGATGTGTCCTATTTGCAGTTTTTTTCGTTTTCATCTAAGCACATTAAAATAAATTAAACATGATTAATTTGCCCGTTTCTAGAATACACAACAACCATGAAAGAATACTTTTATTTGATGAACTGATGAGATTTATTAATGTTTATTTCCGGGGTGATCTAGTTGATTGTTGGTTAGCCATGTTTGAAGTCCTTTTCTGTGTACTCTGAGTCTCCCCACACGAATGGCCTTTACACAGATATACAAATAACGGTTGCTTTTCGGTCCGCGTTGTTTGTAAGCATTGTCTGAAGTCACGATCTCTCTGTTTTGATCCATACAACGTGTTTGAAATTCACTTACACACTCTGATGGTAACAAGCAGTAAACAATGCCTATGCATATAACACAAAAGAAATGTTTCATTAACAAGGGTCTTTCTTACTGTCATTTTCAGATACAGATGTATCATTTGAAAAAACAAATTATCACTTTGTCATGACACAACAATCAATTGATAATGAATATGTTGAACTGTTGTCAAACAACTTGTATTAACAAAACAATGCACACGACAATAGACGTGTTTTTTTTAATTTCTGCAAAATTGTTCCTTTCCATCACTTAAACAATTCATCTCATTTGCAAAGAAAAACTGGAAATATCAATAATTAACAATTGATCATTGATATATCCGAAAAGTGTGTCAATTATAAGTGCCATTGTAATCGACAGATTTAATTAGTAAGTTTGCAACATCATGCTAATGGACACATGTTCGGTAATATTAACAAACATAAAACTTTTTGAAAAAACTTTTAGTAGAAAATGAATTGACAATTTCTTAATTGAAACCTCATATATGTAGACTCGATCCGTGGTCTGATTTACTGACTACTGCTATCATCAATGCTACTACAACTACTTCTACTCCCAACAATACTGCTACTACTAATCCTACAGCAAATGCTACTATTGCTACCACAAACTACTACTACTAGTAGTACAACTGCTACTACTACTGCATCTACTACTACTATTGCAACTACTACTGCAACTACTACTACTACTACCACTTCTATCAACAATACTACGTCTACCAATACGTCTACCAATAGAACTACAACAACAACTACTACTACTACTACTACTCCTAACATCACTACTACTATTACTACAGTAACATTGCTACAGTAACTACTACTACAAATATTACAAGTTCAACAACTACTACAAACAATACTAATAATACCAATACTACTACAACATCTACTACTACCACAGCCAACACTATTTATATTACACAATAACTACTACAATACGAACTACTACTACTACTACTACTATAAGTACTACTACACATACTACTACTAATACTACTACAACTACTGCATATACTACTACTACTACTGCTACTACTACTATTACTACTATTAGTAGTAGTACTACTGCAAGTAATCTGCTACCACCTACAACTACTATTCCCACCACAAATATTCGGTTTCATTATTCCATCATGTATCATTCAAGCAATACAATATGTGTCATAACATCTTATCAATTTTGGAAGCATGAAGAGTATTAAGAAGATCATTACTCCTTCTTCTAACTAATAGGAAGATATGTTGTCTCCAACAGTGACGATATGACATCTCTAACCGCGTCAATTCATCTGGGAGTGTTTATACAGAAACACAAGTTCCTACAGGTCGTGAGATACTGAAACAATGGATCCCCAGAGTAATAACTTGTGCTGATATGACAGTCATTGATTCAATTCCTGCACTAAGGAGCAGTAAAGGCAGATTTGATATCACAACTGTCCGCCAGAGTTCATAACAGTTATAAAGATAGAGCTTTTAATGGAAGTTAACATAAATGAGGACATGTAACGTTATGAGAAAGAAATATTGAATTATATTAGTTATTTTTAGGATTATGTTTAATACAAATTACATGAACTTGGTAAAATATTATATTTATAAAATTATATAGAGTATACAGTTTCATTCCTGTTGCATAGAGACACATTTAGAGTGAAGACGTTTACACATGTCTGTGCTTCAGGTGTGCAATTGCCTTTACTATTTTGTATTTGATCTTAAACTATTGTATAGTAATTTCTAAGAGCATGCGAGGGAGGTAACTCCTCAAAGACTTTTGTCACATAATGAATGGCTTTCTGCAAGATTGACATTGCTGCCTCTCCCACGTCACCCAATTTAGTAAATATTTTTACTGAATGTGACTATTACCTGTTTTTTCGACGGGTTTCATTGCATTTGTGCAAAACTCAATTCTAAGCTGTTGTCAAGTTCGGAAAAAGAACGTTTCCCATTTCCCCTAAAGACTATCGATTTGCAATGAAATAATTAATTATTTATTACTCGCTATACCTTGAATGTCATTTAGATAGTGCATAAATGGAGGTATCTGAGACTAAGTGGTTAATATTAGAAGGATTGGTGTTTTCCTCCTGAATCAATCAATGGATTCGTCGTGAAAAAGTACAAGAACTTCTACTGTTGTGAATAACACGATTTCAAATATAAGAATGTCATAATCATGTGATGTTTTCTTCTCTGCAATCTCTTCGGAAGATGTCACAGCCACTCCTGAAGTATAACTATTTGGACAATTGTGCTTATCCAACTAGGAAGTTAGTCATATATAGCTATGTCTAAAGAGTTAGCACAGAGGTTGTGTAAATCACTTAATTGCAGAAACTATTCATAAATGAGCCATCATTTCTCTAATTTCCTCCATAACTGGTAATCGTTTCCATTTATTGGTTAAGAAAAATATTTGATATCAACATAGTACACGTTTCTTCCAATTTGTCAATAAACATCAAAAGAATGCAAGAAAAAGTATTGACAAAAAGAAAAAGGATACAATTGTTGTTGTTTTTTTGCAGTAATACAACATATGCTCCTATTCTCTTCTTGATTGTGTTTTGTGTATCTTTTTCTGTGAAGTTTTAGCATAAAGTTCTGTAATTTATTGTTTGTAAGTTTTCCCATTGATTAGAATAACATTGTAGAACAAGATATTTGTTTAGTTTAGACTTACAAGCTAAATCTCTGTTCCTATTTTAAACATCATGTAAAGAATGTATATTTGGAAGTAAAACCTTTTTAAACAGAAATCTACTTAAGTATTTGAAGGACATTTAGAAGTTGAATAGACAACACTATTTTATTAATAATAACCTACTTATTCTGTAGACACATGACGTTTCGGAGCATATGCATACTCCCTCATCACTTGGGTCCATGTTTTGATAGTTAAGATTGGTTTGAACAAAAAATTAAATAATTTGTGACAGCATGTATCCTTTTCTAAAGATTTGAGAACGATAATTGTTATAACAATTAAAATATAGCTTTCACGATTTATTGTCCATCCCTACTTTTGTTTATGTGTATTTTTTAGAATAGACTTACTCCGATATTTAGTTAATTAGTAACACGAGCAATGTCTCCAAATCAAACTGTCAATTTTATCTCCAAAGATTAAAAGATACAAAAGAACCACACTCCCTTAGTTACCTGTTACATAGCGTCTCTGTTGTCATTTATGTTATCACGTGTGTCTATACGTTTACATAACCAATAACTGTCTGACATATGTAGTAGCTAACACCTCCAAACGAGATTAATCATCGTTTGTTAAGTGGCAGAATGGCATTAATAAAGATTTTGTTTCGATGTTTATTTACATTTTTTCGTCATACTTTCAGAATGGCTTGCAAATTATGCAGGATTACTATCATTAGGCGCATTTCCAAAACACCTTTCACTTTGAGTTATGTGATAATTTTTCGTTTTTGAACATGTTGAAGAAACCACATATTCTATGAACAGCTTACAACTCGAAACTAGATAAAGTCTAAGTGAGGGGAGTCATAAATATTTTTAAAATAATTATTACTTTCCTATTTAAATAGTATTTTGACTAAGTGTACCCACCAAGCAATGTTGAATGCTCTACACAATCCTCTGTTCGAAAATGGTGGCGACAAACGACGTCTTACTTTCCGGGCTCCCACAGTTTCTTTGTCCTCTCATCGATACATTTAATTGCGATTCTCCATCTCATACGGTCGCCTGCATCTTGAGGGAAAACATGTCCACCGATCCGTGACCTACATTCAGGCACACAACAGTACTGGGGCATGTTTGTTCACACTGATCGTATTACCCGCTAGATTAAGCTGAACCGGAAGTGGGTATGTAGGACTGACGGAGCACGCGCGCCACCTATGGGGCAGATAACTCGCCGTCATTCCCCATTGTGGGAAATCTTCCAAGAGAGTTGACCAAGACATGTTCCTGTTTCTTAAAACATGGCGGTTGCATAAAATGTGTAGTGACTGATCGTAACAGACATTCGACAGTCGCCAGGGGACTGGAAATACCATGTACCTTACACTTTACTGGACGTAAGAGGTTGAAAGCAAGATTGAAATCTCTTCTTCAATGAAACATCAGTAAGATAAGTCGATACAAAAGAGGGGCGTTTATTAGGGGTCATTTTCCGCTAGTCAAAAATGGCTTAGGGGGGCGTTTATAAGGAGAGGGCGTTTATTAGGATGAATACGGTATTATAAAATAAAGAATTTATTGCTTTTTCAAATTACATACTCCAAGATCCATAACATTCTGTTTTTTCTTCATATAATTGGTAGATATCGTATAAAAAGCCATTGTCATAAGATGCATTGTAACAGAGCTTTAAACAGACGGACGTGATTGGAATCCTGATGAAAACGACTTCACACTCTAAAAATGAGTTAAGATTTAGAAGCCTAGCAAAGACTATAACTAACACATATAATCAACACGCATCAATAACAATGAAGTTTGTTTATATGACTGGCTGATGTTTTTATACTGGAGATTAACGTAGTATATGCAATGTAAATTTCCAGCGGGATAATAATAATACATATCCTACCTATTCCATTATATGTATACATCAATACAAAACCACTGATAATACCAAAAAAAACAACATGTGCTGCGAACAAGCACCAGTGAATAGAACAGATTGAAGTAGACATCTAAGTTATGTATCCAACTCTTGCCCGCCCTGTACATGTTGAATTAGTTGTCAAACTTATTTATCAAACCATTACCAACCAGACTCATGTACATCACAGCCCGTGTCTTGTTACAAGTAGTAGGATGAAAGAACTGTAGGATAAATAAATTATGGTTGATTATTGTATGCTACTGTGGGAAGTTGTGCCTAATGGGTGGAGTTATATATGGCCGAGACAGAGATTATGAGACAATGCAGATGACCAACTGCACATGTTTTGTTGTTCATCTGATGCCTTTGTTAACAAATGTCATCCAGTGTAAACATCTCAAGATAGCTTGGTCGCTCTGTGAAGAGATCATCAAAGAGTCCTTTTCGGAAATATACTCCATCTGGATGTCTGCAGTGTACATTAGTACTGTCTCCTTAAATGCAAATTGACAGAGTTCCTGGCGAGAATTTCCTTTTGGAGTATGGGCCATTACACTAACAAGTTAGAGTCAGCAATATTTTCTTTAACATTCATGAAGTTATATCAAGGTATATCGATACTGTGAAATTGTGATTGATTTTATGATCTACATGAACATAAACTATTAAAAACAGCTAATGAAAAACGGGCGTCCCTTGCCCATATATGTTTTTGAAGATGATAATGAGAACTGTGTTATTTCCTTTTTTCCTTTTTTTATAGTTAGATGTATAAGTAATCCATTTAACATGTACATGCATCTACAATTGAATCTATAGTTCAATCATTAAACATTCTTTAGTTCAAGTTCCGAAGTAAACATCTGGCACTGTTATTTTTTTCCAAATTAACAAAGTATCAGTAATGACAACAGTAAACTACCGTTATAAAGCATTCTCCCAAAGAGGAACTTTTATATCAATTTCGAGTGTATCAGGATTGACGACTGAATGAGACATAACACAGTTACTTACTTCCGAACCATATATCAAATCAAATTCAGAGGACAATATAAGTATAAATAGTGATAAGTGTAGCAGGATAGGTTTAGAAGCTAGACTGGGGATAATTTCCTCCATATGTCATCGTGGCATTGTTTTGTCTCGGACAAGTGATTAATGGGGGATGCGAAGAGGTTACTGATGGGAATGACATTAGAGAACGGTTGTCTTTGAGATAAATAATTTGCGAACTCAGCCAATGTGTTTGTATTAATGTAAGGGGAACTGTGAAATGGAAGATGGCTGAAAAGATCTTATATTTCATTTGTCTAATGTTATCGAAGAGTACATGTATATAATATATCAATATCTTTATAATTGCAAAATAAGATATTAGTAAAACAGATACTACTAGCACAATTATCTTAGTTAATAATTGTATGCAAGAATATCCAATCTGAATAGGATAGCATAGCTTTTAGATGTTTTTTTAAATAGAAGTTTATTTTAAATTTTGTGGCATGTGTTTCGTTGCCTAAATGTGTGACACGTCAGTAGTTTAACAAGATGACCAATAATCAAAACTTTGAACACTCAAAGAACTTTGTGTAGCTAATAATAACTTCACTATAATTAGATCTATTACTGACTCATGGCATTGCAGAATGGTATGGGTTTTGCAAAGTAAACATAACAGATATGAATTTATAACCATTTATTAATTAATACTTTGTTATCATATGATGATCAAGTTATAATGAGATAACCATTTAAAACAAGACACTGACATGGTTGGTACAATCAAATCATCTATTGCAAAAAAAAATTCTGAAAAAAATTAAATATTTCACTATCTCAATACAAATTTGAATTTTAGCATTTGGTATATTTTACAGAAGGACACTTCACTAAACAACAGTATTACAAAGGTTAAACAACTTTTTAAAACTATGTCTTCAAATGGACCTTCCGAGGTTATCAGGAACTATGTAAGAAGAGGCACGTTAGCATAGATTGTTCGGCTTGGTCTTTGCTGTCCAGCCATCAAAGAATATGCAATGTACAATTCATAAGTTAATGCGAAATGTGTGCAAGCACAAAACTCCAATGAAAAACTATATTATAAAGACAAAGTCATTTTCAATATGCAAAGAAGCCACTACTAAGGTTTTTGAAGCAAATGTGGACATGGAAAGATGCTGATAACACTTCTCACTCTCATCTCTGACCTTTCATTCATAAATCCTTTGACGAGGTAACTGTTGATTCTGTTTGACCATTTTGCTCTCTCCAGATCGTAGGTCTTCAAGTGTGACATGATGGCAAGGGGTCCGAGAATATGATTTTATTCTAGTATGTTCTTAAACGTTAAGAAGAACATAATGCATTAAATGTGGGAGTAATATAAATAATGATTACATCGACTTACGTGAAAAGTAAGTCATGTTTGTTTCATGTTACACCTTGTTATAAAAATATTTAACGTTTTTCATAAGAATGATGAACATAATGTAAGGGTAATATAGTACGTGATACATTCTTTACAGACTTTTATGTTGGAAGACTACTGAAGACAGAAACATAATAGATAGCTAATTCTAAAGCAGAGATACTTATTATTCAAAGGGCATTTGAGTCAAACATGGGGTTTGACGTCAAGCAAATGACTTGAAGACCTAATTATTCTCCCGAGACAATCCTAGTTTGTTACTGCAATTTGTACATACAATAATACTCGAATCACATTGTGTCTGTGTTGATGAGGACTTGTTGTAACATTGTTCCAAGTGTTCCTTTGAATATTGACAACATGGAACTTGTAAAGAACACGAACTCACGAATGAGTGGGTAGTAAACAACTATTAGAAATACAGAGGTTCAGCGTACATCTCAAATCAATTGTTCAAGACAGAAGGCGAACATACGTCAGTCTTTCATTAGTTCATGAATGTTTCATAAGAAAAGATTTGAATGTCTACTGTGATCCCCGTGAACGACTGATGTTCATCATTTGCATTGGAGTCACATTCGTCGAGCAAGTACGAGGTATTGAAGACATAAGTAGTTGTAATCCAAGCAGCATAATAAGTTCCAGACAAGAGGTGATATGTTAGTGGTAGTTCGTTGTCTGCATTCCTAAGTTACTGCCTGTTTTAAACTGTCTGTAAGAAGATTTTATATTATACAAAGGGTTATGGTACAGTAAGACAAAATTCACTATTTATGAATATATGACAACCTGATAGATTAATAACAATAATATTCATATTATAGGTTTTGTGTTGTAATATCATATTTGGGCTTAAGTACAGATCATGGTGATATTATGTATCAACAAAATAAAACTAAAACATCCAACCATCCCCATTTCTATGTTTTAACATATATTTCCAAAATTTTAAACAATAATGATAATACTTTATCTGGACAATGTTTTACTTCTCATTTTGTATAAAAAAACTTGATTAATTACATGTATAGCAATTAACTTACCTATTTTAAATGCGATTGTGTTGTTGATGATATTTATGGATAGAGACTTGAAAGGAAAGATCACAATCTGGCTTTATAATATGTTATTATGTGAAGTCCATATTTGTAACAATACGAATTGTTATATCATGAATATTTAAAAATCTATATAAATATTCCCTTAAACGATCATGTAAAATGTTTTGAATGTTATTTTGTTTGATGCAGCTTCTTCTCATGACCAAGAATGCCAGGGCATGATTCCCGACTGCGTCATAGCAAACACTTGTTTTGGCTTCCTTGCTTGGTAAAATATTATGAGAATAAAACTAAATTTTATTGAAGTCGAACTGAGACTGAGACTGAGCCTGGTGAAGATGTACTTACTATCAGGACATGTTCATGTAAAAGTTCATGTTTTCTATAATTGTTTGTGTTAAATTATATAAACTGAACAGAAATATAGAATAGAAAAATATGTTGTTTTGAAAAGAATAATAAGCGCATTTACAAGAAATAATACTCATAAATTTTGCAACAGAAGTTTCATTTCTCTTCATTTTTGAAAGCGATTAGAAGATATATTGCCAATTATTTTTCGAAAGCTTTCATTTATGTCTTTGTACTTTTCCAAGGAAAATACAAGTATATATATATATATGTGCATAATCAAAAGGATGAACTTTGGAATGAAGTATCAAAGAAAACTGTTCATTTCGTCCATACGTCAGGATCGATATTTTAACACATCATGAGTCCATTTCTACATATCATTCAACTGGACCCTGATCAGGTTTTGTAAGGAAATAATGACATTTTCTGTCTAAATTTATCTAGCAGATGGCTGAGAAACTGAAGTCGTTTTATCACCATTGGTCTCATTCACCGAGAAGCAATGAGGAGAGATAATTTATATCCTAATAGGATATCAGTTTCAGAGCTTGTTCTACTGGTTGGCAGGTGATTTAAACAGGTACGTAAAGGTAGTTAATATTCGGATTAGGAGTCGTTTGCCTTTTGCTTCAAGAGGAAACTTTAAATTCTATACAAGAGGTCATCAAAATAGTAATTGTATGCTTCCATGATAATGACTTCTGAGATAAGTTTGGTGTCAGTGATGCTCATTTGTGATTAATACTAGTCAGATATTACTACTTGTGACTAGGCTCTTCATCATTCGCAAACAATACATGGCTTTTCAGAATCCCTTGATGACCTATTATCCCCGTAGATAGATAGATAGATTGCCTTTATTTCCTCCAATGGTGAAGATTACAAGTTTACAAATATATAATAGCAAGCGATATGAGTTACATTTTCTCAATATTTACAACAAGAAATGGCGAGAGAACAAGTGTTTACATTTTAGAACAAAATTTGCAGAGTACATCATGATTTGATACCATGTCTGGAGTTCCATGGATGACAAACATTCGGGTAGTCCTCCAAGGAGGAATGTAACTATAACATCGTCATCTTGTGACCAGAGGTCAACAAAGCTATCTACAGGCATAATGTCACAGATATTTTCAAAAAGTACATTTCTCATTTTCATATTAAGAGTACAAAACATGAATATATGTACCACAATGTCACTGGCAACCGTACCACACATGCATTCAGCAGACTGGATTCTTGATGTACTGAGCTTTACGATATTAGCAAGTGCTTTGGTTTTATCTGGATACGTTATACACATTTGCCAGATTCGATTTGGTCCGTTAGCTGGTACTGATCTGTACCTAAACATGTCATGTCTAGAGGATAACTGTTTATCTTGTATACATGATTCATATTTCCTTACTCGTTCATTTACAAATGTGGACCAAGCAGATTTAGATGGTACAGTGGATTGAAAAACATATTCATGCAAAAAGTGTGACATGTCATATTTATGTACAAGTCTAATCATATTATACACAGGGGACATTGACAATGTCTTGGCATTGTAATTGCCATACAATTGCAAGCAACGGCCGACAAAAACTTGTTTGAAATAAAAGTCACTTCCTGACCTACATAGTTTGCCAAGAAGAAGAAGAGTTTTCTGTCAATATATCCCTGTAGGGAGAGCAGATCGAACGTATCTATACAAGCAGGCCTTGGTGTGTGTTTTGGTAAGCCTTGAACTCTCTTGCTGAAATAACGTTGGACAATTTCAAGCATTTCGTATTCTTTTTGTTTTAGCTGACCCCATACATTACATCCAAACAGGCAGCAAGGTAGTATTACCCTTTCCCAAATACGAGCAGAGATAAGAGGATTCAGGCCACCAACAAATAACCCAGAGCTAGTGTTGCTATGAATTAGCTTCTTAAGTTTTTCGCATACATTTTCGATACGTCCATGACATGAATTAGATAGATATACCCCAGCATATGTGATAGAGCTTTTTATAGGGAGCTCATAATTGCCACACGTGGCATGTACATAGGTAAATGACTTTCAATGAGGTGAGAAAATAACAAGTGCACTTTTACTCACATTATATACAAGTTGCCATTTGCAAGCGTAATCATTAGCTACATCAATTAGACACTGTAAGGATGAAGGCGAACTACTGACAAGTGTAGTGTCGTCTGCTAGTAGCTGACCAGGGTAGTGTCCCCATGGTAAGCTCAAACCATTTCCAGAACAATCAAGCTGGCACATCAAATCATTTATATAAACAGTAAAGAGCCAAGCTGACAATACACGGCCTTGGCCAACACCTTGTGAAACAGGAAAAATTTCAGAATCATAACCTGCGAAAGTAACATAAGCTTTCATTGAGGAATATGCATTACGTAATATACGCCATGTCTTACCAGTTATACCAATGGTATGTAGTTTATAGAATAAACCATTCAGCCATACCCTGTCAAACGCCTTAGCATTGTCAAGAAAAGTGCAGAAGACAGGCGAATTCCTTTCACTGTAATATGAAATATGTTCAAATAGGGTGAAGCAGGCAGTTTCTGCACCAGCGTTTTTATGAAAGCCAAGCTGGAGTGGGTGGGGGGAATACAGCTCTATGACTTAGCCATTCTTCAACTCTGTGTAAAATGAGGCGTTCTAAAAGTTTACTTAGAACTGATGTTAAGGTAATGCCTCTATAGTTGTTGGGATCAGATTTACTTTTCCCATGGCCTTTGTGAATTGGTAATATTTTACCTACATGGTAAGATGTTGGAAAACACTCATATTGCACAATTGTATTGAATAATATGACAAGATGAGAGAACAGGCTTCTTCCTGATCGTTTAAGATGTTCATTGGTGAGATAATCTGGTCCCGGGGATTTACCTGTTTTTAGAGATTTAACTGCACACCATATGTCATTGACAACGAAAGGGACTGATAGTGGTGAGTCATCATAATCATCAACATCATCATCATCATCATCATCACGTTTGTGGTTGCAGATAAGATCATTCACCTGCTGTGTTACATACTCTGAGAAATCTCTATCAAAGCAGTCAAGCATAACAGGTGTTGCTAGTTTGTTAAAGTGGATATGAAACATATTGCATATGTCTTGTGGGTCAGTTGCAGTAGCACCATCATGTGTGAGTGTGTCTATGTTAGTCTTCTGCTTTGAATTGTGTTTAGCAGCCTAAAAGTACTCCCTAATATCTATCTCTGCGGCTTTAGCGACTTCGTTCATCAATACTTGTGCACCTTGCTTTTGTAAGGGATCATAGTCCCAAATATTCACGTTGGAGGAATTAAATTGAATACGAGTTCAAGGTATGGTGTGGCAACAACAGATTAGCAGACTATTTTTAAAACTATTGTATAGCACTAATGATTACAGGTGATTGCTTGAATTTATTTGAGGTTATTTATGCTATCTAATATTTCATCTCTTTGAGAATGAAGAATTTTGTCATTGGTGTCATGGATGTGAGCTCCTTCTAATGTGGTTGGTTATATGTTATATGCCAGTCTAATTGTTACATTCATCATTAACTTTGAATACAATACTAGTTTTGAAATGATCGAACCAATCAATCGTGGGTATGTTGTTTTGTT
Source organism: Gibbula magus (assembly GCA_936450465.1). Taxonomy (NCBI): domain Eukaryota; kingdom Metazoa; phylum Mollusca; class Gastropoda; order Trochida; family Trochidae; genus Gibbula; species Gibbula magus. The sequence continues at coordinate 43,751,239 of OW388298.1, forward strand.
TAGATGTTTGTTATTCAAACATATTAATTCGTACAAAATTGTTTAAGAGTTAATGATGATTTTTTCTATAATGTCTCGTTTAACTTTATGATAGTCAGTCCCATTGTATTTATTGTTTGAATTGTATCTATTTCTTGCAATGATATATTGATCAAATGAGTGTATATCAAGTGTCTTTTCGAAAATTATTCAATGCTCGACAAGTTAAGTTTTATATATTGCATTCATCATCATGACATTGGCGTGACATGACATGACATACAATTCACTTACGCAGAAACTGTTTTTGCTCTCTGTCTTGCGTAATTCTTCAACAGTACAAGTTATTGCTGTTGATAAACCGCTGTACACAATCCAGCTTGCTACTACTAATTGAACACGTTTCTACTCTTCTAAACGGTTCTTTACATACTCTCATTAATCACCTGTCCATCACAAGTTGACACGCAGAGGAAATATACAACAGTGCAGCAGACACTATTATCATTACAACTACTTTTGTTGTTACCGTTTTTCCCTAATGTGTCATTCTGGTTCAAATGAGTTTATGTTGATTGCTGAAAGACAATTCTAAACGAATAGCTTATGTCGTCGCCTCATTCAATAAGTAAGTAAGCCTGAAAATTATACAGACTTTTAGATGATAATGTTATGTAGAGCATTATCTTGTAATTGTTGACATAACGATAAAATCGAAAAAATAGAACACATCTTCAATTACTGGTCCATTTCAGGGAATTACGTTAAATGGAAGAAATATATGTCATCACTCAGTAATGTCTATTCATATCTATTTTTCAAACAAATCATGATGAAAAGGAACATTATATACAAACCTATACTATTTAATAGAACATATTCTATGCAATATCCATGTGAAAACTGTGAGATCCAGACATAGTCATCAATAACTCTCAAACTTAAACTGACAATACAATATTGTAATCCATTTGTTGGCTAGACTTGATAATTATTCTTCTAAATTATACTGAATTATACACGATGTTGCATGCTTCACTAACGTTTGTAGCACTTGTTGTTGACTAGATTGTTCTTAACAGGGGTAGAATATACTCATTGTGTTCCTCTGGCAATGTTGTTTTTATAATCAGTTCTCTAAACTTGTAAGCTTATAAAGACTTCATGATGTCGCTGTGGGCATTATGTGGCTAACCTTGATAAGGATTCTTCTAGTAGAATTGCTGTTTGAGAGACATTTGTTGCAGTCGTGGTCGACTTTGCTGACATTTTGTACAGAAAGACTCCAATATAATTGACCCTCGAGTCAGGATTAAGTTTGTTGTTGCCCATATTATCGTTTTATTTTTGTCTCCTTGACAGTCATTTTGTTTTTATATATTTCATATATCCATTTGCTCATTGATATTGTATGCTTCATTTTCATGTGGAGTTGGGTGTGTGAAATATCAATTTGATTCTTTTGTCCATTTGTCTTTTGTCCAAGTTCAGCTTCACAAATTTAAATGTATCATGTATATATTTTTTTGTAATCAATATTTTATTTCCGAGTCCCTGTTACAAATCAGGTCAAGGTGCCAGGGAGGGCCTTGCCTTCATGTTTAATAAAGTACAGACATGATGGATTCGGATTTTTTGGAAACTACAGATACAACACTATCACACACATACACACATCCATACCATAGGTATAATTTGTAAATACAATGTAGACAAACAATAACAAAGAAAGTGATGGAAATGAATATTGATGGTCAGATTGATATTTGCATAAAAGTGAAATCAAGATTTCTCATCAAAGAGTGAATGGTACATGAGCCACTTTTCATTGAATTTATTATGGTTGGACTTTCTGAAGAAAACTTGACGCTCTATTGAATAGCGATTTACTAAAATATGTTTAAAAGATTTTAAATGTATGTGGCAATCGTCCAGTTTACATTTGTAGATGTAAAATTTGGCCAGTAACAATATGAGGTCAAATACAACATCTGTTATTATATTTTCCTTAAGGCCAAACAGAACAAGTTCTGAACTAAGGTTCATGTTATGGAAATGTGAGCAATGCTCATTTAGCCAAGATAATAAAGAAGTCCAAAAAGGATTTAACTTCCTGACACTCCCAGAAGAAATGATTTAAAGTTTGCTTTTCGCATTTGCAAAAGTTACATGTGTCTTCAAGACAGATCTTTATTTTACAGAGATAAACAGTGGTTGGTAATAGTCTGTGAAGCAAACGGTACTGAAACCATCGTAATTTTGTGTCACTGGTTGTTTTAAAAGGTTTCAGGTAAATTTTCTCCCAGAGAAGTTCTGTAGTAAATGTATCATTCCATTTATTTGTGACTTGGGAGTAACACTTGACGTGAGTGCATAGAAATAATGTTTTGAACCCTTTGAAACGGACATTATTTCTTTATAAACAGACCTGTCTCCTGGTCTAGGTGGAGATGTTACGGAAACATTTGCTTATTTATCATGTATACATTTCAGTATCATGACAGAGGCATGGTGTACCTGAAAAAGAAGAGAAATATTTTCTGGATAACAACTTCTTTAATGGGAAAATGCACGAAGTTCCGGAGTAGATGATCGTTCACAGGTGTTCTGCACTGAAACTAAACTTGACCAAAACCACTGAGCTATCCAGCTCCCGCATAGATAAAACTGTATAATCACAATAGGGTGTTCAGTTTTTAGAGGATATGACAGCACTGACACCATGCGTTGGGGTTGTTATTGTTTTAAGGAACGCCATAACTCATCGATAGAAGGTAAACTTGAAAAACAAGTTCCTGCTGATCTACCACAGCAAAATCTGGTAGACATTGGTGTAATGGTAGCAGATAAAACACAGATTCTCTCCTGATATCTTGTGAAGCTAGCTAGAATTGTGGGATTAAACATATTTGTGAACTTCTGTTAAGCTAGATACGAGAGGCAGGTACCTTAGGGAGCTAGAATCGCCCACGTGGTTACACGAAAGCGACAGGACCGGAGTGCGATTTCGCCATCCAAGGGTTAAATGTTTTCATTTGAAACCTATTTTGAAATGCATTTCAAAAATGAAAATTGAGTTCATACCGAAATAATTATTTCAACTGAAAGCATAATTAGGAGGGATTATTTTTATATCATTTTATCGTGAACATAGTTAGCTTTTCATCTGCATATACATGTACCAATTGAAAAACAGTTCTACAATGAAATTAATGTTGTCAAGCTATTTTGCACAATATCAATGAAGAATGACATTGTATGATAAGAAGAAGTTATCAGGGATGGTAAATGTCCTGCATTAGGAATAAACAGTGTATTTTGTCAGCCTTTATTTTCCTTGACAAATATCATGTTTATTATATCTTAGAGACAAGTTTACTCGACTATTTCACCCGTGCTTGTGCCATTTGTGAAATATTTACTATTTTACGCCACTCATTGAGATAAACATGGTATATTTCAAGGAAAGACAGATAGCATCAATGTATCAGCTTAAAATAATCGAATGTATATGTTCTAGCATTTGACCTTCCTCGTTTCAAATTTTATTATTATTCTTTATTATTATTAAATTTATTACTTAATGCAAATGCTCATTGTATGCCATTCTCATGTATTGTTCCCCTCATGATTGCATTATATATTCTCATTGTATACCGTTTCAATCCATTTTTTATCTCCCCAATGCAGTTCTCTCAACATTGATTTCTTTGATATATTTATGTTTAACGCATTGTTATTTTCTTACATTCTAACTGATGAAGGAGTGAGTATACATGTATACTCCGAAACGTTGTGTTTTTTCACATAAAAGAAGTTGATATCCAGACAATCTTCCTGTTCTTATGTATGCCTCTTTTAAATGTCCACCAAAGTCTTGGTATTATGTTTGATGAAAAGACAAATGTAAATGACATGTTGCCTTAGTAACGTAAACACTGGACCATAAAACGTCAGGTAACCGAGTGTAGTTGCTTGAGAAGACGGGAATAAACAGTAATCCTTTCAAGCATTACATTATCCATCCATCAGGCAGATCAAATGCAACCGATGCTTTGTAACTGAAAACACACAAGGAAACTTATTAAGGCAAGGAAGTTTATACTACAGCTTTTGTGAAACTTCAGAACAAGTATATTCTTTGAGCAAAGTCAGCAGCCCAAGTCAAGAAAAAGGCAATCAAGTTTTGACCATTGATTTTTTTCATTTATTTTATTTGTCATAGATGAACTGAATTTGGTGACCTGGTTTCTTTTGTCTTTCTAGATTTCATTAGATCATTGTCATTGAACTGTTTTAGTAACATGGAACACACGACTGACGTGATGATATCCATATGAACTATGGAACAATTACGTCTTTATTGTGAATATATACGACGTATTTGAGTTAAAGTTACTCCTTCATCAGGGGTGGGATAACGTAGTGGTTAGTGCATTCAGCTTCGGATCAAGAGGCCGGGTGTTCCAAAGGGGCACGGCAACTTTATCTGCAAAAGAGAACAGTTCTACGCGCAGTAAGGTTTGGGTACAATGCTACACTGAATTTCAGCGTAGTACCACCTGTGGTTCGCTAGTTTCACCGCAATGCAAAGCCACATTGTGTCGCGGGCTTTCTCCCAGCCATAATACAAGCAGTCATGATATAAGTAAAATACTCTTGAAAGCAGCGTTAAACCCCAACTCACTTCATCTCACCTTACTCCTTTATCAGGTTGAAGAGGCATATACTCCTTAATGTCATTGTGTTAACAATAAAGAATCTATATGACATAAGTCGTTGTTTTCTTATGTATTCCAAATATATGCCCTTCAAAGAAAACATATCAAAATATACTAATCTTAGTTCTGTTCTGCTAGTTTAATCCTTATTTTAGCATTTCAAACTTTAGCCTAGCTTATCTCGAAGATCAATATTGGCAAGTTTAATTTCAGATAGGGATATTTCTGATACACATATTTTTGCAAGTTATCAAAGCATAACACACTCTCTAAGTCATCGTGTCTATGCAAATAACTACTTCTCTCATCCCACCTTCACTCTAGCACTCAAACAGACTCTACTGAATGCTTTCACGTCACTGACGTCTGAGAGGTTTATCAACAATGGTCGCTACTTCCGGGAATAAATTGTCGCCATTGTTCTGTTACCTACTTCGGCAAAACTAGAACTTCCGTTTATAAAGGAAGTCATTAAGCCCCGATTTGAAAATCTTCTTGAAGGAGATTTTGATGTTTTGAGAGGCAAGTAGCAGTCCGGAAATATGAAATAATATACAAATGATTGTCAGGCCATGTTTCATTTTGTGTCTGTATTTAGCTGTATAAAATATTCATATACTAGTATTTGAACAACTAAACTAAATTATGTAAATTGAATTACAAGAGCAAATGCTTTTATACTCAATCTCAATATGTGAAAGTATGGATTGGAATCAATTCCCATATCAGATATAATGTTTCTTCTTGTGTTCCATCTATATGTAGATTCATTTGATACCTACGATGGCATCATGTTGACTTTCATGTTTGTATACGAAGACAAAACAAAATTGTGATATTTCGGTCATAACCTTACGTTTTGTATGCAGAAATGGCTCTTAGCCAGGCTTAATGGAGAGTAATGATCAGACATGTTCCTTAGTTTCATCTCTTTGAATATTGTATTGTGACACTCCTCCTTGAATATCTATCTCGATATTCGTGTCCCCATCATAGCAACACTGTACACTGATGTAATGAAATCTATTTTATTCTTTCCTATTGCAGATGTTTACACATCAAAGTGACTCACAACGTTTCATTTGCAATGTGTCCCCTGTTTTCATTAGTATCTGTTTTGCAGAAATCTACTAAACCTGTACAAACAGCCCATAGCGCAAGTTGTGGCATATTATCAATCACCAAGTGTCTGTTTCAGAAAGTTCAATCTTGTTGTCTTTTTTGAAGTAGTGTAAGTCAATAACTATAAAGACTTGAAGGTACCACATTAGAATATAGGTTGAATGGTTAAAAACGGTTGTGACATTGTACATCTCTCAATTACTAAGCTATCTCAGTATTCGACACTGGGTGCCATATGCATGATACACTTTCAAGGAAAGTTCATGATTTCAAAAGTAAGGTATTCTTTATTGACATTTCACTTGAATGGATGAAAAAGGAAACTGACCTAATATTGAGTGGTCATTGAGTATATGACCATGTAGCACAGTCGAGGCAACTGGGGTTGAAGTTGGAATATGTGTACATACCTCGCAGATTTCAAAGTCATATACACTATTGTAACCACTGATAGGCTTATGGCAATATCATTCTTTACCAGCTAATTATGTTATGACGGCACAAAGTTGATGACATCTCAATAGCATACAATAATCCTGAAGACGTTAAAGTCCTTTGACATACGTTGAAATCGTTGAATTGATTGATAATTGAAGAATAGATGAACTGTCATCCCCGTCTTCACAGATATACATCAAAATATTTCCTTACAATAAAATAATCGTTTTTGATTGGCTAACGTTCGATACATTTTTCTTATGTACCAATGAGTCTGACGGTGTACAATTCCCATCTACCTCGCTGCCATACTAACAGGTCTTAGCTAACAGCAGGTGCAATGGCCAGATGACGTTATAGAATGACGAACGCGGTGTGGAGAGTTCTAAACAGTTTGATCAGCTGTTTTCAGTTGTGTTCATTACAAACTTATTTTCGCCTTATGTACTGCTTTTAGTTTGGAAACAAATATTATTTAGCATTGCTTGCACGCTCAAAGTATACCAAAATTAAATCGTTTAAAGGCATCTAAAAGCTTGTAGTAAACGTATGCGACTAATTTCAGTCGAGACAGATGACGCCTAAATGCTAGGGAGACACTGGTACACAATTGGTACATGAGACGGTATTACCCTCGTGAGAAACATACAACTTATATTCATATTATTGATGTCAGAAGACACTGGGATGAGATGTTCTAGGTCACAAACAGTTCCAATACAAAAATCATGGAACGACAACGTGTAGAACCTACACCATATATATCTGCTCCTCACCACTTCTGCATCATAGATCATGCCTGACCTTTTAGAGAGTGGTAAGTGTTGATAGCCTCATTTATCAAAGTCACTGTACAACACATTAGCTACAAGACAATAAAAATGACTTGTTGGAATGATATATCATGATATGACAAAAGAATGATGAAAGTACATGTAGGTCAATTTATGAAATCATATTTTTTATTCATTGTTTTTATCTTTAATCACAGTGCATTTGTATGGTTTTAATCAAGTTATCGAGATTTTGGTGCTTTCTGTTAGAAGATGAATCTGTGGAAAACAATGATAACTGCAATATTTGGAAATACATCGACACTGTCAGCATTAGCAATGATACGATTCTTATTTATTTCAAGGACGTGACTCAGTTAACATAAAAACACGTTGTATAACGTTCCAGGAATGTTTTTGTCTGTTCTTTTATGCAGGTATATGTCTCTATTTCAGCTCATTTATGTACAAGAAATTGGTTGACGGAATGACCTTTTAATGAACTTAAAATTCTATTATTCCTGCAAACAACAACGTATGACAAATGAAAACATACTTCTATTGTTTATTATAATGATGACTTACTATATGTCTGTCTATCTTTCAAATAATATTCATGTAATTGAGACAGTCAGTTATTTAGTATACTTATGTTAGTGTCTTTTGGCTGTGTGTCTTGACAAACACAACTAATCTTTGTGTAAATGAGACAATCAGTTATTTAGTATAATCATGTTAGTGTCTATAGGTTGCGTGTCTTGAAAAATAACCTATGTAATAAAGACATATCATTGTTAACTATATTGATGTAAATGTCTGTAGGTGTACTAGATGTCTGAACAAAGACTACAGAGGTCAAACAGGTGATCTTGTCATCATTTTTCATTCTGTTGAATTGTTTTTGTCTCATCTAATGTACCTTGGCTTTGACTAACGTATCCACGATGCATTTAGAAAATCTCTTCACACACCTGTGTATCTTTGTGAAAATATCTTGAAATGTCTATTTCGTATGGTATGTAGTTGTTTGACGTCATCTTCATTGAAAGCGAATTATCTTGTATTATTGTGAACAATTATCATTGCCAATTTATCCAGTAGTCATGAGATCAGTGATGTAAGTTTCGAACTTTAAGAAGATGATACAGACAAATGGGGCCAGATTTAAAATATCCGATACCATGAATTGTGAAACAAAATATTCATATTGACTTATCAACTTTTGGAGAATATACAGAGAAATAAAATTGGAGTTAACGATTGTTAATCCATGGTCACTTAATCGAACTGACATCGATATATCGACTAAGATACTAATGTTTTGTGAAGCACGCATCACTTTCAGGATGCAGTTTATACTTGTATGTGTTAATATATACTCAACTCTTGCGAAATAAAGTAAACGAGTGGGTGTCTTTGATCAAAGTTTTGTGTTCTTTTGAATTTTCCTTGGAATTTATGTCACACTTTTGACTTAAGTTTCAAATAAATTTGAACGTGAAATGTGTTCTTATATCAATATATTAAAATATGTTGATAAAACATAGTAAAATATGCAAATCTGTCGACCAACGTTTGAGAATATATAAGCAAGTAACACACACATTTAACACACAATTTACATGTACTTGAAACAAACACGCGATGCAAGGTTATATCATCATTTGATAAAGTCTTTAAAAACAAAGATCAGACTCTCACATAAATGCACAATCTTTTTAAAAACCTCCTTAACATTCCACATTCAAGCACTAAGATACAGTTTCTAAGAATGACATATGGGCGAACTGTCAATGTTAATCAAACAGGTTTCTTTGTTACTATTGTTAATGTGTTCTAGAGCGATTAGAATATATCCTAAACTAGTTGTTTTTCTCTGTAAAACTTCCATTTACTTTGTGTCAGATGTTTCAGATAGGAATCACAAATGTCAAATATATCTAAAATTATCGTCACTGTATTGATGAGTGATTTTATATTGAGACCAATAGTAACCTAAGTTGTATGAGTTACATAGTTTGCCATTGTTAACACAGTTCGCCCTCTCGAGTGAAGAACCCTTGTGAAAGTCCCTACAGATAATGAATGGTAAATGCTGTTTTCTGTTGAAGCCTTTCAGAATCCTATGAAAAAACATGTCAGTTTCGATATAACAAATTATGTATTTTGTTTCGAAGTATCTTCCACGGATTAGTAATATTAACCGTTTTTCTCTAAACCAGTGCTGTAGCCTTCTACGGGGAGGACACTATTCTTGTTAATGAATAGATAATCATTAATTTGTTTTCATACAAATACAAAATAGCAATGTGTCATTATGATTATTCAGGGTGGAGACATTTCTCTCATTCATTACGTTCCTTATCTAATTGTCATAAACAACTTTCTCTCATTGCACCAAGTATAATTGAGCGATTTAACAAGTGCTCCCATCTACACTAATTGTGTTGAATGGCCCTGTTGAAGGTGATATATACTCTTCTTATTATTACCTTCTAAGGTTTGGAACATTTGTCCGTATTGGTAATACTCCAAATATGCCTTATTTTAGTAGCCTTCCATTAAAATGTATTGGCTACCATTTTAATTTAAAGGAGTTTAATAAATTTATACTATAAATGAAGAAGTATATTACGCAAGGAATAATGAAATAAAAGTAAGCTCTGTTATTAGAATAGTAGCACTGTTGGTGAAGAAAGTATATCATTTGAAATAGCATTAATCACTTTGTAAAGTAAAATGATGTTTAAAAATCGCTTTCAAACATCAATATCCATTTAAACAAATTCTCTCTTTTTCTCTTACATGTAACGTTTAGAAACCTCTTTCTATTTACAAAATGTGACTTCTTTAGCGCCCAGGAAAAACACTGTATAATATCAAAACTAGAAAACGGACATAATTTCATTTCTCCTGAAACAAAGTGATGTTTTTCGTTGTGATGTATTTATCCCTTAATCATGAGGGAATTATTGTGTATCGCCACTTTTGAAATATTGAACCCTAAGGCAGTGATTTTTTTTATTGAAAAAAAAGCTAGGGTTTCAAGAAATAAAGTACATTTATTGACACTTCAAACCTTGGATAGTTAACAAAATATGTTTCAAAACAGAAGTAACTGTCATTATTTTTCAAGTCATGCATTAAATATGATATTCAAACGAAGTCTTCCATCACTACCCTAAGGAGATCAAGTAACTTGCATAAGTGTTTGATTTATTTTTATGGATGTTTACTCCGAATACATCGGGTCGTTTTATATCAAGATATGGATTTCATTTTTGTCAGGCAGGTTTGAGACATTTATATGGAATTGTTTTTGGAATATTTTAATAATTATTTTCTTTCATCTCTTGAGAAATAGTCTGAGTTGTCAGCTTCTCAGTTGAACACTGAACAGTAGAGATGAAGGGTATACTGTCCTTGTTTTAAATTCAACAACTCAACGATAATAAAACCAGCTAGAACTCTGTAGGGCCAAACCACCACAACTAATAATGATGTTGGTTTTATTCATAAGATATAATTTAATCAATCAATCAAGGGATCTGTATGAGTCGTCTTCAAGAAGATTGACCGATTGAACATATTTAAGTGAACATGTAGTCGTTTGATATTTGTTTTCGGTAAAAGCTAACTCTCATCAAGCATACACAATACATCATCACAACAATAGCCTCTAGCTAATTTTGTCAAAATCAAAGGAACTCTAAAACATTTTTATATATAATGTGTGCTTCGTGCAAAATATACTCTCTCAAAATATTTAACATTTTCATGCTCCTTGTTTAAACTATATTTTATGTTATTATTATTTTTCAAGTTGTTTAAGCCTTTAGTGGGTTTTTTATATTCCAAGAAATCATATGCATGTTTGCCTGCATAACAGCTGTTTCATATTACCTTTATTGTTCTTAATTATAACCTAAATGGCAGCTATCCTCCTGTCAGTTATATATCTTTTACCAAACCTTCTGCTACATCAGGGCTAGCGAATTTTTTCCTTCTTACATTGACACAAATTAAAGTGCATGTGAATGTGTACAAACACGTGACACACAGAGGTATGTTCTTGCCTAACATACTACATCAATGTCATGTAGCAGGTACCAACGTGATGTATCATGCCAGAATGTGTAAATGACTGTCCTATTAATTCCTTTCAACGTAAGTCGTAAGTCGTGCAATGTGTGTATTCAACTATCAAACCACTATTTCATTTCCTTTCCTTAGCTAAAAGTTTCGAAGTTTTAATTCAATATCACGACGCATGTCTGAATTCAGTAAGAGCGTTAAATACTCCTATATCTACAAATGTCCCCTTGCCTCAATGTCTAATTTGTGCTCATGCATTCCAATATTATTTTCTTGTATGTTTGCGTATAAAAAAACAAATTGAGAAAAAATGTAAGCCACCCCTTGTCATTATGTTGTTGAGGTGAGGTTAACGAGTTCGGAGACTGGCATAATACACATTTTGGAATATCAATTAACTACTAATTAATTCAAGGTGATATGTAATGCTTTTAAACCCAGACACTCTAAAGGGACAATTTTCATTTAACTTACATGTTTAAGTCTAATTATTTATAGCATTACTTAATACTTACTGCCATGTCATACACTGGTTGAAAGTGTGAGGATTCGTCTTCGTATCAATGGCGGCGCTTGTTCGAGGTGTTACAGAAAGGTGTATAATAGCTAAAACGTGTCAGTGTCCTGATGTTTTCGTATTTTGCCCACAAATATTACATGCAGCGCAGGAGTGAAGATTGATTTCAGTGCCTGTATAGTTGCAGTTAGTGTGTTATACAATTGCTTACTTGCTCCTGAACTGGCTTCGAGTATTCATGTTTTGGAAATTTATGAACTTTCCCTTTCATGTTTGAATAAAATAAGTTTACTTCAAAAATACTTAAACACTGACCGTATGGGGGATGATATATCCACTGGAATGAAGATAGCAAGTGATAATTCAAAGTAAACACACATGTACTGAGGAATACAACAGGTAGGTACAGGTACACAGATACTGTAATTACATGGGAAAAGACAAACTTGTATACCAAAAGAGACTCCGAATAACCAGCGAAATTCCAACATCTGAGATCTGTATCCGTCAAATGCCCACGTCGATCACTGACAGAACGTGAGCCATATCCCTGAATTCCAATACAAGCGAGGTACAACTGAACTACCTTTATATAAGATGACATGACCTCAGTTCTGAAGTCACCTTGGAGGCTCCAAGGTTGGACCAGGACAAGCCTTACAAAGCATGACATCTGTGTAAGTAACATATAGAGCTACTGTTAAAAATAAGGTGTCTCTGATAGATCTGAATCTCACAAGTGCAGATAAGTATATTTTATACATCGATGTTTAAACATAATTATGACATGACATACAGTGACATATCTGTTTTCACACTTGAAATAACAATATAATATCATTTTACATTTACTCACTTAAGAACACTGATTGTGGACCAAAATCCTCGCACTGAGGCATACCATGAGAATGTATTAATTTGACATGGCTGTTAAAACAAACTACAAAACATAAGCACCAGGGTACGTCGAACCATATTTTCTTTATTTTTATTTATTTTATTCTTTTATTTATTTATAAAATGTCAATCAAATTTTAATTTATAACCATTTGTCATTTGATGTAATTCGCTAGTATTGATAAAATAATTGACTGATTGATTTTACAAACATATAAAATAAATACAATATCAGACCTTGGTTCTAAAAGGTATCTCCTCAATATTGATATTTGAAGCCAAGTATGTGTCCCTGTTGTACTTAAAGCGAACACTAATTACTGAATGTCGACAGGTTTCTGTTTTTAATTTATTGCATATTGCTTTATTTGTTTTTATCAAATTAATGGCTCATAGAGTAAAAACATTCCAAATAGCCAAAAACATTGCAGTTGAAGCACATTACTGGGTATTGTCAGTCTGCTGCTGCAAGTTATTTGCCGTGAGGAAAAATTAGATTGATAATTTGCAACAGGAGAATCACTGGATAATGTTACATAAGTTGGCTCACATTGATTTAATGTACTCTGTGGTCCATGTATCTTAAAGTGAAATCGTGTAAAAACATTCACTGTCAGTCCTTAATTGTCAACTTACTCATGTTCATGCATTTCCAAAGTCAACAGCTTTGCGAACTTAATTCTTCTTTGACTTCAATTTGAAACCAGGTACCGACTTTTATTGCTGTAAACTGATTCTTATTACGATCACATGCCTAAAGTGACACTGGAAGTATCATCACGTATCAGTCTGTATGGGGCAAGAGGTGAGGTGAGGTGAGTTGGGGTTTAACGCCGCTTTCAAGAGTATTTAACTGATATCGTGGCTGCTAGTATTACGGCAGGGAGAAAGTCCTCAAAGCCATGTCGCTATGCATTGCGGTGAAACCTGCGAGCATCGGCTGGAACTAGCGAACCACGGGTGGTACTGCGCTGAAATTCAGTGGATACGAGTAACTGATGAAAGCATTGGAAAACAAAACTTAATTAAATAAAACAAAATAGGATAAATTATTGACTAAAAGAAACATCTACAACAAGCAATTTGTAATGACATAACCGGTATTGAGGTTAAATCTACAAACTCTCATACAATACTCATCATGGTCATGCACATATACTTCTAACATTTGGTTAGAAACTAATTCGTGCTAAAATTCCTCCCTCTTTTACTAAAAACATATTACAAAAGAACTTGAGGATTAAGTTTGTTAACATAAAATACTTAAAAACATCACACAATATGACAATGTTCGACGAAGCACAACAACCATAAGTCTTAAATATGAAGTAACACTCAACGGTAAAACAAATCTTAACTCAACTAAATGTTCTCACAATACGAATATGGGTAGTTAAATATCTGCTTCCATAAGCTCAGATATTTTAATTTATAGACCATGACCTTCCAAAAGTGCTCTCTTTTTTAATTATGCTTTAAACTTGCTATACAAATAATGGCAGTTTAAAATGTTTTTATTTTCTTTCTATTTGACAAGTCTGATTGATTAAAAAAATATCCACAACGTATTCATCACAGAGTATTCATCACAAGGTATTCATCACAAAGTATTCATCACAGAGTATTCATCAAACCAGCAACCAGCAATCTTGAGTCTTATAACCGTTGCTGGATTTTCATCTGTAACCCTCTCACATACCCTCATTAATCACTTGTCCAAGAAGTAGCACTGGCGAGCTGACAATGGAGGACATGAATACGAATTTAGCTCAGACACTATTATCCTGCTAGAATTACAACTACTTTCTTAATACTATCTACTTTAATCTGATATGGTCACTGATGGCCACTTGTTTCTGCAACTTGTTCGTTGTTTATGGGAGTGGAACATGGTTTCTGAGGGTCACCTTTTACATGATAATTAAGAGGTTTTATTTATTAATGATAAGGTTTTGTACGGTAAGTAGGTATTCCACAAGTGTCACAACATTTTGCATATGAGATACAAATTATAATAAACCTCTCTGCAAATATAGAACCATCTGTAATCCATTAATTGAGGTATATCACTTTAAGTGATTTAAGTTGTTCTATTTCCTCTATGAACAGCAGTTATCAGTAACTAAAATTAGTTCTTAGCTAAAATAGATATTACAACGTTTATGAATGAACTGCTTGAGGTCAGCTTACCTTTAGTTCAATTTTGAAATTCTTAAAAAGTTGCAAACAAATGATAAATAATCACAATAAATAGCATGATCATCAAGCTCAAAAACAACCCAAAGGGTATAGCTTACATCAATGGTCGATATGAACAACACAGTATAAAGTCTTTTAACCAAATGTAGATCAGCAATTAGTTTTCAATAAGTGCACAGGGGGTTCATTTAGGAAGTGTCTCTGTGTATATGTCAATCACAGTTACGTCCTACAGATTCGGTGTCATACATGTAGATAATGTAAACATTGTCCATGAAGAGTAAATCGAAACAGTAAGATAAAAAGGCAATGGTCTGTTAGTTTTACAACACTTTAATAATTGGCTTTAATTATGTAGCATTTTCAATGTTTAGATGCAAGTTCATCTTACAGTCTACTGGAAAGCTTTGACCAGAAGCCATTATTCTAATCATACCAATACACTGGACTGACCAGTGGAATACACAATAGCGTGTTAAAGAAACATCAGTAATTGGGGAGACTGTCTGAAGTGACGTCTGATGTCTCTCATCGTTATGTTATTCTATCATTGCCAACACATTCTTGTCAATCATAATTTCCAATTCATCTGACCTGAACGTTTAAAGTTATAGTTCTATTATTTGGTTACTCGTTATAAGGATCAACTTAGTAACTAATAGTAGCAGCAGTTATTTAATTCCCAAGCGATATAGAGGAGTAGTCCAATCTTCTAGGTAGGATTCACTGACCCTGGTGTCAGAATTCAAATATACACATATTTGAGTATCCAACTGCTCCATTGCTGTGAAATATCGTGTTATATTGTGACATTTCAACATTTATATTTCAGAACAATTTGAATGAAGTTGACTGGTGTTTTTAACTTAGAGCAAAAACACTTATAATCGGGAAAATCTCAAACAGAATTACACAAAGAGTGCAACATAAACTTTCTAAAATAAAACATTTTGACATTTGACAAACGAATTTTAATATTTTATTCTATTTAATCTATTAACTAATGTACTTTAAATAATAAATTATTGGTGAAATAAAATTATAAATCAATTACTTGATGGAGTATGTAAAATACCAGGTTTATTTCTCCTCATAACATGAGAAAAATAACAACTTTACCCATGGCACTCTATAAAATAAGCCTTGTATTTTATTCTATGTATTCAGTTCATTGTAGTAGAGAAAACATTACTTTAGTGTGACTCTTTAGATATGTTATAATCCACAAATGGAATATCACATTTTTCTATTTCAACCATTATCTCCTAATTGAGAGTGATTGACGGAATATCGAGGTATGTATTAGCTTGGCTTCTGAAGACCTACAGAGTACAAAGTTACCATGCCAAACAGCTGTAGGCAATCACGGTTGTGCTAGCTATAAACTATACTGTTGTGCAAAAGAAACGTCCACACATTTAAAGGAGAGCATGAAGCGAAATACTTATGTTTGAGAAAGTAAATATCAAATATATTCAACAGACACAAGTACTCACAATTTCATACATCAAAGTACGATATTTTTACATGTAGTATTTTGTAAGTACAAATATACTAGGTCAGAATGTTTGCGATTTAAGTTCAAATTTATCAAATGCGGATTTAATCAATAATTAATAAATGATGTGTTCGACATAAATAACGTGCATGGACTTAAATTCGTTGTTGCACCTATAGTGTAGAACGTAAAAAAACAAGCCAAAAGCCTTTTTTACTCTCCTCTCCTCTCGTCCAGTTAAAGAGATTAAAAAAAAAAAGATTTCTTAAAACGTGTTTTTCCTGAGACGTTTCATTTATGGGTGATTTTATTTATTACTGACAACATTGCTGCAACAAATTCGACTTTTATAATTCAAATGATATGTTCTTCTGAAAAAATTAATACTAACAACGGTCTGAGTCTTTTGTATTGCCTTATTATTTGGCCATTATTGAAATTAATTACATTATCCTTACTTTTACTATAATTATACTGATGGTTTGTTATCAATAGTTTCAAGTCATTGAAGTATTTATTAAAAGCTGTAGTTTCCGTCAACGTTGCACGATTGCTTAGACAGAGTGCATGACAAATGGAACAGACTCACGCATCGTAATAATGTCTCCACTGTCAACTTTGGTCGGTGCTAAAAAATGGTACAGCTTAAGCATTTGTATTTGCTATTTAACATAAATTAACAATTAATTAATGTTAGATAAATTAATTTAAATCTTATCAAATTCTAAAGGACTAAATGACGACATTGAATCTGTTAATTCTTGTATGTGTAATGATCTGGATATATATTCACGAATTACATTAGAAATATTAATACCCAATTCTCTGTCCCTAGTCTACAAAATGTCTGATACAACTAGAAATACAGACCTACACAATCTCATGACGAATCAGCCCTTATAGTAAGTAGTTTTGTCGACCTTTGAGAACAGATGTAATCAAACCAGAGCTTTTAGATGGCAGACATAAACATGTCTCCTTAAGCAATTCTCTTTTTTTTCAACTTCATATAGGACTCGGTTTCTATTTCAGAAATAAGTATTTCCGTGGTCGGAAATTGAGTAATTTACCATTTATTTGTACAAATGACGTATGCATACGTTTACTATGTCCTATCAAACGGTCAAATTAATTCAGTACTTCCAGTTTCGAGTTGAGCTGTCATTGTGAGCTCGTGATTGTCTGCCTCTGTTAAGTCCCATGTACAATTGGACACCTGTCGAGGGATATATGAAAGGTAGCTTTTAAGTGGGATACATGACAGATTAGGTTAGATCGTGGTGATGATAATATGAGGAGTAATTTGAACATGTTGGAGATGAGGATAGGTTAGCCAACCATGTTTCCTTATAACTATCCTCATCAATTACTCGCTTAAGCTTTACATGGAGTAATTTAAGTTATTCACTATCAAAGTCAAAGTGACTATGACAGGTACCCTCGACGGAGTTCAGATGATTGACCTCAGACTTACGCTCATTATTTCAACTTCACGTTTAAGGGACTCTTACAAAATAACATTTACCAAAAACCCCGTAATTTTGTAAGTAGAATGCAGACGGAATTAGTGATGAACATTGATTTGGGAAGACAAAATTAAAAGAAAGAAAATATGTGTTCACGTGATATTCATTGTAAAAAATTGGGGCAGTAAAATAGAATTAAATCTCTTAAAATTGAAAATAATTTGAAAGGTAATAATAATGATTATAACAATCATATAATTATATAACGCATTTATATATGCATATAGTTGGCATTAATATTTGTGAAATGATATGTATTGTTTGGTGTCCTTCAACAAAATAACACTTTTATTGTCATATCTTGAAACTGAATCCCCCTCATTCATGTACTTAAGAAATAGATTTCATAATGTGTTTCTTCACTTGCTTATAAACGGTTTGAAAGTTCAAGTTAAACTGTAGTATAAATGCCGTCGACTAGCCCCGGCATTTATACCAGTTTAACTTGCATCTTTCAAACCGTTTATAAGCCAGTGAACAAACACATTATGAAATCTATTTCTTATAAATTCAAACTTTGAAATTTAAGAGATTTCTCATCAGTAAATAATCTTTTGAATATAAACAATCTCTGTCAAAAATGTACAGCACAATGTACAAATGCTGAGAAGTGTTACACCATAATTGATAGATTTTCTTTCCTTATTGAATTATTTAAATGAAAACGTAATTCAAAATGTTGTAGTTTTTATTCACAAAGATCTAATGTTGCGCATGATATACATTTGAAATGTACTATAGTATATACAGTACCGAATTTAAGATTGATTGATCGATGAAATAAATGAAGAGAACAAAAACATTTTTAAATGAAAAGCAACTTTTTGCATTATTATTTCCGATATTTAATGTATAAGTTTGACATCTAACAAATCGATTATGTCTGAAATAATCTCATTCAATCTGTCATAGAGGGAAGGCATTATGATTAAAGTCAGCTTAATCAGACGGGTCCTGGAGCCATGTGTCTATAATAATTCTTAAATGAAAAGTTTAACCATAACTACAGATCAAAGCAACATTGTAATATCAATATCAAACAAATTTATCTTTATGATTTGTCTCGGAGGATTGATTCTTATTTTCACAAACAAATTGTTACACCATAATGGCATGTTTTAACCAATTCTTATAGTGCATTACCCCTCCCGATTGATATAAAACTGCAAGTCTCGCATGCATGATTGTTGACATCATTATTATTAAAATATTACCCTCACAGTAGTTTGTGAAACATGAAATTTATTATATAATTTATACATGTTTATGACTTTTCACCAATGTGTCATAGCTATGATCACACTTCGTTACACAACACCACAGGACAAAAAGTGATGGAATCCGCTTGCCGTATCCCTCCAGATTCTTCCGTATTCCTAAGGATGGACCAAAATTTGGGAAAATCCGGAAGAATCCGGCAAATGGATTCCACAACTTTTTGTCCTTTGCAGTAATATGCTTTTAACATTATATGTCAATACCCTTCCCCTTTTCTATTTTAAACTGTAAATGTCTCATGCATGACAATTGACATCTTTCTGATATAAAGATTACACTAACCTAAGTGTAGAATTGTATATTGATATAAATCAGTGTATATTGATCATTAAAGGGAAAAGAGGTATGTACTGCAGTCATAGTTATTGTGGAAATAGTTTGCTTCAGGATGACAATTACCAAACTTTTAGTTTAATGTCGGATTATTAAATCATGTATTAGGGCCAATTTATTATCATAGAATGAAAAGGGTCCTATGAATATATGCAACATTGCATTAAATACACCCAATCTAGGATGTTATAAAAAAGAAGACATTTTGCAACAGGATTTATAAGTAAAACAATTATTTAAAAATCCTTCATGACCCTTCATTTTAGATTATATTCATAAATAGACAATTTCACATTGTAAACAAAATTTCAAATTAGGTTGCCCTAATATGCTCTTTTCGGTCAGCTCTGTGATTTTTTACTTATCATTGATTTTATTACTATTATAATACTGAACGTTTTAAACTAATTTGAAACGTTGATTACAGGGATGCCCTAACGAATATATAGTATATATTGCTCAATCAACCCTCCTAGAATGACAACTTCTTTTGTAAAAAAATATTTTGAGCATGTTTATGTACTGGGGTCACGGAATCAGTACACATTTTATTGTAAGCATGTTATCACAAAAGGCAGGACATTCAGCTTATAACTGTTTTTGTTAATGGTGGAGTTCTCAAATTGATGTTGTCAGTTCGTTACAGATAAATTGCTGCTGTTTGATGGGCGAATTCAGGGAGTAGAATAGATTTACTGAAACCTCATTAACCAAAGCTCCGGAAAACTGTCTCAAGGGGCTCGATACAGTGTTCTTATTTGTCAGCGATTCTTTTATATGAAACTATAACATAGTTGTTTCCCCGCAATTGAAATATGGTCCCAAAGTAGAATTGCTGATTGGTGTATTTTAATGGCCGTTTAATCATGAAATAAGTTCGAGAAAGTGTCACTTTCAAATTCATTAAATGTGAAAATGACCATGTCAATTAATATGTGTAACTGTAACAATACTTAGATAAAAACATAAAGGTTTTATGGATGTTTTATAACAATGTGCCAACAAGCTATATGTCATAATTTGTGTATTTTGACAATTGTTATCCAGACAATATTTATGTTCTAATGTATGCCACTTCTAAGTGCCCTTCAAACTTTTGGTGTAGACATTTTTAATTAATAATATTTCTTTTATTACATGAATATTCATGTTTGCAAAACAATTTGACTTAATTGATCAGCTTTTTTCAGGACATGTTCCTCAAATGAATGGTGTGAATATTGATTTAACAAATACAAAAAATTAAAATAGCTTGTGTAACTCCATTATTCAACCAGTCCGTGAAATGGTATATTCTTTGTTTTGAATGGTATATTGTATGTTTTGAAACATAAGCTTTTATAAGAGTTTATGTACATAGTCTACGTTGTCAGAACGGAGGTATCACCTTAAACAAGACATATAATATAGGCATTATCGCTTGTTCTTTTGAAAATAGAATTCAAACAAGACTTACAAAAAGTGAAGTCTCAAGATACTTTTTGCTGTTACATGTTGATTATCCTCTTATGACTATATTATACACAAATAATCGTATGGCATTTGGTGTTATGCATAATGCTTATCATGATGAAACTCACGTGCAAAAGAAACGTCCCCATACAACATACAAGATATTTCAATCCGCAGTACATGTGTGAACATGACGTCATCGCTATTAATTTAGATAACAGCTACATATTGGTTCGTTTCTGTCTTGCCAGGTGGCTGTTCTAGCTGAGAAAACTAAAATCTCACACTAATTTAGGGTAATAGCAGACCTTACTTGTTTCTGACATTCAGCTATATAAAAATATCAGGGGGTGCTTAACTTTTTCTTTGTGTATATTAGATATAAACACGATCAGAGCAACGACTGCAGCGGCGGCTTGAATGGGCTATTTACGCCTATATCATTAATAAACTCGCGTGCAAAAGAAACGTCCCAATGCAAACTACAAGATATTTCAACCCGCAGGTGATAACTACGACTAAAACAGCATTATATGATGTCCTCAGAACCAAACAATACTAATTATAAATTTCCGAAACATAATCTGTTCATATTTCTGAGAAATGCACGTTTTAAGAACTCGTCATTTTAGAATCTCCTTAATGAGACGAAACAGAATCGTCAATTTCGATTTTGACTTTTGTGACGTCCTACATTAAAGATGCGTCAACAAATTTAAATCCAAGAACATTATTTATGTCGACATAATTTTTTATTGATAACATTTCTACTTTTAAAAATTAATGTGGCCAAGTAACATCTTGAAAAAGCGATTTAAGCACCCCATGTGTATTTGAAAAGAAATACAAATAATAATATAATATTCTGATGTATAAAATTGTGATTACTTTTTTTCAAAACATGTGTCTATCAAATAAATTCAAAATCTATTTTCTCCGACATCAATATATCATTTTCTACTCTTTTAAAAATGGAGGGCGTTTCTTTTGCACGTGAGTATACATAGAAACTTCGATTTTCAATGACATCACAATGATCTATTAAACATTTTTTTTGTTATGACAAAAGGTAAGTTTTTATTTGGGTTTTTTTTTCAAACAAAATGTGAGTTCTATTACAAAAGTCATTTAAATACCATGTGTTATGAAAAAAAAAAAAAGGAAACAGATTTAATTGGGTTTTTTTTAAACAAAAATTTGAGTTCTTTTACATGTATATTGACTATGATTAACTGAAAGTATGCTTTATTCAATTTTGAATAGGTGTGATTCATTTATGAATATAATTTTACCTTATTATTTCCAATGAAAAGAGTTTCAATTATTCTTCAACCATATAAATTTTCCTATTTACGATACTTCTCAGGGGTATAATCTTTTCTTAAAGCAGTCCTTACATATCTATATGAATTAGCTCATTGGTGTTATTATTATCAAAGTGTTAATAAGAGACGTTCTCAAGAATGTTGTAAGAATACGTATCGATAAAGACCTTTAAAAGGGACACTAGCACCTTTTTTTGCTATATTATTTTTTTTAATTTCCCATTTATAATGATAGTTTATGTCATTTATATTTACTTTAGCATAAAGCAATTATCCATAGTGGTAATAATGGAGTTGCGTATAAAGCAAAAAATTGTATGGCGGCCATTTTAATGTGAACACATTTTCGAAGGACAAAAACGATTCCCATGGCTTGACTGAACCATGTACACTTATTTTTTAACTCGATTCTCCAAAGAGTGAAGGGTGTTTTACTATTGGTGACATTATTTTTCAAATACATTTCATCGACTTATTTCAGTGAAAATACGTGCTACTGCCCCTTTAAAGGTTGAATAATCATTGACCTACCAGCTCTAAACATGGCAGTTTGAGGTAGACCAGAGAAATGTAAATCTTCAAAGCATTTTGAACGTTTTATCTTAGAAAAGGTTAAAGAAAATATTGTAAAAGGACAGAAGAACCATTCAGAAAAAGAGTAACGGTAGATAACCTCTTTGACGCCTTATGTCTGCGATTAGTGTAGGCTATTTCTAAATTTGCAGATAGGAGCTGCACACGCTATCACGAATGTCTTTATAATTCAAATATATTAACTTTATTGTTCACCTGATGTCCATAATAAACATAACATACTTCTTAGGATCAATTACTTCTTGTATAGTTCAGAAATAACTTTGGAGTTCTATGAAGCAGTTCATCACGGAAAAGTAGATCAGTATGTCAGTTTAATGGATTAGAGTGTGATTCATGTGAATAGGATAACAACGCATTGAGACCACTGCACTAAAGCGAGTGACCAATTCGTTTAAAATTTACGGATATTGTATATTTCCCTTTCAAAATCCGCATATTATATAAATGATATGGTAAACATTATAGATATGTGTGTGTATGTGTGTCCTTGCATAATGGGTGAGACAAACTTGATCTGCTAAACTAATCAATTGTGATGGTACATAGACAATGTGAACATTTCAACACAAACCTCAAGTATCATAAGATACCTTTGTATCACCAAAGTGAAAACATTGCATATTCAAATGTCTCTATTTAGTATCCAGAACAATTTACTGTCTACTGTAAAGCTTTTGGCTGTCAAAACTCGTCATACTTCTAATCTATACTGACCAGCTGAAGACAACATAGCGTGTATAGGCATCAGTGGTTCAATACACTGACCTGTATGTCACAGGATATATCTGAAGATGTCTATCATGGTTAAGCATGTCATCGTATTGTGACAACTCAGTTTGTCATTTTAACAACCACTGATTCTCCCATGATTCCTTTGTTCTACAAGTTAGTTAAACACAATCTGTCCAAGAACCAATGATCACTTTGACATTGAATTGATCATGAAATCTAATAATAATAATAAAACTAACATTCATATTAATATATGCGCCAAATCCACCTACGACAGGCATGCTCAAGGCGCTGCGATCTTTACCTTAAGAGTTGTACTTTCTGTACCGCTAAGGAAATCAGAGACTTTAACACGTATATTGAAGAGTCTACACTGGCTGAAGGTGGAACAACGAATTAAATACAAGTTACCCATGCTTGTGTTCAAATCCAAGCACAAACTTGCCCCACCTTATCTTCAGGAACTTATCCATGATTATCAGCCAGTCAGAGCACTAAGATAAGCTACAGGGAATCTGCTTGACCCCCCACCCTCAAGGTCAGCAGCATATGGCAGCCGGAGATTTGCAGAAGCTGGTCCAGCCCTCTGGAACTCACTGCCGGAAAACGTCAGATCAATTCCATTTCTGGATGACTTCAAGAGTGCAATAAAGACACACTTGTTCATGGAGTCATATCCATAGATCTCCAGTGTATATATCCATGTTCTGTTGTAGTCAACTGGTAAAGGCGCTATATAAATGCATAGTTAGTATTATACGACCATATAGATCCGTATTACCAATGGTTAGGTACCCAAGTACAGAGTAGACTAGACTGTGTACAAAGAGGATGAAGTGCCTGGCGCAGAGACACAATACAGTATGAGATGCTAGTCACAAATGTATGTTTAATTCGAACCCGGACCTTTGGCATGAGAGGCCAGCAGGCTAACCACAAGAACACTGTGCTCCAATCTAATCGCACAGCTTTCTGTACAATTACACATATATACGCCACTAGTCACGATATTCTCATGATTTCTTTAGCTGTATTCCTTCCAATGAATAACATCCATAAGTGACATAAATTAAATAAATTAACTTACATGTTTTGTTTTGCACTCTGCAATCCTCAATTACTTATTTGGCAGTGACTACAACGAGAAGACAATGGATGACAGAGGCGAGTCAACATACACCCTCTGTTATAGGATAACACATATCATATGACATTAGTGCACGTTGCAGAAGTTGCATTCTTTAAACACAAACTAAGATATTTCCAACATTTTAAACTGAGGAACTTAATCTACAGGCCACATCGGCAGCATTGAGATTTAGTGAGTGAGTTGTGGTTTAACTTTCACTTATATCGAGGCTGCTAGTATTATGACAGGGAGGAAGCCCGCAACGCCATGTGGCTATGCATTGCGGTGAAACCTGCGAGCAGCGGCTGGAACTAGCGAACCATGGGTTGTACTGCGCTGACATTCAGTGTAGCATTGCACCCAAACCTTACTGCGTGTAGAACAGTTCTCTACTGCAGACAAAGTTGCCATGCCCCTGGTGGGATTCGAACCACGGACCTCTTGATCCGAAGCCGAACGCGCTAACCACTGCGCTATCCCGCCCCCGAGATTTAATGTAATGACGCTTTAATGCCACAGTTGACATCGGCTCTTTTCTCCCTCGTATAATAGTTGAAATGTCAATTGTAAACATAATTGAATCCAGGCAGGTATCAAGTAGTAAATAATATGTAAAACGTATCTTCGATTGGTTCATGAGTAAGATCAAACCGACTAAATAACACACAGTGGAGGGAAAGTGAAGACAAAGTCCTTCGCCAAAAAATTATTTCCATTTATGTTAATATTTGAGGATTTTGCTCATTGGTACCGGTAAACGTTATTGTTGTTGCTGAACTTTCAGTAATATATGTTTATGATTATGATGTATACCACTACAATGTAGGAAATACATTTGTCGATTCTCTTCAATTAAACTCTTTCACATTGACAAACAAGACATCAGTCTAACTCAGAAACGATGATGCTAGAAGTACAATTACTTTCGTTAATAGGGATCTAAATGAGTTTCTGAGATTGTAGGCCCATTGCACTAGCTCCAGTCAGCAAGTAACAACTCCGTGACGTCACTAATATACTCGGTTTTCGGGTGAGAAAGCTCCAATACAGCACGTGCAGCAAGCGATTGCTGTCACGTTCGAAAATGCAAACTTCTAACTCTTAGGATTCGCAAAGTAACTCCGTACAGCGACACAAGAAAAGAGGCCGTCAAGCGAATAATGTTGTTATTGTGTTACGTTTTCCATCGCCCTATTGAAACAATTATTAAATCGATTGCCAAGGTAATTAAACAAGATATATTTAACCCAAAACAGCATCACAATTTATATTCCTACGCTTAATGCATAGAAACACTCTTGAACCGATTGCTATGTATGTTGACTAAGCCTTAGGTTCTTGGCTATCCATGACGTCATATTCAATTGTTGCCCTGACTTAGAGGTTGACCATTGCAGGGAGTAGAAAGTAGTTCCTGAAACCAAATTAACAAAAGCACCGGAAAACTGCCACACTGGACTGAACATGGTGTCTTTCATAAAACTGGTCATGTTTGTAAAAGTAATAAATTATGACATTACATACATGTTTAGCCTTATGGTTCAAGCTGTTAAAGTGTCCCGCATTGTCGAGTCAGTAATAATTGTTCTAGTTGTAGCTTTATGACTTTCTGAACATGTTCCCTACTAAATAGTGTACATATTGAATTGACATATTGCTAGCACCAGGATGCCCAAACATATTTAGCTCTTCAAAACCAGAATTAAATCCTTTGTGGAAGCTGCAAGTAGCTTTACTGAGTTCTATTATCCGACTAATCTTAAATAGGAATTCTTCCAATTACAAACGGTATCGTGAATACTGCATCGCATGTCGGGGTGACATTAGTTTCACTTGTGTCAAAGTACATGGTCTCCTGTGACAAGACAGAGGTTAAGAGTCACGTTGTACTGTATATTGAGGTTATCTGTCTTTTCCTTTAGATTCTATTCTCTGTCCCTTACAAAGGAGGAAAAATATAAATGAAACATGAAGTTGAAAGACTATTATTTTAGCTGCCTACTTATTAAATGTTGATTACCCTCTTACGACCTCATATTGATGACATCATACATTATCCATACCAACTTGAGGTAAAATAAGGAAGTGTTTGAAACTCAGAAATATTTATTCAAATGAATTGCAAGCCAAACTATGACAAGAAAATTACATTTGCAGGGTGAAGGGGTAATTTGAAGAGCACTGAGGTAAAATACAAAACATGATAGTTTAGCTTGACATTAGGCTACCTAGTCTACCTGCTTTATCTGACTATTTATGCGGGAACACGACGGATTCAGCAACTTGGAGAGGCAGAATAGTACCTGTCTCTCAAAAGACTGTTTAGAAAATTGCGGACTGTCAGGTGACAACAAAATGGACAACTGGACATCTATATACTCCAGAATGGTGTGTATTCTCGGTACAGTGGCGTTGTTCCCTTCTATCAACATAGATAGATGCATAAACCAGTAATGTGCAAATGTCACATCTCATTGGATTAAACCTTTGGCATTTCATCGTATTGACTCCAATTAGTTCCGATGTGAGTACATATATGTGTCCATTTTATATATAGCATTGTCCGATATCTACACATGTGTGCTCAGTACTTAGTTTTCGATTAGGAATCGGGGGTCGAGTCTCATCCCTAATTAATCACATCGGCGTGTATTGCTTAGAAACAGCGTTTGGAAGACATTATACCTATATAGACCCTACCCAATTACTATATAAAAGGAAAGGGATGTAACAACGAACCCAGCCCATGCTCATTAAAAGTCATATTTCGTATTAAAAACTATTGTGATGGCACAGTCGATGACAACGATACGAAAGCTAAATGATTTCCCTACAAAATGAGCTATAAATTGTCACAATCGGATCATTATTTCTAAAGCTATGCGACAAAACAATCCGTACATCGCTACCTCCACATTTTCAAGCCAATTTCGACGCTCACGAAAACCAGCGAAAACTCACCTTTTAAAATCGTTTATTAATTCCAGCAATGTTGACAGCACGTATGAATCGGCAGATTCGAACCGCAGAGTGAAACTACAGATATAAGCACATATAACAACACCTACATATCATTTCTCCATCTGTACTGCGGCATTTTGTCTCAAATCATAGTCATGCAAGTTTGCCATTCAGCCATTGATAACCTTGATATTCAGTTGACCAGCATATCCTATGCCATATTCAGCCTCCCGGGCCTACTTTCTCGTTCGGGTCTATATAAGTATATGTCTTCCAAACGCTGTTTCTAAGCGATACACGCCCCTGTGCAATTACTTAAAGTGAAAATACCTTCTGGTCTAGCAACAGGTACCAAGACAACATGGCGGAGGAACAACTACCTACGTATGTGTGTGGAGAGAATGCTTATGTCTCCAGATTATACACTTGCTCTAAACAACGCTACTGACCTAATTGACAATGACATGATATGACTGATATGTTGATATGTTCAACGAAAATATATTTGAACAAGCAACATTTATTTTCAAAATGTGAGCCTTTGTGTAGGCATCACAACAAAACAAAGTCTTATGTAAGCATAACTACAGGACAACGAAGAACCAGTCCTCCCCCATTGCAATAAGTATTCTGATAGTGATTGCCTGACCCTGAAAACCAATTTAATAAATACTGGATACAGATGTCTTCCCAAAGGATTGTGAAGGGGAATTATCGTTCCTATCCATTAAAGTGGATGAAAATGCTTCACATCCTTTTCTCTCAGTTGATAAACTAACACATTAACATGATAATACCAGAATGTACAGGGGATGCAATGCAATGAATGATACTTCGAGACAAGAATATCCAAAGAACGACTCTGCCACTTAATCAAACACACAGGATAAAAAGTCTTGGAATCCATTTGCCAGATCCTTCTGGATTCTCCCAAATATTGGCGGATCCTGGAGAAACCGTAAGAATCCTGAAGGATCCGGCAAGTGGATTCCACCTCTTTTTGTCCTGCGACAGTTTTCCAAGAGAGTTAACAGGGAGAAGATGAATCCGGACAACAATGGTTAACCATGGTTGGTAACCTTGTTGCGTTACTACTGAGGCTACTATCACAGCTTCAGATATCACTAAGTTGTGAATAAACTAATGAGTGGGAAGACCATATTACCATATAATATTACATGACATTATGTATTCCTTCGTGGAACTTGGGGTAAAGTCAATAATAAGACAGAGGTAGGTGTAAACACTTGTTATGAAGATGTTTCTACACTGACAGATAGATAAAGCCTTAATGGAGTCACAAATACCTCAGCATATTGCCAACACCAACTGCGTTTCTGTGTGATCCCTTCACCATGCAACCAATGGGAAGCATTCTTTAATGAACATCTTTGTATAATGCGGACTTACGGAAAGTTACCATTCGAGACCTATTTCTAAATGTTTGTCAGTACAATAATGGGACGCACACAAGTTCACCATTTTAAAGATTGCAATATGAGACAACGTATATCATGTGAAATATTGATAATGTAGGCTGACATATGAACTTAAACATGAATGATGTAAGTACCGACAGCTATTGTTTTCTTCAAATTGAAGGCTAGTTCTCTGATGTGTTCTATTTTTCAGTTCAGTTTTTTTTGCTTTCACTTGGACAAAATAACAAAGAAACTAAGCATGATTAAATTGCCCAGTTTCTGAAACGCCCATCAAATATGAAAGAATACTTTTATTTGATGAACTTCCGGGTTGATCTCGCCGACTGTTGGTGAGCCAAGTTAGAAATCCCTGTCTATCTGTCTGTCTGTCTAGACTTAGCCTACTCGCACTTTTGGCCTGTAAACAGCTATACACAAAATACCCGTAATGGTGTATTTAGTTCCGGATTGGTTAAGCTGTTTGTAGGCAGTGTTGGTTAAGCTGTTTGTAGGCAGTGTTGGTTAAGCTGTTTGTAGGCAGTGTTGGTTAAGCTGTTTGTAGGCAGCGTTGGTTAAGCTGTTTGTAGGCAGTGTTGGTTAAGCTGTTTGTAGGCAGTGTTGGTTAAGCTGTTTGTAGGCAGTGTTGATTAAGCTGTTTGTAGGCAGTGTTGGTTAAGCTGTTTGTAGGCAGTGTTGGTTAAGCTGTGTGTAGGCAGTGTTGGTTAAGCTGTTTGTAGGCAGTGTTGGTTAAGCTGTTTGTAGGCAGTGTTGGTTAAGCTGTTTGTAGGCAGTGTTTGTTAAGCTGTTTGTAGGCAGTGTTGGTTAAGCTGTTTGTAGGCAGTGTGATCTTACTGTTTTGATCCAGTTTGAAATGCATTTACACAGTAGCACGTTTTTGCAAATTTTATTTTTTTCAAAATTCCCATTTATAATGATAGTTTATGTCATTTATATTTACTTTAGAGGGTAAAACATCTTACTACACAAACCAATTATCCGTAGTGGTAATAACGATGTTGCGTATAAAGCAAAAAATGCATGGCGGCCATTTTATTGTGAACACATTTTATTATTTTTAATGACAAAAATGATTCCCATGGCTTTACGGAACCATGTACACTAATTTTTAAACTTGATTTTCCGAGGAGAGAAGGATGTTTGACAATTGCTGACATTATTTTTCAAATACATTTCATCGACTTATTTGAGCGAAAAAACGTGCTACCGCCCCTTTAACGCATTAATACTTTATGCATTATTAACGAGGGTTACATACTGTCATTTTAAGAAAATATGTTCTGTTTGAAAACCAAACTGCATGCACAAACAATTTAGAAATTGTTTTGTTAAGTGACAAAGTACATTTTTGTTGGAACATTTACATAATTTGAAACAAGAAATTATCACAGTGACACAACAATCAATCCATTATGAATATGTTGAACTTTTGTCATACAACTAGTATTAACAAAACAACGCACATGACAACTGACGTCAAACTCTTACAAGCGTTGAATCTTAAATATAGCGAGAAATTCTATAGAGGATATTCGCAATTATTGAACAAATGAATATGCTTGACTTAATTGATTCTTAAAAACTTCTGCAAAATGTGTCCATTCTATCTATAAAACATTTCATCTCATTTGCAAGGAAGATTTACCAATATCAATAATGATCAATTGATATCTTCGGAATAAATCCAAAAAGTGTGTGATTAATCATTTCAAGTGCCATTGTAATAGACAAATTAAATTAGTAAGTTGGTCACATGCTAATGGATGCATGTTCGGACATATAAACAAACATAAAGCTTTCTGAAGAAACTTTTAGTTGAAAATGAATTGACAATTTCTGAATTTTGTTTCTTTGGAATATATTAAAAAGGCAAGCAGTGGCACAATTATGCCCATATCTTGTAGAACCAACCTGTGGTCTGATTTACTGAAACAGACAACTACTATCGTCAATGCTTCTACAATTACTTCTACTACCAACAATATTACTGCTACTATCAATACTACAAAAACAGCCACTTCTACTGCTACTGCTGCTACTACTACTACTACTACTATTGCCATTCATGTACACGAGCTCTGTCATGATACAACATGAATTATATATATACATATGATAAATTTGTATTATTATTATTATTATTACTACTACTACTACTACTACTACTACTGCTACTTCTACCAACAATACTACTTCTACAAATACTTCTATCAATACTAAAACAGCAACAACTGCTACTACTACTCCTACTGCCCCTAACAATACTATTACTACAGTAACTACTACAACAACTATTACAAATTCAATACATTTTACTACTACTACCAACAATACTAATAATACATATACTACTATATCAACTACTACTACTACCACAACCAACAATATTTATATTGAAAACAAATACTACAATAAGTACTACTACTACTACTTCTACTACTACTACTACTACTACTACTACTACTATTACTACTACTACTACTACTACTACTACTACTACTACTACAGCAACTACTACTACTACTACTTCTGCTACAACCAATACTACTAGTACTACTACATTTAAGGAATACAATATGTGTCATAAAATCGTATCAATTTTGGAAGGAGGAAACATTATTAAGATAACAAATCTTTCTTTTAACTAATAGGAAGATATGTTGTCTCCAACAGTGACGATATGACATCCTTAACCGCCTCAGTTCCCGAGGGGGTGCTTATAGAGACACACTATTTCCTACAGGTCGTATAGTAAAACAATAGTTCCCTTGAGTAATAACTTGTGTTGATATGACACTCATTGATTTGATTCTTACACTGAGAAGCAGTAAAAGGAGATTTTATGTCACAACTGTCTGCCAGAGTTCATAATGACTATACAGATAGACCCTCTAATCGACGGAAAGATTAATGTGGGCATGCAGTTATTTTAGATATAAATTGCATGTATTGTTGTACATTTCATAATTCGACATGCTATTTGATGCAGTATTTCAGCTATCTCATCAC
The DNA here is from genome assembly GCA_936450465.1 of Gibbula magus. Lineage (NCBI taxonomy): Eukaryota > Metazoa > Mollusca > Gastropoda > Trochida > Trochidae > Gibbula > Gibbula magus. Next base: position 43,783,259 of record OW388298.1, read on the forward strand.
TGAAACTAAAGTAAAGGAAAAAAGCAGAAATAATTGCAAACTGATTACAAATTATAAGACTCATACGGCAACAAACGTATTCGGCGAACTGTAGCATTATGTGTGCATACGTTTTCAATGTTATAATACATAGAAACAATTTTATCATGTTTATGAAAAACAGCTATAAAATGCCAATACAACATAAGTGCATACCAAACATTTACATTGATTATTCAAAGACACATAACAATCATTTGTAATCTTATATATAACATATATAATGTGTTCACGATGTTTGAACTTGAAAACTGTATAATAAGATGCGTTTTCGTACTACTAGGTAGATGGAATTGTTATCAATATAAAATATTTATAAAATTATGTAGAGTATACAGTTTCATTCCTGTTGCATAGAGACACATTTAGAGGGAAAACGTTTACAAATGTCTGGGCTTCAGTTGTGCTGCCTTTACTATTTTATACAGAAACAAAAGTTCCTATATGTTATGAGATACTGAAACAAAGGTTTCCCTGAGTAGTAACTTGTGCTGATATGACAATCATTGATTCAACTCCTACACTGAGGAGCAGTAAAGGCAGATTTTATATCACAACTGTCTGCCAGAGTTCATAACTGTTATAAAGATAGAGCTTTTAATGGAAGTTAACATAAATGAGGGGCAGTGTGAAGTTGGTTACTTATTCGTTATTGGACATTGGACATTCGATTTTTCCAGTTACTTATTCATTTGACATTCGATTTTTCCAGTTACTTATTCAAAACAATGGTCTGATAAAGCACTATGGAACAATTCATGACAATATAAGTAGAGTCATTTTAAAGAAAAAACAATTTCCTATCCAATGAGGTGTCTTACATGATGTTTGATAGGGGACCTGATACCGTAAATTGCCAAATAACGTCACCAGGTAGTATACATATTAGCTCTGTTTTGAGTTTTTCACAATCAAACTAGTCTGAGGGTACCAAGGAATATTTGCACCACCATCTAAGGGTACCCAAATGAAAGATAATTCAATTTCCTATCCAATGAGGTGTCTTACATGATGTTTGATAGGGGACCTGATACCGTAAAATGCCAAATAACGTCACCAGGTAGTATACATATTAGCTCTGTATTGCGTTTTTCACAATCAAACTAGTCTGAGGGTACCAAGGAATATTTGCACCACCATCTAAGGGTACCCAAATGAAAGATAATTCCATTTCCTATCCAATGAGGTGTCTTACATAATGTTTGATAGGGGACCTGATACCGTAAAATGCCAAATAACGTCACCAGGTAGTATACATATTAGCTCTGTATTGAGTTTTTCACAATCAAACTAGTCTGAGGGTACCAAGGAATATTTGCACCACCATCTAAGGGTACCCAAATGAAAGATAATTCAATTTCCTATCCAATGAGGTGTCTTACGTGATGTTTGATAGGGGACCTGATACCGTAAAATGCCAAATAACGTCACCAGGTAGTATACATATTAGCTCTGTTTTGAGTTTTTCACAATCAAACTAGTCTGAGGGTACCAAGGAATATTTGCACCACCATCTAAGGGCACCCAAATGAAAGATAATTCAATTTCCTATCCAATGAGGTGTCTTACATGATGTTTGATAGGGGACCTGATACCGTAAAATGCCAAATAACGTCACCAGGTAGTATACATATTAGCTCTGTATTGAGTTTTTCACAATCAAACTAGTCTGAGGGTACCACGGAATATTTGCACCACCATCTAAGGGTACCCAAATGAAAGATAATTCAATTTCCTATCCAATGAGGTGTCTTACATGATGTTTGATAGGGGACCTGATACCGTAAAATGCCAAATAACGTCACCAGGTAGTATACATATTAGCTCTGTATGGGGTTTTTCACAATCAAACTAGTCTGAGGGTACCAAGGAATATTTGCACCACCATCTAAGGGCACCCAAATGAAAGATAATTCAATTTCCTATCCAATGAGGTGTCTTACATGATGTTTGATAGGGGACCTGATACCGTAAAATGCCAAATAACGTCACCAGGTAGTATACATATTAGCTCTGTTTTGAGTTTTTCACAATCAAACTAGTCTGAGGGTACCAAGGAATATTTGCACCACCATCTAAGGGCACCCAAATGAAAGATAATTCAATTTCCTATCCAATGAGGTGTCTTACATGATGTTTGATAGGGGACCTGATACCGTAAAATGCCAAATAACGTCACAGGGTAGTATACATATTAGCTCTGTATTGAGTTTTTCACAATCGGACTAGTCTAAGGGTACCACGGAATATTTGTACCACCATCTAAGGGTACCCAAATGAAAGATAATTCAATTTCCTATCCAATGAGGTGTCTTACATGATGTTTGATAGGGGACCTGATACCGTAAAATGCCAAATAACGTCACCAGGTAGTATACATATTAGCTCTGTTTTGAGTTTTTCACAATCAAACTAGTCTGAGGGTACCAAGAAATATTTGCACCACCATCTAAGGGTACCCAAATGAAAGATAATTCAATTTCCTATCCAATGAGGTGTCTTACATGATGTTTGATAGGGGACCTGATACCGTAAAATGCCAAATAACGTCACCAGGTAGTATACATATTAGCTCTGTATTGAGTTTTTCACAATCAAACTAGTCTGAGGGTACCACGGAATATTTGCACCACCATCTAAGGGTACCCAAATGAAAGATAATTCAATTTCCTATCCAATGAGGTGTCTTACATGATGTTTGATAGGGGACCTGATACCGTAAAATGCCAAATAACGTCACCAGGTAGTATACATATTAGCTCTGTATGGGGTTTTTCACAATCAAACTAGTCTGAGGGTACCAAGGAATATTTGCACCACCATCTAAGGGCACCCAAATGAAAGATAATTCAATTTCCTATCCAATGAGGTGTCTTACATGATGTTTGATAGGGGACCTGATACCGTAAAATGCCAAATAACGTCACCAGGTAGTATACATATTAGCTCTGTTTTGAGTTTTTCACAATCAAACTAGTCTGAGGGTACCAAGGAATATTTGCACCACCATCTAAGGGCACCCAAATGAAAGATAATTCAATTTCCTATCCAATGAGGTGTCTTACATGATGTTTGATAGGGGACCTGATACCGTAAAATGCCAAATAACGTCACAGGGTAGTATACATATTAGCTCTGTATTGAGTTTTTCACAATCGGACTAGTCTAAGGGTACCACGGAATATTTGTACCACCATCTAAGGGTACCCAAATGAAAGATAATTCAATTTCCTATCCAATGAGGTGTCTTACATGATGTTTGATAGGGGACCTGATACCGTAAAATGCCAAATAACGTCACCAGGTAGTATACATATTAGCTCTGTTTTGAGTTTTTCACAATCAAACTAGTCTGAGGGTACCAAGAAATATTTGCACCACCATCTAAGGGTACCCAAATGAAAGATAATTCAATTTCCTATCCAATGAGGTGTCTTACATGATGTTTGATAGGGGACCTGATACCGTAAAATGCCAAATAACGTCACCAGGTAGTATACATATTAGCTCTGTATTGAGTTTTTCACAATCAAACTAGTCTGAGGGTACCAAGGAATATTTGCACCACCATCTAAGGGTACCCAAATGAAAGATAATTCCATTTCCTATCCAATGAGGTGTCTTACATACTGTTTGATAGGGGACCTGATACCGTAAAATGCCAAATAACGTCACCAGGTAGTATACATATTAGCTCTGTATTGAGTTTTTCACAATCAAACTAGTCTGAGGGTACCAAGGAATATTTGCACCACCATCTAAGGGTACCCAAATGAAAGATAATTCAATTTCCTATCCAATGAGGTGTCTTACGTGATGTTTGATAGGGGACCTGATACCGTAAAATGCCAAATAACGTCACCAGGTAGTATACATATTAGCTCTGTTTTGAGTTTTTCACAATCAAACTAGTCTGAGGGTACCAAGGAATATTTGCACCACCATCTAAGGGCACCCAAATGAAAGATAATTTAATTTCCTATCCAATGAGGTGTCTTACATGATGTTTGATAGGGGACCTGATACCGTAAAATGCCAAATAACGTCACCAGGTAGTATACATATTAGCTCTGTATTGAGTTTTTCACAATCAAACTAGTCTGAGGGTACCACGGAATATTTGCACCACCATCTAAGGGTACCCAAATGAAAGATAATTCAAGTTCCTATCCAATGAGGTGTCTTACATGATGTTTGATAGGGGACCTGATACCGTAAAATGCCAAATAACGTCACCAGGTAGTATACATATTAGCTCTGTATTGAGTTTTTCACAATCAAACTAGTCTGAGGGTACCAAGAAATATTTGCACCACCATCTAAGGGCACCCAAATGAAAGATAATTCAATTTCCTATCCAATGAGGTGTCTTACATGATGTTTGATAGGGGACCTGATACCGTAAAATGCCAAATAACGTCACCAGGTAGTATACATATTAGCTCTGTTTTGAGTTTTTCACAATCAAACTAGTCTGAGGGTACCAAGGAATATTTGCACCACCATCTAAGGGTACCCAAATGAAAGATAATTCAATTTCCTATCCAATGAGGTGTCTTACATGATGTTTGATAGGGGACCTGATACCGTAAAATGCAAAATAACGTCACAAGGTAGTATACATATTAGCTCTGTTTTGAGTTTTTCACAATCAAACTAGTCTGAGGGTACCAAGGAATATTTGCACCACCATCTAAGGGTACCCAAATGAAAGATAATTCAATTTCCTATCCAATGAGGTGTCTTACATGATGTTTGATAGGGGACCTGATACCGTAAAATGCCAAATAACGTCACCAGGTAGTATACATATTAGCTCTGTTTTGAGTTTTTCACAATCAAACTAGTCTGAGGGTACCAAGGAATATTTGCACCACCATCTAAGGGTACCCAAATGAAAGATAATTCAATTTCCTATCCAATGAGGTGTCTTACATGATGTTTGATAGGGGACCTGATACCGTAAAATGCCAAATAACGTCACCAGGTAGTATACATATTAGCTCTGTATTGAGTTTTTCAAAATCAAACTAGTCTGAGGGTACCAATAAATATTTGCACCACCATCTAAGGGTACCCAAATGAAAGATAATTCAATTTCCTATCCAATGAGGTGTCTTACATGATGTTTGATAGGGGACCTGATACCGTAAAATGCAAAATAACGTCACCAGGTAGTATACATATTAGCTCTGTTTTGAGTTTTTCACAATCAAACTAGTCTGAGGGTACCAAGGAATATTTGCACCACCATCTAAGGGTACCCAAATGAAAGATAATTCAATTTCCTATCCAATGAGGTGTCTTACATGATGTTTGATAGGGGACCTGATACCGTAAAATGCCAAATAACGTCACCAGGTAGTATACATATTAGCTCTGTTTTGAGTTTTTCACAATCAAACTAGTCTGAGGGTACCAAGGAATATTTGCACCACCATCTAAGGGTACCCAAATGAAAGATAATTCAATTTCCTATCCAATGAGGTGTCTTACATGATGTTTGATAGGGGACCTGATACCGTAAAATGCCAAATAACGTCACCAGGTAGTATACATATTAGCTCTGTTTTGAGTTTTTCACAATCAAACTAGTCTGAGGGTACCAAGGAATATTTGCACCACCATCTAAGGGTACCCAAATGAAAGATAATTCAATTTCCTATCCAATGAGGTGTCTTACATGATGTTTGATAGGGGACCTGATACCGTAAAATGCCAAATAACGTCACCAGGTAGTATACATATTAGCTCTGTTTTGAGTTTTTCACAATCAAACTAGTCTGAGGGTACCAAGGAATATTTGCACCACCATCTAAGGGCACCCAAATGAAAGATAATTCAATTTCCTATCCAATGAGGTGTCTTACATGATGTTTGATGGGGGACCTGATACCGTAAAATGCCAAATAACGTCACCAGGTAGTATACATATTAGCTCTGTATTGAGTTTTTCACAATCAAACTAGTCTGAGGGTACCAAGGAATATTTGCACCACCATCTAAGGGCACCCAAATGAAAGATAATTCAATTTCCTATCCAATGAGGTGTCTTACATGATGTTTGATAGGGGACCTGATACCGTAAAATGCCAAATAACGTCACCAGGTAGTATACATATTAGCTCTGTATTGAGTTTTTCACAATCAAACTAGTCTGAGGGTACCAAGGAATATTTGCACCACCATCTAAGGGCACCCAAATGAAAGATAATTCAATTTCCTATCCAATGAGGTGTCTTACATGATGTTTGATAGGGGACCTGATACCGTAAAATGCCAAATAACGTCACCAGGTAGTATACATATTAGCTCTGTTTTGAGTTTTTCACAATCAAACTAGTCTGAGGGTACCAAGGAATATTTGCACCACCATCTAAGGGCACCCAAATGAAAGATAATTCAATTTCCTATCCAATGAGGTGTCTTACATGATGTTTGATAGGGGACCTGATACCGTAAAATGCCAAATAACGTCACCAGGTAGTATACATATTAGCTCTGTATTGAGTTTTTCAAAATCAAACTAGTCTGAGGGTACCAATAAATATTTGCACCACCATCTAAGGGTACCCAAATGAAAGATAATTCAATTTCCTATCCAATGAGGTGTCTTACATGATGTTTGATAGGGGACCTGATACCGTAAAATGCCAAATAACGTCACCAGGTAGTATACATATTAGCTCTGTTTTGAGTTTTTCACAATCAAACTAGTCTGAGGGTACCAAGGAATATTTGCACCACCATCTAAGGGTACCCAAATGAAAGATAATTCAATTTCCTATCCAATGAGGTGTCTTACATGATGTTTGATAGGGGACCTGATACCGTAAAATGCCAAATAACGTCACCAGGTAGTATACATATTAGCTCTGTTTTGAGTTTTTCACAATCAAACTAGTCTGAGGGTACCAAGGAATATTTGCACCACCATCTAAGGGCACCCAAATGAAAGATAATTCAATTTCCTATCCAATGAGGTGTCTTACATGATGTTTGATAGGGGACCTGATACCGTAAAATGCCAAATAACGTCACCAGGTAGTATACATATTAGCTCTGTATTGAGTTTTTCAAAATCAAACTAGTCTGAGGGTACCAATAAATATTTGCACCACCATCTAAGGGTACCCAAATGAAAGATAATTCAATTTCCTATCCAATGAGGTGTCTTACATGATGTTTGATAGGGGACCTGATACCGTAAAATGCAAAATAACGTCACCAGGTAGTATACATATTAGCTCTGTTTTGAGTTTTTCACAATCAAACTAGTCTGAGGGTACCAAGGAATATTTGCACCACCATCTAAGGGTACCCAAATGAAAGATAATTCAATTTCCTATCCAATGAGGTGTCTTACATGATGTTTGATAGGGGACCTGATACCGTAAAATGCCAAATAACGTCACCAGGTAGTATACATATTAGCTCTGTTTTGAGTTTTTCACAATCAAACTAGTCTGAGGGTACCAAGGAATATTTGCACCACCATCTAAGGGTACCCAAATGAAAGATAATTCAATTTCCTATCCAATGAGGTGTCTTACATGATGTTTGATAGGGGACCTGATACCGTAAAATGCCAAATAACGTCACCAGGTAGTATACATATTAGCTCTGTTTTGAGTTTTTCACAATCAAACTAGTCTGAGGGTACCAAGGAATATGTGCACCACCATCTAAGGGTACCCAAATGAAAGATAATTCAATTTCCTATCCAATGAGGTGTCTTACATGATGTTTGATAGGGGACCTGATACCGTAAAATGCCAAATAACGTCACCAGGTAGTATACATATTAGCTCTGTTTTGAGTTTTTCACAATCAAACTAGTCTGAGGGTACCAAGGAATATTTGCACCACCATCTAAGGGTACCCAAATGAAAGATAATTCAATTTCCTATCCAATGAGGTGTCTTACATGATGTTTGATAGGGGACCTGATACCGTAAAATGCCAAATAACGTCACCAGGTAGTATACATATTAGCTCTGTTTTGAGTTTTTCACAATAAAACTAGTCTGAGGGTACCAAGGAATATTTGCACCACCATCTAAGGGTACCCAAATGAAAGATAATTCAATTTCCTATCCAATGAGGTGTCTTATATGATGTTTGATAGAGGACCTGATACCGTAAAATGCCAAATAACGTCACCAGGTAGTATACATATTAGCTCTGTTTTGAGTTTTTCACAATCAAACTAGTCTGAGGGTACCAAGGAATATTTGCACCACCATCTAAGGGTACCCAAATGAAAGATAATTCAATTTCCTATCCAATGAGGTGTCTTACATGATGTTTGATAGGGGACCTGATACCGTAAAATGCCAAATAACGTCACCAGGTAGTATACATATTAGCTCTGTATTGAGTTTTTCAAAATCAAACTAGTCTGAGGGTACCAAGAAATATTTGCACCACCATCTAAGGGTACCCAAATGAAAGATAATTCAATTTCCTATCCAATGAGGTGTCTTACATGATTTTGATAGGGGACCTGATACCGTAAAATGCCAAATAACGTCACCAGGTAGTATACATATTAGCTCTGTTTTGAGTTTTTCCCAATCAAACTAGTCTGAGGGTACCAAGGAATATTTGCACCACCATCTAAGAGTACCCAAATGAAAGATAATTCAATTTCCTATCCAATGAGGTGTCTTACATGATGTTTGATAGGGGACCTGATACCGTAAAATGCCAAATAACGTCACCAGGTAGTATACATATTAGCTCTGTTTTGAGTTTTTCACAATCAAACTAGTCTGAGGGTACCAAGGAATATTTGCACCACCATCTAAGGGTACCCAAATGAAAGATAATTCAATTTCCTATCCAATGAGGTGTCTTACATGATGTTTGATAGGGGACCTGATACCGTAAAATGCCAAATAACGTCACCAGGTAGTATACATATTAGCTCTGTTTTGAGTTTTTCACAATCAAACTAGTCTGAGGGTACCAAGGAATATTTGCACCACCATCTAAGGGTACCCAAATGAAAGATAATTCAATTTCCTATCCAATGAGGTGTCTTACATAATGTTTGATAGGGGACCTGATACCGTAAAATGCCAAATAACGTCACCAGGTAGTATACATATTAGCTCTGTTTTGAGTTTTTCACAATCAAACTAGTCTGAGGGTACCAAGGAATATTTGCACCACCATCTAAGGGTACCCAAATGAAAGATAATTCAATTTCCTATCCAATGAGGTGTCTTACATGATGTTTGATAGGGGACCTGATACCGTAAAATGCCAAATAACGTCACCAGGTAGTATACATATTAGCTCTGTTTTGAGTTTTTCACAATCAAACTAGTCTGAGGGTACCAAGGAATATTTGCACCACCATCTAAGGGTACCCAAATCAAAGATAATTCAATTTCCTATCCAATGACGTGTCTTACATGATGTTTGATAGGGGACCTGATACCGTAAAATGCCAAATAACGTCACCAGGTAGTATACATATTAGCTCTGTTTTGAGTTTTTCACAATCAAACTAGTCTGAGGGTACCAAGGAATATTTGCACCACCATCTAAGGGTACCCAAATGAAAGATAATTCAATTTCCTATCCAATGAGGTGTCTTACATGATGTTTGATAGGGGACCTGATACCGTAAAATGCCAAATAACGTCACCAGGTAATATACATATTAGCTCTGATTTGAGTTTTTCACAATCAAACTAGTCTGAGGGTACCAAGGAATATTTGCACCACCATCTAAGGGTACCCAAATGAAAGATAATTCAATTTCCTATCCAATGAGGTGTCTTACATGATGTTTGATAGGGGACCTGATACCGTAAAATGCCAAATAACGTCACCAGGTAGTATACATATTAGCTCTGTATTGAGTTTTTCACCAACAAACTAGTCTGAGGGTACCAATGTTAGGGGCAGAAACATTTTCTTTAATTTTCAAAAAATAGTGTTGTACACATATGTACAGAAATGTCTGTGATATGTAGGAACAAATATGGTGCAAGTTATAGCCAAGGTTACTTCGTTTTGTTCGGACAAACGGACAAACATAAAGACAGACAGACAGACGGACAGGTGTAACAAAATACCCCTGAATCTAAAATTCGGGGTAATGTCCATGGACGTTATCTTCTTATTAATTAAAATAAATTAAATTGAATACTTTTTTTTAAAAAATAAACATTTCAATCACATTGATATTATGGTGTTTTTGTATATTCGCCAACATTACACCCGTTGTTCAATGGCCTAACTTAGTGTTACTTAGATCACCTTGAACACAAATAGTTTTCAGTCTCAGTCGCAAATAAGGATTTCTATTAGTTTCCTCGTCTATTCATGTTTTCCATGTTTAAGCTGTTCTGATAGAGTATTAATTTGTCTTTGATCCGTAAGGCAATTTGAATACTACAGTTTTGTAAACAATGCTTGCCGGGTCAGTTATATGGGGTTAAAAATTAAAATTTTATATTTGGTGATCATCTCATTGGATATCTTAGTACTTCCCATTGCAGTTGAAACTTTCTATGTCTATATTACTTTTTACATAACTCGGTATTGAATTGGCTAGAACATTCTTGAATAGAATAATTATCACAGCAACTGTAAATCAAACAATATATATCACACATGTGTATATATGTGTAATGGCTTCGTCTAGTGTACTGTAATTAAATGTCTGCATCTCCATATACCTATGTTATATTATTAATCACTATAAATACGATATCACATCCCATCTGTAGATGCAAACACACAAACAAACAAACCAACCAACCAACCAACAAACAAACAAACACCAAAACTCACATCGACAATGATTTATTACAGTTATTCATTTGTTCAAACGCTATACATTATTGGTTAGAATCACTGACACTTGGGCATCAATTGACATAACTCAATCCACCGATGATGTTTGAGAATTAACGGACGTTTTTTTCTCTAGTAGGTCATGCATCTATTTGTGAGTAAAATAAATAGATGACACAGAGGCAATATTTACCGCTGCAAAATATACATGAACAAAATGAAAATACGAAAATACTTTGGCTATGGTGTTTATTGTGTTGAATATGTGGAAGCAAATTGAAAATAAATATAGTCGCGTGCGACGATAACATGATTCAGCCGGTCATTACTTGTCTGTAGTCAATGGAAGCAATATCCTTAACATTGTGAAATCAAAGAGAAGTGTCAGTGAGGGTGTGAGTGAGGCCTCAGAAGGCAATATGCAGTTAGTTTTGAGTAAAAAACGTAGAAGAAACGTTGATGGTGACAGGTGTGTTTTATGCAGCCAAAATTGTTTTTGAAATGTTCCTTTGCAATTTGGCATAGTTATTTATCACAATGTCTGACCTATCCAGATGAGAGGTAGTGCATGTTTAAAAGTTGAAAAAGTGCGACAGTTGAAGCAGAGAGGTTGCATTAAAGGAGTTTTCACACCCAGGGGAGTAAAATCTGCTGCATGGTCAGGACTAACTTTCTGTTTTCTACAGTTATATATAATTAGTCCTCGACTCGATTCTACGAAGGAAAGCAAACAAGTTTTATATGCTTGTCATGCTGTCGTGGTTGATTGGGTTCGCCATTTGCATGTACATGTGCGTATACATATATACATGCACACTTACATACAGGCATTCGGTCTTGTTATATCTTGACCATATCTTAATTCTTGAAGATATAAGCTGCAAAGACGTCAAATATTTGTTCAAATTGGTATGTCTAGAACAATGTGATTGGTGACTCATAAACTTCAAGTAACTGTCCTTCAATTATGGACATTTCTTGACATATGAGCTTCATGTGTCCACATTGTGCCATAAGTGATATGTTATGGAATTGTTAAACAAGTTCTTATAAAGAGATTGAAATAAGTAACTTTGACATAAATCAATAGGTTACAGAGTTATGCCTCTTTGAACATGCAACCGAAAAACGCACTTTTCGAAAAGGTCCAAATGCAAGGGCAGATAACTCGAATTCTAAGCCGAACTTCAAAATTCTGTCTCGATAACTTTTTTACACGTTTATCCACCTTTCAAATGAGCAAGAACACATAGCTGTATGTGTTGCCGGGATTTAGAAGAAGATTTTTGAATATGCGTACCTTCAAAACCGAAAATGTACACATAAAATTCAGCTTTTTTCGAAATAGCAAAACATCTGTTATTACGGCCGAAAACCGATAAAGACGTAATCGATGGGGTATGTTGTTGCGCACATTTTGGTGGAAGTTTTATGCAAATATCTTGATCAGTCTTCGAGCTATTAAGGTTTGAAGTTTCAACTTAAAGGGGGGATAACTGACGAAAGAAGTCGAAAATAAAAAGTCGGGCTACGTTACGATCAAAGTTAGGTCACAAACTACAATCCCTGAAAGTTTCAGAGAAATCGGTCTGGCCGTTAGTTCAGAACACGTGTCACAAAATCGGTGGAATAAGAAAAAAAAACACGCCAATAACAATAAGGATTCTGTCCCAAAGGGCTGAATCCTTAAAAATGATGAAAACTCTGCCCAGGGTCACAGTTAATTTGACCTGGAAGTGGTTGAGGCGATGAGGAAGTGAAATTGGTTACATATGGGCTCGGAAATAATTTGGAGGTGGCAGTGTCTGCTATTTTTATAAGGAGTGCCCGATATAAAGTATGTTGCATATTGCGTTAAAACTGAGCTATTTTGCGATTTTTTTCATTTAAAAACATGATGGTTTTAAAAATCCTAATACCACTTAGATGGTGGTGCAAATATTCCTTGGTACCCTCAGACTAGTTTGATTGTGAAAAACTCAAAACAGAGCTAATATGTATACTACCTGGTGACGTTATTTGGCATTTTACGGTATCAGGTCCCCTATCAAACATCATGTAAGACACCTCATTGGATAGGAAATTGAATTATCTTTCATTTGGGTACCCTTAGATGGTGGTGCAAATATTCATTGGTACCCTCAGACTAGTTTGATTGTGAAAAACTCAATACAGAGCTAATATGTATACTACCTGGTGACGTTATTTGGCATTTTACGGTATCAGGTCCCCTATCAAACATCATGTAAGACACCTCATTGGATAGGAAATTGAATTATCTTTCATTTGGGTACCCTTAGATGGTGGTGCAAATATTCCTTGGTACCCTCAGACTAGTTTGATTGTGAAAAACTCAATACAGAGCTAATATGTATACTACCTGGTGACGTTATTTGGCATTTTACGGTATCAGGTCCCCTATCAAACATCATGTAAGACACCTCATTGGATAGGAAATTGAATTATCTTTCATTTGGGTACCCTTAGATGGTGGTGCAAATATTCCTTGGTACCCTCAGACTAGTTTGATTGTGAAAAACTCAATACAGAGCTAATATGTATACTACCTGGTGACGTTATTTGGCATTTTACGGTATCAGGTCCCCTATCAAACATCATGTAAGACACCTCATTGGATAGGAAATTGAATTATCATTCATTTGGGTACCCTTAGATGGTGGTGCAAATATTTCTTGGTACCCATTTAAATATTTACTCTCCCTTTTGGCTTGATTTTACGTACCCTATCGCCATTATTTCGTTATTTACGGTACACTCTGATTTTATGCAAATCAAACAGCATAGCTCATTGGATAGGAAATTGTATTTTCTTTAAAATGAGTATACTTATATTGTCATGGATTGTTCCATAGTGCTTTATCAGACCATTGTTTTGAATAAGTAACTGGAAAAATCGAATGTCAAATGAATAAGTAACTGGAAAAATCGAATGTCCAATGTCCAATAACGAATAAGTAACCAACTTCACACTGCCTAAATGAGGGCATGTAACGTTATCAGAAAGAAATATTGAAGTATATGATTTATTTTTAGGATTATGTTTAATACAAATACTATATTAATAAAATTATATAGAGTATACAGTTTCATTCCTGTTGCATAGAGACACATTTAGAGTGAAAACGTTTACACATGTCTATACTTCAGTTGTGCCATTGCCTTTACTATTTTGTATTTGATCTTAAAGGCGCTGTAGCACGTTTTTTCGCTCAAATAAGTCGATGAAATGTATTTGAAAAATAATGTCACCAATAGTAAAACACCCTTCTCTCTTCGGAAAGTCAAGTTACAAATGAGTGTACATGGTTCCGTAAAGCCACGGCTATCGTTTTTGTCATTCGAATTAATAAAATGTGTTCACAATAAAATGGCCGCCATGCAATTTTTGCTTTATACGCAACACCGTTATTACCACTACGGATAATTGGTTTGTGTAATAAGATGTTTTACCCTCTAAAGTAAATATAAATGACATAAACTATTATTATAAATAGGAAATTTGAAAAAATAAAATTTGCAAAAAACGTGCTACAGCGCCTTTAAACTCTTATGTGGTATTTCTAACAGCAGTTAAAAGACCTTTGTCACATTATTAATCTCTTTCTGCAATATTGGCATTGCTACCTTTCAATTTAGTAAATTTGTCATGTGAATGTGACTAATTCCAGTATGTTTCGAGGCCTTTTATGCAAAACTCGATTCTAAGCTGTTGTCAAGTTCCGAAATAAACATTTCCTTATTTTCCTTATTTTCTTCAAACAGTGACAAATGGAGGTATGAGCGACTGGATGGTATATCAGGATATGCGGACCATTGGTGTCATAGGACAAAAAGTGGTGGAATCCAGTTGCAACTTGTGGTAGGACCCGGAAGGATCCGGAAATCGGATTCCACCACTTTTTGTTCTGTGAATGGACTCGTCATGAAAAAATACATGAATTATACTGTTATAAATAACTAGATTTCAAATATAAAAATATTATAATTGTTTGTTGTTTTCTCCTCTGCAATCTGTGCAGAAGATAGTCGACACATAAGAGCAAGATGTGGTCTATTTGACTTGAAATTATCTGTATCACATGAATAATAATTAGTTTTACAAAGAGACAATTTCCAGCAATAACATACCAATAATCTACATCCTATTCTGATGCATGGCTTCTTGTGTCGTAACACAAATAAAATGTATGTGTTCACAGGCTAAATGTCACAGAGGCTCCTGAAGTTTTGTTATTTTTACAATAATACTTATCCAACTTACGTTATATGTAGCCATATCTCTTTATGCAGAAAATGGTTTTAAATTTATCTTATTTACTTCATAATTGAATAATTGCAATGAGAAGAAGAAACGTTTACCCAACGTATTTTCTTAAAATAACAATTTTAGAGTTATCGCTTCTGCAGTACCGAATGTATACAGTGATTTCATTGGCTGTCTGTAAGCAGCTTGTTAAGGGGCTTAACTCCTGATCACAATAGATGTCGCTGCATCGTTGCACAATTTTCTATGCTGTTGAGGGCAAGGTAAAAAATGGATAGAATTTATTTCGAAACGTTTTCACCTTGCCATGGGAAAATGATTGTTGTCGTTATATTGATTAGTCCGAACAAGAATAAATGGAATTGTCATGTATTCTTTTCTAATGATTTGGGAACGGTATTTCTAATATAATACGTGTTTATCAACACTGCTTTCACGATGTATTGTTCATCCCTACTTAATATCAAGTCTTGTTTCTTACTGTTCATTATAAATATACTTACTTCAAGGTTTAGGTAATGTCTCCAAGTCAGACTGTCAATTTAATCTGCAACGATTATAAGAAGAAAAAGAACCACACTTCCCTGGATACCGATTTCAACTAAACTGTTACATAGGCTCTCTAGTGTCATTGGCATTATCACGTATGCCAATGCGTTTTCTTAAGAAAACTGTCTAATATGTCAAGTCAATTAAACCACCAAACGAGATCAATCAGTGTTGGTTAAGTGGCAGCAAGGCTCGCATCAATAAAGATCTTGTTTCGAAGTTTATTAACATTATTTAGTTATACTTTCAGAATGGCTTACACATTATACAGAAGGAACAATTGACCCCATTGAACATAATATTTTGTTTTGATTTCAGGGCAACCCTCTGAGTATAATTCTGATAACAAAATAGAAAATTTAAAACACATTTTATAACTTTTCAGCAGGAATCAACAAACTAGTATCACACATAGAATTTATAACATGTTCAAATTGCAAACTGCAAACTTTTGTTTCGATTTTTTATAAATTGTGTATAAAGCCATAAACATTAATTATACAGTTATATGTACGTTATGTCACTTTGTTTTACTGAAATGTGAGTTTTTGTTGTTTTGTTAGAAATTGTATATAAAGCCAAAATCATAACATTTAATGTACAGTTAATGTATATGAACAGTATGTAACCTTTTTAAAACTGAAATGTGTGTATTTGTGATCTAAAAAGGGAACTAAAAACATATAAGGATACTAAACGACCTTCTGTTTAATACCATTTTTTGTTAAACAAGTTCATCATTTTGTATAAAACGGTCAGACTTTGATGCGAAACCAATCACAAGATTTTTTACAAATGGTATTAAATAGAAGGAAGTTTAGTATTTTGTTTATTACTCGCCCATCTATAATCCAGCGAAATAGCCGACATACCTCTAAAACTGTGTTTCCTGCAAGTCTGATACCGTTGTGAGGACATTACTCCCATTGTGACGTCATAACCGCAATTTATTGTGACGTGAGAAATAGTACACAATACAAACCCTATGTTGAAAAACCGGTGGGAAATGAACGTATTTGAAGTTAATCTTCAGTATGTAATTTTTTAAGAATATCGAAAACATAAACCATGAACTTTTCACTTTTACATCTATACATGTTTGTTTTTTATGTTTGTATATGTGTGTGTACGTGTGTGTATGTGTATGTGTAAGTGTATGTGTGCCCTTGCATATTATGATGAGACAGACTTAATCAGCTCAGCTAATCAACAGAGATTATACATTGAAAATGTTAACATTCCAATATGAACCTCAAGTATCATAAAATAACCATGTATCACCCAAGTGAAAACCATGCATATTCAAATACCTCTACTTAGTATCCAGAACTCGTTACTGTCTACTGTAAAGCTTTTGGCTGTCAAAACTGGTCATACTGCTAATCTATACTGACCAGCTGAAGACAACATAGCGTGTTTGCCAGGCATCAGTGGTTCAATACACTTAGCTGTATGTCACAGGATATATCTGATGATGTCTATCATGGTTAAGCATGTCATCGTGTTGTGACAACTCAGTTTGTCATTTTAACAACCACTGGTTCTCCCTTGATTCCTTTGTTCTACAATTTAGTTAAATGCAATATGTCCAAGACCAAAACGTCACTTCATCCTCACGTGACATTGAGATGACAGTGAAATGTAATAACAATAACAATAACACGAAGATTTATATCCAACCCACCTCGACAGACATGCTCAAGGTACTGCAATCATAACCCTGACGGCAACTCGACCATATAGGTCCGTACTTCCTGGTACTTCCTGGTGGCTCAGGTACTCAAACAGCTGGGTAGACTGAGTACGAAGTGGATGAAGTGGTTTGTTCAGGGACACAACACGGTATGAGACCCAAGTCACAAAGTTGTGTTGTTTTCACCGAGATTCGAACCCGAACTTTTGCCATGAGAAGCAAACAAGCAAACAACTACTGTCACACATATGTAGAGGACATTGACCTGGCTGTCATTAGAAATATACGAGAATGTTCATCTTGTCTGTATGGGGTTCATTTTATACTGTTGCATCTCAATTTTGATGTTTAAACAAATTGAAAATTAGTCGACATTCAGTTGACATTCAGTAGACAAAACATTGAGGATGTTGATTATGGACAAAACAGTCAACTGATATAACAAGGTCATCAATATCAAAACATTCTTCTACTCATCGTTTAATAATGATAGAATTTATCCAAATGAATATAAAGAATAGAATTCACACATTTCAGTTTGAAACAAATCATTGCAGTGACTCTTTAAATAGTCTTACAGTCTGAGAAGAAATACCCTTAGTGTTACTTTCTATATTTTATGATCCACTTATTTAATCTCAAAAGACCATACTTGAGATTGACAGAATAACGAAGCTATGGATTAACATGGTTTCTGAAGGCTACAAAGTAAAGATTCTAATCAAGTTCTCGGCTAAAAACGATGTGTTAGCTCCTAGCAAAATCAAAGTACCACTCACACTGTATCACTGTAACGTTCAAATGGAACTTTTAAAAAAGGGATATTTTAAGTTGACATTATTACTTATAATATTGGCTATGGTACAGTTCGAAGCAGGGAGGTTTGGCATTAGGAAAACTCAACAACATGTCATTGAATCAATTGGTCAAATAATGTTCGTTATTAGTTAACCAATACTTTTCATGTATTGTTGTATTTCTGAACGTTAATCGATTATTACGTATTGCTTGACAAAACAATTTCGGTTTGTTTTCATATATCTAATAGAAACCATATTAGAATTTTGTATTGACATTTAAGTTGCTGTTTTTATTTAACACAATTTCCTAATCATTGATATAAAATTTAGCACTTTTTAAATTTTGGAATTTGTACCCTTCCTATTTATCAAATTCTCTTGTTTCCACCTCAATAGTGACTTTGAAGTTGGGATTCTTTCTTTGATGTGTGCAATACACATCTACATTATAGTCAGCCTGCTATGTCATCAAACAATGTGTTAAGGAGACAGATTTCAGCCAGAACAATTGAAACTCCAATGAATACAGAACTAAATGGTGTCATAAAATGAACCGTAATTATACCATGTATTTCTCAGTACTGTTGAAGGCAGATGACATCGAAACAGTGTTTTGAAGATGTAGTCTTAAAAGATCTATTCACAATTCTCATTTTGTTAACTCCAGATAGACGGAATAGTTCTGTTTCTCTTCCATATAAGTTTTTCTCTAGTCGGAAATGAAGTAATTACCATTTGTAAAAGATGTATTTCATACAATAATTTGAATTTTCAAAATACGTCTACCATACCACCACCATTCCATTTAGAGTCGTCCATTCACTCCATTACATACACAGTTGTTAGTTGTGATAATTGAACTGTCACCATGAGCAAGTGGTTTGATGATTGTCTACTTATGTTAATTCTGCAGTACACTTGGACATCTTTTTTTGTTAAATATCTCTTTAAATGGCAATACATCTCATTTCGCTGGAAATGAACTTCACTAACATTGAACATCTTACTCACCGTAGGCTTGGTCAGATCAATTTCGGCAATGAGTTGACGTTCACTAGATGTTCAAATGAGCATTAAATGCAAATTTGTTGTATGAACATTTTGACTTACCTTAGGTTACCAACCCTTCTAACATCTTTTCATGATGATTTAGTTACCCAATTCAGAGACAGATATACAAGGATTTTGAAATATATAAATATTATAGTATATATTTGTAAAAGGTCTTTCATTTATTAACACAAACATAATCAATGAGACAGTATAGCTTGGATGGTTAAATTATAGGACGGTGAATTAAAACTTGATTTTTGAAGGATAGAAATAAAATAAATAAATTAATTGTTTGAAATGTCGAATAATTTTAATACGTTTTATTAATTATTTCATTGATAACCCAAGCATGAACGGATCTATTATGTCTGTCAATATTCCTATTTATCTGATAAAGATGAAACGTATCATATGTTATATCATAAGGATGTCAATTGCTGACGATATGTACCTTGAAATATCTTGAAAAATGAACATCTAGAATACCAAGTTAATTAAACTTATTCATTTCCATACACATCACTCAAATCTAAAGACATTAAAGTCACATATTAATGCCCTTGGTTACATAGTTATATTCCGTTGCTTGAGAATGTAGTTCATCCCTCCCATTGCAAGTATCTCCTACATAAAGACAAACAACTGACGATATAGCTTCTGCATACTTTCCACACATAAGCAGATACATTTTCGATATTTTTTTTTATCACATAATCAAATATCAGAGCTGATGAATTATTGAGACGTTGCATAACAAATGCAAAAAATATAATAGTGGCACATTTTATAATTCGAAACTAAATTTACAGTCCAGACACAGGCAACATTGAGAATCCATACAATGACTCTTCTAATAGCAAGTCTTCTTTATAGTACTATTACTAATCACACAGCTTTCTGTACAATTACACATATATACGTCTCTAGCCATGACACTCTCAGGATTTCTTTAGATGGTTATTCAGAGTATTTGTTCCAATGATTAACATCATTGTAATACATTTAAAAACTCGCAGTATTAACTTACATGTTTTGTTTTGCACTCGAGTACTCTGAAATCTTCAATTACTAATTTGGCAGTGACTAAAACGATACAGAGGTGAGTCAACATGACCCCTCTGTTATAGGATAGCACATATCTCATGACATTAGTGCACGTTGCAGACGTTGCATCACATAAGCATAAAGTAAGATATTGGCAACATTTTTGTTTTGCACTCTGAAATCTTCAATTACTTATTTGGCAGTGACTACAACGAGACGACGATGGATGAGGACGACGTAGGCGAGACGTTGCATTACATAAGCACAAACTAAGATATTGGCAACATTTTAAACTGAGGAACTAAATCTACAGGCCAGACAGCGGCAGCATGGAGAATTAATGTAATAACTCTTGAATCCCACACTTGACATTAATGTTGATCTCCTGGCTCTGTTATCTACAGTACTATTGCTTATACGCCTCTACAACACTTCCGGGATTTATTGAGGTGATTGTGCAGAGTCTTCCCTCCAGTGACGAACATCATTTGTATGTAGGAGAAGGCATAGTAAGTGTCGCACTTGTGCCTAATCCGTTTGACCTTTATGTCAATAAAATATTTATAAAGTTATATTAAATAGTTTTAGCCAAACATCATGAATTGCAGTAGATATGTGCAGTAAAAATCAGAATATAAATGTACATGTCCTGTTTCGTACTCTGAAATCTTAGATTACTACTTTGGCAGCGACAAGGACTAAGATGTAGAAGATGAGTGTGTGAAGAAGATATATGGCAATGAAGAAGATGAGTGTTTGTCAACATGAACCCTTTGTGATAAAGGATATCACACGCAGCTGTGACTTATCAGCTAATTGACTTATCAAGTAAGTGTAAGTATTACATTATATGTAAAGCATATTTTCGATCGGTTCATAAGTAAGATCACACCTTCTTGGTTTTGTTTAGGAAGTAAGCCCGCAGTGCAGGGAAAGTGGAGAGTGTCGGAGTTTCAATATATATATATATATATATATATATATATATATATATATATATAAATAAGATGAGTTGCTTCTCACGTGAAGTAAGGTTATATATAGAAAATAGAAAACATCAGATGGTTTTGACTGGATCAATCTTCTTTAATACAATACGATGAGCTCATTTCAACCAGTATATCGGTCTTTTCAAGTATCTTGAAAATACCGATATCTGATGTTTACTATTTTATATATATATATATATATATATATATATATATATATATATATATATATATATATATATATATTATCCGTTTATGTTTATATGTGACAACTTGGCTCATGCTACCAGTAAATGTGGTTTAGACAGTAAGTGGTCGCATTATGATGTAGACCACTTCAATATATGAAATACATTTGTCGATTCTCTTGAAATAAACTCCTTCACATCGACAAAATAGACATCAGTCTAACTCAGAAACTATTATCCTGCTAGAAGTACAACTACTTTCGTTAATAGGGATCTCTGAACCTGATATGGTTATTCCAGTCCAAATGAGGTTCTAAGTTTGTAGGACGATTTCACGGAGTAGAACATATCTCCTGAGACCATATTAACCAAATCACCGGAAAACTGCCACACTGGACTTGGCACGGTGTCTCAGTTGTCAGACAGTATCTCTGAAATGGGCCAAGTACTGCATTGGTAATCAGCTTATTCATTTAAACAATCTTTTACAAACAAAGTATTAAACATTGCAATTTTTCATTTAAAGTAAAAAAGTCATGTTTATAACACTATGGAATTATGACATTACATACATGTTAAGCCTTTTGGTTCAAAATGTTCTTGATAAATTGTCTTGTATTGTCAAGTCAGTAATAATTGTTCTAGCTGTAACTTCATGAATAAATGATATAAATATTGACTTGACATATTGCTAAGCATTGATCTTAATATTCCTTTTTTCAAACTGACATCACGAGAATGTCCAAACATATCAAACTCCTCACGATACAAACTTAAAATCCCTTGTGGAAACTAAAAGTATCTTTCCTGAGCTCCATTATCGACTAATCGTGATATGAATTATGCCAATTACAAACGGTCTCTGGATTACTGCATCGCATGTTTGGGTGACATTAGTTTTACTTGTGTCAAAGTACATGGTCTCCTGTGACAGGACAGAGGTATAGAGTCACGTTGTTCTGTAAATTGAGGTTATCAGTATTTTCCTTTAGATTATATTCTCTCGGACTCACAGGCATTACAACACTGCTCTTTGGAATTGAGAATATATATAAACAAAACATGAAGTTTAAACTTCAAAGACATTGTTAGCTGCTTTCCCTTATTTGTTGATTATGCTTTTATCAGTGATAAGTAAAGGATAACAGAAAGGGTAAATGGAGTAAAATGGGCACAGCCAATTTATTACAATAGAATAGCTGGGAGGTGACAGATGATAGGTGGTATGTAAGCATATGTAAGCATATTAAGCAATGTCAAGTGCCGACCCGAAGGCATAGAGCTCCTTGACCCTAGCTCTCCACGGGTAACCAAAAGAGAGCAAGCATTTTAGCAAATTCATTACCTCCAGCGGGTAACCGCCACGAGGAGTGAAAATACAGCTAGCCCGGTATTAATCCCACGTAACCCAGCCGGGTTCACCTCCAAAGGGTCACCTCTGAGAGGATAGGAATTTAATAGCATATACCACCCAAAATCCGCCGTGACAGATACTCACGTTAACAGCAACGCACCCAAGTAGGGTTACCTCCAGATGATAAATCTCTGGGAGGATAAGCCACGGATTACGCAACGTAGCCAAGCATGACTCACCTCTAGATCCACTCTAAGAGGTTAAGCAGCAAATCATACCAAGGCCACCTGGCATCCTCACCTTCCCTGGTACACACAGATTGGCTGCACCATAGGCGTCATGAAAGAACTGAAAACAACAAATATTACAAGCAGCAAACTTGGAGCAAAGTACATTTGACTGACAATAGTATATGAAGTGTAAAACCTTATTCTTGTCATGAACATAATTACATACGGGAAGGGAGGGTGGGAAATTGATAATTACTTGCGAGAAATTTGAAACGTGTTGTCCGAGGACGTCGATTGAAAAAGAGGCTGGGCAAGGGAGGTTACTCTATCCATCCCCACTCGTGAATATAAGGTTTAACGGTGTAAGGGAGGTAATCAGCATTAAGATATCACTGAAGCGTCATAAAATATGTTATCCTGCATTAAATTTGATAAAATTAATTATGCTTTTATCAGTGATAAGTAAAGGATAACAGAAAGGGTAAATGGAGTAAAATGGGCACAGCCAATTTATTACAATAGAATAGCTGGGAGGTGACAGATGATAGGTGGTATGTAAGCATATGTAAGCATATTAAGCAATGTCAAGTGCCGACCCGAAGGCATAGAGCTCCTTGACCCTAGCTCTCCACGGGTAACCGAAAGAGAGCAAGCATTTTAGCAAATTCATTACCTCCAGCGGGTAACGGCCACGAGGAGTGAACATACAGCTAGCCCGGTATTAATCCCACGTAACCCAGCCGGGTTCACCTCCAAAGGGTCACCTCTGAGAGGATAGGAATTTAATAGCATATACCACCCAAAATCCGCCACCAAATTTATTCCCATAAATTTGCCCCATAATTACATAAACCTTATAGCCTCCGGGTTACGGAGAAACAGCTCAATGGCCCCCTGTAGGCTATTGATAAAAATATCGCTGCCAATGTCAGAAAGATGAACTCCATCCCTGAAATATAGGCCCGGGTCTTTGGAACATATCTCATGAGTTATCGTCTTGCCCCCCATCGCAACCACACCAGCACGCACCGCCCGATTAACTCTCTTCCTGTTGCTTTCCACTGCAACCCAGGAAGTCGCGCCCGACCACGTCAGTCGAGGAAGCATCTCTGAAAACACTAACATACAGTCGGGTAACAAATTCTTAATCATGGCCATACCTTCTCGGATTTCCATACCGAGCTGTATTCCTTTCATGCTTGTTAGGTCGTTCGCTCCAGCATGAACGATGAGCATATCCGGTCTAGGGTAGTGTAGCAAACGGCGCTCAATCATGGTCAGTACATGCTGCCACTTCAAACCCCGACGGCTCAACCATGTCACCAGTCCAGGAAGCTTGAGATTTAGTCCCACTGGCCGTTTCGCTGCCCTCTTGTGTGCCCAATATATGTAAGACGATCCAAGAATCCAGATTTCTGAAGCAGACTTGATTGATTTAAGCGATCTTACAAATTAAATGATCCCAAATTACGACTAAGTGAATGCGACGTAATTATCCTGTTAACCATCCCATGAAATGCGAATATAACCGGCATAGGCAGAGGATATCCATCTGCCCCATTGCTTGATGGTTTCCTCGGGTACACCGAGGGTAGCTGCTGATGATGCTGCTCCAATCCTAAAGCTGTGTGACTTGTAAACTGTTGGGTCGAGGTTTGCAAATTTAACCGCCTTTGTTAATACTGCATTGAACTGTGATCTTGTGACAGCCTCCGTGTTGAAGTGACTGTACAGATATTTGCTTCCTTCTGAGCGTATTGACAAATATTGCTTCATAGCTAGCACTGGACAGATGGACTTATCTGGGTACTCACAGACAAGAAGCGTTGTTCCCTTTCCAGACTGATCAGTTTTGGAGAAGCGAATTGAAACTGACATGGATGTACTGTGAAATGTTATATCCGATAACAACAGCGGTTTATTTGACTGTTCTGGGCAACCTAGAACAGTTTCGCCGATTCGCAAAAACCCAAAAAATGCTAATGTAAATGCAGATGTGAACAATCTGGTTTCATAACTTGTGTAACAAACATGAGGCAACGCCTTCAGTATTTTTGGCAATATCTGAATTGTTATTGGTGATCTTGTATCTTTCGATGGGGTCTGTTTCCTTATAGTATTCATCATTTTCTTAATGACGTAATGATCTGTTGGGTCCAGAAATGAATTGATTTTGTGCGCTCTGCTTAATGCAGACAAATGTTGAGCGACTGTACTTGCCGCCCTGTTATTCAGCGAAAGGTATGCAATGTAATGACTTACATGGTTGACAGTAACTGGCAATGTTGATGACAATTCGTACTGTTCACAGAAAGGCTGAAAATCTCTTAGTGCTATACTGTAGGCTGTGTGAGTACTGTGTGACACTGACTGCTGTATCAGGCGACGGGTCTCTGCGTGGGTAGGTCCCAGATCGACTCCGGGAGGGGGGTCGCTGTGAGAAGAGCATCGGGAGCCTGCTGCCGAAAAACATCAAATTTCAATCTGCTCAGTGAATCTGCTATAATGTTTTTCTTTCCCTGGATGTACTCTGCTCTTATTAAGATATTGTAATGCAGACATAAGGTGACTAGTTTACGAACAACGACCATTACCTGAGAAGAACGAGATGTAGATTTGTTGATGATGGCTACAACAGATTGATTGTCAGAATAAAACAGTACTTTTTTATTCGTCAGCTCATTTCCCCAAATACACAGGGCCACATATATTGGAAAAAGTTCAAGAAATGTAATATCTGATGTATAGCCGTTTGTATGCCATTCCTCTGGCCATTTCCCAAAGGACCACTTTGTGTCAAAATATATTCCAAATCCAATACTCCCTGCGCTGTCAGTGTACAATTTGAGGTGTTCGTTACTCTCCCAGTGTTGATTGAGAAAGATGGAAGTTCCATTGTGATTGTTCAAAAAATAGAGCCATACTGAAATATCATCACGCTTATCCTGTGTAATCCGAATGTGGTGATATCTGTTTGTCAGCCCACATGTTGAATTTATCAGTCTCCTTAAAAAAGCTCTACCCGGAGGAATTGCTCTACAAAAGAAATTCAAAAGCCCTATAACTGACTGCATTTCATACAACTTGACTTTTTTCCGTTTCAAAATCTCTTGTAGTAGATGTTTTGCTTCTTGGATCTTCTCTTCTGGGATAGACACAGACATTGTTACTGTATCTAGTTGAAGACCGAGGAATGTGAGGTTTGTACAGGGATAGACAGTTTTTTCGTCGGCAATTGGAACGTTTAAGTATGAACACACTCCCATAAATGCTGCTAATACAGTAGAACATTCTTGTGTATGCTTTTTGCCCACAAACAGAAAATCATCAAGATAATGTAAGATAAATCCCACAGGCACTTTCTTTGAAACAACCCATTCAATAAAAGTTGAGAATTTCTCGAAATGGGCGCAACTTATTTTACAACCCATTGGTAGACATTTGTCGACATAGAACTTGTCCTTGAATTTGAAACCAAGCAAGTTGAAATCAGCAGGTGAAACTGGTAAAATCCGAAAGGCACTTTTTACATCAGCTTTTGCAAGATAAGCGCCCTCTCCTAGTCTCTGTATCATTTGAACAGCTTTGTCAAATTTCGTGTAGTGCACCGTTGCATCTTGGTCTGATATAAAATCATTAACCGAATTACCTGCTGGATGTGACAGATGATGTATGAGGCGATATTCACCAAGCAACTTTTTTGGTACTACACCAATTGGAGATATTTTAAGATTATCCATAGGTGGGATATCAAACGGTCCAGCAATCCTTCCTAAACTTATCTCCTTTTTCAATTTCTTGGCAACAAATTCTTGTAACTCATTTGCTGATTTAAGGTTTTGACAGCTTGAAGCTTCGCGGGGGCCCTTATAGTGGAGTGGAAATCCATTCACAAAACCATCTACTAACTCTGCAGCTACAGCAGTGTCCGGGTACCCAGCACACAGCTCTGTTAGGTGGTCAGTGTTAATTGGTGTCTGGCCTCTGTCCAGTATGCTGGCTACTTGCTCCTTGACTGATTTTACCTTTTCCCTGGTTTCTGGATTGACGAAAACACGATTTTTGGGGGTGTTTGCCACTGCAGGTAATACATGTGTGTAGGTACCTACACACCGGTCTACCACAGGTGCGGTAGTTGTAATCCCAACAACTATTTGTTTGTTTCCGTTTTGCTGGGCCAGCTTGGTAACTGCGATGTATTTGTTCGCTAGGTCGGTGATAGACAGATGTCATGTCATGTGCAGGTGACTGCATGTAAAGCATCCACATTTCCGGATTGACAATTGCCCATGAGCGTTCGGGGTGTCTTGCTTGATACAATCTAAAATGCATGTCGTAGCTTTTCCAACCCACATTCCTCATCGCTGCCATTCGAATAGTGTGCATGTATTTTAGAATTTCTTGATGTCGATTTGGAAACCTTGACAAATACACGCTTGAAAAAATCGTGAATGCTGTCGTCCAGTCATTAATATCTGCTATTTCCTTCTGTTTTGGTGACTTTGAAATTTCAATTTGACCCTGGCCATTTATTGTCAAAACTTGCGAATGTGTAGGGCATGCCTCCAACTGTGCACCTTTTATCAACAAATTGAAGTCAACGTACTCTCCTCGGGTTATTTTCTCTTTCAAATTCTGCGGAACGTATTCGCCTACCGTGTCAGTTGACATCCACAGCATTGTGACGTCATCGTGCATGCTTTGGGTCGGATTCGAAATAGGGGGTAGCCCCGAGTACCTAACTGAATCAATCCTTTGGTGTTGCATTTCAAGATTTGATTCCATTATATTTGATTGCAAACCTGGCTGTGTTTGAATGTGTGGTTGGTTGTCAGTGTTTGTCGGGGGTGACCCCGTTGTGTTGATATCCCCTGCCTGCGAATTCTCGACTTCATGTGGAAAGCTAATCCTAACCGGCGAGGAAGTAATATTGTTCGCGTTTTTATCGTTACTTTGTGAAATACAGGGTAACCTATACTCACCCGGCGATGAAGAGCTGTTTTTGGTGTTGACCTTTGGGGCGACCTTGTCTGTCCCACGCTGTTTTTTCTTAGGCGGCATCGAGACAGTCGATTTCACCGTCGATCTTTTCCCCTCGGCAACCTGCTTCCTCTTCACCGTCTTCTTCTTCTTCCCGGTTCCTCTGCCCGACATCCTGCAACACAGTAGTTGGTAAAATCAACCTTTTTGACAAAACAAATTGATAATTACTTGCGAGAAATTTGAAACGTGTTGTCCGAGGACGTCGATTGAAAAAGAGGCTGGGCAAGGGAGGTTACTCTATTCATCCCCATTCGTGAATATAAGGTTTAACGGTGTAAGGGAGGTAATCAGCATTAAGATATCACTGAAGCGTCATAAAATATTTTATCCTGCATTAAATTTGATAAAATCAATTATAATCTAAGACTGCTGTGAATGACAACATACACTTTCAATCATGCATAAGGTGTTTGATATTCAGAAACATGTATTCAAATGAACTGCAAACAGCAGGAAGTCAAGGTAAAGGGGTCATTTAAAAAGAAGAAAGGTGATTATACAAATCATGATATTTTAGCTTAACATTAAGATTATGCTACCTATAAGTCTACTTGCTTTCTTTTACTTTTCATGCGGGAACACGACTGATTTAGCAGGTTGGAGAGCCAGAATAATAGGTGACTTTCAGACGTCAACAAAATTGGAAACTGGACATCTGCATTATACAAAATGCTATGTATTCTCGGTACATTGGCGTCGTTCTTGTCAATCAACAAAGAGAGATGCATAAACCAGTAATGTGCACATGTCACATCATCGTGGGTAAGACCTAAGACCTTTCACCGTAGTGTCTACAATTAGTTCCTTTGTCTAGTTTATATATCAGTGTCTGATATCTACACATATATGCTCAGTACGTTACTCGGTTATAATGTGTTAATAATTACATATTGCCTTGACAACAAAATTACGGTTTGATTTCATATATCTAATGGAAACCATTTTAGAATTTTTTGTATTGACATTGAAGTTGCTGTTTGTATTTAACACAATTTCCTAAACATTGATATCAAATTTAGCACTTTTTAATTTTTGGAATTTGTATCCCTCCTATTTATCAAATTCTTTTATTTAACACAATTTCCAAAACATTGGTATAAAATTAAACACTTTTTAAATTTTGGAATTTGTATTCCTCCTATTTATCAAATTCTCTTGTTTCCACCTCAATAGTGACTTTGAAGTTGGGATTTTTAATTTGATGTGTGCAATACACATCTACATTATAGTCATCCCGCTATGTCATCAAACAATGTGTTAAGGAGACCGATTTCAGCCAGAACAATTTAAACTCGAATGAATACAGAACTAAATGGTGTCAAAAAATAAACCTAATACCCTATGTATGTCTTACTACTGTTGAGGGCAGATGACATGGAAACAGTATTTTGAAGATGTAGTCTTAAAATATATTGTTTTAACTCCAGATAGAGGGAATAGTTCTGTTACTCTTCCATATAAGTATTTCTCTAGTCGGAAATGAAGTAATTACCATTCGTAAAAGACGTATTTCATACAATAATTTGAATTTTCAAAATATGTCTACCATACCACCTCCATTTTATTTAAAGTCGTCTATTCACTCCATTACATGCAATTTTTTCTGCAGTACACTTGGACATCTGGTTTTGTAAAATATCTCTTTAAATGGCAATACATCTCATTTCGCTGGAAATGAACTTCACTAACATTGAAAATCTTACTCACCTTACTCTTGGTCAGATCAATTTCGGCCATGAGTTGACGTTCACTAGATGTTCAAATAAGCATTAAAAGCAAATTTGTCGTATGAACATTTTGACTTACCTTAGGTTACCATCCCTGAAACACCTTTTCATGATGATTTAGTTACCCCATTCAAAGACTGATATACAAGGATTTTGAAATATATAAATATTGTAGTATATATTTGCAAAAGGTCTTTCATTTATTAACACAAACATAAACAATTAGACAGTATAGCACGGATAGTTAATTTATAGGAGGGTGAACTAAAACTTTTTTTTTGAAGGATAGAAATAAAATAAATAAATACATTCTTCGAAATGTCGAATAATTTTAATATGTTTTATTAATTATTTCATTGATAACCCAAGCATGTACAGATCTATTATTGTCATTAAATATTCCTATTTATCTTAAAAGATGAAAACAAATCAGTTTGGTTTTTGCATTAAGGAAGTCCATTGCTGACGACATGTTTCTGGAACTATCTTGAAAAATGAACATCTAGAATACCAAGTTAATTAAACTTATTCATTTCTATACACATCACTCAAATTTAAAGACATTAAAGTCACATATTGATGCCCTTGGTTACACAATTATATTCCATTGTTTGACAATGTAGTTCATCTCTCCCAATAATCTCTTACATAAAGACAAACAACTGACAAAATAGCTTCCGCATGTGGATACAATTTCGATATGTTTTATCACGTAATCAAATCTCAGAGCTGATGAATTATTGAGACGTTGCATAACATAAGCAAAAACTACAATAGTGGCACATTTTATAATTCGAAAGCCCATCTACAGTCCAGACATCGGCAACATTGAGAATCCATACAATGAGTCCTCTAATCGCAAGTCTCTCTTCTCTGCAGTACTATAACTTATACGCCTCTAGTCACGACAGTCTCTGGATTTCTTAAGCTGGTTATTCAGAGTATTCCTTCCAATGATTAACATTATTGTCATACATTTAAAAAGTATTAACTTACATGTTTTGTTTTGCACTCTGAAATCTTCAATTACTAATTTGGCAGTGACTACAACGAGACTGCGATGGATGAGGACGACGCAGGCGAGACGTTGCATTACATAAGCACAAACTAAGATATTGGCAACATTTTAAACTGAGGAACTCAATCTACAGGCCAGACAGCAGCAGCATGGAGAATTAATGTAATGACTCTTGAATCCCAAACCTGACATTAATTTTGATCTCTTGGCTCTGTTCTCTACAGTGCTATTGCTTATACGCCTCTACAACACTTCCGGGATTTCTTGAGGTGATTGTGCAGAGTCTTCCCTCCAGTGACATCATCATTTGTATGTAGGAGAAGGCATACTAAGTGTCGCACTTGTGCCTAATCCGTTTGACCTTTATGTCAATAAAATAGTTATATAGTTATTAAATAGTTTTAGCCAAACATCATGAATTATAGTAGATATGTGCAGTAAAAATCGGAATATCAATATACATGTCCTGTTTCGTACTCTGAAATCTGAGATTACTACTTTGGCAGCGACAAGGACTAAGATGTGGAAGATGAGTGTGTGAAGAAGATATATGGCAATGAAGAAGATGAGTGTTTGTCAACATGAACCCTTTGTTATAAAGGATAGCACACGCAGCTGTGGATGTGTTCATTCACACATTAGTTGAAATCTCACCAGTAGATATAATTGAATTATCAAGTAAGTGTAAAGTATTACATTATTGTATATGTAAAGCATATCTTCGATCGGTTCATAAGTAAGATCACACCTTCTCGGTTTTGTTTAGGAAGTAAGCTCGCAGTGCAGGGAAAGTGGAGAGTGTCGGAGAAAACAAAGTAGTTTATATATATAAACTATATAAGATCGTCGTCATCAATGCAATATCTTATAATATATTATAATCTAAAGGAAAATACTGATAACATCAATTTACAGTACAACGTGACTCTATACCTGCAATAGTTTATAAATATCTATAAATATCCTGCAAATATATATAATGTCGTCCTCAATATCTTATATATATGTACATCTATTTCTATGCATTGTATCTATTAATGTATCTATGCAATGTATAGTGACGTCATAATTACACTTTATGATGCATCAACCGACTCAACGTCATTCACCTGATGAGACCCGTAATGGTCGAAAGCATGCTTGTGAATCTGATTAAATCATCGTAATTTATTCGAACATTTTATTTTATATATATATATATATATATATATATATATATACACATATATATCCGTTTATGTTTATATGTGACAACTTGGCTCATGCTACCAGTAAATGTGGTTTAGACAGTAAGTGGTCGCACTGTGATGTAGACCACTTCAATATATGAAATACATTTGTCGATTCTCTTGAAATAAACTCCTTCACATCGACAAAATAGACATCAGTCTAACTCAGAAACTATTATCCTGCTAGAAGTACAACTACTTTCGTTAATAGGGATCTCTGAACCTCATATTGTTATTCCAGTCCAAATGAGTTTCTAAGGTTGTAGGACGATTTCACGGAGTAGAACATATCTCCTGAGACCATATTAACCAAATCACCGGAAAACTGCCACACTGGACTTGACACGGTGTCTCAGTTGTCAGACAGTTTCTCTGAAATGGGTCAAGTATTGCATTGGTAAACAGCTTATTCATTTAAACAATCTTTTACAAACAAAGTATTAAACATTGGAACTTTTCATTAAATGTAAAAAAGTCATGTTTATTACACTATGAAATTATGACATTACATACATGTTTAGCCTTTTGGTTCAAAATGTTCTTGATAAATTGTCTTGTATTGTCAAGTTAGTAATAATTGTTCTAGTTGTAACTTCATGAATAAATGATATAAATATTGACTTGACATATTGCTAAGCATTGATCTTAATATTCCTTGTTTCAAACTGACATCACGATGAACGTCCAAACATATCAAACTCCTCACGATACAAACTTAAAATCCCTTGTGGAAACTAACCGTATATATCTTTCCTGAGCTCCATTATCGACTTATCGTGATATAAATTATGCCAATTACAACCTCTCTGGGTCTCTGGAATACTGCATCGCATGTTTGGGTGACATTAGTTTTACTTGTGTCAAAGTACATGTTCTCCTGTGACAGGACAGAGATATTGAGTCACGTTGTACTGTAAATTGAGGTTATCAGTCTTTTCCCTTAGATTATATTCTCTCGAATTCACAGGCATTACAACACTGCTCTTTGGAAAATCTAAACAAAACATGAAGTTAAAACATCAAAGGCCTTTTTAGCTGCTTTCTCATATTTGTTGATTATCAGTTAAGACCGGTATGAACGACAACATACACTTTCAATCATGCATAGGGTATACTAATGAAGTTCAGAAACATTTATTCAAATGAACTGCAAACAGCACGAAGTCAAGAGAGCGCATGTGCAGGGTGAAGGAGTCATTTGAAAAGAAGTGAGGTGATTATACAAATCCTGATATTTAGGCTTTATATTAGCATCATACTATCTATTAGTCTACTTGCTTTGTCTTACTTTTCATGCGGGAACACGACTGATTTAGCAAGTTGGAGAGCCAGAATAATAGGTGACTTTCAGACGTTAACAAAATTGGAAACTGGACGTCTGCATCATACAGAATGGTATGTATTCTCTGTACACTGACGCCGTTCTTGTCAGTCAACAAAGAGAGATGCATAAACCAGTAATGTGCACATGCCACATCACCGTGGGTTAGACCTAAGGCCTTTCACCGTAGTGTCTACAATTAGTTCCTTTGTCTAGTTTATATAGCAGTGTCTGATATCTACACATGTGTGCTCAGTACTTAATCTTTCGAATAAGAATATGGGGCCGAGTCTCATCCCAAATTAATTTAAGTGGAAATACCTTCTGGTCTAGCAACGTGTACCAAGACAGCGAGGACAGAGGAACAACTATAGATGTGTGTGGAAAAAATGCTTACGTGAGCAAATTGGTAAATCTTTTATGTCTCCAGATTATACACTTGCTCTTAACAACGCTACTGACCTAATTGACAATGACGGGATATGACTGTTATGTTGATATGTTCAACGAAAATATATTTGAACAAGCAGCATTTATTTTTAAAATATGAGCCTTTCTGTAAGAATCACAACAACACATGGTGTGATAGAGAATATGTTTGTCACAAAATTAAAGCTAAGAAAATCTTACGTAAGCATAAATACAGGACAACAAAGAATCAGGACCCTCTTTAGACAGACTTATAGTTTATCCAACGAGCTTCCTCTGTCATTATTTATCAAGGGACACGAACTTCATATGAGAGGGAAAGGACAATTCAATGTATCTCAAACCTGTACACAAATTGGCCATGGCACTATGTTATGAAACCACGTAACAGATTAAATGTGTCGTGTGAGCAATGGAGATCTTTCCGTATCAGATACATATGTTATGTGAGATCAAAGCAAATAACGTTCCAGTGAAAAAGGGCATCTTCATTACAAGAAACTCTACACGACAGAATAACGTTTTGGTAATAGGTGTAAAGAATGAATGATACTTCTAAGGAACCACTTTGCCACTTGATAGAATAGTTTTCCGAGAGCGTTACCATACTAACGATGAATCCCTACAACAATGGTTAACCATGGTGACCCTATTGAGTTACAGCTTCATATATCACAAAGTTGTGAATAAAGAGTGGAAAGTTATCTTGACAGACCATATTTTACCAGAATTGTTGGAATAAGCACTCCGGTATTGATTGCCTTACCCTGAAAAAACAATTTAATAAACTGTTTGAAACGGGTGTCAGACTTATGAAGGGGAATTGTTGTTCCTATTCATAAAAGTGGATTAAAATGCTACACATTATCGAATCTATGCATTAACAGCTTTGGTGAGATTTGTTGGAGAATCGCACATGCACATATGTGATTTTCCCACTGGTCTGAAACAAGAATGTGTTCTTTCTCCTGTCCCTTTCCCCCTGTTCATAAACTAACACATTAACATGATATTGCCAGAATGTACCGAGGATACACATTTTTCCAGATCTTTACGGATTATATATATATATATATATATATATATATATGTCATGTGTCATGTGTCATTGAAAAGCAATGGGAACAGAACATGATGAAACACCCGTAATATATGATCATAATAATCATTATAATGATCAGTGGTTCATTGCAATGTGATATTACATAATGACATTCTGTATTCCTTAGTGGTATGTGTTTATTGCGTAAAGGGGCCACAGGCCCATGATACAGATGTGATACAGATTTTGCCTCATAACCGAGAGCGTAGTAGTAGCTAAGACATGATAAATGAATCAATTTATGGTAAGCAGGAAGCAGATATAGAACATTACTTAGTGAAACGAAGATAAGACAGAGGTAGGTTTAAACATTCCTTTTGAAATTGTTTCTACATAGATATAGCCTTTGTGGAGTCACAAATACCTTTGGATATTGCCAACACCAACTGCGTTTCCATGTGAACTCTTCACCATGCAACCAATTGGAAGCATTCTTTAATGAACATCTTTGTATAATGCGGACTTACGGAAAGTAATCATTCGAGACCTATTTCTAATTGTTTGTCGGCACAAGAAAGCTACATGTATACTGAAGTGAAATAATGGGACGCACAAACGATCACCATTTAACAAGAGTGCAATATTTGGCATGTAAACGCTGCATTATACCGATACTAAGACACCAAATGCTATTGCCCTCTGACAGTGTGGACGATATACTCTGTATGTGCATTTTTTACCGCCAGTTGGATCACTATTAGATCACACTCTATATCACACATCACATACCTACACTCAACCACAAAAGAAACGTCACCATACAAAATAGAAGATAATTCAATCTGTGCGTAATAAAGGCGACTGAAACAGAGATACATCATGTCTACAGAAGCCAACTAAACTAGATTTAAAATTTCAATATCGGTTCATATTTATGTGAAACCCACGTTTTAAGAACTCATCGTTTTGAATCTCCATAACTGGGCGAGATAAGGGAGTAAAAAAACGGCTTTCTTAGCTTGCTTTATGACGTCCTCCAGTAAAGATGCGTCAACAAATGTTAGTCCAAAAAGGTTATTTATGTTGATAATATCTTTTATCAATTCAATTTCTACATTTTATGAATTTTAAAGTTAAATGCCAAACATTCTGACCAATATAACATTTTGGAAAAGCGATTTCAACATCCCAAGTGTACTCATAATAAAAGTATTACACCAAGA
Source organism: Gibbula magus (assembly GCA_936450465.1). Taxonomy (NCBI): domain Eukaryota; kingdom Metazoa; phylum Mollusca; class Gastropoda; order Trochida; family Trochidae; genus Gibbula; species Gibbula magus. Next base: position 43,819,330 of record OW388298.1, read on the forward strand.
CGTATGAACTTGTATTTATGAAAATTATTTAAGATCGTCTTTCTCCGGAAGCATCATTCCGTTTTTCACATTGTTAAAAATATGGTGACGTTTCTTTTGCGGTTGAGTGTAATACTACATTAGACAATTATCATCATGTATAATCTTGTAATTTAGGCTGACGTAGGAACGTTGACATTAATGCTGTAAGGACTGACAGCCATTGTTTTACGTAAACTTCTAGTTCTCTGATTTGTTCTATTGGCGGTTTTCTTTGTTTTCATCCGAGCACAATAACAAAATTAAGCATCATTAAATTGCCAACTATCGAGAACGCACATCAACCATTAAAAAATACTTTTATTTGATGAATTTAACGTAGATTAATATTGACTTCCGGGTTGATCTAACTGACTTTGGTGAGCCATCTTTGAAGTCCTTTTCTGTTTACTCTCAGCCTCCTCGCTCGTTCAGTCTTTACACAGATATACAAAATAACTTCAACGTTAGTTTTTAGGTCCGCTTCGTTAAGCTGTTTAATTTGTTGTTTTGTATTGTTTTGTTTGAAGTCGCGATCTTACTGTCTTGATCACAAAGACTAGTTTGAAATTCACTTGTACACTCTGATTGGCTTTTGCATATAACACAAAATAAAAGTTTGATTAACAATTGAAATATTCGAGAAAAAAAACAAAATATCACTTTATCATGACACAAAAATCAATCCATAATGAATATGTTGAACTGTTGTCAAACAACTAATATTAACAAAACAACGCACAAGACAATTGACTTCAAAGCTAGTACACTGATTTGTTCTATTGGCAGTTTTCTTTGTTTTCATCCTAGCACAATAAAAACAAATTAAGCATCATTAAATTACCAGTTTCGAGAACGCACATCAACCATGAAAAACTACTTTTATTTGATGAATTTAATGGATATTAATATTGACTTCCGGGTTGATCTAACTGACATTGGTGAGCCATCTTTGAAATCTGTTTCTGTTTACTCTCAGCCTCCTCGCTCGTTCGGTCTTTACATAGATGTACACATTAACTGTATCGTTTGTTTTAAGGTCCGGGTTCGTTGAGCTGTTTGTTGTATTGATTTGTATTTGTTTGAAGTCGCTATCTTACTGTTTTGATCCCAAAGTTTGAAGTTCACTTGCACACTCTGATTGGCTTTTGCATATAACACAAATAAAAGTTTTATTAACGATGGCTATTCTATTGTCATTTTCAGTTAGAGATTGTAACATTCAAAACAAAATATCACTTTGTCATGACACAAAAATCAATCAATAATGAATATTTTGAATTGTTGTCAAACAACTTTTATTAACAAAACAATGCAAAAGGCAATTGCTGTCAAATTCGTACATGTGTTGAATCTTAAACATAGCTAGAAATTCTATAGAGGAAATTCGCAATAATTAGAAAACATGAATGTTATTGGTTCTTAAAAATGTCTGCAATAATTTTCCATTCTTTCTGTTAAACAATTCATCTTATTTGAAAAGAAGGTTTGTCAATATCAATAAGTATCAGTTAATCTAGTAGAAAATGAATTGACAATTTCAGAATTGTGTTTCTTTGGAAAAGGCAGGCAGGCAAAAATGATATCCCATATATTGTGTAATCGACCTGTGGTACTACTACTAATACTACAACAACTACTTCTATCACTGCCCCTCAATACCACTACTATTACTACTACAGTAACATCACTACAGAAACTACTACTAATACATGCTCAATACATGTTATTACTACCAACAATACTTATACTACCAATACTACCATAACTACTACTACTACTACTACTACTACTACTACTACTACTACTACTACTACCGCAACCAACAATATATCTATTACAAAACAAATACTACAATACCCACTTCTACTACTACTACTACTACAACTACTGCTACTACTGCTGCTACTACTACAACTACTGCTACTACAACTGCTACTACTACTACTACTCCTCCTCAATACTACTACTATTACTAATACAGTAACATTACTACATACACTACTACTACAACTAATACATGGTCAATACATGTTACTACTACCAACAATACTTATACTACCAATACTACCATAACTACTACTTCTACTACTGCAACCAACAATATTTCTATTACAAAACAACTACTACAGTACCTAATATTGCAACAACTACTTCTACTACTAATTCTACTACTGCTACTGCTGTTACTACAACTACTAGTAATACTACTACTACTACTACTACTACAACTACTACTACCACAACAAATATTCCTTTTCATTAGTCCAGCATGTATCATTTACGAAATACAATATATGTCATAAGATCATAAATCTTTCTTTTAGCTAATAGGAAGATATGTTGTCTCCAACTTTGACGATATGATATCTTTAACCTCCTCAGTTCCCGAGGGGGTGCTTATAGAGACACACTATTTCCTATAGGTCGTGATATAGTGAAACAATGGTTCCCCTGAGTAGTAACTTGTGTTGATATGACAGTCATTGATTCAATTCTTACACTGAGGAGCAGTACAGGCAGATTTGATATCACAACTGTCTTCCAGAGGTCATAATGACTATACAGATAGACCCTCTAATCGAAGTTAAGATCAATGTGGGCATGCACTTATTTTGAATATAAATTGCATGTATTGTTGTACAGTCTTCGACATGCTATTTGATGCATTATTTCAGCTATCACATTACTGAAACTAAAGAAAAAGCAGAAATAATTGCAAACTGATTACAAATTATGAGACTCATACGGCAACAAACGTATTCAGCGGACTGTAGCATTATGTGTGCATACTTTGACTTTTAATAATTTCCATATAACATGGTTTTAAAATATGTTTTCAATTTTAGAATAAATAGAAACAGTTTTATCATGTTTATGAAAAACAGCTATAAAATGCCAATACAATATACGTATACACCAAACATTTACATTGATTCTTCAAAGACACATAACAATCATTTGTAATCTTATACATAACATATATAATATGTTCACAATGTTTGAACTTGAAAACTGTATTATAAGATGTACTTTTTGTACTACTTAGTAGATGGAGTTGTTATCAATATAAAATATTTAAAAAATTATATAGATTATACAGTTCCATTCATGTTGCATAGAGACACATTTAGAGAGAAAACGTTTACACATGTCTATACTTCAGTTGTGCCATTGCCTTTACTATTTTGTATTTGATCTTAAACTCTTATATGGTAATTTCTAAGAGCAGTTAAAATACCTTTTGTCACATTATTAATCTCTTATTTTGGAACTGCTGCCTCTCAATTTAGTTAATCCTTCATGTGAATGTGACTAATTCCAGTATTTTTCTAGGCCCTTTATGCAAAACTCAATTCTAAGCTGTTGGAAGTTCCTATAAAAGTCACCTTATTTTCCTAATATCCTTTAGATAGTGTACAAATGGAGGTATCAGCGACTGAATAGTACATCAGGATATGCGGATGATTGGTGTTTTCTCCATGAATCACGCAATGGACTTGTCATGAAAACATTCAAGAATTATACTGTTGTAAATAACTTGATTTCAAATATAAAAATGTTATAATTGTTTGATGTTTTCTCCTCTGCAATCTGTGCAATACTCTTTACCACATGAATAATAATTAGTTTTACAAAAAGACAATTTCCAGCAACAACATACCAATAATCTGCATCCTATGCTGATGCATGGCTTCTTATGTCGTAGCACAAATAAAATGTATGTGTTCACCAGGCTTCATATGTCACAGAGGGTCCTGAAGAATAGTATTTGTACAATAATACTTAAAACTTGTGTTATATGTAGCCATATCTTTATCGTTAGCAAAGAGATGTTTTAGTAGAAACAACATATATTTGCTAAGACGTCCGTGCACATGTTAAATCTCTGTTTCTGAAGACATAATGTGAAGATTGTATATTTGGAAGTAAAACCTTATAAAAACAAATCTACTTAAGATTAAGTCGTTGGGGGACATTTAGAAGTTGAAAAGCTACGACAACAAGAATTATGAATAACAACTTCTTTATTGTGAAGGGTGATATTGTTGTCATAATATTGATTAGTTTGAACAAGAATTGCAAATAAATGGAATTGTATTGTATTCTTTTTTAATGATTTGGGAACGATATTTCGAATATAATATGTGTTTATCAACACTGCTTTCACGATGTATTGTTCATCCCTACTTTATATCAAGTCTTGTTTCTTACTGTTCATTATAAAAAAGGCTTACTCCAAGTTTTAGATAATGTCTCCAAATCAGACTGTCAATTTAATCTGCCACGATTATAAGAAGAAAAAGAACCAAACTTCCCTGGATACTGATTTCAACTAAACCGTTACATAGGCTCTCTAGTGTCATTGGCATTATCACGTATGCCAATGCGTTTACTTAAGAAAACTGTCTAATATGTCAAGTCAATTAAATCACCAAACGAGATCAATTATTGTTGGTTAAGTGGCAGCAAGGCTCGCATCAATAAAGATCTTGTTTCGAAGTTTATTAACATTATTTAGTTATACTTTCAGAATGGCTTACAAATTATACAGAAGGAACAATTGACCCCATTGAACATAATATTTTGTTTTGATTGAAGGGCAACCCTCTGGGTATAATTCTGAAAACAAAATAGAAAATTTAAAACACATTTTAGACCTTTGCAGCAGAAATCAACAAACTATTATCACACATAGAATTTATAACATGTTCAAATTGCAAACTGCAAACTTTTTTCGATTTTTATAAATTGTATATAAAGCCATAGACATTAATTATACAGTTATATGTACATTATGTAACTTTGTTTTACTGAAATGTGAGTTTTTGTTGTTTTGTTAGAAATTGTATATAAAGCCAAAATCATAACATTTAATGTACAGTTAATGTATATGAACAGTATGTAACCTTTTTAAAACTGAAATGTGTGTATTTTTTATCTAAAAAGGAACTAAAAACGTATAAGGATACTAAACGACCTTCTATTTAATACCATTTTTCTTAAACAAGTTAAACATTTGTATAAAACGGTCAAACTTTGATGCGAAACCAATCACAAGTTTTTTACAAATGATATTAAATAGAAAGAAGTTTAGTATTTTGTTTATTACTCGCCCATCTTTAATCCAGCGAAAAAGCCGACATGGCTCTTAAACTGTGTTTCCCGCAAGTCCGATACCGTTGTGAGGACATTACTCCCATTGTGACGTCATAACTGCAATTTATTGTGACGTGATAAATATTACACTATGTTGTAAAACTGTTTGGAAATGAACTTATTTGAAAATTAATCTTCAGTATGTCATTTTTTAAGAATATCGAAAACATAAACCATGAACTTTTCACATTTACATCTATACATGTTTGTTTTTATGTTTGTATATGTGTGTGTATGTGTGTGTATGTGTAAGTGTATGAGTGCCCTTGCATATTATGATGAGACAGATTTAATCAGCTCAGCTAATCAACAGAAGTTATACATTGACAATGTTAACATTCCAATATGAACCTCAAGTATCATAAGATAACCATGTATCACCCAAGTGAAACCATGCATATTCAAAAACCTCTATTTAGTATCCAGAGCTATTTATTGTCTACTGTAAAGCTTTTGGTTGTCAAAACTGGTCATACTGCCAACCTATACTGGCCAACAGAAGACAACATAGCGTGTTTGCCAGGCATCAGTAGTTCAATACACTGACCTGTATGTCACAGGATATATTTGATGATGTCTATCATGGTTAAGCATGTGATCGTGTTGTGACAACTCAGTTTGTCATTTCAACAACCACTGGTGTTCCCTTGATTCCTTTGTTCTACAATTTAGTTAAATACAATCTGTCTAAGACCAAAACGTCACTTCATCCTCACGTGACATTGAGATGACAGTGAAATGTAATAATAATAACAATATACGAAGATTTATATCCAATTCATCTCGACAGACATGCTCAAGGTACTGCAATCATAACCCTGACGGCAACTCGACCATATAGATCCATATTTCCAGGTACTCAGACAGCTGGGTAGACTGAGTACAAAGTGGATGAAGTGGTTTATCCAGGGACACAACACGGTATGAGACCCAAGTTACACATTTCTGTTGTTTTCATCGAGATTCGAACCCGAATTTTTGGCATGCAAAGCAAACAAGCAAACAACTACTGTCACACTAATGTAGAGGACATTGACCTGGCTGTCAGTAGAAATATACGAGAATGTTCATCTTGTCTGTATTGGGTTTCATCTTATACTGTGGCATCTCAATTTTGAAGCTTAACCACATTAAATAATTAGTCGACATTCAGTTAATATTCAGTCGATATAACATTGAGGATGTTTATTATCGACAAAACAGTCAACTCAAATAACACGGTCATCAATATCAAGACATTCTTCTATTCATTAATAATGATAGAATTTATCCAAATGAATATACAACTAAAACTCGTTATTCTCTAAATTCTACAAAAGGCGAAACATGAGAAAGACATTTTACAGTTTGCATACAGCACAAGATATGAGCTTACTGATACCATAATAGAGATTTTTTAAAGGCATTAAATACATGTTTGAAGAATTTAGATAACCTTCTAAGTTCACGTATGCTGGTAGTAGATATGAGTTTTTAAAAGAAAATATGGACATCTTTTATTATTCTTTCTTTGTTGCACATTCGAGGAACATTCCACGCAATATGTAAAAACATAACCTGACTTTTCTGATAATACCCCATGAAGTAGATAATGAAACATATATTTGGTTTGGAAATTAGTTAATCTATCAAAGTATCCATCTTCCTCGAATTTTTTACTAGAATTCACACATTTCAGTTTTAAACAAATCATTGCAGTGACTCTTTAAATAGTCTTACAGTCTGAGACGAAATATCCTTAGTGTCACTTTCTATATTTTATTATCCACTAATTTAATCTCAAAAGTGCTCTTGATCATAATTGAGATTGACAGAATAACGAAGCTATGGATTAGCACGGTTTCTGAAGACGTACAAAGTAAAGATTCTAATTAAGAACTTGGCTAAGAATGATGTGTTAGCTCCTAGCAAAAACAAAATACCACTCACACTGTATCACTGTAGAGTTCAAATGGAACTTTACGAAAAGGATATTTTAAGTTGACATTATTACTTATTATAATATTGGCTATGGTACAGTTCGAAGCAGGAAGTTTTGGCATTAGGATAACCCAACAACATGTCATTGAATCAATGGGACAAACAATTTTCGTTAGTGGTTCACCAATACTTTTCATACATTGTTGTATTTCTTAACATAATCGGTTATAATGTTTTAATAATTACATATTGCCTTGACAAAAAATTAGGTTTGATTTCACATATCTAATGGAAACCATTTTAGAATTGTTTGTATTGACATTGAAGTTGCTGTTTTTATTTAACACAATTTCCTAATCATTGATATAAAATTTAGCACTTTTTAAATTTTGGAATTTGTACTCTTCCTATTTATCAAATTCTCTTGTTTCCACCTCAATAGTGACTTTGAAGTTGGTATTCTTTATATGATGAGTGCAATACACATCTACATTATAGTCATCCTGCTATGTCATCAGACAATGTGTTAAGGAGACAGATTTCAGCCAGAACAATTAAAACTTCGAATTAATAAAGAACTAAATGGTGTCATAAAATAAACAGTAATTATACTATGTATTTCTCAGTACTGATATAAGGATGTAGTCTTAAAAGATCTTGTTTTAACCCCAGATAGAGAGAATAGTTCTGTTACTCTTCCATATAAGTATTACTCTAGTCGGAAATGAAGTAATTACCATTCGTAAAAGATGTATTTCACACAATAATTTGAATTTTCAAAATACGTCTACCATACCAGCAGCATTCCATTTAGAGTCGTCCATTCACTCCATTACATACACAGGTGCTTGTTGTAATAATTGAACTGTCACCATGAGCAAGTGGTTCGATGATTGTCTACCTGTGTTAATTCTGCAGTACACTTGGACATCTGGTTTTGTAAAAGATCTATTTAAATGGCAATACATCTCAGTTCACAGCTGGAAATGAACTAACATTGACCGTCTTACTCAACATCCACTTGGTCAAATCAATTTCGGCCATGAGTTGACGTTCACTAGATGTAGATGAGCATTAAATGCAAATTTGTCATATGAACATTTTGACTTGCCTCAGGTTACCAGCCCTTGAAACCCCTTTTCATGATGATTTAGTTACCCCATTCAGAAACAGATATACAAGGATTGATCGATTAATATATATATATATATATATATATATATATATATATATATATATATATATATATATATATATATATATAAATAAAAGTAAACATCAGATGGTTTTAACTGGATCAATCTTCTTTAATAAAAGAAAGATTAAATTAAAGAAGATTGATCCAGTCAAAACCATCTGATGTTTAATCTTTTCTATATATAACCTTACTTGACGTGAGAAGCAACTCATCTTATATATATATATATATATATATATATATATATATATATATATATATTAAAGTATATATTTGTAAAAGGTCTTTCAGTTATTAACACAGACATAAACAATGAGACAGTATAGAATGAATAGAATTTTTAAAAATGTTGAATAATCTAAATATGTTTTATTAATTATTTCATTGATAACCCAAGCATGTACGGGTCCATTATGTCTGTAAATATTCCTATTTATCAGATAACAATGAAACGTATCATTATTTGTTTTGGCATTAAGGAAGTCCATTGCTGACGACAAGTTTCTGGAATTATCTTGAAAAATTAACATCTAGAATACCAAGTTAATTAAACTTATTCATTTCCATACACATCACTCAAATTTAAAGACATTAAAGTCACATATTGGTGCCCTTGGTTACATAGTTATATTCCGTTGCTTGACATCCCTCCCATTGCATTTATCTCTTACATGAAGACAAACAACTGACAAAGTAGCTTTGGCATACTTTCCAGACATATGCAGATACATTTTCAATATTTTTGTTATCACATATTCAAATCTCAGAGCTGATGAATTATTGAGACGTTGCACAACATAAGAAAAAACTATAATAGTGGCACATTTTATAATTCGAAACCCAATCTACAGTCCAGACACTGGCAACATTGAGAATCCATACAATGACTCTTCTAATCGCAAGTCTTCTTTATAGTACTATTACTAATCGCACAGCTTTCTGTACAATAACACATATATTCGCCTCTAGTCATGACACTCTCAGGATTTCTTTAGCTGGTTATTCAGAGTATTTGTTCCAATGAATAACATCATTGTAATACATTTAAAAATTCGCAGTATTAACTTACATGTTTTGTTTTGCACTCTGAAATCTTCAATTACTAATTTGGCAGTGACTAAAACGAGACAGAGGCGAGTCAACATGAACCCTCTGTTTAGGATAACACATATCTCATGACATTAGTGCACGTTGCAGACATTGCAGTTCATAAGCATAAGCTAAGATATTGGCAACATTTTTGTTTTGCACTCTGAAATCTTCAATTACTAATTTGGCAGTGATTACAACGAGACTACGATGGATGAGGACGACACAGGCGAGACGTTGCATTACATAAGCACAAACTAAGATATTGGCAACATTTTAAACTGAGGAACTCAATCTACAGACCAGACAGCGGCAGCATGGAGAATTAATGTAATAACTCTTGAATCCCACACTTGACATTAATTTTGATCTCTTGGCTCTGTTCTCTACAGTGCTATTGCTTATACGCCTCTACAACACTTCCGGGACTTCTTGAGGTAATTGTGCAGAGTCTTCCTTCCAGTGACTAACATCATTTGTATGTAGGAGAAGGCATAGCAAGTGTCGCCTTGTGCCTTATCTGTTTGACCTTTATGTCAATAAAATATTTATATGGTTATATTAAATATTTTTAACCAAACATCATGAATTGTAGTAGATATGTGCAGTAAAAATCGGAATATTAATGTACATGTCCTGTTTCGTACTCTGAAATCTTAGATTACTACTTTGGCAGCGATAACAACTAAGATGTATAGCGATAAAGAAGATGAGTGTTTGTTAACATGAACCCTTTGTTAAATGATAGCACAAGCAGCTGTGGATGTGTTCATTCACACATCAGTTAAAATAGATATAATTGACTTATCAAGTAAGTGTAAGTATTACATTATATGTAAAGCATATCTTCGATTGGTTCATAAGTAAGATCACACCTTCTCAGTTTTGTTTAGGAAGTAAGCCCACAGTGCAGGGAAAGTGGAGAGTGTCAGAGAAAACAAAGTAGTAATACATTATCCATTGACTATATGGTGATATCAGTTACTTCTAAATGGAAATATGTTTTATTTAATGTATATGAAATACAATCAATGTGTTATATTACATTGAACCACTGGCTATGATCATATTTTACGTGTGCTGTACACTGACATATACCATATACATATATATATTTATATATATATATATATATATATATATATATATATATATATATATATATATATAAGTAAGATGAGTTGCTTCTCACGTGAAGTAAGGTTATATATAGAAAATAGTAAACATCAGATGGTTTTGACTGGATCAATCTTCTTTAATACAATACGATGAGCTCATTTCGACCAGTATATCGGTCTTTTCAAGTATGAAAATATAATCGTATTGTATTAAAGAAGATTGATCCAGTCAAAACCATCTGATGTTTCCTATTTTATATATATATATATATATATATATATATATATATATATATAGAAAAAATAAAATGTTCGAAGAAATTACGATGATTTAATCAGATTAAATCATCGTAATTTCTTCGAACATTTTATTTTTTCTATATGAGACCTGGGAGTTGGAAGATGTTTTAAACTGTTTTTCTATATATATATATATATATATATATATATATATATATATATCCGTTTATGTTTATATGTGACAACTTGGCTCATTGCTACCAGTAAATGTGGTTTAGACAGTAAGTGGTCGCATATTGTTGTAGACCACTTCAATATATGAAATACATTTGTCGATTCTCTTGAAATAAACTCCTTCACATCGACAAAATAGACATCAGTCTAACTCAGAAACTATTATCCTGCTAGAAGTACAACTACTTTCGTTAATAGGGATCTCTGAACCTCATATGGTTATTCCAGTCCAAATGAGTTCCTAAGGTTGTAGGACGACATATCTCCTGAGACCATATTAACCAAATCACCGGAAAACTGCCACACTGGACTTGACATGGTGTCTCAGTTGTCAGACAGTTTCTCTGAAAGGGGCCAAGTATTGCATGGGTATTCAGCTTATTCATTTAAACGGCTATAAGAATCTTTTACAAACACATTATTTAACATTGCAACTGTTCATTAAATGTAAAAAATTCATGTTTATAACACTATGAAATTATGACATTATATACATGTTTAGCCTTTTGGTTCAAAATGTTCCAGATGAATCGTCTTGTATTGTCAAGTCAGTAATAATTGTTCTAGATGTAGCTATATTAATAAATGGTGTAATTATAGACTTGATATATTGCTAGGCATCGATCTTTATATTTCTTGTTTCAAACTGACATCACGAGAATGTCCAAACCTATCAAACTCCTCACGATACAACCTTAAAATCCCTTGTGGAAACTAAAAGTATCTTTCCTGAGCTCCATTATCGACTAATCGTGATATGAATTATGCAAATTACAAACGGTCTCTGGATTACTGCATCGCATGTTGGGGTGACATTAGTTTTACTTGTGTCAAAGTACATGGTTTCCTGTGACAGGACAGAGGTATAGAGTCACGTTGTACTGTAAATTGAGGTTATCGGTATTTTCCTTTAGACTATATTCACTCGCACTCACAGGCATTACAACACTGCTCTTTAGAATTGATGAAAAATATAAACAGACATGAAGGTGAAACATCAAAGGCCTTGTTAGCTGCTTTCTCTTATTTGTTGGTTATCATCTAAGACTGCTGTGAATGACAACATACACTTTCAATCATGCATAAGGTGTTTGATATTCAGAAACATTTATTTAAATGAACTGCAAACAGCAGGATGTCAAGGTGAAGGGGTCATTTAAAAAGAAGTAAGGTGAATATACAAAACATGATATTTTAGCTTTACTTAAACATTATGCTACCTATCAGTCTACTTGCTTTCTCTAACTTTTCATGCGGGAACACGACTGATTTAGCAAGTTGGAGAGCCAGAATAGTATGTGACTTTCAGACGTCAACAAAATTGGAAACTGGACGTCTGCATCATACAGAATGGTATGTATTCTCGGTACACTGACTCCGTTCTTGTCAGTCAACAAAGACAGATGCATAAACCAGTAATGTGCACATGCCACATCACCGTTGTTTAGACCTAAGGCCTTTCCATTAGTTCCTTTGTCTAGTTTATATAGCAGTCTCTGATATCTACACATGTGTGCTCAGTACTTAATCTTTCGAATAAGAATATGGGGCCGAGTCTCATCCCCAATTAATTTAAGTGGAAATACCTTCTGGTCTAGCAACGTGTACCAAGACAGCGAGGACAGAGGAATAACTACAGATGTGTGTAGAGAGAATGCTTACGTGAGAAAAATTGATGAATATCTTATGTCTCCAGATTACACACGTGCTCTAAACAACGCTACTGACCTAATTGACAATGACATGATATGACTGATATGGTGATATGTTCAACGAAAATATATTTGAACAAGTGTTTGCCACTAACATGGCAATGTCCCCCGCCAGTGACATTGAGTTAGTAAAACACATCAATGGAGCAACTTTATATATTGCATTACTGGTAAAAAGTGCCATGATGATCAGCAAATTTTAAGACTTTGGGTGCTATATAGTGTTAATAAGAGCTCTAAAAGTGGTCAAAGTGTTGTGGTGACCTTGAAAACAAGGTCAAGATCACCAAAATGTACTGGTGTGTGTGTCATCCCCCAATATAGGCTGAAACCTATTTTGAAAAATTTGGGTCCAACCGGTCATAGTAAATGGTGATAACAAGAGTTCAAAAAGTGGTTGTAGAGACTTTGAAAATAAGGTCAAGGTCACCAAAATCCCCTGGTGTCTGCGTCATCCCCAAGTGTAGATTGACACCAAGTGTGAAGACTTTGAGTCCAACCAGTCAAGATATATCGCGTTTACAAGAGTTAGAAAAGTGTCGTGGTGACCTTAAAATAAGGTCAAGGTCACCAAAATCAACTGGTGTCTGTGTCTTTCCCCAATGTAGGCTGAAAACTAATTTGAAGACTTTGGATGCAATGTTTCAACAGATATATATAAAGAGTGGTCAAAGTATCGTGGTGACCTTGAAAATAAGGCCAAGGTCACCAAAATTGACTGGTGTCTGCGTCTTCCCACAATGTAAGCAGACACTAAATTCGAAGACTTTGGATGCTACGCTTCATGAGATATCGCGTAAACAAGAGTTCAAAAAGTGGTCAAAGTGTCTTGGTGACCTTGAAAATAAGGTCAAGGTCACCAACATTGACCGGTGTCTGCGTCTTTCCACAATGTAGGCACACATCAAATTTGAAGACTTTGGATGCAACGCTTCATAAGATATCCCGCAGCTGCTAGTATTATGGCAATGGAGATCTTTCCGAATCAGATACATTTGTTATGTTAGATCAAAGCAAAGAACGTTCCAGTGAAAAGGGCATCTTCATTACAAGAAACTCTACACGACAGAATCACGTTTTGGTAATAGGTGTAAAGAATGAATGATACATCTAAGGAACGATTTTGCCACTTGATAGAACAGTTTTCCGAGAGCGTTACCAGAGTAAAGATGAATCCCTACAACAATGGTTAACCAAGGTAACCCTATTGAGTTACAGCTTCATATATCACAAAGTTGTGAATAAAGAGTGGAAAGTTATCTTGACAGACCATATTTTACCAGAATTATTGCAATAAGCACTCCGGTATTGATTGCCTTACCCTGTAAAAAACAATTGTACAAAATGTTTCAAACAGTTGTCATCCCCAAAGACTTATGAAGGGGAATTGTTGTTCCTATTCATAAAAGTGGATTAAAATGCTTTGGAGAATCGCACATGCACATATGTGATTGTCCCACTGGTCTGAAACAAGAATGTGTTCTTTCTCCTGTCCTTTTCTCTCTGTTCATAAACTAACACATCAACATGATATTGCCAGAATGTACAGGGGATGCAATGCAATGAATGATTCCTCGAGACAAGAATATCCAAAGAACGACTCTGCCACTTAATAAAACAGTTTTCCGAGAGAGTAAACAGGGAAAAGATGAATCCGGACAACAATGGTTAACCATGGTTGGTAACCTTATTGCGTTACTACTGAGGCTACTATCACAGCTTCAGATATCACAAAGTTGTGAATAAACTAATGAGTGGAAAGTTATCTTGTCCAGACCAAATTACCATATATATATATATATATATATATACATATATAGTTGCCACATGCCATTGTATAGCAATTTTTACATCCATCTATCTAGATCTACTTACATGATGAAGGACCCGTAAAATATGTAAATTAGTAAGTTGGTCACAAGCTAATGGATGCATGCTCGGAAATATTAACAAACATAAAGCTTTCTGAAGAAACTTTTAGTAGAAGATGAATTGACAATTTCAGAATGTTGTATCTTTGGAATATATTAAAAAAGCAAGCAGTGACAAAATTATATCACATTTATTGTAGAATTGACCTGTGATATAATTTACTGAAATAGACTACTTCTCTCACCAACAATATTACTGCTACTACCAATAGTAAAACATCTGCTACTACTGCTACAACCACCACTACTACTACTACTACTACTACTACTACTACTACTACTACTACTACATTACTACAGAAACTACTACTACAACTATTATATGCTCAATACATGTTACTACTACCAGCAGTACATATACTACCAACTACTACCACAACAAACCACTACTGCTGTGACTACTACTACTACTACTACTACTACTACTACAAATACTACTACTACAACTACTACTACCATCACAACAAATATTCGGTTTAATTATACCATAATGTATATTTTTTCAAATTGACAGCACCAGGATGACCAAACATATCAAGCTCTTCAAAACCAAAATTAAATCCTTTGTGGAAGCTGCAAGTAGCTTTTCTGAGTTCCATTATCCGACTTATCTTAAATAGGAATTCTTCCAATTACAAACGGTATCATGAATACTACATCACATGTTTGGGAGACATTTACTTGTGTCAAAGGACATGGTCTCCTGTGACAGGACAGAGGTTAAGAGGCACGTTGTACTGTATATTGAGGTTATCTGCCTTTTCCTTTAGATTGTATTCTCTCGTACTGACAGGCATAACAACACTGTCCCTTGCAAATGAGGAAAAATATAAATGAAAAATGAAGTTGAAAGACTATTATTTTAGCTGCCTACTTATTAAATGTTGATTACCCTCTTACGACCTCATATTGATGACATCATACATTATCCAGACCAACTTGAGGTAAAACAATGAAGTGTTTGAAACTCAGAAATATTTATTCAAATGAATTGCAAGCAAAACTATGACAAGAAAATTACATTTGCATGGTGAATGGGTAACTTGAAGAGCACTGAGGTAAAATACAAAACATGATATTTTAGCTTGACATCAGGCTACCTAGTCTACCTGCTTTATCTGACTATTTATGCGGGAACACGACGGATTCAGCAACTTGGAGAGGCAGAATAGTACCTGTCTCTCAAAAGACTGTTCAGAAAATTGTGGACTGTCAGGTGTCAACAAAATGGACAACTGGACATCAATATACTCCAGAATGGCGTGTATTCTCGGTACAGTGGCGTTGTTCCCTTCTATCAACATAGATAGATGCATAAACCAGTAATGTGCAAATGTCACATCTCATTGGATTAAACCTTTGGCATTTCATCGTATTGACTCCAATTAGTTACGATGTGAGTACATATATTTGTCCATTTTATATATAGCATTGTCCGATATCTACACATGTGTGCTCAGTACTTAGTTTTTCGATTAGGAATCGGGGGTCGAGTCTCATCCCTAATTAATCACATCGGCGTGTATTGCTTAGAAACAGCGTTTGGAAGACATTATACCTATATAGACCCTACCCTATTACTATATAAAAGGAAAGGAATGTAACAACGAAACCACCCCATGCTCATTCAAAGTCATATCTCGTATCGAAAACTACTGTGATGGCAAAGTCGATGACTACGATACGAAAGGTAAATGATTTCTCTACAAAATGAGCTATTAATTGTCACAATCGGATCATTATTTCTAAAGCTATGCGACAAAATAATCCGTACATCGCTACCTCCATATTTTCAAGCCAATTTCGACGCTCACGAAAACCAGCGAAAACTCACCTTTTAAAATCGTTTATTAATTCCATCAATGTTGACAGCACGTATGAATCGGCAGATTCGAACCGCAGAGTGAAACTACAGATATAAACACATAATACAACACCTCCATATCATTTCTCCATCTGTACTGCGGCATTTTGTCTCAAATCACAGTCATGTAAGTTTGCCATTCAGCCATTGATAACCTTGATATTCAGTTGACCGGGATATCCCATATTCAGCTTCCCGGGCCTACTTTCTCGCTAGGGTATATATAGGTATATGTCTTCCAAACGCTGTTTCTAAGCGATACACGCCCCTGTGCAATTAATTTAAGTGAAAATACCTTCTGGTCTAGCAACAGGTACCAATACAACGAGGCCGAGGAACAACTAAGTATGTGTGTGGAGAGAATGCTTATGTCTCGAGATTATGCACTTGCTCTAAACAACGCTACTGACCTAATTGGCAATGACATGATATGACTGATATGTTCAACGAAACTATATTTGAACAAGCAGCATTTATTTTCAAAAATGTGAGCCTTTCTGTAGGCATCACGACAAAACATTGTGTGATAGAGAATATGTTCGTCACAAAGTTAAAGCTAGCAAATCTTATGTTTGTCGGCACAAAAAAGTTATACTGAAGTGAAATAATGGGACGCACACAAGTTCACCATTTTAAAGATTATTATAAGACAACATACATCATGTGTAATCTTGATCATGTAGGCTGACGTAAGAACTTAAACATAAATGATGTAAGGACTGAGAGCTATTGTTTTACTTAAAATTCACGGCTAGTTCTCTGATTTGTTCTATTTTTCAGTTCAGTTTTCTTTGATTTCACTTGGACAAAATAACAAAGAAATTAAGCATGAATAAATTGCCCCCTTTCTGGAACACCTATCAAATATGAAAGAATATTTGTATTTGATGAACTTCCGGGTTGATCTAGCCGACTGTTGGTGAGCCAAGTTAGAAATCCCTGTCTGTCTATATTGAGCCTTATTCGCACGTTTGGCCTGTATACAGCTATACAAAATAACCGTAATGGTATATTTAGTTCCGGATTGATTAAGCTGTTTGTAGGCAGTGTTGGTTAAGCTGTTTGTAGGCAGTGTAGGTTCAGCTGTTTGTAGGCAGTGTAGGTTAAGCTGGTTGTAGGCAGTGCGATCTTACTGTTTTGATCCAGTTTGAAATTCACTTAGACATTAACGCATTAATACTTAATGCATTATTAACGAGGGTTACTTACTGTCATTTTCAGAAAGTATGTTCTGTTTGTAAACCTAACTGCATGCACAAACAATTTAGAAATTGTTTTGTTAAGTGACAAAGTACATTTTTGTTGGAACATTTACATAATTCGAAACAAGAAATGATCACAGTGACACAACAATCAATCCCTTATGAATATGTTGAACTTTTGTCAAACAACTGGTATTAACAAAACAACACACATGAAAACTGACGTCAAACTATTACAAGTGTTGAATCTTAGATATAGCGAGAAATAAGTCTATAGAAGATATTCGCAATTTTTGAACAAATGAACATGCTTGACTTAATTGATTCTTAAAAAAATGCTACAAAATGTGTCCATTCTATCTATAAAACATTTCATCTCATTTGCAAGGAAGATTTACCAATATCAATAATGATCGATTGATATCTTCGGAATAAATCCAAAAAGTGTGTGATTAATCATTTCAAGTGCCATCGTAATAGACAAATTAAATTAGTAAATTGGTCACATGCTAATGGATGCATGCTCGGAAATATTAACAAACATAAAGTTTTCTGAAGAAACTTTTAGTTCAAAATGAATTGACAATTTCTGAATTTTGTTTCTTGGAATATATTAAAAAAAAGCCAGTGAGTGGCAAACTGATGCCCATATATTGTAAAATCGGCCTGTGGTCTGATTTACTGAAATAGACAACTACTATCGTCAATGCTTCTACAATTACTTCTACTACCAACAATATTACTGCTACTATCAATACTACAAAAACAGCCACTGCTACTGCTACTGCTGCTTCTACTACTACTACTACTACTACTACTAAACGAGTTTTGAAATTATCTCTGAAAAGTTTGTCAGATCCAGATCATGTGTTGCACAGTGAATATGTTCAACTTCCTTCTGGAAGGAGATACTTATTACCTCGATACAAAACCAATAGAGGTCTGAATACATTTATTCCCTTCAGCATTCGTTTGTTAAATGGTCCTCAAGTGCCAATTGTGATTGTGTTTTGTATTACATGTAATCCGTGACTGGTAATTGCCATTCATGTACACGAGCTCTGTCATGATACAACATGAATTATATATATACATATGATAAATTTGTATTATTATTATTATTATTATTACTACTACTACTACTACTGCTGCTACTTCTACCAACAATACTACTTCTACAAATACTTCTATCAATACTAAAACAGCAACAACTGCTACTACTACTCCTACTACCCCTAACAATACTATTACTACAGTAACTACTACAACAACTATTACAAATTCAATACATTTTACTACTACTACCAACAATACTAATAATACATATACTACTATATCAACTACTACTACTACCACAACCAACACTATTTATATTGAAAACAAATACTACAATAAGTACTACTACTACTACTTCTACTACTACTACTTCTACTACTATTACTACTACTACTACTACTACTACTACTACTACTACAGCAACTACTACTACTACTACTTCTGCTACAACCAATACTACTAGTACTACTACATTTAAGGAATACAATATGTGTCATAAAATCGTATCAATTTTGGAAGGAGGAAACATTATTAAGATAACAAATCTTTATTTTAACTAATAGGAAGATATGTTGTCTCCAACAGTGACGATATGACATCCTTAACCGCCTCAGTTCCCGAAGGGGTGCTTATAGAGACACACTATTTCCTATAGGTCGTGATATAGTAAAACAATGGTTCCCTTGAGTAATAACTTGTGTTGATATGACAATCATTGATTTGATTCTTACACTGAGAAGCAGTAAAAGGAGATTTTATGTCACAACTGTCTGCCAGAGTTCATAATGACTATACAGATAGACCCTCTAATCGACGGAAAGATTAATGTGGGCATGCAGTTATTTTAGATATAGATTGCATGTATTGTTGTACATTTCATAATTCGACATGCTATTTGATGCAGTATTTCAGCTATCTCATCACTGAAACTAAAGTAAAGGAAAAAAGCAGAAATAATTGCAAACTGATTACAAATTATAAGACTCATACGGCAACAAACGTATTCGGCGAACTGTAGCATTATGTGTGCATACGTTTTCAATGTTATAATACATAGAAACAATTTTATCATGTTTATGAAAAACAGCTATAAAATGCCAATACAACATAAGTGCATACCAAACATTTACATTGATTATTCAAAGACACATAACAATCATTTGTAATCTTATATATAACATATATAATGTGTTCACGATGTTTGAACTTGAAAACTGTATAATAAGATGCGTTTTCGTACTACTAGGTAGATGGAATTGTTATCAATATAAAATATTTATAAAATTATGTAGAGTATACAGTTTCATTCCTGTTGCATAGAGACACATTTAGAAGGAAAACGTTTACAAATGTCTGGGCTTCAGTTGTGCTGCCTTTACTATTTTATACAGAAACAAAAGTTCCTATATGTTATGAGATACTGAAACAAAGGTTTCCCTGAGTAGTAACTTGTGCTGATATGAAAATCATTGATTCAACTCCTACACTGAGGAGCAGTAAAGGCAGATTTGATATCACAACTGTCTGCCAGAGTTCATAACGGTTATAAAGATAGAGCTTTTAATGGAAGTTAACATAAATGAGGGCATGTAACGTTATCAGAAAGAAATATTGAAGTATATGATTTATTTTTAGGATTATGTTTAATACAAATACTATATTAATAAAATTATATAGAGTATACGCTTTCATTCCTGTTGCATAGAGGCACTTAGAGTGAAGACGTTTACACATGTTTATACTTCAGTTGTGCAATTGCCTTTACTATTTTGTATTTGATCTTAAACTCTTATATGGTATTTCTAACAGCGGTTAAAAGACTTTTGTCACATTATTAATCTCTTTCTGCAATATTGGCATTGCTACCTTTCAATTCAGTAAATTTGTCATGTGAATGTGACTAATTCCAGTATGTTTCGAGGCCTTTTATGCAAAACTCGATTCTAAGCTGTTGTCAAGTTCCGAAATAAACATTTCCTTATTTTCCTTATTTCCTTCAGACAGTGAACAAATGGAAGTATGAGCGACTGGATGGTACATCAGGATATGCGGACCATTGGTGTCATAGGACAAAAAATGGTGGAATCCAGTTGCAACTTGTGGTAGGACCCGGAAGGATCCGGAAATCGGATTCCACCACTTTTTGTTCTGTGAATGGACTCGTCATGAAAAAATACATGAATTATACTGTTATAAATAACTAGATTTCAAATATAAAAATATTATAATTGTTTGTTGTTTTCTCCTCTGCAATCTGTGCAGAAGATAGTCGACACATAAGAGCAAGATGTGGTCTATTTGACTTGAAATTATCTGTATCACATGAATAATAATTAGTTTTACAAAGAGACAATTTCCAGCAATAACATACCAATAATCTACATCCTATTCTGATGCATGGCTTCTTGTGTCGTAACACAAATAAAATGTATGTGTTCAGAGGCTAAATGTCACAGAGGCTCCTGAAGTTTTGTTATTTTTACAATAATACTTATCCAACTTACGTTATATGTAGCCATATCTCTTTATGCAGAAAATGGTTTTAAATTTCTCTTATTTACTTCATAATTGAATAATTGCAATGAGAAGAAGAAACGTTTACCCAACGTATTTTCTTAAAATAACAATTTTAGAGTTATCGCTTCTGCAGTACCGAATGTATACAGTGATTTCATTGGCTGTCTGTAAGCAGCTTGTTAAGGGGCTTAACTCCTGATCACAATAGATGTCGCTGCATCGTTGCACAATTTTCTATGCTGTTGAGGGCAAGGTAAAAAATGGATAGAATTTATTTCGATACGTTTTCACCTTGCCATGGGAAGATGATTGTTGTCTTAATATTGATTATTCCGAACAAGAATAAATGGAATTGTCATGTATTCTTTTCTAATGATTTGGGAACGGTATTTCTAATATAATACGTGTTTATCAACACTGCTTTCACGATGTATTGTTCATCCCTACTTAATATCAAGTCTTGTTTCTTACTGTTCATTATAAATATACTTACTTCAAGGTTTAGGTAAAGTCTCCAAGTCAGACTGTCAATTTAATCTGCCACGATTATAAGAAGAAAAAGAACCACACTTCCCTGGATACCGATTTCAACTAAACTGTTACATAGGCTCTCTAGTGTCATTGGCATTATCACGTATGCCAATGCGTTTACTTAAGAAAACTGTCTAATATGTCAAGTCAATTAAACCACCAAACGAGATCAATCAGTGTTGGTTAAGTGGCAGCAAGGCTCGCATCAATAAAGATCTTGTTTCGAAGTTTATTAACATTATTTAGTTATACTTTCAGAATTGCTTACACATAATACAGAAAGAACAATTGACCCCATTGAACATAATATTTTGTTTTGATTTAAGGGCAACCCTCTGAGTATAATTCTGATAACAAAATAGAAAAATTAAAACCCATTTTAGACCTTTGCAGCAGGAATCAATAAACTATTATCACACATAGAATTTATAACATGTTCAAACTGCAAACTGCAAACTTGTTTTCCGATTTTTATAAATTGTATATAAAGCCATAAACATTAATTATACAGTTATATGTACATTATGTAAATTTGTTTTACTGAAATGTGAGTTTTTGTTGTTTTGTTAAAAATTGTATATAGAGCCAAAATCATAACATTTAATGTACAGTTAATGTATATGAACAGTATGTAACCTTTTTAAAACTGAAATGTGTGTATTTGTGATCTGAAAAGGGAACTAAAAACATATAAGGATACTAAACGACCTTCTATTTAATAGCATTTTTCTTAAACAAGTTAATCATTTTGTATAAAACGGTCAGACTTTGATGCGAAACCAATCATGAGTTTTTTTACAAATGGTATTAAATAGAAGGAAGTTTAGTATTTTGTTTATTACTCGCCCATCTATAATCCAGCGAAATAGCCGACATGGCTCGAAAACTGTGATTCCCGCAAGTCCGATACCGTTGTGAGGACATTACTCCCATTGTGACGTCATAACTGCAATTTATTGTGACGTGATAAATATAACACTATGTTGTAAAACCGTTTGGAAATGAATTTATTTGAAAATTATCTTCAGTATGTAATGTTTTGTAGAATATCGAAAACATAAACCATGAACTTTTCACATTTACATCTATACATGTTTGTTTTAATGTTTGTATATGTGTGTGTATGTGTGTGTATGTGTAAGAGTATGTGTGCCCTTGCATATTATGATGAGACAGACTCAATCAGCTCAGCTAATCAAGAGAGATTATACATTGACAATGTTAACATTCCAATATGAACCTCAAGTATCATAAGATAACCATGTATCACCCAAGTGAAACCATGCATATTCAAATACCTCTATTTAGTATCCAGAGCTATTTATTGTCTACTGTAAAGCTTTTGGCTGTCAAAACTGGACATACTGCCAATCTATACTGGCCAACAGAAGACAACATAGCGTGTTTGCCAGGCATCAGTGGTTCAATACACTGAGCTGTACGTCACAGGATATATCTGATGATGTCTATCGTGGTTAAGCATGTCATCGTGTTGTGACAACTCAGTTTGTCATTTTAACAACCACTGGTTCTCCCTTGATGCCTTTGTTCTACAATTTAGTTAAATGCAATCTGTCCAAGACCAAAACGTCACTACATCCTCACGTGACATTGAGATGACAGTGAAATGTAATAATAATAACAATATACGAAGATTGATATCCAATTCACCTCGACAGACATGCTCAAGGTACTGCAAACATAACCCTGACGGCAACTCCATACTTCCATACTTCCTGTGCTCAGGTACTCAAACAACTGGGTAGACTGAGTACGAAGTGGATGAAGTGGTTTTCCAGGGACACAACACAGTATGAGACCCAAGTCACACATTTGTCTTGTTTTCACCGAGATTCGAACCCAAAGTTTTGGCATGAGAAGCAAACAAGCTTACAACTACTGTCACACTTATGTAGAGGACATTCACCTGGCTGTCAGTAGAAATATACGAGAATGTTCATCTTGTCTGTATGGGGTTTCATCTTATACTGTGGCATCTCAATTTTGAAGCTTAAACACATTAAATAATTAGTCGACATTCACTTGACATTCAGTCGATATAACATTGAGGATGTTTATTATCGACAAAACAGTCAACTCATATAACACGGTCATCAATATCAAGACATTCTTCTATTCATTAATAATGATAGAATTTATCCAAATGAATATACAACTAAAACTCGTTATTCTCTAGATTCTGCAAAAGGCGATACATGAGAAAGACAGTTTACAGTTTGCATACAGCACAAGATATCAGCTTACTGATACCATAATACATACTTTTTAAAGGCATTAAATACATATTTGATGAATTTAGATAACCTTCTAAGTTCACGTATGCTGGTAGTAGATATGAGTTTTTAAAAGAAAATATGGACATCTTTTATTATTCTTTCTTTGTTGCACATTCGAGGAACATTCCACGCAATATGTAAAAACATAACCTGACTTTTCTGATAATACCACATGAAGTAGATAATGAAACATATACTTGGTTTGGAAATTAGTTAATCTATCAAAGTATCCACCTTCTTCGAATTTATTACCAGAATTCACACATTTCAGTTTTAAACAACTCATTGCAGTGACTCTTTAAATAGTCTTACAGTCTGAGACGAAATACCCTTGGTGTCACTTTCTAAATTTTATTTTCCACTAATTTAATCTCAAAAGTGCTCTTGACCATAATTGAGATTGACAGAATAACGAAGCTATGGATTAACATGGTTTCTGAAGGCTACAAAGTAAAGATTCTAATCAAGTTCTCGACTAAGAACCATGTGTTAGCTCCTAGCAAAATCAAAATACCACTCACACTGTATCACTATAACGTTCAAATGGAACTTTTAAAAAAGGGATATTTTAAGTTGACATTATTACTTATAATATTGGCTATGGTACAGTTCGAAGCAGGGAGGTTTGGCATTAGGAAAACTCAACAACATGTCATTGAATCAATTGGTCAAATAATGTTCGTTATTAGTTAACCAATACTTTTCATGTATTGTTGTATTTCTGAACGTTAATCGATTATTACGTATTGCTTGACAAAACAATTTCGGTTTGATTTCATATATCTAATAGAAACCATATTAGAATTTTGTATTGGCATTTAAGTTGCTGTTTTTATTTAACACAATTTCCTAATCATTGATATAAAATTTAGCACTTTTTAAATTTTGGAATTTGTACCCTTCCTATTTATCAAATTCTCTTGTTTCCACCTCAATAGTGACTTTGAAGTTGGGATTCTTTCTTTGATGTGTGCAATACACATCTACATTATAGTCAGCCTGCTATGTCATCAAACAATGTGTTAAGGAGACAGATTTCAGCCAGAACAATTGAAACTCCAATGAATACAGAACTAAATGGTGTCACAAAATGAACCGTAATTATACCATGTATTTCTCAGTACTGTTGAAGGCAGATGGCATCGAAACAGTATTTTGAAGATGTAGTCTTAAAAGATCTATTCACAATTCTCATTTTGTTAACTCCGGATAGAGGGAATAGTTATGTTTCTCATCCATATAAGTATTTCTCTACTCGGAAATGAAGTAATTACCATTAAAACCACGTAAAAAACGTATTTCATACAATAATTTGAATTTTTAAAATACGTCTACCATACCACCACCATTCCATTTAGAGTCGTCCATTCACTCCATTACATACACAGTTGCTAGTTGTAATAATTGAACTGTCACCATGAGCAAGTGGTTTGATGATTGGTTACTTATGTTAATTCTGCAGTACACTTAGACATCTGGTTTTGTAAAATATCTCTTTAAATGGCAATACATTTCATTTCGTTGGAAATGAACTTCACTAACATTGAACGTCTTAATCACCGTAGGCTTGGTCAGATCGATTCCGGCCATGAGTTGACATTCACTAGATGTTCAAATGAGCATTTAATGCAAATTTGTCGAATGAACATTTTGACTTACCTTAGGTTACCAACCCTTGTAACATCTTTTCATGATGATTTAGTTACCCAATTCAGAGACAGATATACAAGGATTTTGAAATATATAAATATTGTAGTATATATTGCAAAAGGTCTTTCATGTATTAGCACAAACATAAACAATGAGACAGTATAGCACGGATAGTTAATTTATAGGAGGGTGAACTACAACCTTTTTTTTTGAAGGATATAAATAAAATAAATAAATAAATTCTTCGAAATGTTGAATAATTTTAATATGTTTTATTAATTATTTCATTGATAACCCAAGCATGTACAGATCTATTATTGTCATTAAATATTCCTATTTATCTTAAAAGATGAAACAAATCAGTTTGGTTTTTGCATTAAGGAAGTCTATTGCTGACTACACGTTTCTGGAATTATCTTGAAAATCTAGAATACTAGTTAATTAAACTTATTCATTACCATACACCTCACTCAAATTTAAAGACAGTAAAGTCACATATTAATGCCCTTTGTTACATAGTTATATTCCGTTGCTTGACAATGTAGTTCATCCCTCCCATTGCAATTATCCCTTACATAAAGACAAACAACTGACAAAATAGCTTCCGCATACTTTCCAGACATATGCAGATACATTTTCAATATTTTTTATCATATATTCATATTTCAGAGCTGATGAATTAGTGAAACGTTGCATAACAAACGCAAAAACTATTATAGTAGCACATTTTATAATTCGAAACCCAATCTACAGTCCAGACACTGGCAAGATTGAGAATCCATACAATGACTCCTCTTATAGCAAGTCTCTCTTCTCTGCAGTACTATAACTTATACGCCTCTAGTCACGACAGTCTCGGGAATACTTTAGCTGGTTATTCGGGGTATTCCTTTCAATGAATAACATTATTGTCATACATTTAAAAATTCGCAGCATAAACTTACATGTTTTGTTTTGCAATCTGAAATCTTCAATTACAAATTTGGCAGTGACTACAACAAGGCGACGATGGATGAGGACGATGCAGGGGAGACGTTGCATTACATAAGCACAACCTAAGATATTGTCAACATTTTAAACTGAGGAACTCAATCTACAGGCCGACACCGGCAGCATGGAGAATTAATGTAATGACTCTTGAATCCCAAACTTGACATTAATTTTGATCTCTTCGCTCTGTTCTCTACAGTACTATTGCTTATACGCCTCTACAACACTTCCGGGATTTCTTGAGGTGATTGTGCAGAGTCTTCCCTCCAGTGACTAACATCATTTGTATGTAGAAGAAGGCATAGTAAGTTTCGCACTTGTGCCTAATCTGTTTCATTAAACGTGCCTAGTGGGCATATCTGTGTTCCTGCGACCCACGTACCGGACACCAGCTGAACCACTAGACACGTTGGCTCAAATGACTTGTTTCATCATGTAACGTGGGGAAATTTTTTTGACAATATTGTCATTATGGCCATTTGGACTTCACTGACAATTTATGTATTAACAGAAGCGTCTTTCAAGACCTTTCCCTCATTGTGTGATAGTTAAATCTATGTGGCATGGGCACCCTACTGAGAGAGCTGGCCGACTTACCACAGGACCAAAACTAGTGGAATCCAATTTCCGGATACCTGCCGGATTCTCTCATATTCTTACCCATTTGGTATCCGGGAATCCGGAAATGAATACTCTCCCGTATCCCAGATTCGCCCATATTCTTCCGGATATTTTTCTGGAAAGTATGTTTTTAAGATTACTGGAATCCGGAAATGTATACTTTTCCATATCCCAGATCCGAGTGTCTTCTACTGGACATTTTTCCGGAAAGTATGTTTCTAAGAATACTGGAATCCGGACAGAATATCTTATCCGGATACCCTTCTATTAGTAGGAATAGGCAAGTTATTGGGTAATATTACCGTCTTATGTTAAAAAAGTGTTCACATTTTTTGATAATGATAATAATTATAATGATAATAATAATTTATTACTTTGTCATGTTGTTGCAATAAACTATATATACAGCATTACACTACACACATAAAAACCTTGCCTACTAGAGCCTATAAGACACAATTTTTACCATATTGAACAAGAAAGAAATATATAAATTAAAATATTATATGGATATACATACATAAAGGCCAATACTTATTGTATACCGTTCACCCAATACATTTATCATACAATACGGAAAAATCAAATTCTACGTTTCATAACTCTCTCATTCACTAATGTGTATTCATGTTTATAGGATATGATAATTAAGTATTGCGTCGATTCATATATTATTCAATATCTGTACTTTATTTTGAATATTCATTTATTCTTCTCACAGTTAAGATTATATTTAGATTGTAGCAAACTAATATGGCTTATGTTCGATTTGTGAAGACAAGATATATGTTATGATAAATACTATGTTTAATTAATGTGTTTTATGGTTAACTTGCTACTGTTTACAACAATCAAACTAATAGCATATGTGGTGGATCACTGAGAACAAATATCCGAAGTGTATATTCATTATGTACAATACAATTAAATACTCATGGAAATAAAATAAACAGCGGATATTTTGTTCGTTAATACCATGATTATCTCATCGAGTGAGGTTGAACATTTTTTTTAGCAGGCACGAGTAAGAATATATTACTCTTCTATCTCATGAGATGAGATGAGATAAACATGATATTTGTCAATGATTGACAATTATTCTAATTATTTTATCGATATTCCTCTGAGTTCAAGTTTTGAGGAGATTATACATCTTTTTACAGTACAACCGTAAATGTAGAGCTGATAAATAACTTTTATCTTACAGCAAATGCATGTGTTTTGTTAATGTACGAGATCATTGAAGCTTGTTGAAATACACAAATAGTTCAGTGAGGGTCGGTACTCCCTTCCTCATCACATGTTATATAATACCTCTGGGTTAAATCAATAAGAACATATGAAGGTGTCAACATGTTTATCATCCCCTACTAGTCTAGTAGCTAGTGGTATGTCGAAATACACAAACGGTTAAGTGACGGTCGGGACAAGATAATTAATTTATGATTTCCCCGCCCGCTGTTATTACATCAGGACGCGAATTACCATGATCAATGAAGGGTGATGCACGTTATGTAAGACACAGCACAAATCATTAAAGACCGATACAAATCATTGTTTGTTCAGATTAAACTAATTTTGTTTTTTTCATTTGTCACAATTGTTTTTGGGATATGTTTATACTGAACGAAATGCGATGTTTGTTCGATATTTCAGTATGCATACATACACATCGCCGCAAGAAAAGTACTAGTATACTGACCAGTATACGTCTTGTCAACCACCCTAATTTCCTGGCGTATACTGGTTTGTCAACCACCCTAATTTCCTAGTGTATACTAATCAGTATACGAGACATTTCCAAAGCTTAGGAAACTTCAGTATACCCCAGTATACGCTAGTATACCCCAGTATACCTCAGTATACCCCAGTATACTCTAGTATACTCCACTATATAATAGTATGTGTCATAATTTATTACAAATGAAATGAAAATATATTTGTTGGTTTGTTTATATAG
This sequence comes from Gibbula magus, assembly GCA_936450465.1. Taxonomy (NCBI): domain Eukaryota; kingdom Metazoa; phylum Mollusca; class Gastropoda; order Trochida; family Trochidae; genus Gibbula; species Gibbula magus. Next base: position 43,848,638 of record OW388298.1, read on the forward strand.
GTGTTCTCTGTTGGCTTAATTATATCAGATTGAACTACGCTAGACAAACTTGTCTTGGGTCTTTTGTTTTATAAGATGAAAATGTCCGTGTGACAAAGTTGATAATAGCTATATATGCATTCAAATAAATAAAACTATATTTACGTGATTATTTAAGCAGATCAAATGTAAACGTGATCAGCAGAAAGGCATTATGAGAATTATGTATTTAATAGCAAACACGATATATTGTATCCTCTTTGGTATGCATTGGATTATAGGCACTGGTTACTTATATCGGATTTAAATTCTCTGTTCAGTTAGTATCAATTGTGATCGTGGTTTGTCGTTACTCATACAGCATCAATTAATGGACTGTAGTATAGACTGTCTCATCATTGTATATATAATTCGCAAAATGTGTGAAAGTGTGTTATCGTCATACAAGACGTTTCACACTTTAAACATCTCATATATATATATATGTGACAATGGATATATTGCATTATTGAAGACTTACCTTTGTCGACGAACATATCCGGAGGAAAATTATAAATATCCAGATAGTCAAAAGAACACAACTTGAAACAGTAAATCCCTAATCGAAACGTATGTGTTTGGGTCACAACTGATGTCGTAAAACACAGAGATAACATCAGCGTTACGTTATTTGTTTGACAGTAACTGCTAATGATGATGGCGCAGTCTTTCAACTGAGGGGGTAACTGGTAAAGGCATGTCCAAATATTCATGATCATGTATTTTATTGGTTGTTAGTTTTGGCCTTAATTCTTATTGGCTAACTTTAAATGACCAACCAGACGCGCGAAGCCCATAGTCAGACAGACATAGTGTTTATTAGCCTGTCGCCAGGTCATCTGTATGTTTATACAACACACCTGTCAAGCTCTTCAACGCACAACTGGTCTCTCAGCTAATTACTAGCCTGAGTGGCTAAAAGTTTTGTTTAAATAAATGCTAATTAAGCATGCATTGTCCCTCAAACAGACAGACAATTGTTTAGTTGCACCTAGCTTTGGGCATACAAAAAAGCGTTATATCAATAACCAACAACAATAATTATTCAACTCATTTAACCATAAATTTATGTATTAAGAAGAACATGAACTAAAATAAGATGGAACATATCATACAGACCAGGACATAGCTTCATGATATTACTGCATCACAGTTACGTTGGGATTTTTTAAATTGTGAGAATAAATGAGATAAATGTACATAAAAACAGGATATCTATGGTGAAGCAACAACAGTGCTGTTAAATAATCCAAAGAATATAAATGAGATTATTCATAATTAAGTTATTAAATTTATAATATTGGTACACCTGTTGCCGTTTTATGTGAAAAAATTTGTTTTAAGTTGCGCGAAATAATATAAATATAAACGGACAATAGCTATGCAAAACGATATGATTTTGTAAAGTTTGCTTTTGTTCAGACTTCACTTCACAAGTACAAACATAATATACAAATAGCATATAGGATATAGATAGTGAAATAACAACAAAGTATGTGCAAAACAAAACGAACTTACATAAGGCTAGCAGTTACTTTTCATTGGTTTTTTTTTTGCTTTTCTCTTTTCTTTAGACTGCCTGACCGGATGAAATCGCTAATAAATTGGTAATGGGACGCATCGTTTATGTAGGTCAACATCCTCAGTCGAAACAATCACCACTGAAATGAAGGAATAGTTGACCGTATTCAATATAACACAATTCATTGTTTCTAATATCTGTACTTTTTATTTTACGTATAAAAATAAGTGTGATTGCATCCTCATTGTCATATGAAGACGAACATTCAGCTTTAGTTGATATATCCATATATATGTTTACTTTAGATCAAATGATATGTAAATAACTACTATTATTAAGGATAAATTAACAAAGTTAAGTATACATGTTATCTGTAATAACAGGATTTAAACAGGAAATGTATCCTTAAAATTACTATCAATGTAGTTTTCATAATCTTCTTAAATTACAAGAATTCAATTCAATACCATACACTTATTGTTTCTTTATATCAATTGTTTTACTTATTTCAGTTATTTGTTTTCCTACATATATCTTAACCTGATCAGCTAGCTTTGAGTAAACCTATAGGAACAAACAAGAATTGGTAAACAGACTCGCAGTTTATCTTTAAATGTCTTTAAAGGTGACATCGTGCTTTGAACTAAGACGTTGTGCTTGTATATTACCGGTATATGACAAACTCTCACTGTACTGTTGAAAACTGTTTTTTTCTTAGCAAACACTGTTACTATTTTCTGATACTTATTTCTGTTACTTTTTTCTGTTACTTTTTCCCTAGCACCAAGTTTTAAGTCGAAAGTATGTCTCCATTAGAAAGTTAAAATCCAAAGATATATTTTCGTTATTTATGATTCAACTTTTCACAATAATAAACATTTTAATCCCCATTCTTGCATCACGAAATGACAGGCAGAGGTTTTTTAAAATGCTGCAACTGATCAGAGACAAATCGGATTTATTCATGAAAACATCAATTTCTCAAACTCTTGTTCTGTTACTGATCAAAGACAAAAAGGGAATTACTTATGAAAACAACACTTTTTCAAGCTGTTTTACTGTTACTGATCAAAGACAAATTGGAACTATTTATGAAAACAAAAATTTCTCAAAATTCACTTTGTACAAACTACTCTACAACGCTCTATAACAAAAGATCATTTTAAGCCTACTTATTAGAAATAACATAAAGATCAAAGACACATTCTATTGTGTTGGGGATGGTGTCTGTGTCTTGTTGTTTTTGGGTGGGGGGATTATATCCACTGGGGATTTTGTCATAGGGGATTATTTTCCTTGGGGATTATGTCCAGTGGGGATTTTGTCCGTCCACCTCGCTGGTCTCCATAAATCCCGAAAAATTATCATTAAGACTACTATTTAAACTAAAATAACATTACATTTTGTAAAGTAAACTTGTTATCAGTAGATACTTTAATGCACTGGGATTTAATTCTGCCCTCTCGCCTAAGCAGAGGCTTATGTTCAGCTTAATTTAGTAAACGCTGTAGCTGTAAGAGCACTTCTCTCTGTTTAAACATATTTATTTCCAAAAAGAAGGAACCGGATTGGTAGGTAAGAAAATGCTTTTATACAAAGCGCTCCGGGATACAACCAAATACAAAACATGACATGTACAGTATAATTATGAATACAAATAAATGATACAATCTGATTATACAAATTATGACTGTGCCATAGAAGCACTACTTTAAATCAAATCTGCCTGTTAAATTTATAAATGAATGAACTGAATTTAAGAGTTCCATATTTACAGCTGGGCAAGAAATGTGACTTCCAAACAAAATTGATTTCAGATCAAATCCCTTTGCATAATAATACAGACTTAACGATATATAATAACGAATATCGCTATAGAGAGGACATACAAGGAATTAATGAATATTCTTCAAAGATATAACCACAAGAGCAAGCTGGTGTTGGAGATATAAACCGTTGATATTTATGTGCATTATGATCAGTACATTCTGGTCGGAGACGAGATTGTATTATTTGACAAAATCTGATGCCGGTGTTTAAGTCAAAAGTGGCTGTAAATATTAGTATTGTTTAGAATGGCAGTTTGAAATCTTGAAACTGGCTGTATTTCAGTTCTGTTCAGGTGGCAATGAATTCAATAATTTAACTGCATCGATATCTGTGGGGAAAGGACCTCGCATAACTTTCAGTTTTACAATGTATAATCTGAAGATTCGAATCATTGCGAAGATTATAACCCGTGACATCTGAGAACTTCTCTCATTAGAAATGATCAAAAATAAAGATGATAAATTTAAGTCTCACCTCACAAATTAAATACATACATTGTACAAAGGCAATCATTTATGTTTAACTATTGCGAGTTTACTAAACATGTGTATGAACTTCAATGTATTCCCACAAATGTATGAACAAATGATTTGTTTTAAGTTTGTTTTAGAAGAAGCATTTATATAGGCTAGTGTATAGCCTGTTTGCTAATCCTTCTTTAAAATTTAACTTCTCATAATTTCTTTTGTGTTATATGTTATTTGGGAATAAAATACTGTTTAATCAACTATTGCTTTTTCTCAAGCAAAAACAGTTACTTTTTTCTGCTATTTTTCCCGGTTACCTAACAGTAATGTCAAAGCTAAGTTATGTAACCCAATTCATCATCACTAAAACGAATGTGAAACACAATCATCCACATGCCATTATTATAATACGTTTAAGCTTTCTACATCGAATATACTTTTCATTGAATTTACAATAAGTACCTGTAACCGTAGACTCCCGAATGAAACAGATAGAACTATGTTAAAAAGGATGAAAGATTATGTGCATTTTGTAAAAGGCTATGTATGTAGCAAATGTGACTCATAACATACGCAGGTCACCTGACTGAGCTTCTAATACTTTCTTAAAATGTAAATGGACAATATTGTATTGTTTTGTCTGTCAAAAGTAAAAAAGTGCCCATGTCTGGTATACAATGTATACTATAAAGTATGACGTATATACCCGTTAACTATATTACTTAGAAATATGTATTCGCCAGAAAGTATATATCAAGTATTATGATGAACAACTGCACATCACGCACAGTGTTCATTCAGGAATAACAAAACGATTAAGTGCCATGCCCATTCAGGTGTGACGTATCTCGAATTCAGGTTTCTCGGCCATGAACCGTATGACATTACACACGCCCAGTACTGATCATCCAAAAAGTTAGCACTCAATACACATTGATGACTTTCACTGATTAGACTTGAAACTAGGTGTGATAAAGCGCCGATATATTGCCGGCAATTGATGACAGTGGCGACGCAATGTCTGGTTGAACATATCTTTTACCGACTGTTAAAGTGTCACTCTCTGCGCGTGAATAAACAGTGGTTACACTAATTAGACCTATACCCCTTTGAGAAGTGACCATTAACCACCACGGAAACATATTGCCCACAATTAATTACCGTTACATAATGCGTGGCTATTTAAACTGGGACTCTCTGTAAGTCCAAATCACTTCATAGATATATTCAGTTGCGTTAATCCCTCCTGGTTCCTGCAATTTTTTTTGCACAAGTGTTTACCAAGTCCTGAGGAATGGATTTCTATCAAAGGTACGTTGTCACTTCTCATGTCAATGTATAATGTATGATGAATGAACTGATTTTAAGATCGAGGTACAGATAACAGATCGTAAGTAAGATACATTAGGCTGTCGAAATGTTCCAGATCAAAGTTTTGGTAAAAAGAGAGGGTTCGATGGTTTTAGAATGGACTGCATGTTCCAAGCTAATAAGGGTGATATTATTATTCATTGATTTGTAAAATCTAGCGTACATTCATTACAAAATCCAAAACAATGGCGAGTGTAGAAAGCTTTGCTACGGCATAAGAGGACAATGTTGATTAAATAATTCACATCTAAAAATGTTGCGAAGATTTAATCACTTCATCAATATTTGAATGAAAATACATCATTATCCTTGTAAATATCAATATATACTTTGTGATAAGAAAGTGGATGTGTCTTAAACGTGAATAACATAAATGAGAATATATCTAAAATAAATTATGGTTTAGGAAATAGTAAAATTTATATCACAGAACACATGGAGTGTAAATGTAAACTTGTTAAGGCATATTGATAATATAAACACTATTTATCTATATATTTTAATTATTATTCCTACAAATTAGAGAGATCATTTAAATAAAGGTCAGTATAATGATCATATCAAATATTCCTTTCACATTCTATAAATATCTTAATTGTATAAAGTTACTTGAACCGTTACACTAGCCCATTGGTTGTTTCGTTTTGAAAAGCCGAATGCATTTACGCTCGATTCTTTGATGTGTGATATCTGTGGCTAGTCCGGTTAAATTAAACAATTGACTTATCTGTGTTTATTATCAAACTTCCTGTTCCCTGTGACGTAAATGCATGGGACCACAGACTAAAAGGTTACTACCTCGTATATTCTGCCAACGGCAGCACATGAGTTAATTCAATATTTACAGTAAGACGGAAAAATTTGTTTTTGATTGTGATTCTTTAGCACTTATGCATTCCAATGTACACACAAGATGATAAAGTGTATGGATATTTATTTATCAAATATAAGCGTTGATTTGATAAAGCATTACAATTAAATAAATAATGAAATTCATCACGAATCTAGATAGAATTATATAATGTATATACTCGTTCTTGACGAGGGATTGTGATATCGACCTTTTTCAACCGGCAAATTAAGAATTACAATATTGATTTGTACACCATATTGGTTTCGTTCCTTATAACATATTGATCAAAACATGGGGAATCCTTAATGACAGCAGAGTATATTTGATAATGTCACTACACTATGTTTGCAGAATTTATCTTTTAAAACATTGAATAACTATCCATTTCTTACAGAAATACTAGGGATAATGGAAAATAAGTATTTGACCACATGCCACATGTAGTTTTGACATAATTTAACCAAGGATATGATTGTCGTGCTTATAATTATTCATAATACTTGTCCAGACTGTGTACAGTACGTATTAAACGGTTTGCAATTTGCTATAGGCGCTGTTTTGTATGATTCTCGCAATTCCTTCATTACCGAAAAAAGACTTTGTACCGTATGTTTTTGACCCTGTTGAAATGTGTTAGCTTGGCCTACACCCCATATTGCCTACATCCCCAAAACTCCTCGTATCGCCTTCACTAAATGCAGAGCGTCCCCTATTGTATAACATACTACTGTTCACTTAGCAATTAATGAACTGGTTCATTGTTATGAAGTCAAATCTGGTAAGGTATACATAATGACATATATACAAATATACATGAATATAACGCAAAATTTGATGGAGCATACGAAATTCACGTTTGTTATGCAAAGCAAATCTAACTAGTATTGGTTTGTATGTGATGGACATAAGTGAAATATATTTTTCAATGGATACATGTTAACAATAATAAGCTGGATGAGGCTGGAATTATGCTATCAAATAACGTGCGTATTCGTTTCAGAAGTTTTATATGGCGGTATTGCAGTGAATATACCAGAATAGGTCGATGGTTAGTCGACATCGGTAATTTTTTATTATGAAATATGATAATCTTGTAAATTGTCGAAAAAGCATTTGTCTTACATGTCCGACAGTACAATCTTACACCTGAAAAAATATGTAAACATATATAAAATAAAATATATAAGGAAATTATATGGTCTATGAAAAACGATAGCACTTTATTAACAGCCATCTCCTTCATGTATTTGATCTGTTTGTGGTAGGTGAAGTTTCTAACTAGTTTTATTCAAGTTATCCATTGGCATTTAGCACGTGGACGTAATTATTCAAATAATATACAGTATATAGTATTCATACAGTATTTGCCAATATGTCGCTATTTTGCAATTTTGATATCCGTTGCAGTGAGCAGATACACTAGCTGTCATGTTTAACCTTCTAGCAAATTGCATCATTTGACCATGACGTGAATATACAAATGTGAGAATGTACCAGATTAACTGTCAAGTAATTACTGCTCATTATGTCTCAGGGTGTTGAAACTGCGCTGTGTATGTGTTTTGTTAATTGACTTCATTGGAAATTGCGTTCAAGATTAAAGATGTTAATGGTGGGCCGACCGTGAAAAGGATCTTTTGTCACCTAACTAACAACCTAACAAGTAAAGATATAAAGAATATCATTGAAAATGACACAATTTTAATGACATCAACATACATTGGGAGATATATAAGGTTTACTTATTTAAAAGGTTGATTGTTTGGATAATAAAAGTAGCTAATTTCCCATCCGACAAACCAGGGGATGAACCGTTGTGTGTATAAGGACAGACAGACAGACAGACAAGTGTTTATTAGAGTCTCACCCCGTTACAATATAAAACATACAATAAATATATACATAAAAAGGGCCATCCACAAGTGGGATTATGAGAGACTATAACTAAAATATACCTAAAATATATATACACATAAATAGAACATTGTTACGTAAAAGGCTAGAGTAAAAGAAAAACGTTGGTAAAATTACGAGTATAAAACCTGTTTTCTCTTCAACAAAATATTTTGGCAGGTTTTGGCAGCAATCATAAAAACATAAACATTTGATAGTATAAAACCCACTTTCTTTAAATCATTAAAACTACAAAACTCTTGATTAAACATATTGCACATTTCAACTAAATATTCTCTCTCACATTCATACAGGGGGCAGTGAAGTAGTACGTGCATTTCGGACATGTATTAACCCCTAAATTATATTCTGTTGTATGATATATCATAACGTTGACGTTAGACCTGCAGTCTATATCGATTTGTGTTTCATGCATAATAATACAACAGTTCGATCATCAATAATTTGAATAGAAAGGCGGTTGATTTCATCATATCATATCATCTCATCTCACCAATGTATTGATTGCAAATCATTTTACAAAATATTTGACTAAAAAATTCTTCCACTATTATTGTATGGATCAGAGGTATGGGGAATTAAACATTATGATATTATTGAAAAGATACACTTTTATACCTGTAAGAACTTTCTAGTAGTGAAGGCAAGCACACCCAGTAATATGGTGTATGGACAGTGTGGCAGATTCCCAGTTCATATATTTGCCAAAGCTGGAATGATAAAATTTCTTAAATATGCTTTCTAATAGATACCCTGTTATGATATGATGATTCTGTATGATAAGAGAGGAAAGGCAAATTGGGTATCCAACGTTTGTGAGTTATCAAATACTATTAGTTTTGGGGATATATGGCAGAGTCAAAACGTGGATTTCAATTCAAATTTTGTAAATAATGTTACACAAAGACTGAAAGATATATTTACACAGGAATGGGCTACATCGCTGTCACTTTCAAATGTGTTGACTATAAAATGTTTAAATCACACAGAAAGATAATATTATTTGAGTATGTTAGATATAAGGAAATTCCTAAATGCAGTTTCACGTTTCAGGTGCTCATCCCACGAGTTAGTAATTGAGACAGGAAGATATTACAATATGGCATTAGAAAATAGAATTTGTAAATTGTGTAAACTTAATTGTGTTGAAGACGAATACCATTTTCTTTTAATTTTTCCTTTGTATACTGTCCTGAGAACAAATAATATTCCAAAATATTACTAGGTACCTCCAAACAGGTGTTTTCTATGTTTGCATGTGAATCTTTGCACGTTTTTGTACTATAGGCCTGTGGCCTCTAAGTATAAGAAATAAAGATTATCATAACTAAAATCGTTTGTATGCACATTTGTATCATTAAACAAGGTTACACATGACTTCATATATGCTTCATGCTTGAAGAGTTACACATTGGTAAAAGCAAAGTCGTAATTTTAATGTTTATATGAGAAAAATGCTCCCAAAACTAACTAATTCTAGTGATTGAAATACTTGTATTATGTACACATATATATAGTCGCATTTCAGTATATGAACACAAGCACTTTATTCATTGGTTCATATGGCATTTTGCATTGACATTTTAAAATCCTTCACCCATTTTACTCAAACTAATAACCCACAGTTGATTTACAGTGAAGCTATCACTTACTCAATTGCAATTAATTTACTGCCCCAATAAACTCGCTCTCAAAAAGGATGTTCACAATCCCGTTACGGTTCGTTAATCACCGCACTACACAGAAATTAACACCTAATTAATTTATTGCTACAATAAACTCGGGATCAGAGTCAATGCAGTTCACACTTCCAACACCGTTATCCAAACATACAATTGGTTTGGTACATATTAAACATTATTACCCATATGGTTGAAAATAACCGAGTTAATATTATTGATATGAGCACATGTGCACATATCACGTTTGCCTAGCAACGATTGTTTCACCGCGGCTTCCCGTATTCTGTCGTCTGTGACGTCATAAAACGATTGTTCGTGACGTCACTGTTGCTTGCCGTCGCAAGAGAAGTGGGCCACTATCTGACTTTTCTTACGCGAAACACATGGAATAGAACGGGTAATAAAGAAATTATTACACTCGAAAGTGTGTCAAATGACTTTTACGAAACTCGTGCGAATTTGTGTATAACCCTCGCTCTCGCTCGGGCAATACAAAAATTCACACTCGTTTCGTAAAAGTCATATGACACACTTCCTCGGGTAATAATCTCTATTTAGTTAGCACGAATCAGACTATATATTTATATTTAATTAATTAATTAATTATATCGTAAGTTTTATCATACAGCTACAAAATATGCCGTATTTCTGTACTTGGTTTGTTATTTATCCATGTATAATTCAATTAACTTATTTTAATCAATTGACTGACTACAGACGCGTGCTTGTAATTTGTACTTCTGTAAATGTTTTTGTACTACCGAACGTTGTTTTTGAGTAAACAGTTTGTAGCTTTGTATTTGTAACATTGGGATGACATACTATACCACCATTCACGCATTAAAGAAAGTAAATAATTACAAAGATAAGTTCAATGATTAATAATAATAATTAATAATGATTTATCGTCCTATGTAAGACATATCATATTCACTTTATTTTTAGATTTTATACATAGTTGTATTGTAAGTCTAGCATGGGTCTGTAACCTTTGGAATTATATAAGAACGCAATGTTACCATTTTTGTAACTGTTTCCAGGTTGAAATGATTTGCGCCATCAGCATTATATTTTTTACCCAAACCGAACATTGGTTGATATATCTATGATATATCTTAACAATTACTACTGTATGTTTTACTGTAGTTTGATAATACTTGTTGAATCATGTGTCACATCCATAATCATCTATAAGGTTCACTGAATTCAACTACACAGTAAACAAAGCATCTTTGTTACAAAAGTTTCCTGCAATGACAGGCAGGCTCTTACGTAATATACATAAACCATATCACGGGACCGTGGAATATTAAACAACTGTCCCTTTACATTCACAGAAACACTTCTATGAACAGATACGACTCAGCGACTTCAATCTACATAAGCAAACCATACAATAGAAACCATACTTAGCCACATTGACGTATCTTAAAACATAATGACTGACACATTACACAAAAGTTAGTTACTTCAATCACACACAAATCCGACTAATGCTCCCATAAATATGCAACATACATGTAGCGCTATATCATTGTAGTTACATATAGAAATGACTCCACCTTGCTTTTCTAATTATTGTTTTCTTATTTTACATCTTAGACAATGTGCATCTCAGCATAGTCACCCGAGTCTACCACTAGGTACATATATCCCCAGCTCCCAGCATAACTCTTCACTTACATCCTTCCTACATCACCGTCCCCATTCCCAGTAATTTACCATGCCGCTACCAAACCCTGCCTTAGTAATCCTTCAACCATATATTTACCAAAGACTATCTCGATCTATGCCCATAACCCCCAGTCAGTCACTCACTATTAATTAATTTCTATTCCCAGTTCCAAACTTCACCCATCATGTTATCACTCACCCTAGATCGACTCACATCTCCTAACATTAAGGCATAAACTGTGCCTCTACATGTACATCTACAATTAAATTGAAACCACAGTTCAAGTACTACCCACGACCCTTCCTTCCTAGACCTAAGCAAATAAACATAAATATCAAACCCCTAACTCGTAGCCACTCAACTCAACACAGGCAACACAGGCAACAGCGGCCGTCCCAACCTCCAATCTATAGCCACAAGTACACAACAACACTCATGCCTCTCACTGACGAACTTCACACTGAAAAACGGCACCCCACACCCAGTCACCTACCCTCAAAACTCCACAACCCCAACCACCAACATACAGATTTGTAAAAATTATAAATAAACCTGTATAATTAACATTAATTAAGTTACTATTATTATCAGACTACATTCATGAAGGATATAAATTTTCATGCTAATTCCAAAACTTCATTCCTTATTATGTTAATGTTATTAAAGTGTAAAATGCACTCTGAAGTAGTTAATTCAATATAAAATAGTTCATGCAAAAGTATACAAGAGTATACAAAAGTTTCCTAGAGTATACAAGAGTATACAAAAGTTAGCAAAAGTTTCCAAGAGTATCCTGAGTTTGGATACCCGCCGTATACTGATCAGGATATTTTTGGATACCCGACGTATACTGCCGTATACTGGTTTGGATACCCGACGTATACTATTCAGGAAACTTCAGGAAATCACTGTATTTTCTCCTGTGCATGAGAGCACATCACTATAGTTCACTGTCAAGGCTATTATTTTGTTATATTTTCTCTAGTGGAATGCACTACCATCAACCTACTTGTTATTTTCAGGTTTTTTTTTTCAAATATATGCAACAGTTGTCCAATTGAATGTTTTCAGCTATTCAGAAATGCCATGACATAACACATATGGATTTAGAATAAGTTTACCTTCAGTCTGTAAGGCTTTATTCTACTTACCAACAATTACCATATCAGTAGCCACAATGGTTCATAATTAGGAAATAAACTTACAATACTTATAAGACACACATGTTTCAAATTCTTGCGCCGATTATTTCCAAATTATACTGCAATGAGTTATGCTAGTGAACTCGAAAAGAGAGAGAGAGAGAGAGAGAGAGAGAGAGAGAGAGAGAGAGAGAGAGAGAGAGAGAGAGAGAGAGAGAGAGAGAGAGAGAGAGAGAGAGAGAGAGAGAGAGAGAGAGAGAGAGAGAGAGAGAGACACCGAGAGACAGAGAGATTTCATTCAGGCACACATACTCTTATACATAAAAAGGCACACATATACGAATGTATCTGTCCAGAAACACTCGCAAGATACAATAAGATAAACAAGGCAACACATGCAAACTACAAACTGTCATACTTTCGCACAGGATTCATATTAACTTACAAACTGAATATGCAGATTTGCGTTTTCTACAACAATTCAGTAAATGGTAAATACAACACATGTACACAAACAAACACAAAGCTTTCGTACACAAATTTACAAAAGATACTAAAACATGAGAAAAGGAATATAACAGTTGAATGGAGTTTAGGGCTAGGGCTTCATTTATAGTGTGGGTATTCATTAGATAACTGGTTTGTTGCAGTGGGAAGGAGGGCTCAAATGAACTAACGTTTGTCCATAAGTCATATCTTAATCTGCATAAACGTATTACAATCAATTAAAACGTGGATTACATATTCATTTATTTCAGCGTCACACATTGTACATAACATCTTAATAATAATTAACATCTCATAATTAAAGACGGATTAGATTAGAGTGACGATATAAAAACCAAGAAGTTTAAACTTCAGTGTTTAATTACGCAGTATCAGGAAGTTAGAGCCGTCGCATGCGAAGGGCAGAACGTTGGATCACCTGCTAATCACCCTCATTACACTACACGCTGATTCTGATACTATACTGCAGTGAAACTTGTGACCTTACATGTTTGTTATGATTAAATAACTTTAAGATTAGATTGACGATATAAAACAACGAAAGAATTTAATCTTCAGTGCTTAAATACGCAGTATCATGAAGTTTGGGACGCTCCATGCACGACAGTGCTTTGAATACCCTGCTAATCACGCTTGTACACGTGTCATCAATACCTATGGCAAGTGGTTCCCAATGACCAGAACTGTCAAGTCATGTACAACAGCCCTAATTGTTTAATTACGTGTATGTGCATACGTCTATATACAATACGTTGCAGCATTGATGTACACACGCCTGTCTCTTTGTGTTTTATGAGTTCACGCAAAAGAGCGCCGACATATTTATACATTACAATAATTGCCCATAATTATAACAAATGTGAGTTACGCAAACTTATTTTCCGACTCCATTGATCTATTGGTTCCAGGACAAAATTGCCAATGGCCCCACTAAAGTTGAAAAGACTTTCAAAAACTAATTTGGTATGGACATGTGTTTCAAAATGTTAATAAACATTTTACGGACTAGTACTAAATGTACATTCAATGGGTCTTATGTTTTATTTGTCGAATGGTTCTTGAGAACTGCCGCACCATATTATTGACTAGGATATCTGTATCAAAATCATTTCTTAAATACCCAATATCAACTGAATTTTAATTCATTAAACGGAGTTAACTGATCCAATAAATACCTCACAAAGAATTCCATTTAAACGCAGTTAATCAGTGTCTCACATTGTAAACACAAGTACATTTACATCAAACTTGTGAATACGCTCATTTTGCACCTCAAATTGATACAACATAAATATATATATTACTGACTGACTTTTATGTTTTTAACATTTATGTATGAACATAAAATATACACAATGTTTTCGTTTAATATTTCACGTATTGGGGACGAACTATGAACATGCCCTGTTAAGTAAAACATTTTAATGTAGCAAACAATGTCAAATATATATTCAGGGATCTAAATTTATGTTGGGATATTTATGTTTATTTCGGGTTACATGTTTTCATTCAGGTGTCTCCATTATTCTGCGGATGATAAATTGTAGCAAGACAGTTGATGTAACACCTGGGCTCCGTTCCATAACAGTGAGTGCTTATAATTGCTCATTGATCGCAAAATATAGCGCTCAAGTAGCGCTCATTCTCTCTTGAACGACACGGCGCAATTTCCTCGAAGTTTGCCCGCCTTGTTACGTAGCGCTACATTGAGCAATCGTGTTCAAGAGAGGTTTAAAAGTCTTGAAAATCCTCTTGAACATGGCCCAGGTGAAGATATTACGCACGGGTGTGTATGTTATGTAATCAAGTGATGTATATTCATTGATAAACCAAGAATGTTCTCTTCAAACACACATCACTTCCCTTGATCAGCTTGCATAGTTTACTTTATTGTATATTTCCGGATTTTTTAAACTTGACCGACTTTATAAACCGAAAACTCCCTTATAACAGCGTATATGTTAACATCGTAAGTTGCCATTGTTGAGAACGAGATGCATTTACAACAGGTCGTTTATATTCCTAATTGAGAGTCATCTTTTCGAATCTCTTCTATGCTAAGATTTAAATTTGTAATTGTTTATTATGTATTATATGCCTGTCATGTCGCCGACTTGCAGACAATATACAGTGCGTTAGGTTGTAGCTTTATATAACTTGTTTTGAAGCCATGCCGAATCGTGAGAGGGGGGAAATAATGATATTTGGAATGAGTTAAGTTAGATATAGGAGGAGGGAATAGATTTAAGTTTAAGCTTTGTATGTTTGCTGGATTGTTATATACAGGACAGGAGGGCCGACTTCTTGATGTATGCGCTTATAATGTTAAAAAGATAGCTGAGTTTGTTATGGGCTTGAGGCAGCACCTGAGATCTTAGATGCCTCTTCATATCAGTTGGTGTCGGTGAACTTATTTTTCTTGATAAACATTGAAAAAGCAATAACATGTTTTATCGCCATATTAATGAATGAATTATTGTCGTTTCCTTTCTCCGCTGATGAAGGCATTGATATGATGTAATGAAGATACCATTTTATCAGTGTACACATCTATAACATTCTAAAACAATCGCCATTGGGAGAAAGCAAATAATGATTAGAAATAAACACATAAGAAGAACAGCTTAATATCAAAACTAAAAGTTGACATTTCATTGCATAATTCGGAGCATACTGATATCCGTTTAATAAAAGACCCTGTATATTATGTATTAGGAAAGGGAGAGTAGCATAGTTACTCCACATACTTTACAAAATACGTTAATCAGTTGTTTGATGAAAACAGTGTTGAATGATGATATAGCAATGAAACTATGTAATGTTGTGTGAAATTGGTAACATTGACAATGATCGTAAATTTGTCACAATTTGATTGATTGAAAGATGTATTTGATAATTTTAAACCGATGATACGATATGAATGCGATCTTATTTAAAAGCTTATACATTGTTTCAAATAATTCTAAATTCTAATGTATTCTAATGAATCAACATATTTCATGTTATGGTCGATGACTATCCTTCATTAATCTACTCACAAGCTACAACAAACCCGTCATGACGCAGTACAGCGAGAGGCTAAACAGCGATTATGTAATCAGACTGTCCACTGAGCAGTTCCGCGAGGCGGGTCATAACGAGGAGACCACGAAACTAAACATCAATTTTCTGCTGTTCTAGTTGAGTTATATTGCTGAAATTTTCAAAATATGCCAAAGTTAATATGCAGTTTCAAAATATCTAAAAAGATTGTGTGAATATCTCGTAAAAAAGTAAAAACTCGAAATTTCTAGAAAGTTTCTAGATACGCACTATAAAGTTTCTAGATACGTTCTAGAAAGTTTCTAAATACGCACTAGAAACTTTCTAAATACGAACTAGAAACTTTCTAGATTCGGGGTATGTTTATTTATTGGACTTCTGTATGTGGTGCTCTGTATATATTTATTCAACTAAAATATGGTATGTAATTGTAAATAGATATATGAACGGACTGACTTTATGGTGTCCTTGTGTTATTATTCATGGAGACATGAGAGATTGGTTAACAAGAGTGCAAAACAACACTTGTATTTACTGGATCTATGATAGCTTAGCACATCAGTATTTGTCATTGAAAGATGCCAGCATCTGTTAACATTGAAAAGTGGGTTTTGTTTTCAATATACTCCTCTCAAATAGTGAAAATGAGAGATGGAAGCTACCTGTCACACAACTTATCTTATTAGCCACTTACTGTACATTAGTTATATAAATCCTGATACAAGCACATCCTCATGTCATTAAATTTACCAGAGCCATATTTGTGATTTTGAAGGTAATTTGCTAATCTATGCTGACTATAAACGGTAAGATGGGCTAATGACATAGGCTGACGTCCCTCGTCATCAATAATAGATTTTATAAAGACTCCTTTGTCAATACCATATTATTGCATATATTTATATACTTATAACGTTGGATGTAATGGGATAATGCAATACCTAGTGAATTACAGACCCTATGGCTCTATTTTAGTAATTTGAAAAAATCTCTTTGAATCTCATTTGAAATTAATTGACTTTCTGCATCCAAGTATGTCTTAATCAAAATTATGTAAGCATACATAGAGCCACTGTTTACTTCAGAACAGACATTCACAATTACCGGCAAAATCCAATGTAGTGACAAAAACGTTTACAAATATGGCAAATTTTTTGAATGATCAATCACATCATTAGATGCACAAATTTATCAATAGTTGGAGTACTGCTCAAGCACTTACATTCCCACCTGTTGCTACAGACACTTAGTCAAGGTGTTAAGTAGCCGACAGGTGATGTACGATCAAGCATGACCAGAATATTGCACATACCTTGTATGAAAAAAATTTAAATTAACAAACTTTATTTTAATTTATAAATGTAGGATTCTAAAACGACCTGCTTTTACAACTAGCTAAACGTCAACAAATGTGAAATCACCATCAATCACTGCATAAGCATGCTCTCACCTGTTACTGCAGCGAGACACTAATTGTTTATATCCAATTAGTCAAGGTGTTAATTAGCCGAGAGGTGATGTGCGGCCAAGCATGACTGCCAGAATGTTGTACATTCTTTGTGTGGCAAATATCAAGGCAAATTTTGAGAAGGTTCAATCACATGTCATGAGATGCAAAAATTTATCAATAGTTGGATGTGTACCGAATTACTGCTGAAGCACTTACATTCCCACCTGTTGCTACAGACACTTAATCAAGGTGTTAATTAGCCTGCCAATTAGTCAAGGTGTTAATTAGCAGACAGGTGATATATGGTCAAGCATGATGACGAGCATATTGCACTTACTTTGTGGCAAATAAAACAAGAACAAACTTTACAATTATAAAGATACTCCCTCTATTTTATTGTAACAAAACATTGATATAAAATGGTAATATATATTAATGCTGTTAAATATAGTGTATGATACTTGATGTCCCTGAAAGCAGTTTCATTATAAAAGTTTAATGGATTTTGTTTCATAAATTTGATTAGTTTTGGTACCTTGCACAATATCATATGTTGGGGAGTCTGTGTGTGTCGGTCTGAGTGGAGATATGTATGAGAGAGTGTCAGAGTGTGTGTTTGAATGTTTTGGAGAGCTTATTATGAGTGTGTATGAAGGTCGGTGAATCAGTGAACATCTTATAGGATGAATCAATGTGACAGTCTCTATGAGTCCTGCATCATGTTGAGTGAGTTGGGTGAAAAGTATTCAAGAAGTATTAGCCTTTACGTATGTATATCCTTATAATGTTTTAATTTATATATTTCTTTCTTGTTCAATAAGGTAAAAATTGTGTCTTATAGACTCTAGTAGTCAAGTTTTTAAAAAAATTATATGTGTAGTGTAAAGCTGTATATATAGTTTATTGAAACAGCATGACAAAGTAATAAATAATTATTACCATTATAATTATTACCATTATCAAATATTGTGAACACTTTTTCAACATAAGACGGTAATATTACCCAATAACTTGCCTATTCCAAATAATTGAAGGGTATCCAGATAAGATATTCTGTCCGGATTCCAGTATTCTTAGAAACATACTTTCCGGAAAAATGTCCAGTAGAAGACACTCGGATCTGGGATATGGAAAAGTATACATTTCCGGATTCCAGTATTCTTAAAAACATACTTTCCAGAAAAATATCCGGAAGAATATGGGCGGATCTGGGATACGGGAGAGTATTCATTTCCGGATTCCCGGATACCAAATAGGTAAGAATATGAGAGAATCCGGCAGTTATCCGGAAATTGGATTCCACTAGTTTTGGTCCTGTGTACGGGTTCATGTTGTTCTATTACATCATGCTAGACTTCATGGGTTCGGCTGTACATCACTGTAGGAGTTTAGTGGCCGAGGCCTTTGGTAAAATTTGTCCCGAAACAAATAAACTATTTACATCCTCAGTTAATACATTAAATCCGGAAGGGATGTAAGAATATAACACTGACTCATCATGTTCAATCATGTTCAATGACTAGATAACTTTGATAACACAAATATTTAATTTCCAGGGATAAATGTGTACCGAATTTAAATCCACTGTGTAGAATTATATTGTATATATAAGTGCCCAGTAGGATGGTGAAATGACCTATTGAATTATGAGAATAATGCACAAAAATATTAAAACGGTTGTTGGTTAATGGTTTGTATTGTGCATGTTTAAATCCCAATTCATATTGTAATACATAGTACATGCACTTGGCTAATTAGAAAATTTACATACCTCCCCATCAACCAAAAGTTTATCATATTCAGTAATTGTAAAAACGGCCGTGTTTAGCATTATTTATTATATAACATTATTCACTTAATGCTGTAGTTCAGATGTTCAAAACATATTGCACACATATCTTCTCTCCACGTTATGGAGATGTACGAAATCCTGATTTATATAGATGCACACCTATTTAATTGAAACAAAGAAATACAATGAAATGTGCATGTTTTAAATCCCAATTCATATTGTTATTCATAGTAAATGCACATGGTTAATTAAACAGTTTAACTACATCCCAATCAACCACAAGTTTATCACATTCAGTTCATGTGAAAACGGGCGTGTTTACCCTTATTTATTATATATAATTATTTATCAATAAAGAAGTTCAGATCTTCTAAGCATATTGCACACACTTCTTCTCTCAAAGCGATGAAGATGTACGAGATCTTGATTAATATAGATGCAC
This sequence comes from Gibbula magus, assembly GCA_936450465.1. Classification (NCBI taxonomy): domain Eukaryota; kingdom Metazoa; phylum Mollusca; class Gastropoda; order Trochida; family Trochidae; genus Gibbula; species Gibbula magus. Next base: position 43,868,345 of record OW388298.1, read on the forward strand.
ATCTATGTTATTGAAACAAAGAAATGCATTGATATACACATGCCTATACTGCCGCTGATTACCTAATCTTAGATATTAGATTTAACATGTAATGATATATTTCAAGTTCCATATCTAGATTACTCTCTTAATACAACACATAGGCATCCAATCGTCAGAGGCTAGTGTGTATCGGATCAAATCCACTAGATAGTATTCTATGTTATATATAAGTGCCCACTAGGATGGTGAAATGACCTTTTGACATATGAGAACTATACATTCAGCTATTAAAACGGATGTTGGCTAATAGTTTGGAATGTGCATGTTTAAATCCCAATTCATAGTGTAATACACACGAAATGCACAGGATTAATTAGAACATTTACATATCTACCCCACCACGACAAGTTTATCATATTGAGTTCATTTGAAAACGGGCGTGTTTACCTTTGTTTATTATATAACATTATTTACTTCATGCCGAAGTTCAGAATTTGTAAACATATTGCACACACTTCTCCTCACCAAGTTATTAAGATGTACGAGGTCTTGATTTATATAGATGCACATCCATGTTATTGAAACAAAGAAATGCATTGATATACACATGCCTATACTGCCGCTGATTACCTAATCTTCAATATAAAATTTCACATGTAATGATATATTTCAAGTTCCATGTTCATAGTCACAGCAAAAATAACTTCATTTCTGTTGTTGCGGAAATGTAACGGATTTTGGGTAATATAGATTTCCGCAACGTTTCTGCTGTCCTGAAATGAAGTTATCCGTTTCCGCTTCATTTCCGCAATGGAAATAGTCATATGTTTATTTCCGTTGCGTTTTTTAGATGGAAACTGCATTTGTATATTTCCATTGTGTTTCCAACAGCAGTAAATTAAAAGATTGTTTGATAGGACAGATTTCCACATCGTTTCCGCATCCGGAATTACAACTACATTTCAACTGCGGAAATATTGCGGAAATGAACAGTACCCAAATTTGGGTACTGTTCATTTCCGCAATATTTCCGCACACTGAACTTTGTTTAAATGTTCATGTAGGCTTAATGCCAATGTGTGTTTTGTTAATGTTTCCAACTCTATCATCTTGCTGAAAACCGTGTCCTGTTCTCTAAATTACAAATATGAATATATTTGGGGAAAAGGTTATTTGGTAAAATAGCTAATGTTATTACAACAAAATACACAAGAAACAAACCTATAATACTTACTGACGGCATATTGTCTTGGTCTGATCTAAATATATTAACATTAATATTAGGTTATTTCATTTTGGAAAACTAAAAGAGTTGACATACATTATGTCGTTAGTAAGGGTGTCAAAATCATAAGAGTATGAACAATGTTGTTACAATTGTATATATAGCTCATAGCATCTACAAATCAAATTAAGTATTTCCTCCTCCAAACTCCCTTGAGATGTTTAACAAAAATGATTGCCCGAAGCCTGCTTAATATTAAAATGATTAACATGTCAGACAATAACATATTATTCAGTTCAAATATGTAGTCAAAGGAATTAAACTTAATTAAAATTGAAAAGAAATCAAAATGAAAAAAAGGACAAAATTGTGATCTGTAAATGTGTAAATTTTAAAAATAAATGCAAAATATGTCCCGGCCTTTATTTTATATACACTGCATGAGCAGACTACATAATATTTTGAGGTATCTGACATATATTCTTTGGCCTAATTATGTATTTGATTAACTGGAAATATTTAATATAATAACCCGAGGTCTCAAACATTGGGGCTGATTTTGTCATTCATATTTAACAAATAAACTTCGGTCATAAAAGGTAACACAGTGATAGAAATTAGCCATTTTAACTACTAAAATGATCTGTCAAGTGCACTTGCACTTCAGTCACAGACGTCAGCTGTTTGAGTTGTCTCCCTTCGACCGTCAATGTCACGTCGAAGACCTCCCGTACGTTGTTGTTGTTCTCTTCACTGTTTTCAGCTTGTAACAGCTTGACACGAATGAATTTTTCCGTTCTACTTCGGCTATTTCCGACAATGACGTCATGCCATCGAGTCATTTCACTGACGCAACAAGCAGACGACAACGCCTTGTGTTTACAACACAAGTGCCAGAAGAATCGAGCTTGTTTACAGACTTTCGGTCAGATCTGCAGACCAAAGCTATTTAAGGATGCTGTGCCCGACATTTCACTGGCCGGCACAGAAATTCAGCTGACAGCGACGGACCGACTTGCTCCATTTGAGTTCAACGTTTTATCAAGACAAGAGAGGAGGCCATTGCACTTTCATAAGAGGTGACGTCTGACATATTTTGATGTACAGTAGCCTGCACGTATGCATGAATATGTTTTATAGTTTATTGCTTAGAAGTCGATATACTTGAAACTAATTAGAATCTATTTTAATTTTTATTAATGTTTTTTTTCTCTCCATCTGCCGTAAAAATAGTGACACAATTTTGGCTAATTTCCGGTTCACCTCATTTTTTCGCCATAGACAATGTTTACTGTCCCGGAGAGCTAAGTGCCAAAGGTATTGCAACAATCTCTGTTTTTCTATTGGGATCCGATGTTATCAAATACTTATGTCTATTCAATATTTGTTCCAGGTAATAAACAACACTGTCGAAGGTCATCGCAGGACGACGCCATAGGACCAGGGGGAACGAATCTTGAGTTTCCACCTGCCTAGGCCTACCGGCGATACTGAAAGAGGCGAGAGAGCAAGCACGAGTCAAAAACATCATTTCCAAAGCCAGGTTTCACGTATTCACACTTCATTTGTTGAATATGTTAATTCATACATTAATTGCGAGCATTGAAATTCTGAAATTATTTCCAAAATATTAGATTTGCAAACATTTTGGATGTCAATTAGCAATTAGTCAAGAAATCATAAAATATCATAAATTGTATTATTGGTAAACTCTAATATACCGGTATTAATGATATATAATGTCAATATATCAAGGCATAAGGGTAAGTCTAGATGTGTGAAGGGTAATCTCCATAATAAAATTACAATACCTTGACCTTCAAAGAATATCGATGATTAAATAAAGCATTCGTTCATAATTAAAAAATCCAAGAAATCTGATTGAGGCATGTGGTAAACACCAGTTGGAAACAGTAAAAGTGATTGGGGTTTAATATATCATGTATTAAAAAATAATTCTAATATTTCTTTGAGAGAATGATCATTTTGTGAAAATTCTGAAACTAATATACAATATGTGTATCTTTAGTTGCAGTACCTGCAGGCCAAGGTATGAACTAGATGGGTGCAAACTGTTCCAGTGGTCAGAATAACAAGGACAATACAGACAGTTGCTTCAGACTCATGTTGACCCCTACAACAGTGTCCTGACATGCCCAAGTATGTTTATATTACTGTTTAATATTATAGTTATTAATATTATTGATCTGATAAAGCCAACGCATGTCCACTCCTTTTGATTTATTTTTAGTCCATCACTCTGCAGAATTTACATTCTTATAAGCTGGAATCTTGTGTGAAAACGTTTTAGTCAATTGACAATGTAGATTTTAATGTGAAATGACATTAGGTCTAGAAATAAACACTAGTCCTTCAGCCCCAGGCTAGAAAAAATTACCTTGGGTTATCAGGGATCACCCTGGAGCAGAGTTTCAAAGGGAGAAGAATCTCCCCTTAGCCTTACACAATGGGATTTTCAGATAAAGTAATGGGATATTTCTAAAAAATAACAATCATTTCACATTTTTGCAATGGGATTTTCTGCCCTCATCAGTATTTATTATGGGATATCTTGGTACATCAATGAGTAAATATCCAAAAATCCCTGCCTAAAGTGATCCCTGGGTTATCAAAATTTGGAGACTGCTAGCCCTGTGGGCCAGAAATCACTTTCGGGGCTAGAAATTATTACAATTTACACTTGTCCTTCAGCCTGGAACTTCCCAATGCAAGGCATAACTCTTGTCAGTCTCCATAACCGGCTGATTTAGGCCTTTCAGTATTTCCTTAAAAAATCTGTGTTTAGAAATCCAGGCCCGCTATGCATTTCTGGTGCAGCGATTGAACGATTCACTATCTTGACACAACAAAGCAAGGAAAATACCGCAAGGCTTTAATCACCCAGTTATGCAGACTGGCAAGAGTTATGCCTTGCGTTTGGAAGTTGTTCGGCCCGAGGCTAGTAAAAATGATGTTGGGCTAGCAAAGGTTAGCTTCGGTTAGCCCTATGGGCTGCTTAATATTCCTGAATACTTATGAAAGAGCTTAGACTAAAAGTATGAGTAGAGATTCCTGTCTTTATCAGCAACAATGGTATCAGATGTGAAACAGAATGATTAAGTGGGGAAAATACTTGCCATTGTAGTTCAAACTTATAACTGTTAGATTACTAGCAGATACTGGCTAGTGATACTCATATTGGGCTAGTAAAAATCTGAATGACTGGCCCTGCAGGCTACTATGTGTTTGAGGTTAGTTTCAACCCTTACCCCTGACTTTGGAATACTCATGGCAAGAGACACTCATCTTAACAAGTAATTGAATGGCAAAAAGTGTGTCATTCAAACACAGAAGTTTAGTTTTATCAATACGGAGTCGACTTTATGGGTTGGTCCAACTTTAACTAGGCAACAGTACTGTAGTAGTCAAAATAATAACTAAGCCCTGCAGACTACCATATGTTTCAATTTAATTTCTACCCTTGGACATTGAACCAATCTCTGGAAGATTGATATGTAATACTTTTAAAGTAGTGGCTTGTGAATCTTATTAGGTATTTAAAGGCACTGTAGCATGGATGTGCAGGGATTGGGAAAGACACCTTTGACAATGGGCCATTTTAAGGGCTTTGAGTAATTTTCTAGATTTTAAATGGGCCATTCTACTATGTGCAAAATGGCCTATAGCTATAGCCTATTTTTTCTCAAATTTTTCATTATTATTGGGTATTATGAAATATCAGGGATCGACACTCGCATTAGTCCGCTGGCCCGAAGCCAGTGACAATTCAGAAGGGCTAGTGAAATTTGTTTGTATCCCTACAGATTAACATACGTCACTAGCCCGAAGTGCTAAAGATTTCCAGCAAGCGTCTACCCCTGAATATATATAGATATTGTTACGTAACATAATTTACTCAACCCGATAAGCTGTATCCATAGAAAACGGTTATCCGTTTTGGAATATACCCAATTTAAAACATCTATAACATTTTAAATAGCTCATCAAAAAACTTAATTATATTTAAGCCAAACTATTGACATTCCTAGTATTCCCTACATAAAATGGCCTATGCTAAAAAATAAAGGCATAAAATTTTAAGATTTATTAATACACACAGTTCTTTTATTTTTTTAAAATGATGAAGTCATGACCAAAAATGTCTAGTTTGAAATAAATTAGTGATAATGTAATAATACAGTGATAATACAATTCACATGCATCATATGACTTTCAAATCAAATAGAACATATTTATTTCCGGATCAGATCTCTAAAACTATATGTGACCTATCCTCCCAGAATTTGGTACACTACCTCTCGATATCATGTAGATGTATCTTTTGGTTGTTTGAAGTTTATAAAACACCTTCTAGTTTATCCTTGGAACTGTACATTTCATATTCATTCTGATTCAACGTTACACACAAGTTACTCATTCCCATAGATTTGCCTTTCCTATTTTCATTTATGTCAAACTATATTTGGAAGCAGGAGTATGTGAGCCATGCTTGCTTCTACTTTTAGCAATCTTATTAATACACTCGTTGCAATTTTCCTTTGTGTTAAGAGCAATCTGCTCCTTAAAAAACCTTCACTTTGAGGCCTGAATAATTTCTGTGTCCTGGTACCCATTTAAACAGCTGGTTGGAATGAGTGAATTGTGGTTGAAAACAGAATAATAGGGTATGGAAATGTTTTTAAAATTGTAAAATTGAAATTTATAATAAAATTTCTCAAATGGATAACATACATGTAAATAAATGATGCAGTATTGTTACAACAAAACAAATAATAATGAAACTCAATGACTGAGTTGTTGAACAAACACAAGATTTACCAGTTACAGAACTTCCTGGAACTCAGATGTAAATTAGTACACAGTATTCTGTCTGTACATTTTAAAAGCCGCAGTGAGTTGCAGTAGTTATCTACTAAGGCGTGGTTTACACTACGTTCAAATAAATCGCATTGCGTTGAAGCATGCAAATTTGAGTTTTACACTACACGCGTTTTGCATGAGATTATAATGCAAAATGAAATATAATAAGTGCGATTGTTTAAATTCCATATGTTATAATGTATGTTTGTATGTATTGATATATACATGTCTGTTGGCATAATATTTGTAAGACTGCTTTGCCTATACGAGTATACCCGGTGGGAGATATCCCTTTCAGATAATGAAAATATGCCCTCATATAGGGAATTCCAATGAGATTCTGAATGCGATGCGAATTAAATAGAACATGTTCTATTTTCATCGCATCGCGACGCATGCAAAATGGACGTAGTGTATGACAACTCATTGAAAATAACGTGTTGCGTTCTGGTGAGATTATTTTTAACGCATCGCATTAAAAAACAGCATAAATGTAAACCCGCCTTAGTGGTACAACTTTTTACGAAAAACTTATCAAGTTGTATCCTTGGATGACTTTTCAGTATTGATATTTGAGTCAAGAATATTTTTCTCAATTCCAAACAAATTTACCCTTAACCCTTGGCCATAATTGTGGTATTATCTAGGGGCATCAATGTTTAACAAACACATCTTGTTTGTCATTGTCATTGACTTTCAGAAATTTTGCATTGTATATTTGAGTTAATAAAAGATAATTGTTTAATTAAATTATGTATTCGGGATACCGAAAAATCACAAATCTCAAAATACTGCAGTTCAACTACTATACGTGTGAACCATTTCACCTCTAAATAAATAAATAGCTAAATAATACTCCTGAATCAATAAAAATAGTTCTAAAATGTGTACATGGTTCTGTTAAGTCATGCAAGTCCATTTCCTATAGAGCGGCCATTTAAATGTGTTCACATTAAAATAGCCGCTCGAAGGTACTTCAAGTAATGTGACTAATGTAGCGATACCTTATCACTCAGAGTATTTCTTAGTTCCCAAGAGACCTACAAATCATGCAAAAGGTTGACAGGGCCAATGGCTCGAGATGTGCAAGCTTAGATAATAAATCATTCAAGTACAAATGAGCTACAGAGCCTTGAGAGGCAATGGCTGTATTTTGTAATCGTTACACTTGTTTATCTTTGAATACTTTATAAACTTTTTGTTTAAAGGTATACAAAAGAACCTTGAGGCTACATTGAAGAAAGACTGCTGCTTTAAGCAGCTGGATCAAATCCATCTCGAAGTCTCTGTGACAGTGCCACAACTCTTGATGGTAAATGGGCTTCTCGAATCTGCACACTCATCACAGCTTGTCACAAATTGTTCCATGGTCTGCCTAACTAAGAGAGATGGGATGCAGAGAGGTAAATATAAATTTAGGAAAAGGGTAGATTATTTGTAATAAGAGCAAGTTTAAGCAAAATCAAAATAAAAGCTTGTCTTGATGTGTATCAGTGAGTGAACCAACCTTGAAAAGAACCAATCTAAATGTTATTTTGTCAAATCAAATTGTAAATTTTACACTGCAGTTAAATCTCAATCAATATGATTTATAGTTATTACTGTGAAGCCTTAAAGAATAATAAATTGTAGTTTTAGCTCATCTGGCCTAAAAGGCCTGTGGGCTTAAGGCATGGCATGATGTCCGGCGTCTGTCCATCCGTCTGTAAACTTTTCGCTTTTTAGACTTCTTCTCGAGAACCAGTGACTCTAAGAGAGGTGAAATTTGATATACACACTCCTTGGCCAAGGGGGATTCTCAATTGTAGTGACCCTGTGGCCTATAATAAAGGCCTCACTGGCCATAACCTAAAAACCCAGTCTCATCTTCTCCAGAAAAAAAAGAAGGCTGAAATAATGTGTACAGACTCTTTAGCCAATGGAAATTCAAAATTGTAGATTTGGTGACCCTTGGGCCCCAAATAAGGGCCTCACAGGCCATGACCTAAAAACCTATTTTGATCTTCTTCTAGGTAAACAAAAAGACCTAGAAGGCTTAAATAGTGTGTGCAGACACCTTAGCCAATAGGGATTCTAAATTGAAGATATGGTGACCATGTGGCCCCAAATAAAGGCCTTACAGATCATGACCTAAAACCCTATTAAAGTATTTTTTATCGTCTTCTCCTAGATGAAAATGCTAACATTTTAAAGTTGTTTTTAGACTATTTATCAAATGGGGATTCTAAATTGAAGGGATTGGAAAAGACACCTTTGACAGTGGGCCATCTGAGGGATTTTAGTCATTTTCGAAACATAAATGAACCATTCCCCTTTGTTGGAATTTTAAATTTAAAATTTTAATAGGCCATTTTTTATCCAATGTGCAAAATGGCCCATGCCTCCTACCTTCCAAATCTCTGCAATTTAATTGGGAGGACCACCTTTCCATCAATATCATTGCAGTGTTTGTGATACTTGGACAACCAATATCATAAAAATTTAGTGTCAAGTCATGTTTTTATTAGCTCATCAGGCTTGAAAGGCTCAATGGGCTTATGGCATAGCATGGTGCCCGGCGTCCGTCCATCCGTCCGTAAACTTTTTGCTTTTTCGACTTCTTCTCCAGAACCAATGATTCCACAGAGCTGAAAAGTTGTGTGCAGACTCCTTGGCCAATGGGGATTCTAAATTGTAGATTTCGTGACCCCGTGCCCCTAAATGGGGTCACAGGGATCACATCGTTAAAAACCTATTTTCATCTTTTTCTCCAGTTCCAAAAGGTCTAAAGAGCTGAAAAGTTGTGTAGAGACTCTTTGGTCAAAGGTGATTCTTAATTGTAGGATTGGTGACCCTGTGACTCCAAATACGGGTCACAGGGGTCATGATCTAAAAACCTATTTTTTGCTTGTTAACAATGTATTACTTGAGATAACTTAGATATTCAACCTTAGATAATAAATCAAATCCTGATGAGCTACAGAGACCATGGCTCTATTTTGAAGACCAAGATTTTTTAGGGCTAAAAAACAAAAACAAAAAATTTATTTTGATATTCTACATCAAATTACAATTACTGATGAGCTACAGAGCCTGTGTCTCTATTTTTATCAAAAGGAATCAAACATAAAGTATTTGAAGTAATACTTATTTCCTCATGAAAAGTGTATGTGTGATGCCTATTGACATGTTTCGCACTTGCAGGATGCCTTGCTTACAAGGACATGAAAGAGAAAATGCAGAGCAAGAGCCTTCTACGTGCTATATAAGAACTGTCTCCAGTACTTCTATCCAGCAATGAAAGCCAGGTACCGTAAGTATACGTATGCTTTATATGAGCTAGTTTTTAGCTCCTAAGGCCTGAAAGGCCCAATCGACTTATGGCAAGGCATGGTGTCCGGCATCCAGCCAGCCGTTTTCGCTTTTTCGCTTTTTCGACTTCTTCTCCGACCCAATAACTCTAGGGAGCTGAATTTTTATGTGAAGACTCCTTGGCCTATGGAGATTCTAAATTGTAGATTTCCGGACCTTGTGACCCCAAATAATGGCCACAGGGGTAATAACCTAAAAAGATATCTTTTTCTCCAGTCCCAAAAGCTCTAGAAAGCTGAAATGTAATGTACAGACTCTTTGGCCAATGGGGATTCTAAATTATAGATTTGGTGACTTTGTGACCCCAAATATGGATCACAGAGGTCACCGCCTAAAAAACCTGGTGTAATGAACTGTGAACATGAGTTTTTATGTGCACTTCATTCTGTAAAATAAGACCTGAGGGAATCTCATCTCATCTTTTTGAAAGTAGTAACATGTGCTTTGAGAAATGTAGTGATTAAGAAAAGAAAGAAACTTTGCACTTAATCTTATCCAATAGTAATGTGAAATATATATATATATATACTTCAGAGTAATATCTATGTCATTGACATGTTTGATGTAATCAATGTTAAATTAGAACTGTTGAATAGCCTGTAAACTGAATATTATGACAGGCCGCATAGGTAAAAATTGAAGAGAGAGGGGTTAAAAATGTTTATTTTACATTAGATATGTGAACTGAATATAACTGATGATGAAATAAGATAAGAATATTAGAACTAGCTACATGAGAATGTGATACCACATCATCTTCTCCAGAACAGAAGAATAAATAAGTGTTGGGAAAACACATTTAAAATACAAGTTCACTGTGAGTCCAGGATCTGCATGTTGTGTAATTGCATTGAGTTGAACTGGGGAGTGACCACTCCCTGGTAAAGAGATAGCTAGCTGTTAGTGCTAATACACAGAGGTTTCAAGTTACAACTGAGACAGGTTTAGTCTTACACTCAGATGCTCAAAAGAATTTATTAAATATTGAAAAGGAGCCTATTTGTAGAAAAGTCATTGATTATTTCTTGTGAAATATCTGTTCACTGTTCAGTTACTTATTTTCCCTTCTTGTTTTAACTAAAAGAATATTTAAAATCATACAAGTTATCGATAGGCATTCTGATTTGTTTGAACCACGTAAAACACTGAAATGTTTGATGCCAATTGCATTTATGTTAGAATACTGTATTTCACATGTATATCTTGATATATTTGATATAGCTGTCAATGGCTCCATTCTTAAAATCTCTCAATCATTACAATGTGTGCTACATTATACAACAAAGTCAACTGTTTTGTTTTTCAGAATGAGAACAGCGCAAACACACAGTCAAACCAAACTATTGAGTTTGAATTTTCTACCCAAGAGCAAAGAAAGGAACACACTCTGTTGTCAAACCGGTCAATGATGGACCAAAATATGGTAGGAATGTAAGAAAACATTTTTTAATGAAGAACTAAAAGATGAAATAACTCAAATTATGATTTTGGAGCTCAGTGGTGTACTGTAGGTGTTAACATGTGACCTGGTGCCTCATTCTGTTTTTTGTCCCTGGACAAGGCATTTCATCCATATGCACTCAGGGATAAACCTATGATGCGTTTCTGCGGCATCTCCACATCAAAGTTAAAAAACCTGTTACATATATGTGTTTCAAGTCTGATATCATGCAATAGTAACATGTACCATTGTGCATTGGGAGTCTTCTATTGTTTTGAGAACATAAATATTTTTCACTTGCCACAGTGGCCTCAAATATGGGTCACAGGGGTCACAACCTAAAGATATATATTTGCATCTTCTTTTCCATTTTGAAAACTACTTGAATATTTTTTATACTTATGATTAGTCAGGTTCACTATGTATTTTTGTTCAAAATTTTTGGAGATTAGCAAAACTATATATTTTTAGAATCATCAAAGCAGGGTGTATCCAAAAACCAATGTTGGCATTTGCACAGACATCGTTGATGGCGGCCATCTTGGATTTCAAAATGGCCGCCATCAAAATTCAAATGTTGCGATATATTGGCTTCTAGTCAACTTAGAAACTAAAATAAACATGCTAATTCTATGTTTTCCTGGTCTAGGATGCCAATGGTGGTAGCAAATTAGTGATCAGAGCCATTAATAATTACCGTTTCATTGGTGTTTAACATTATAACCAAGATTGCATGAAATTTTGTGAAAATTGGTGAAAAAGCAACCAAAAATCAGTAACATGAACCCGTGTAAGTTGTCTTTATATTTTCATTTGATTTATTATTTATTGTGGTCATTTGAATATAAATAAAAAAAATTCAAAAAAGAAGATTTGTTTATGTTGTTCCATTTAGAACCATTCTGTTACATGTCTGTTGTCATGTGAGTAGTACCGGAAGTGCAATGTCACTACATTTGTATGTCAACACCCTTACAATTTGGACATGCTTTTGATGAATTTCTGCACAATTTTTTAAATTTCGGTGAGTACCCTCTTGTATTCCTCAACAATATAAACTTGTGCATTCATAAATGTCAATAATTCATGCCTTAAGTAGTTTAAAAAAGCAAAATCATGAATTAAAAACCAACCTTTTTGAAGTTCCCTCCCTGCTAATTTTTTTTCTAATATAATACTACTTTCTCAACAACATATGTGTAGACCTGAGACGAACCATCCAGTTTAAGTTAAATAAGATCAGAATTACATCAACATTTGATTACATGAACTTGGTGGAAGTGCACAGGAAGATAATGTTACTTGTTTTTCCGAAATTTTAGAGCAGAAGTCATGCATGATGAATGAAAACCCTGATGACAACAACTCAAGGGAACCTGTCGACTTGAGATTATGTATCTTATGTAAGGAGAGTGACACCAGCAAAGGAGCAGTTGTTCTGAATCCTAGGATAGATTCTTACCAGAAATTATTGGATGTGGGAGCATAGCGGGCCAGTATACGCGATGGACAATATGATGGACATGCTGGTTGACAGTAAAGCAACATGGCATCGGAGGTGTTATTCTTATGCCACAGACCAGACAGAGATGCAGCGGGCCACAGAACGCTTTGAACATTCAGTTACCACAGGTCATTATGCCAAAAAGAAGCGGGGCCTTAAAAGATCCAGCTCAGAAATGGAAGAGGATACATGCAGGGACATCGATGCCTTTCACAAAATCTGTCAAAAGAGCTGCCAATTAGAAAACAGTCAACCACTTTACTAAGTTAGAACTATGAACCTCAGGCCCTCAGATAAGCAATAGAAATTTCCAAAGATTCCCTTTTGATGACAAGATTAGGCACCAAATGATGCACATGCAATCGATATTAAATATCACAAGCTGTGTTGGACACAACATGTGTTTCATGTCTTCGGGGTCATACCAGTGACAAAGTCAAACTAGAAAGTGTTTTTACCTGTAAAAACAGATGTCTCCCCCTTCCTCAAATGCTCCAAACCTCTAAACAATACTATCATAAAGCACCATTAATTTTCTCTGTATACTTCAACTTGAATAAATAACCTATCAACTCCACAATTGTAGCAAACAAAATATTCAAAATTCTAAATGATTTGATGCTGAAATAAAAGCCAGTCCAAATCGATGAGGTGGAAATAAAAAAAAAAATTTTTTTTTAAATCTCTTACCCCCAAAAGGCACATCTACATGATGTGGAGAGACAGAATAAGAAGTTTGGTGATGATTGGTCACATAGTTTTAGAGATCTGCTCCGGAAACGAACACTACCCTTGAAATAGACTAAGTCCAAATCGTTGCCATGGAAAAAAAAAAAAAAAATTAAAAAAATCTCTAACCCCCAAAAGGCACATCTACACGATGTGGAGAGACAGAATACCAAGTTTGGTGATGATTGGTCACTATGTTTTAGAGATCTGCTCCGGAAACGAACACTATACCCTTGAAATAGACTAAGTCCAAATCGTTGCCATGGAAATAAAAAAAAATTTAATTTAAAAAAATCTCTTACCCCCAAAAGGCACATCTACAGGATTTGGAGAGACAGAATACCAAGTTTGGTGATGATTGGTCACATAGTTTTAGAGATCTGCTCCGGAAACGAACACTACCCTTGAAATAGACTAAGTCCAAATCGTTGCCATGGAAATAAAAAAAAATTAAAATTAAAAAAAATCTCTAACCCCCAAAAGGCTCATCTACACAATATAGACTTCTCTTAATATTACGTCATGAATATTCATGAGCTATCCAAAACGAGGCTAAGCCTGCATGGACGAACAACGTGATCCCGGAAGTGACTGATCGCAATTTTCTCTCGTAACATGTCGCCAAAAAAGTTCGTTTTATACCACTTTCAAACATTGTCACTAGTTACTGACGAAACTAAAAGCTAAAACAACATCTCAAATGTTTATTTGACTCAAAATACGTGTGGTGTAAATTCAGTATTTGAACGGATGACAACGTTTGCCGAAGTAAACTTGCGCTCAACTTGAAATCACGAGAGATTTTTTTTACGAGTATCCAATTTCATACTTAAATCTAGATTCAAAGTACTAAATACGATTGTGATAATGATGTAAGCCCTATCGAATCGTGATGATAAATACATTGTGAGCTTATTTATTTTCCCGACTTCTTCGATGTAGCCATGCAGATACTCGACATGAACAATCGACATGAACAATCGCATGCCGTGTCTCGCCAATCAGTGATGTTGACAAAAACATGTTTCTGTTAGGCCTACCATGCCGATTTCTGTGAAAACTTATACTGCAGTAGGGCTAAATGTAAAAATAATATTATAATTTCGTAAATGTGCTGACTTAAATTAGCCGGCGGAATTGATTCAAGCAGACTTATTCTAGTAGAACTTGACTCGTACTTTAATTCATGCTGGCAGAAGTGAATATTTTTGAATAAATCAATTATAAGGTAAGTAGTTATAATTATATTTAATATAATTTTAATATAAAGCATTTGCATGATTTTTTTTTAAAACTGTAATTTCTACAGAAAATCAAGAAAATAAATAACTAAAATTAATTTTGTATACAAAATATTATCTGAGTTAATTATGCATTAAATATTAGAGTTTTAATTATATCTCAAGTTAATAACAATGTTACAACATGGGAAATTGTAATATGTGTCGTATTTTATATTTTGTTTAATATGGTACATTTGTAATATATGATTTCCATATAAGATGATTTTCACAAATAAGATGAAAAATATGACAAAGTCACCATCAAAACCAAATATCACCTGGATTGAAATATTCCTAAATATTGTATATATGTATCCATATATGTACACAAATGGATTGAAGTTTACTTGTATTTTTTTGTGATTGTGCTGATGTCAGTTTATATATATACATCATTATTCAGGTCTTGTAAAAATATAATGAATCAAAGATTTGAGGCATATTATATCATTGGTCGAAATTATTAATGATTTATTTTGTAAATTTGTAATGCTGAATAGATTTGGCATAAATGAGATAGAAAGTTTCATTAAAAGAAAGTTTGACCATAAATTATAGAAGTTTCATGTTCTTAACATTGAAGCTGTAGACATATATAAACAATTTTATGCCTTGGAAACTTACAGAAAGGTCAAGTAAATTTTAGATAAAGAACTAAGTTTCAACTAAAATATATAAAAAAAATAATGAAATATTTACATGTCAAGTTAAAATTAATCTCTTAGGAGTTTTAGATAATATTTAGTTACATAAAGAAGGCTCTACTATCTTAATCAATATTTGCTGCAATTATATTATATCTAAAGGAATCTGACCATTTTGAAAATATGCTACCCTTCAGAGATAAATATAATAATTAGATTAAACTGTTAATATGTTTACAAAGTGTAGCTTTATTTTGTCAGGTATCGATGTGATTGAGTCAAACCAAACTCTTAAAATATGAAAATGTAGTTAATTTTGATAATTCAATTTGAGTAATGTATACCTCTATATGGTCCCCCTTACTCAATATAAAATCATTACTAAAGCAAAACAGATGTACTTAATTCCATGGATCAACATCATCGATCCATGTTAATTTCTGAGTCAGGTCCAAAACATGATTAAGATGTATATGAATATTAATTATATCCATAACATTCTAAATTGATATTAGGGTTTCAGGTACAGACATATATTATATAATTTTGTTATTTGAGTGATGTTTTACTTTAAGAAATCAGGAACCAATTTGCACTTGTAGCATTGTATTTCCCAATGAAAAAGGCAGTTGAAAGTTTACCTTTTACCAAGTTTCCCCCCAAAGTATTTGCAATATCAATAATACAGAATTTTGACATAATTGTTAAAACTATAACAATCATCATAGATACTTAATCACACCAAACACTTAGATTCTAAATTAAAATGTGTTTACAGATGAAGAACGTCTTTTCGTAAATCTATAAATTCTATATGCAATGAGGCCTAGACTAGACCTGCAACGGACAATGTACAGGCGTGGCTATCGAATAAGTTCAATTCCATATCCTGTCTGTACTGTAGCGCGTGAACTCGTAAATAGAAACTTATCAAATTGATGAATATTATTATTTTGGTTTTTAGATAGATACAGGTGTCCAATAAATAAACATACCCCGTATCTAGAAACTTTCTAGTGCGTATCTAGAAACTTTCTAGTGCGTATCTAGAAATTTCTAGAAATTTCTAGAAATTTCGAGTTTTTATTTTTTACGAGATAATCAAATATTTCTTTCATATTCCGAAACTACACGTTGACTTTGCCATAATTTGTAAATTTCAACAATGTCACTCAACTAGAATAGCAGGAAATTGATGTTAAGTTTTGTGGTCTCCTCGTTATAACGCGGCCGCTGAAGTGCTCAAGGGCAGTCTAATTACATGCACAACAGTCCCTGTGGTGTCGCTGTTTAAAGCTTCAAACTGTACTGTCCGTTAAGTGATCTTTTGTAGCTGGCGAGTTAATCAATGAAGGATATTCAGTAACGATAAAAGGAAGTATGTGTTTGTCTAGTAGAATTATAATTGTACACAATGTAAGTGAGTTTAAGTGAGACCTCAGTGATGTCGACTAGCGACTCAAACTGATCCTGGTCAACTTTGAGATATAAATTGTGACACATTTACGAACATTGACATTGTACATTCTATATCATGAGTCATTTTACAAAACATTTACTAGTTTCATTGCTAAATCATCGTCCAAACATGTTAGTCAACAAACAATCGATTATAGAATGTTTTAAAATATGTAATACCATAGTTCATGTCTGCTTTTGATATCTTAATAAAACGAAAACCGAAATACATGTTCTTTGATAGAACGGCCGTCAGTATTTTCCAAAATACCATGCGTCGATGCAGCAATTATTAGGCTATTAGAATAGGATTAAAACGTCATATTCATACGTTCTCTCACTATCATGTTAATAATTGCTTCTTTTATGTCACATTTGTAATTTTTATTGAAGCGTTGACATAAGCTCTCAGCTTGCTTGTCAATCCATTTTAACGAATAAAATATCTTTAAACCAATTTCAAAACTATTCTTTATAGCAACAGTGAATTATTTCATGATACTAACTTACACATTGTTTTATTTAGTTTCTTACTGACTGAAGCAAACGATCCCAATACATCAGAAGGCACATTCATCGAACATAATCTGCAGCTGTTATGTGATTTGTTTCTGTTATCATGTATGTTATGTGTAATAATTCATAAATACAGTCCACGTCACGAGGAGCGATATGTAAATTGACAATTCATATAAGGAAATAGCAATGTTTATCAATCACTTTCCATGTACCATCTGTGCATTGTTTTAAATCGTTCAGCACACTTCATCCTTGTAAACATGACACATCAAATATTTTGTTCATCAACCCCAGGGGCAACAGTAAGAACCCGGTGTTGCATCAACTGTTTTACTACATTTAATCATCCGTAAAACCATGGTGACACCTGAATGAAATAAAACATTAGGTGTCATTTATAACTTCGGAAAGTTCGTCACAAAAACGTGAAATACTCTCATTATTGATAACAAAAACGTTATAATAGGCTGTGTTTGTTGTATGTTCATGCACACACGTCACTACATAAAAGTGTTATGTTATATCAATATCAGATATAAAAAAGTCGTAAGTAATAAATCCTGCGTAGCAATGTTCTTGGCGTTTACAACGTAAAACACTAATTCACTGCATTGTTTGTGGTTAGGCTTAGTGCTATCTTTTTAATACTTCGTATATAACTAAAGAAGGGTCTCTGGGATTAATGTTATCTGCTTAGCTGCATTCGAGAAATATATTAAGTTTGCCATACATGTATTTTGAATTTTTATTTGTAAGTATATTTTTCAAATGAACAATAAATGTGTCATTTGAATGATGATAACAGTATACATGTAAGAATAGGTAGCAGAGTATTTATAGTAAGGAGTCTCAACGAATATGAAACTGATTGGAATACCAAGTCAAGTGACTGATTTTGATTCATTTGTTACTTACTACATATGGACAGAAACAATATTAATACATCCGGGGAGACTCACATATGCAAGACGATTTTTAGAAGGAATGTATAACTGAAAGAGGGCATTTTGCCATAAGCCACTTAATGTATTTTGAAAATGAAGTATTACGTTTTCAGTAAGATGTCATCTTGCTTGTTAGTTAAAATGTGTATGTGTTTATTTGTGTTGAGTGATTATGTAATGAAGGAGTTGAGTATAATGAATGTCAAGACATATGGGCAAGAATGAGCTAAGAAACTTCGTACTGTAAGTGATAAAAAAAACTATAATCCATATCACACGTTGTAAAACCTATCGAATTCAATTTTACGATTACCCGTTTCCCCGTTTTTCCTAGCCTAACAATATTCATACAAGCAATGAGCCTACATAAGATATGTATTTCGATCCAATGTAAATTGCCTTTTCAGGTTATTATTTCTGAGTCACGCATACATTGAAATTGTGTTCAACTTTAATGGGGGCATTTTGATTTTTGTCCTGTAAACCAGAGATTATTAGAGCGTAAAATGAACCTTGCGTAATCGACAGTTATCAATGAACTGGTTGTCGGGGGTCAGCTCGTTAAGAGAGATAAAACACAGATGCCGCCAAAGAGTTTTACGAGACACGCGCATGAGCAGTAATGTTGCAATGTATTTTATGTATATGTGTATTTCTCTAATTAAACAGTCATGGCTGGTGTATATGACCAGACAGTTTCCTGTCGACCCAGGTATTGAAGACACCTGTTCAGCAACTCAAACGTGGTTAGCTGGGGACCCGCCGTTGTGTCATTCATTCCATGGCACGATTACATCATGAAGTATACAAGCCGATTGAAAGAAGGAAATGATGTATATTTGAAAGAGGGTGTTCTGTCAGCCATTTATTTATGTATTTAGGAAAGAAGTTTTAACTCTTCAATAAGCTGATATCTTGATTTTCTCATGTAACGCCGATGGAGAGAATTAACATTTGAATTTGAACTTAAAATCACATATTCTAAATGTCCATCATCCATCAACTAACATTCCAGTTTACACTTCTGTCTTATTAATACTGCATTTGCTTTTCGCGCAATCCAGATGAAAAACAATTATCGAGGGTTATATATGTATGACTTTATATTTGAAAACTTGATAAAGAAAAGTACCTGCACATGATTCAAAAACAAAAACAATGAGAAGTGAAGTTATGCATCGGCGCTACTAGTGCGGAAAGCGTTGTTATGGCACATTAAAATAAAAAAAATTTGTTAATGATGAGTTATATGCTACTCTGTAAATATTCTACAACTGCGTGTGTTTTATAATATATATATAATATATATTAGTGAATATATATCAGTTTAACATAGCGTGGCAATGTTGATACACAAATGATGAGCCTACATAAGGTGTAGTTGTTGAACCAAAGTTAGTAATCCTGTCAGGTTAGAAAAGTAAATCAGTGTCGCAATCTATTGTAATATACGTAGACGTATATAGAAAAAATTAAATCACCGGGGCTGTTGTACATGACTAGACAGTTTCCGGTCATTGGGAACCACTTGTTATACTCAGGTATTAATGCTACCTACACCGTCTTTGTTCTTAAGTTATAGTCTCCCGTAACCCTAATTTTGTGGCTCATGTTTTATCTTGTACTTTTATATGTATATATTTATTCCTGTATTTTACATGTGAGGTTAGACTTAAACAAATAATCTGTCTGTCTGTCTGGCGTGATTAGGGTATTCAAATCACTGTCATGGAGCGTCTCTAACTTCATGATGCTGCGTAATTTAACATTGAAGTTTACATTCTTTGGTTTTGATATCGTCAATCAAATCTTATATTTTTTTTTATTGTAACAAACATGAAAGGTCACAAGTTTCGTATTCACTGCAGTATAGAATGAAAGTCAGCGAGTAAATAGATAGTACTTTTGAATAATTGTGAGCGCACGAATATGAAATATAAGAACAACAATTAAAACGTTATGCATACTATTTATTTCATTACGTATGTTTCGTATTGATAAGTATCCACGCTTATACGTGAGTGTATAGACGTCTGTGACAATGCCAGTAAAACCATATTTCCACAAAGGTGAAGATTATTTTATATAAATGTCACACACAAACTGACTTAGGAGGTTCTATAAAACATAGTATACATAAGAATAAAAACACATTTCAAAAGGAATACCATAGGATAATGTCAAGAACCAAGTGAGACAGTATGAAATAAACATGTACACCTAGGCTCATTCATGTAACATTACTGTAGTTGGTAATACATTATTATATATTATTACTAATAATATATATAACATATTATGAACCGTTGTGGCTACGGAGTTTGTATGGTGGTTATTGGTCAGTAAAATTTTCTAAATCCCTATGTGCGACGTCTTAGCTTTTCTAAAAGATTGAAAACTTTCAATTGGACATCAAAACGTTATTGTTTCAAATATTTCCAAACTCATGGAAATAACTAGGCTGATGGTTGTTCATTCCATGTGAGACCGAAAATATAACAAACTATTTTCTATAGCCTTGAAAGCTATTAACCAGTGATAAACTTCTCATGTGCATCATATGCAGAATGGACTATTTAACAAACATCACATTTCAGTCGACATGAACATATTCCAAGAAAAAGCATGGGTTGATTGTGACAAATGAAGTTACAAAATTAATCTATTGCGACAATACAATGATTTATAACGGTCTTCGATGATATGTGATGTGTCTTGCATAACGTGCTTGGAGTGCGTCACCCTTCAGTGCACTTGGCGAATTTGTAGAGGGGACGGGGATAACCATAAACTAATTAACCGACCCTCACGTAATTGTTTGTGTATTTCAACATACCTCTTCTACCAGACCATTATTGATGGGTTGATACTTTGAAACCTTCAAATGTTCTTATAGATCTAACGCACAATTAGTATATAACATGTGACATTAGGAAGGCAGTAATGAAACCTCAATTGTTATGTACAGTAACAGATTGTGATTTGTAAACACTCAGTCGATAAGCGTGTCGATGTTTAAACGCAATCATAAACGAAAAGACATACATTCGCTGTCAGAAAAAAAACTTATGTATTAGCTCTACATTTAATTAATGTATAATATCATTAAAACTGTTGCCGTTTAAATCCGTCGATAACAACAATTGACAGACATATTGATATAATAAATAGAATATCTGTCAATTCTTGACAAATGCCATGTTTATCTCATCTCGTAAGGTAGAAGAGTAGCATATTCTCACTTGCGCCGTCGCTGCATGCGAAAATAAACTCACCGGCAAAAGAAAGTATATCTTCTTTTCAAACACAAAATATTTTGAATGTTTGTGATGAGGATATATCTCGGCAATACACAATTTCAGTATGATATTTAAGTATTTAATATTTATGAGTATGATACTCAATATTGTATATCTGTTCAAGCACACATAGGGTGCTGAAATAGCTATTTTAAAAGGTATTCTGGGAAATAATGTTCGGTATTTAATGTAATTTTGAATGAAATATAGGAAATTAGATTAGTAAAGATGGTATTGACATACATGTAACGCACTTAACCTTTTTTTTGCTGTCGGGCGTAAAAAAGCAATCTTTAAAGCCATATTTCACTCCCCTATCTCGCCTGGTTAAGGAGATTCTATAACAACGATTTTTAAAATGATGTGTTTTTCAGAATTATGAACAGATACTGTTTCAAAATTTACAGCAAAGTTAGTTTGCTTTTAGAGACATGGTGTAACTTTGTTTTAATCGTGTAACTCGTTGATTGAAATATATCATATTATATATTATTAATATATACTTTCTTTTGCCCGTGAGTTTATAAACTTTGTACCACCCGATTAAATAACCATTGGAGAAATGTCTCTCTCTCTCTCTCTCTCTCTCTCTCTCTCTCTCTCTCTCTCTCTCTCTCTCTCTCTCTCTCTCTCTCTCTCTCTCTCTCTCTCTCTCTCTCTCTCTCTCTCTCTCTCTCTCTCTCTCTCTCTCTCTCTCTCTCTCTCTCTCTCTCTCTCTCTCTCTCTCTCTCTCTCTCTCCTCCCTCCCTCCCTCCCTCCCTCCCTCCCTCTCTCTCTCTCTCTCTCTCTCTCTCTCTCTCTCTCTCTCTCTGTCTGTCTGTCTGTCTGTCTGTCTGTCTAATTTATGTACGTAAAAACATTGATAAAACATCGTATTTATCATAGAATATATCTTGCCGTCACACATAGAACATAAGCCATTTTAGTTTGTGTACATTTAGATAATTATAATCTGCAATGTATATGATGGATAAATGAATACTCAAAATAAAGACTTAGTACATGTATTGTAAAATTTAAGAATCGACGGAATACTTAATTATCATATTCACAACACAATTTGGAAAATGAAGAGTTATTGGACATGGATTTTGATGTCTCGGTATGGCATAATTAATGTAATGTGATGGGATATTTGAAATGAGTCAATTCAATTCAATTCTATATTAACCTGATATTGCCATCATTAGTCATCCTGTGAGGAGCAAAGTCGCGCTCTTAACGAGTTATATAGAATATGCAAGCCTGGATATACTGGGATATGTGTGGATTGCAAGGGGGCAGTCTGTGCGGCTATTACCATAAACCAATGTAAAAATACGTACGGATGTGTATTGTCGCCAATATCGTTAAGTCTATCTGTCTTACACGTGTGAAGTTGACTCAGAGATATTCTCAAGTGGTCACTGGAATGTTCAGGAGATACGGTTCACTGACTTCATGGATAAACGCTAAAGAATCTGCGATTTTAGAAAAAGTGGTATATTTATTTTTGATTTCATTTGAATGAAAACCGGAGAGTATATTGTGAAAACGCTTATTCAAAATTGACTCAACTCAGGATATTTCTAGTGGGAAGGACAATTGCGTGAAAAATGCTATTCGTAAATATTATCCATCAAAATAGTAAGATTTCTTGTATAAAAGAGTGTAACGTATTGAGAGAGCAGCCTAAATTGTAAACAAATCAAATGATTAAGAACATATTAAATGTAGATTTTGCATGCACCCTTTCACTGCTGTCAACAATCTAAGAGTGAGTGCGTCACCTTAAGATCTAAATTCGAGACTAATTTCAAGAGTTCGAATTGATTTAATAATTAGTGTTTGGATAATGCAAAATTGGTGACTGGATGTTAGAAAACAATATTAATCTCATCTTTAATATATAAATTATCGGAAATGTATTTTACTTGCATCCCCGACAGTATTGTATGTAGCTTGATAATGGTTTAGAATCTACATCGAGACGTCGCATTTCTGCAATAAAGAAGTTGTATATCCATAGAAATCATTCTCATATTTTTATAAATTTAAAAACATAATTTCAATATGTATAAAGTCCATGTTTTACCTTATTTGTTTTACGTTTAATATTTTACAGATATAATGAATTAGCCATCGGACATAGATTTATTCCTCACAGACTTCACAAAGATGTTATCCGGGGCAAAAATAAGTTTTGTAATAGTAATAGTTTCTTACCTGCGCACACAGCTTGCCCTTATCCAGTATAACCAATTGTTAACATATACTCATTAATAATTTATAAATTGATACCTATTAAAATATAAAGATAACTTTAATTGTTTCTCTTTATTTCACAATCAAATTATCTGAAAGGACATTGCAATTCTAGCATGAACTTATAAGTTGGGACACAGGTTAGGATGAAACCGATATTTAAACAGATATACGGTATTAATAGTACACTTCAATAAAGGAATGCATTATACATTCATATTCAAACGTTTGGAAAATGTAAGTCATGTATATTGTTACATGTAATAAAAGACAACTATATCCATGTACAATATGGTAATAAATTACGTACGTAAAGATTATTCAAGAAACTTTTGATCCCGGAATTACATGTCACTACTATGTTAACAAGATGTCAACATAGAGTACTGAGTAAGTTACGCTGTGGCACATTACCATTTGAAATAGAAGTCGGCAGGTATACCCGCCCTAAAACACCTTTAGAAAATAGGATTTGTAAATTTTGCAACAGCAATGTAATTGAAAATGAAATACATTTTCTCACTGAGTGTGACTTTTATTCTGATTTTAGGTATAATCTATGGCAGGATATTTGGTTTAAACATATTTTATTCAATAGAAAAGGATTGGCAAACAAGCCTAAATGGCTTATATTAATGCTGCTCCAAAGTACATAATACATAGGTTCACATTTAAACAGAACTTTTTACACAAAAACATACGCATAAATATAGTATTAAATAATCTAAACATGTTTGTTTCGTGGTCAGCTGATACAAGTAAGTCAAACATGAAGCATACTATTAAGAATCAAATCGTTTTAAAGAAATAATGAATTGATGAACTGACTCAAGAATATTTATTTTCCTCTCGTGCGATATTGAGTTATTACCGTTCAGTACGTTCAGGATATTTCTCTTGTTAACCCTTTCTTTACACAGTTGTCAAAAACAGCCCAATCTATATTCTTATTACGCAATGATAGGTTTGTGAAGCCTCTTGTCGCTCTAACATTAAAAATGTATAACAGGCGAAAAAATGCAATCAGCACCCTCAATATATAACAACCTTAATACTATTATATCTTGTATATGTTTGTGTTGTAACGTGTAACATTTATTTTTATATATGCATATTTTAGACATGTATGTGTCTCATAGGCCGTATGGCCGGGTGGTACCTTCTTTTATTGAATGTATTGTGTTTGTTTTAATGGATATATATACTGTACCACGTGACACAGAAATAAAATAATTTTCTTCTTCTTCTTCTATATTGCTTTGTGAAGACATCTGTCTGGCGTACTGCAAATTTGTCATACCTCTTATATCCAGCAATTGAAGACAACAATAGAAACAATTTAGATTTTAAATTAATGTTGGGATAGTATATGTATATAGCAAAATAACAAAGTCGATATTATTATCATATGACAGAAAAAGGTAATATATTCTATATACCAAGCCAATCAATTATTCTATTCACGGACACAATCTTATGTAACCACTTACATATTTGTCTTTATCCACACTATTGCATTCACTTGAATTTACAACAGAATTAAGTAAACGAATTCTAATGTAATTGAAGTTTAAATCATATATTCTATACGCAGTTGAATGCCCTTGTAATTTATCGGACTTTATTGTTGAACAAATGAATTGATGTACATATCAAAGAAACAATATGTCCGGTAAATTTTAAATAGAGCATATACCAGGGGAAGAGAAAGTATGATAAATGTACATTGGCATAAATGAAATAACGACATACGTGTATAAGTAAATGGATAGTCCCTAATCAGCTTATTCCTTCAGTGCTCAATCGTTAATTAGCGCTTCAGCCATGCCTAATTGAAGGCAGACAAGGAGCGTTATAATGAGGAAGTATGGTAGAGTAGGAAAACTTCAACATCAAATATCCGCTTATCTAATTAAGTTATAAAGTTGATTTTAAAAATGTGTGTTAAAGTTAATAAGCAGTTTCAGAATATACCAAAATAGTTTAGATATCTCGTAAAAAATAAAAACTCGAAATTTCTAGAAATTTCTAGAAATTTCTAGAAACTTTCTAGATACGCACTAGAAACTTTCTAGATACGCAATAGAAACTTTCTAGAAATTTCTAGAAAGGGGGTACTTTGTTTCTTGCCTAACTGTATATGACATAGATAATAAACCTGTTTATGTAGGAAAGTTGCACAGGTGACGCATTGTGAGATTGCAAGCCTCCCGGAAGTTGATCGAATGTTAGAGATTACGTAGGAGCGGCAGAAAAAAGCGAATATATCAATCATTAATATGACTAGATGATAATAGATTGTTCCAAAAAACACAAAATCTATTTCCAACGTAAAATTGTGTTTCTTATCGTATAATATCACATGGATTTTGTACAAATTTGAGATATTTGACAAGTACTCATATCTGCGAATCAACGTGGAACGATGCTTTGAATTTTCAGCAAGGCACTTTATGAATGAAAATTTTAATCACCGTTGTCAAATTTAACACGGACTAATTCAGAAAAAAGCAAGAAACTTTTGTGCAAAAGTAGAACATTTTTTGTGAGTTAGTAGTAAAGCTATTCATGAAATACGATGTCGGATTCGCGTGTTGCATCACGGCATTTTCGTCTGCCATCTTGGAAGCTTGCGGGCTTAGCCTCGTTTTCGATATCTAGGTCACCGCTGTGCATAAATATTAAGAGTCGGCTATGGAGAGAGAGTATACCAAGTTTGGTGATGATTGGTCACATAGTTTTAGAGATCTGCTCCGGAAACGAAATGGGAACGCCAACGCCAACGCCAACGCCGACGGGAACTCAGCTAAAACCAATATGTCTCCCGACCCTTCGGGGGGAGACATAATCACCAACGGCGGACTTGCCCATGCAGTTATCATGCTTGATAGAGTTGATCAACCGTATTGACCTCCATACCCGGTGTCGGTGCACTACCACTGTTGCCTGAAGTTGGTCATGAGTGGTCCACAATGTTGACTGCGATCCTACTAGCATCAAAGCTGAAGACTCTGGTCACTAGTGAAGAACACCCGACAGTGATCACCTTTGACATGGCCTTATATGAGAAGGCAGTGCAGTTGGTGGATACAAGGGACGATCTGAAGGGAAAGGTTCTTCCAGGGCTTGGTGAGCTATACACTGTGTTGGCTGCATTGAGGGCATTAGGAACGTCAATTGAAAACTCTGGGATAGATGATGCATGGATTGAGGCTGATTTATATGGCTCTGCTACAACACGCCAGGTCCTGGAATGTACTCACTACAAGAGAACTCTTCATGCACACATCCATATGTAGATGGCTCTGTGTGAACTTCTTCGAGAAATTCTTCGAAGAAAAACCATATCTTAAATCTATCTGCTCTAAGCCAGTGAATGAAGTCCAGGAAGCCTGTCTAAGAACGTTGGCTGGCAGAAGTATGAATGAGGAGTGCATCACTGTTTCCAATGAGCGTTTGCTTCAAACCCTGACCGACGAAGAAGTATTTAGTCAGCTGAAAATATGGGAAGCAGAAAAAGGCTCCAATGCAATGTTCAAGTCAATTATGAATTATCTCCATCATGTTGAAACCATCCTACTCTTCATCGAAGCTTCAATGAACTCTGATCTACATGTCCACTGCAAGCTGGAGAGGCACTTAGCAAGCTCTTCTTTGCCCTAGATCAAATAAAATTCAAACGCCTTTGGCCACGGTACCTGGCCGACATGCAAGAACTAGAGAGAAGTCATCCTGAAACCTGTCTGGAACTTCAGAACGGGAATATATCTGTCACAAACAGTGAAATACCTTTCGTTTCGCAGATCATACATGTGAACAAGTGAACAGGATGATGAAGATCCACTCTGGGTTGATTGGTATTTCCAATAATGCCAATGCACGGCATGGCACGGTTCTTCCTGGCCACACCAGAGATGGACCACGTCTTTCAACAGAGTTCAAAGGGCAATTCGGTGTTACTGCTAACAAACCATACAAACACCACGAGGTACAACCAAGTGCTGTCAGGAAAGAGCATGATGCTGTCAATATTGAGTCATGGAAATCCGTTTGAAGCAGAGGGTGATCAGCTTTACAACTTCATGACACATGCATATGTTCCCCCAAAATGTGTTCCACTGATTCTGAACATCGATGAAGTTGGTCAGAAGCTGTATGAAGATTATGTTGCCGAACGAATCAATGGAGACGTCAGTCTTTGGACGCCAGTCAAGAAGCAGAACAACACCATGTTCCTGTCAAGAAACAAGATGCAAACAGTCAAAGTCCGTGACCAATCAGTGGATCTGAAGGAAACAAAAGATCTGTATGCCCGGTTGATGGTTCTAGCCAAATCAAGTCGCTACATCAATCAGAAGAACGCAATCGGTAACATTGAGTTAACTCGGACTCCAAGGGCATTGTTCAATGGCTCTGATCTCTATTTTGTTACCACCATTGGCATCCTAGACCAGCAAAACATAGAATCAGCATGTTTATTTTAGTTTCTAAGTTGACTAGAAGCCGATATATCTCAAAATTTGTATTTTGATGGCGGCCATTTTGAAATCCAAGATGGCCGCCATCAACGATGTCTGTCCAAATGCCAACATTGGTTTTTGGATACACTATGCTTTGATGATTCCAAAAATGTATAGTTTTGCTAATCTCCAAAAACTTTGAACGAAAGTATATTTCTGAACATAGTGAACCTGACTAGATAAATATTTCTGGAAAATTTACAGTTTGAAACTTATTTAGTGTGTTGTTTAAGCCTGTTGAGCTACAGAGCCTATGGTACTTGTTTATATATGAATAAGTTTAACATAATTACAACCTGTCCTGTTTGTCCATTTCTTTGGACATTATGATTGCTTTACTCTTGTCTGAATGATTTTTATTATAAAATCTAGATCCATTTGAATATTATAAATTGTGTCTACAGATATTGGCCACAATAAAATATTAACATGGGCTCTCTGATTGATTATTTTATAAAATACTGTCTCTATCACTCACTTTCTCTATCACTCACTTTATCAATAACACTATATTTGCAGAGTATGTGGATTTCCTCAAGGATGCCAATTCTACAAGCTGCCCATGGAGGACTACAAAAATCTCACTTCTGTAGACCCAGCATTTTTCACCCCCAGTACAAAGAAAAAAGAGGAGAGGAGCTTGTTTCAAGATACAAGCTGAATGAACGTTGATGCTGGTCACAATGATATTACCTCAGACCTTGTGTTTAAAAAATAAACATTATGATGCTGCATCGAATCAACTTTCATGAAGATCGAAGGGAAATACATGAATGATTTGGCTTGCTTGAATGAAATATTTTCTTGATTTATATTGTATTCAAATCAAACATTTTTTTTAGGCATTTTGACAGTTCTACATTACTTATGTTAAGAAATTGAACTGAAAAAAAAAATGGAATCATTTTCTTCATTTCGATAACACTGCACTGTCATTAATCAGACTGCCATTTGAAAATCGTTTTATTATTTGATCCTGTAACCATCACAATATCCGTACATGAACTGTTTTATAAATTTATCATATTTATAGGTATATTATATTTAATCAACAAACATTCTGCAGGGATTTATGAACTGTGAACTTTTGTCATGTATGAGTCAAGATTTGTGGCTGTGAAATCAAGTTTATATCTTAAAACATAAATTCAATCTGCATTTTGAGTTTAAAAATAGCCTGTTTCAATATGTATTAACTAGAAATAAAACTTTGAGTCTTCATAATCTGTGATGTCTATAATCAAGAAATGAAAGAAATTGTTAATTTCTAGCAATTCATGACAGGGTATTTTCAAACAGTCATTATTAATGACTTATCATGACACTTTTTCCAAGAATGTTTAGACATTCTATTGTAGTCAGTGTAATGTGTCCTACCGGTATTAGAAGTTTACACAGTCATGTAATATTTTTGCAACTTTAAAAAAACCCTATTTTGTAGACCAACATCAATAGTCCCTTTTATAATCCCTTATTGTGTAGGTTTGAATGTTAACCAGAGTCTGAGACCTAGTTTATTCATAACCGTTCTTACAATATTCCTTTTTGGAAGTGGGATGAAGACTGTTTATAGATAATTTGGAAATAACTTAGTGAACGTTTGCTGATCTTGTGTCAACATTGTTATTGAGTTTTGAATATCGTCCATACATTGAATTTTAACTAGTAGCAATGCGATGACAATCCTATTATCCAATTAACTGTAGAAAAGCATTTTGTAATCTGTATTTTTAGCTTATCAGGCCTGAAAGGCCCGATGGACTCATGGCATCCATCCGTAAACTTTTCGCTTTTTAGACTGCTTCTCCAGAACCAATGACAAGGTCACCACGACACTTTGACCACTTTTTGAACTTTGAGTCTTCAAAGTTGGTGTCTGCCAACATTGTGGGAAGACGCAGACACCAGTCAATGTTGGTGACCTTGGCTTTATTTTCAAGGTCACCAGGACACTTTGACCACTCTTTGAACTCTTGTTAAGGCGATATCTCATGAAACATTGCATCCAAAGTCTTCAAATTAGTTTTCAGCCTACATTGGGGAAAGATGCAGACACCAGTTGATTTTGGTGACCTTGACCTTATTTTCAAGGTCACTACAACACTTTGACCACTTTTCGAACTCTTGGT
Source organism: Gibbula magus (assembly GCA_936450465.1). Taxonomy (NCBI): domain Eukaryota; kingdom Metazoa; phylum Mollusca; class Gastropoda; order Trochida; family Trochidae; genus Gibbula; species Gibbula magus. The sequence goes on from OW388298.1 coordinate 43,898,498, forward strand.
ATCACCATTTATTATGACCAGTTGGACCCAATGTTTTTAAATTAGGTGTCAGCCTACATTGGGCGAAGACGCAGACACCAGTCGATTGGTGACCTTGACCTTTTTTCAAGGTCACTGCAACACTTTGACCACTTTTCAAACTCTTGCTTAAGGATATATCATGACCGGTTGGACCAAATGTTTTTAAATTTGGTGTCAGTCTACATTGGAGGATGACGCAGACACCAGTCGATTTGGTGACCTTGACCTTATTTTCAAGGTCACCTCTACACTTTGACCACTTTTGAACTAGTGTTACTCTTGTTGCGATATATCATGAACCCAAGCACCCAAAATCTTAAAATTTGCTGATCATCATGTTACTTTTTACCAGTAATGCAATATATAAAGTAGCTCCAATGATGTGTCTTACTAACTCAATGTCACCGGCGGGGGACATTGCCATATTAGTGGCAAACACTTGTTAATTCTAGATTTGATGACACTGTGACTCAATATAGGGTCACAAGGGTCACAACATTAATAACCTATTTTCATCTTCTTCTCCAGTATCAAAAGGTCTAACAATAATGTAAGAAGTAATACTGTTCTTCAGTTGCTAATTCTATGTTAAAATAATACTTTTTCTATTGATATCTAATTAACCAGATTGTTTTACTTTTTTCAAGTAAGAATTTAACATGAAATTTAAAAGTGCAATTTATATGACTATTGAATAATTTTATGGCAATGTTTGAAACAATAATATAATTTATTTAAGGGAATGTGATTTTGTATGTGATTGTAATGGATAAATTCCAAACTAAATAAGCCTTTTCTCTAACAACTTTGTTTTTCTTTATACTCCTAAAAAATACAGACTGAAAATGTGTATTTTAATCTGAATATAAACGGGGGAAATGTATTTAAAAAATATGAATTATTTTTTTTAAAATTAATCAGTCCAACTTTAAAGTTGAAAGTCAAGATATGTCATGCTGATCTTTGTATAAATTGTTGTCACATTAAAAGTTTCTTAACATAACATTTTTGCCTGAAGGTGTACAATCTGTAACGAATATATCATATTCTTCTTTACTAGATGTCAATGAAAATGTAAAATACAGGTATTTCAACTTTTAAATTTTTTGATTGAAAAACATATTAGATTTGAATCAACTTACTAGTACTTTTCCCAGTATACATCCATTCATCTGTTTTATCAACTTACCTATTCCATGTACATCACTCTCATCTGTTGTAAAAACATTCAACTGGCTTCCAATCACCTCGCTAATCCTTCATGCAGTCTCTGTTCATTCCACTCAATTAGCTTTTAAACCTTTGACCATCAACTCTATTTATTGTATAAACAACTCATCTCCAATCTGTTGTAAAAAACAATTCATTGTTTCCCCCTTATGTATCACTTGCACAAGTTAATACTTTTGTTAATAAAATGAATTGGATTGTTCTTTGTGCTCCGTTTCTATTTACATGTTCATTGTCAAGATAGAAATCTCGCCATTGAGTTGATTTCTATTGTTTGTCAATGAGGCTATAGGTGTTAATGACCACTGCAGATCAGTACTGCAATTAGCTGAATTCTGTTTGTGGGAGAAATAATGCGTAAGTACCGCTAATAATAAAGTTGCAAGATCTTTGTTTGCGGAAATGCAATGGAAATCATCTAGATTTAAAGTTGCGGAAATGTAATGGAAATCATCCAGATTTATAGTTGCGGAAATGCAATGGAAATCATCCAGATTTATTCTAGTTGCGGAAATGCAGTGGAAATCATCCAGATTTATAGTTGCGGAAATGCAATGGAAATGTTATGTTTTTATTAATGCTGAAATGCTGTGGAAATCATGAGGATTATAATGAATGAATTTCTGTTTGCGGAAATCTGACAGAAAGTGGGTAACTGAAACCTGACGGAAATCTTCCGGAGAATGGTTCATTATTCATTTCCGCACTTGCGGAAATGAACAAGAAATTTGCGGAAACGTAACTGAAACTATATGTAAAGTAAAATTTCCGTCACATTTCCGCAAGATTTCTACCTTGCGGAAATGAAGTTATTTTTGCTGTGAGTGTAATACACACGACATGCACATGATTAATTAGAAAATGTACATACCTTTCCATCAAGCACAAGTTTATCATATTCAGTTATTGTGAAAACGGTCGTGCTTACCTTTATTTGTTATATATAATTATTTACTTAATGCTGAAGTTAAGATTAAGATATATTTATCATATCAATTTGGGTTTTAAATTCGTTATATGTTGCTTGTTTTGCACCGAGGAACTGATGAGTTTAACACTTTTCAGAAGCATAATGTAGTTTAATTACCGTACAAAAAGTTTTTATAAATCATATCATTTTCGGAGATTGTGTCAATGTCACACATAGTCACAAGTTATTGTTGTTTTAAAATATTTAAACTTATATGAACGCTGCTCTACTAAATGATCTAGTACACTGGTGGATATACAGACATACGCCAAAACACCAAATGCAATACACAAAAAGGAAGTTTACATTCATTTTAAAATGCAGACATGATAGAATTTTTTGTTGTATTTACGCCCTATTATGGTAAACCAACACGTTGACATCACGCTATATATCTTCATCTGATTCTCAGGATTCTAAGTCTGGAATAAAATGCTTATTGTTTGATTACTACATGGTGGTGCGATACATCACGTTTAGTTACTTAAATGTATTTTAAAACTACATATGAATACTTATATCACACCACTTTCCTTAGAAACTAAGTCAATAATAATGCTAGTTGTTCCTCAATTAAATTCATCTAACAGGTCACATGTTAGAATTTGTATTCTTTATTATAAACATACATAATCTATTCATATATCCACTTTTAATAAGATTGCGATATTAATAAAAGTTATTCTTTATCATCATAGTGTTAGTAAAAGATAGTAATTCAAATCCAAAATAAAATAAAAGTATGTACATGTACTGGCTGCCGAGTAATTATCGCCACTTTTTAGCGTTTTTTAGCAAATTACTCAAATGTTTATCAACCAAATGGAACACGATTTATTTTCATGATAGATTAGCTATTCACCGATGTTTCTTACTTGTTTACAGTTTCCGATCGCATATTTCCGATACGCGACCAAGCGGAAGTGCGAATGTGCATATTGTGCTTTCCAAACAACTAACAGGACCAGTTTATCGCCATTTCCGAATTTTCAATGTATTTCGCCCAACGTAAAAATAATTGGTTATAAATCTATCTCATTTTAAACATTGACAACTTGCACACATTTCATGCATGAAATTTGATTTAAAAATTATTCTTAAACAACGAAACCAAGCTGTTGTGAATGTTAACAATTGCCGTCATTAGCTGATTTTACGGACGCTTTTCCCCCCACCTCATTCGTTTCTTCAAATAGTCAGATCGTACTGAATGTATCTGATGAAATGTAATATCTATTGGTTTCAATGTGTCGCATAACACGTAGAACTATTCGAATCAGAAAATTAGATTGTAGAACAAGACAGATCATTTATATATTATTTACCATCATGTTATAAAGAAGTATCGAACAGTGATATGTTATCATTTGAATGCGCGGGCGTGCGATGTTTTCTAAGACCGGGTAACGTTATCACGTAACCTGGTGATAACTGATAATGAAGTACTCTAACTTTATTGTTCCTTAATATGGATTGTCTTTCATGTTTTATTTCTTCTGCAAAAACATTATGAGTTTTAAAGAAGCTGTCGGTGTGTTAGATAGTAAGACAGTTTGGTTATGCTTTTATGTTCTAATTGTAAATTTTAAATATAAAATAGGTTGTTATCATTTGCTTGGATTGTCGTTGAATTACCGTATTTCATCCTTCCGGACGTCTTCCGTTTGTTGTGTATTTATGCGAAATATGTGCTCTGTAGAATGAATCATATACTTACCATAATATATGTTTCAAACCGTATGTAATTGTTGCATAGAGACTACGAAAACAAACACTTTGAAAAGAATACAGAGAATTTTCTTCAAGTGCACAATTAAATTTTAATTACACTTTTCAATATGATTACACATAATAAACTCTAGACTAGGCTAATGCCTCAGCAACTTTAAATTCCGATTTCTTGATCAGTGGTTTCCTCAACCAGATTAATTCATCCATTTTATCAATAACATATCTCATTTCATCAATCCTCTATCACGCACATATTGCAGAAAACTGATCCCTCAACTCTCTCTACACACACATCGTGAAACCACTCATCACACCTGTCGCATGTTATCCACTCAATCTCACACTCACTCCTACCAATCGTATCTCGCATTCCACATTTTTTGCATACAGTTTCGTGATCACTGTCACTCTCTTCGTACTCTCGTGTCTTTCTCTTCCTCACACTCCTTCTTTCAGCTGCTTGCTCTGCAGCTTTCTTTCTCCTTTCATTTTTTTTCATTCTTTGTTTCAACCTTTCATTTCTCAATCTCTCTTTCTCTCTCTGAACCTCATTCCTTAACCTCACCCTTTCATTCCTTCTTTGCTCTTTCAACATTTTCTCTCTTTCTTTCTCTGCTTTCTTCAACTGTCTCTCCTCGTCCCTTTTTTTCATGTCAGACTTTCTCCTTTTCTCACTCTCCTCTTTTTCAAGCAAACTTTCCATCAACTCGTCACCAGTTACAACACGCGCCACATGTATTGCCTTACTATTTTTCTTTGGGGCTGGGGCCTTTGGGGGTTGGAGGATAGTACCAAGATAAGCCGGGATGAGGCCTGACGTTACCAGTGGATTTACAAGAAAATTTCCACACGTCTCACATGATTGGGGTTGTGCCTGGGAAGTTTGGAGTGACGACTGCGGAGATGGCTGGGAAGTTTGGGATTGTGTGTGAATTGCTCCCTTAGGAGTGAAAGAGGGAGCGATGAGCTGGGTTTTGTCAATAGCCTCAGGGTTAAACGGGTAGATCCCAGTCTTCCTGAACGATTCTTTGACTCTCGCTGGTGAACAAACTTGGTCAATAGAATGGTTCAGGAGGAATGGGAATCTAGCCTTTCCAATAACCATGTGGCTATTTGCAATACCGAGCTTGGTTGCTAAACCAGAGAACTTGGCTTTTAGGGGCCCAAAAATATCAACATCCAACGGCTGAAGGATGTGCGTGGTGTGGGGAGGCAAACAGAGAAATGTGATCTCATTTTCTTTGGCTATCTCAAGAATCTCTAATTGGATGTGACAGTCATGATTATCAAGAATGAGAAGAACTGGCCTCGCCCTACCACAGTTTGGCAAGAACACTTTTGTCAACCAATATTTGAAAAGTTCGGTGTCCACGTAACCAGATTCTGAGACAGCAAATAACCAGTCCCCTGGTACCCCTTCTGTATAATTCCGATGTGGGAGTGACTTGGAATAGACAACCATTGTTGGCAAAACACGGCCGCTGGCACAGACAGTTACAGTGGCTGTGATGTGATCTGAAGTGGAGATAGACTGCTGATAAGCGTGCTGCCCCCTGGCCGTAGTCACTCTCTCTCTCGTCCCACCTCCTTGCCAGAAAACCCAGACTCGTCCACATTGAAAATTTGAGACGGTTTATCGGCAACACCAAGTTTTGTTAATGTGTCATTTAAGAGAATGAAGTACTGGTTCATGACAGTTTGATTGGACATTCTCGTCCTTGATCTATCCTGGCGTTCCGGACGTCTCTCTTGAATTTCCGGATGGCGGTCAAGAAACTTCCGAAACCAGTGATCAGACGGTCCGGATTCGGAAAACAAAGAAGGTCTACCAGATCTTTTTATTATTGAGGAAATAAAAGATCTGCTTACAGACCGAGTTAACGGAAAACCTTGATTGGCCATATACACTAGATAGTTGCTCAAACTATGTTCTTCTTCATGTGTTAGCATTGGCGCAGGTCCAGGCTTACACAACGGCTTGTTAGCTTTTACGTGGTCATCTAAAGTTTTGCGAGGAACACTGAAAATGCGGGATGTTTCCGCAATTGTAGCTCTCCCCGCCTCAACATATTTAACGGCAGTGGTCAAACTCGCCGGATCATACTGTTTCCGTTTTTTTTTCACCGTCAACATCTACAAAATAAAATCAATGATTTTGTTTGGAAAATATTTCTCTGAGATCATGGTGTTATTCATTGTTTAGGGTTTTTAAACATCTCTTTTAAATATACATGATCAGTTTGTGTGATATATTTTTGGGTTAAAAAGTGTATCAAATTATAGGTGCCTACATGTGTAGCAGCCGACATTAGTACTCTACATCCGTAAGTACTCGTTAACTCGTTACGACCTATTAAACGGTATGGAAGCAAATCTGTCTTTCTATCTACCTTATTACAGTTTATTAAATTACGTTTGACTTTATGGCTGCAGCAAGCCAAGGTCCATTGTCCGGTTGGACATATATATGTGACCTCACCAATAAGACTATGTCCCGTTATAGTTGTTTATGAATGTAAATATGTTATAAAATAATAATATAAAGGCTTATATTTTATATTCATATGGGATTGGAATGAAACATGATGATAAAATAAAAACATATTCACATTTTACTTTTATTAAAACAGTGTTTCGCATAAAAAAAATTAAATCCAACAGACGACGAATCAAAGTGTTGTTATATTCGTAAAAGTTGTCCTTAGGAAGATAGTAGGCTTTATTCGAGTTCGAACGAGCCGAGTGTGGCACTAAACTTGACATCTCTGTAGACTTGGCTCTAAGGGTGACATGTCCGTGAACAATGCTCAACACACCGCATGTAACTTTCAGCATTAGTAAAGTTAATTGGAACGAAATGGTTTCATTTATATATATTAACTATTCGTATGCATTCTACGGGACGGATTTTGAAAATGTTGTTATTCATGCCAGTCGTCTGCTACGATCAACAGACGTCACAGTACGGGATCTATTACTTTGGAAACATGTTTTAAAATTGCAATCGCAGGTTTGTTTTACGAACTTTAACTTATTTTTTACATTCACTACGATAATCAACTTCATTTATCTGATAAAAGAGTGTGTTTGCATATCGTCTGTTTTTAATCGTCTGCTAGCTCCGGCCATGCACATGCCGTTGCAGCAGACAGCTCGGCTACAGCGAGTGTCAGACACCGTCTCAATCGAGAAAACGAAGCAATGTTGATCCACTTAGATTTTATACATAAAGTCATGAAGAAATATTCCTGTACATATTGGATATTCAAGTTTATATGTAGATCCATCTTTTGATGATTTTTTTATTACAGTTAGACACCCTCTATTTTGATCACGTGACATCCCCCGACCCCCACTATAACAATTTCAGGAAAACAAAACTATACTCACCGATTTTGAATTGTTTTTCACTTACCATTGAAATGTTTCTTGATATCCAAGGTCTTTGTGAAATTGCCGTTCATAAAACAAGAAAAGTTTCGCGATCGGAACTGCGCATGCGCTATAACGAGGTAGTGGCGATAAATTGGTACGCGGCGATAACTGGTCGGCAGCCAGTATATGTCGTGTACAAGTTATGATTCTGTACAAGTTATAACATGTACAAAACAACTGTACAAGTTATAACTCGTATGACGCTTCTATACAAGTTATGACTTGTATGATTTCACCTGTACATGTTGTAACTTGTACAACTTTTTGCTAAAGTTTTGATATAACTTGTACAACAATAAATGCATTACTTTTCAGCAGTATTTCATACTATGCTTGCATTCTATTAGAATACTGAGGGGCTTATTGTTTAGCATATGCATTGTGTAAGGCTTGGATGCTCCAACTTTGTCAATCTAGGAGGTAAGCCAATCTATTCATGTTGTACAAGTTATAGCAAAACTGCCAACAAAAACTGTACAAGTAATAACCTGTTCAATGAAAACCATACAGGTTATAACTTGTACAATTGTGTTATACAAGTTATAACTTGTACAAAATAATATATATATATATACATATACTTAAAGTGTCCTTTGACATTTGAATTTGGCATACTGGATTTACAGTTTTAACAACAAAAGTAAGTTGTTACTACACTCTGTAATGTTAACCAATTAAGTATATATAAAGCCTTTCATAACCCTATACAAGGTATATCATCCTGTTATCGTCTGTATAACTAAATTGTATTTATATGTGTTTTTTATCATTCAAATTCAAACTCATGTCTAAATTGTTAATGAAAAAACTAATTTGTTATTTTTATAAAAATACTTACTTAACTCAAGAGGTATTTTAGTTATTAAATCCATTTATAAAGTTTAAACAAGAAACTGTGTATTGTTATAAATGATTACATATTTTAAATTTGTTTAATTTTCTCTCCATCTTTTTATCTATTATTTTAGTGACCTGGATCAGCCTATTAATTCAAGAGGGGTGGACAGCTTCTTTGATTCTGTATATGGGGAATTCTGTCTTTTGACAATTCTGTCTTATGGCACTGAACCGTTTTATTGTTAACTCCCGCGTTAATCCCTTGTCAACAAAACATCAAACATCAAAGCCTATTGCCTGTTGACTGTCGATTTACAACTGTCGACTTACTGCTAAGACACCGTTCGTCGAACACAAATGACAGTTTCTCACACAGGAACTCGATAATTAAAACGTAGATAAAATGTAGGTAAAAATCCCTACACCTTAATCTATGTCAGTCAGTCAGTCATTCAGTCCACCCCAACAATATGCTTCTCTCTCACTGTGCACTGCAGGACGGTCAACACAATTATGCAATATCCCCATTGGCTAAAGAGTCTGCAGACAATATCAACGCCTTCTAAGTATATTTGTTCTGGAGAAGAAGATGAACATAGGTTTTTAGGCCATGGCCTGTGAAGCCTCTATTTGGGGCCCAAGGTTAACGAAATCTACAATTTATAGTCCCCATTTGACAAGGAGTCTCCACATAAAATTTCAGCTCTCTAGAGTCATGGTTCTGGAGAAGAAGTCGAAAAAGCTAAACTTTTATGGATGGATGGATGGACGGACGCCATGTCATGCCATAAGCCCATCGGGCCTTTCAGACTTGAGGCGCTTTAATAGAGCCATGCGCTCTGTAGCTCATCACTTGAATGATTTATTATCTAATGTTGAAGATAGTAAAAGCCATTGGTAGGCCTCTTGCATGCTTTACGGTCTAAGGCTGTTTATCATTTAAACCAAAGGTCACACAAATGTATGACTATCAGTCAGACAAACAGGCCTGTATTAGGTTCATTAAATTAAATGTTATTTATATCGTTTGAGGAACGAATGAGATGGAAATTACTTTCTCCTAGCGTAGGGAAATACAACAAAGGGATGTAATCCAGTATTAGGGCTAAGTCATTTGAATGTTCATTCTCGCTTGTTATGCACCACTAGTATACATTGCGACATGGCAACTTCCGAACAGTCAAATCCTATAAATGAAAAACTCGATGCTATCTTGAAGAGCATGGACTCTTCTCAGGCTGATCTGGAACATACAATCAATTCTAGAATCGAAGCTAGTCCTGAAAGTGTTAGAAAAAGGTTTGATAAAACTTCTAACGAACTCCAGAAGTTGAAAGCTGAGAAAGAGTTAACTTGGTCCAGAGAAGGTAACCGAATTCAGTATACCTTTAATGCAGAGACATAAGAAGCCCTTCGTCAAATTGAATTTGGCATTGAATAAGATAAAGTAGATTATGTAAAAGAAGTTGTCCACAATGAGATAAGTAGGATTGAGAATCGGAATAAGTTGATACGAATAGCGGATTCTTCGGAGGCGGGGTGGGAGATGGTACGTCACTAGGTATCACCTGACCTGGCTGACAACTCTGATGACGACAGGCGCATTACACGTGCAGAGAACAAGGCTATCAAGAAGATCAAGACGAAGAGTGCGCGACCTTCACGTGGACACCAATACAGGCCAATGTCACAACCTGTATCGAGCACGCAGTCTGTGCAGCTTGGTGGGAATGTGCAGCATGCTGATTCTGTGTCTACTGGGACTCAGCTTCTTCATGCCCGGGGAGGTAAGAGGTCAGGAGCATGCTTCCACTGCGGTAACTTCAACCACTGGCGCAGGAATTGCCCCCCCCCCCCCCTCAATTAGGACAGACAGAGTTCTACATGAACAAGGAGGATCTAGCGATACTAAAGTTAAGTATGACAGTTCTTTCGACTCTCATATGGTTACAGCAGATAATCTCAAGTTAATGTCTGACTATTTTGAGTATGAACAGGGCCAGGCAGAGATAATGGTCAAAGGTAGATTGAAAGATAACATTTCATTTTAGAAGTCCATCAATGCAAGTGAATTTGTAATCGTGTCATTGAAAATGGCTACAGAATATCTTTTTATCCATCCTCCCAGATAATGGACAGACGTAACAACAGATCGGTGCTGTGTAATACTGACTTTGTTGAAAGTGCTATCCATGATCTAGTCCAGAAGGGTCTGGTTGTTGTTTGTAAACGGAAGCCTTCTGTCGTCAGTCCCTTATCAGTTGCGACTCAGACGTCTGGCAAGAACAGATTGATCTTAGATCTATCGTAATTGGATAAGCATGTTTGGAAATGCTCTGTGAAGTACGAAGACTGGCGCATGGCTGTTATGTATTGTTGGTGAAATTTGATATTCATTCAGAATACATCATGTAGATATCTATGAGCCTCATTCTGACTTTTTAGGATTTTCTTGGGGCGTCGGTGAAGATAGAACCTTTTTCAAATTCGTTGTTATGCCTTTCGGGCTGACTACAGCGGCCTACGTGTACACTAAAGTTACTCGCCAATTGGTAAAGTATTGGCGGTTTGAGTCATACAAATGTGTGACATTTCTCGATGAAGGGATAATGTCTGGTGATAGTTTCATTAAAGCTAGAAACATGGGCCATGCTATCAAGAGTGATATGATAAAGTCCGGTTTTGTACCAAGGTTGAGAATTCATTGTGGGAGCCATGTCAAGTTGATGAATGACTCGGGCTTGTGATCGATACCAGAGTTATGATGTTGTCCATTCCTACACGTAGACTAGAAAAATTAGAGTCGTCTATTCGGTATCTATTAGACCACCGAGGTAAAGTTCCAGTGCGATCAGTTGCTTCAGTGGTTGGTCAGATTATCTCGATGAAGATTGTAGCAGGTTCAATCTGCCAGTTGATGACACACTTTTTGAGTATCCAGACTTTAAGGGTATTATGCTGAAATGACTGTATTTCACTCTCTCTCGAGAGCACGGATCAGTTGCGTTTTTGGAAGGACAATATGCAGAAACATAATAGCTGTATGCCGTTAGAACAATCTGTGGTTTCAAGTGGTATATAGTGATGCCAGTTCCAGTGGGTATGGTGGATACTGTGTTCAGGTCGGCAAGAGCGAGATAAAAAGACGTTGGTCTTCTGAAGACGTGAATAACATGGCGAGAACTGATGGCGGTAAAAGTGGTTTTACAAAACTTGTGTGGACAGTTAAGGTCACAGCGTGTAAAATGGTCTACTGACAATAGCAATGTTGAATCTATTGTCTCTAAAGGCAGTATGAAGCCAGACTTACAAACTATTGCCAGATCGATGTGTGTGGTGTGTTTATCTCATTCTGTTCATTTGGAGATGCAGTGGATACCCAGATCTCTCAATGAAAAGGCTGATTTCCTGAGTAAGATAGTTGATCAAATGATTGGGGAATTTTTACTTCATATTTTTAGGAAGCTGGAAAGGATGACGGGGGAAATATGACATAGACAGATTTGCATCACATTACAATACCAAAGTGTCAACGTTTTGCTCAAGATTCTGGGACCAAGGTTGTGTTGCTATAGATGCGTTCACAGAACACTGGGGTGGAACAAACAACTGAATTGTGTCACCTGTTTATCTTGTCTGTAGAGTGCTGGCTCATATGAGAGATTGCAAAGCTAAAGGTACATTAGTTGTACCTGCATGGTATTCAGCGAGTTATTGGCCGCTGTTGTGTCCTAAAGGTACGTTCATTCCTGTAGTGCTTGATTTTGTGTACTTACCAAGAGATAAAGAAGCGTATGTACCCAGCCGATTGCCATGGGGTATGTTCGGTGAGAGGGATTTAGCTTTTAACATGTTAGCTATTAATATGATATATTGATGGGTTTGTTCTGCTTACAGATGTCATTGAGATTGCCTATGCTGATGACATACAATACCTTTCAGGCACAGCACGAGCTTTGTTTAGTACCATTCCAGAACTGTTGCGGTTTGCGCGAGCTGATTCTACAAATAACAAATATGACTATGGTTTCCAAAGATGGTTAAATTGGGCTTGAAGGAATGATTTGCCTATTAATGTTCCTATTAAACCTTTGCATTGTGCCATTTACCTAGTTTCTGTCATACAGTTAAGTCACTCCTTTTCGCCTGTGCAAACAACTTTTTATAGCATTCGTCATGCTCATAGCATTATAGGCTTACCCAGTCCAACCGAGAGCTTTTTAGTTAAAAATGTATTAGAGGCTGCAAAGCGCAAATTAGCGAAACCAGTGTGTAAAAAAGAGCCTTTTACTATTTAAATTTTAGAAAGTTTGATTGATACTTATTCTGATTCAAATTGTGTGAAGAATGCTCGTATCGTGTCAATGTGTTTGCTTGCCTATGCAGGTTTTCTCAGATCAGCAGAGTTGTTGAATTTTAGACGTTCTGAAATTCTATGAACGACATTCTATGAGGCATATATGATGTTTTTTATTGTAAAATCAAAGACTGATATGTATAGAGATGGGCCGTGGCTACTGATAAGCAAGACAGGGTCTAAAATGTGCCCAGTTATGTGGTTGGGAAAGTATCTGGCGTTGACGCAGTTCCCTGATGACTCACAGGAGTACCTGTAGAGGAACATCTCGAAATGTCGAGAAATGTTTGTTCTCAGAAAGGAAAATAGACCCATGTCGTACTCTCGTTTGAGAGAGTTGTTTATTGAAACATTTTCTCCATTTGTTTCTGATATAAAATTGTATGGTTTGCACAGTTTGCGTGCTGGTGGTGCTTCAGCAGCTGCTAACAGTGGCATCCCTGACAGGATGTTCAAGAGGCATGGCAGATGGAAGAGCGAGAGTGCCAAAGACGGTTATGTCAAGGATTCTGTAGAGAAGCGTTTGCAAGTGTCTCGGTCACTTGGTCTTTAAGCTTGCCCGTTCTTTGAATCTCGCGGTGGTGCATAGTATAGCCTACCAATGTGGTGTTATGTTATTTGTTGTATTGTGTTGTACGGGCTAGGAGAAATGTTATTTATATCGTTTGAGTGACGAATGAAATGGAAATTACTTTCTCCTAGCGAAGGGAAATACAACAAAAGGGATGTAATCCAGTTGTAGGTGGCGCTTAATGAGGGTATATAAGTGCTAAGTCATTTGAATGTTCATTCTCGCTTGTTATGCACCACTAGTATGCATTGCGACATGGCAACTTTTTGATAATGTTTGATAATGTATTTCATTGTATGTTATGTGTATTTCAGGACCTTGCAAGGCTTGTCGCCGTCTGAGAGGCTTGTCGCCGTGTGAGAGGCTTGTCGCCGTGTGAGAGGCTTGTCGCCATGTGAGAGGCTTGTCGCTGTCTGCTTGGCTTGTCGCCGTCTGCCTGGCTTGTCGACGTCTGCTTGGCTTGTCGCCGTGTGAGAGGCTTGTCGCTGTCTGCCTGGCTTGTCGCCGTCTGCTTGGTTTGTCGCCGTGTGAGAGACTTGTCGCTGTCTGCCTGGCTTGTCGCCGTCTGCTTGGCTTGTCGCCGTGTGAGAGGCTTGTCGCTGTCTGCCTGGCTTGTCGCCGTCTGCTTGGCTTGTCGCCGTGTGAGAGGCTTGTCACCGTCTGCTTGACTTGCCGCCGTCTGCTTGGCTTGTCCCCATGTGAGAGGCTTGTCGTCGTGTTTGCCTGGTTTGTTATCAAGAAAGAGGCCCTTGTTTATGAATCTCCCCTGTACATACCTAATTTCTGGCTGCAATAAACACGGTGGTGCATAGCATAGCCTTCGAATGTGGTATTATGTTATTTGTTGTATTGTGTTGTAAGGGCTAGGAGAAATGCAGTTAAAACATTGTTAAAGGAATGGATGGCACACACATAGCAAATTAAGTCACAAACATGCACACCTTTGAATTCAACACACACATAAATAACATGTTTGAATGAGGAGGGATTTTGACCAAATAAACGAGTTTAAGTCTACTTTAAAAATGTTGTTGTGAAAATTTTAGCTTCTGTATCAAATGGTTTTGGAGAAGTTGTTAATAAAGATTTCAGGGTAGACTCCCTGGCACATCCATACTAGAAGGGGTTAATGTACAAATTATCAAACTCAGAAAGATGTTATTCTGAAAATTTGAGTTCCCTTAGCTTACTGGTTTCAGAGAAGTCTTGTAACCAGGTTTTCGGGAAACTGCTTGCCACGAGGTGGGGTCTGGTCCAAATGTACAAACTTAAATCCCCTAAATGCAAGGTACATCCCCACAAATTTCAGCTTGAAGGGTGCAGCGATTCTGCAGGATAAGGCGAAAATGTGAAACGTTTATGGACGATGGTCCTTTCAAATAACTATAAGTAAAAAAGTAAAAAGTTTACGATGGACGGACTAGAGACCACATGCCCATAAGGCCTTTCAGGGCCAAAGAGCTAAATATTCACAAAATCATTTGTAATTCGGCATTGAACCTCTCCTGGTCATGTAGTAGATTTTTGCAAAATTTTAAAAGAATTGGATGAATATTTGTCTGCAATCTTTCCGACAAAAAATGTCTAAAAAGAGAATAAAATGTTTGTTTAAATTTTTAAATTCACAAGCAAGCTTGTTATTGGCACTTCACCCATCTGTTGGCCTCGATATAATAAACACAAACACTGCTTCATGCATTAACGTTGATAGTGCTACAACTCAATTTCTGAAAGAAGTAACTTAGTAAAATAGAGGCATCTTTTCTAAATAATTGATCTATTTTAATGTATTTGAATATTTCATTAATGAATGAAAAATGTATGTTAGATTTGTCTTAACCTTCATTTCAGTTTTAACATGTGATATACAGTGGACTTCCTCTAAAGCGAAATTACTTTCAACTGAACAAAAATGTTTGTTTAGAAGAAAGTGGGATTAGAGAGTTGATCTTGATCTTGATAACATTCGGGACCCAATAGTTTTTAAAGTTTTAAAAGAGTTTTGAATGAAGGTATGTCGTTTCAGAGGGAGTTTTAATTAAAGCAATGTCTGTTTGGAGGGAGGGTTTGATAAAAGCAATGTCTGTTTGGAGGGAGGGTTTGATTAAAGCAATGTCTGGTTGGAGAGAGGGTTTGTTTAAAGGGATGTCTGTTTGAAGGGAGGGTTTGATTAAAGCAATGTCTGTTTGGATGGAGGGTTTGATTAAAGCAATGTCTGTTTGGATGGAGGGTTTGATTAAAAGAATGTCGGTTTGGAGGGAGGGTTTGATTAAAGCAATGTCTGTTAGGGTTTGATGAAAGAGAAGTTTGTTTGGAGATAGTGAACTGTGTGTAAGATATTAAAAATAAACTTCAATGTAAGCACATCTGTAAATAAAAAAAATGTCAAATGTTTTCTAAATTGCAGGATTCCATCCAAAAAGGACACGTTATCATCCGTTCACAGTTTGTCAGATAAACAAAACATTCCAACCTGCCGTCTTTTTCAATCATTGCACAATTCCTTCATTCTGCTCTGGGTGTCAGATACTCGCAGAAGATTCAGTGAAAACATTCTGGATCAGAGACAAAATAGCAACCAACATATGCAGATGTTAGGTGGCTTCATTCCCCTCAGCTCTCTTATCCACGAACACTTTATCACAATCAGCATGTCTATGTGCTATATAGAGTGGAGTAAGACCTTCCTTGTTTGTTGTGTTGATACCAACGCCCTTATCTAGAAGAAGTGTTATAACATCAGCTTGTTCTCTTCTACACGCATCATGAAGGGGTGTATCACCACCACTGTTTGTTGTGTTGATATCAGCCTTTATCTAGAAGAAGTGATACAACATCAGCTTGTCCTCTTCTACATGCATCATGAAGAGGTGTATCACCACCACTGTTTGTTGTGTTGATATTAGCGCCCTTATCTAGAAGTAGTGATACAAAACCAGCATGTCCTCTTATACATGCATTATGATTGGGTGTATCACCACCGCTGTTTATTGTGTTGATATCGGCGCCCTTATCTAGAAGAAGAGTTACAACATCAGCTTGTTCTCTTCTACATGCAACATGAAGGGGTGTATTACCAGCACTGTTTGTTGTGTTGATATCAGCGCCCTTATCTAGAAGAAGTGATACAACATCAGCATGTCCTCTTATACATGCAACATGAAGAGGTGTATCACCACCAATGTTTGTTGTGTTGATAACAGCGCCCATATCTGGAAGAAGTGAAACAACATCAGCATGTCCATCATCACATGCAAAATGAAGGGGTATATCACCAGCACTGTTTGTTGTGTTGATATCAGCGCCCTTATCTTAAAAAAGTGATACAACATCAGCATGTCCATCATCACATGCATCATGAAGAGGTGTATCACCACCACTGTTTGTTGCGTTGATATCAGCGCCCTTATCTAGAAGTAGTGATACAAAACCAGCATGTCCTCTTCTACATGCATCATGAAGAGGTGTATCACCAGCACTGTTTGTTGTGTTGATATCAGCGCCCTTATCTAGAAGAAGTTATACAAAACCAGCATGTCCTCTTCTACATGCATCATGAAGAGCCGTATCACCAGCACTGTTTATTGTGTTGATATCAGCGCCCTTATTTAGAAGAAGTGATAGAAAACCATCATGTCCTCTTCTACATGCATCATGAAGAGGTGTATTACCAGCACTGTTTGTTGTGTTGATATCAGCGCCCTTATCTAGAAGAAGTAATACAACATCAGCATGTCCTCTTCTACATGCATCATGAAGAGGTGTATTACCAGCACTGTTTGTTGTGTTGATATCAGCGCCCTTATCTAGAAGAAGTGATACAACATCAGCATGTCCTCTTCTACATGCAACATGAAGAGTTGTATCACCACCAATGTTTGTTGTGTTGATATCAGCACCCTTATCTAGAAGAAGTGATACAACATCAGCATGTCCTCTTCTACATGCAACATGAAGAGTTGTATCACCACCAATGTTTGTTGTGTTGATATCAGCACCCTTATCTAGAAGAAGTGATACAACCTCAGCTTGTTCTCTTCTACATGCATCATGAAGAGGTGTATCACCAGCACTGTTTGTTGTGTTGATATCAGCGCCTTTATCCAGAAGAAGTGATACAAAACCAGCATGTCCCCCTTCTACATGCATCATTAAGAGGTGTATTACCCGCACTTTTTGGTGTGTTGATATCAGCGCCCTTATCTAGAAGAAGTGATACATCATCAGCATGTCCTCTTCTACATGCATCATGAAGAGGTGTATTAACAGCACTTTTTGTTGTGTTGATATCCCCCCGTGGGGTGCCCGGGTTAGATTAGGCCCTCAGTTCCTCCTGCTTGTTGTAAAAGGCGACTAAAAGGGGGCAGTCTGTTTGCCGTGGACTGCGACCTGTACAGGTGGAGGAAGGATGCCTGGTGGTTGAGGCTCGGTGTAGCAGAATGCTACCACTGACCAATACACTGCTTCGGCCCCGACTTCATCTAGACAGGTGGCCAGATTGGTCCGGTCTGGTAAATCGGCTGGTCATGCCAAGCACTTGGTTGCGCACATCTTTGCTATCCTTCTTCTTACGCTGCTACCTCTCTTTACACTTATTTTCTTTACTTTCTTAGTGCTCTCTTGCTTACCTTCACCACCTTTTCACAACGATATCCTTCCTGATGTACTTATCTCTACTTTCTGTATACTATTCTTAGTGCTCTCTTACACTCATTTATCAACTTTACTCAGCTTCCAAGATAGCAGTGGCCAATGGATCAATCCAGTGAAGAATTGGCAACTCTTTAATGGAGTATATCATCCTGGTATCCCCGGTGCTGTCAGCAGGAGCCCCGCTGACATGCAGCATCGCCCTTGTTGGTACTCCGTGGAGGGTGGGGATCCGGGAAGACAAACTTTTTCCAACCAACATGAAACCTACAGGCAAAAAAAATCGGACATTGTCAACTGATGACAGTCGCTCTTCTGATGAAGAGCCAACTGCATCAAAATCAAATGCAACTAAATCAATATCTAAATCAAAATCCTCTTCCTCTCATTCAACTTCCTCAAATTCAAATGCTAATTCATCAACTGCAACCATTGTAGATAAGCCTGTAAAGGCTACACCACACCTGTCACTCAACAGCAGCAAGGCCATCATCTGAGACAAGGATTGGTGTCTCGAGGACCTCAGCGAACAAGAGCTCCTGGATAACCTGAAGAACCAAGCCGTTACAGCTTTGAAGCGTTTCACCATCAAGAAGGAGGGTAACATCATCAAAACCCACACCTACCTTCTAACGTGTTCACTTCCGCAGGCTCCAAAAATTGTAAATGCAGGCTACTGCAAACTTCGTACGGAACTATATATCCCTAACCCTCTCCGTTGCTACCGGTGCCAGAAGTTTGGCCATGGAAGCAACTCCTGCAAAGCCGATGACCTTGTTTGTCCACAGTGTGGCAAACCCGAGGATGAAAGCCATCCAAACATCTGCAAGGAGTTGCCCAAGTGTGCCAAGTGTTCTTGTGAACACGTGGCCTCCTCCAAGAGTGCAACAGGAGTGTAAAATCCTAAAAGTAAAATTCACCAACAACATTTCCTTCCCTGAAGCAAAACGCCTTGTTACTGAGGGCCCAAAGCCCTCTTATTCAACCATAGTATCTTCAGCAAATGCCCCTAAATGCTCCGTCTCCACCCAGACGGACATTGAGTGGATCAATGATCCACCTACCATAAAAACGTTGCGCAATGCAACATCTTCAACCATAGGTACCATGACATTCCAACTTCTATCCCTCAAACAGCCTCTTAAACCGACAGGTTCTCAAACAATGTCAAAAGCAAATCAAAACCCAAAACCTAATCAAATCTCAAATCAAAAATCTAATTCCAAAACTGTAAACAAATAAAAAACCAACAATTCCAACCGCACTCCAAAAGGCCACAAGAATGTGGTAAAGGTCTACAACAAGTATGGATCTCTTGACCTTGAGTCTGATGACGTCCTTATGGACGCATGGACCGTCGCCTTTCGCCAGTAAAACATCCATCATGAGGCTTTTAATATTTTATTTTATCCTCGCATCTATGGCGATTCTCCAGTGGAATTGTCGAGGCTTTAAGGTCAATTTTAATGAATTGGGCTTGTTGGTCCAACAATACAGTCCCCAAGCTACTTGCCTTCAAGAAACTCATCTTAAAGAATCTGATAAAGTTGCAATGATACCTTTCACTTTTATAATTCTTTCTCCCCTTCTGCTGATTGGGCTAATGGGGGTGCATCAATTTTGGTACGTGATGGAATTATCCACAGAGTAATTCCATTAAAAACAATATTACAAGCTGTTGCTGTCAGCTTATCATTATTTAAAACTGTAACTCTCTGTTCTTTATATATTCCACCATCTCAAGATCTTACTATAAAATATCTTGATCAGCTTGTTACCCAATTACCTAAACCTTTTATCATGGGTGACTTCAACGGTCACAATCCCCTCTGGGGTAGTAATACCCTAGACTCTAGGGGTAAAAGACTTGAAAGTTTCCTCACCCAAACTGATTTATGTCTATTCAATGATGGTTCAAACACATATCTACATCCTGCTACAGGATCATATACAGCTACAGATTTATCAGTAACCGATGCATCCCTTTTACATGACTTTTCATGGTCAGTCCATGAGGATACATGTGGAAGTGACCACTTCCCCATTGTATTAGAACCCTCATCACCTATTCCCGAGGAGCACAATCCTCGTTGGAAATTTTCCAAAGCTGATTGGGGTACATTTTCTACCCTCTGCCGTGAACATATTATATATGATGAAATAATCAATGCAACTGATCCTGTTGAGGCCTTTTCTAAAGGTCTCATTGATATAGCAACTGAAACTATCCCTAAAACCTCGGCAAATCCACGCATTCACAAGCCATGGTTTAATGAAATCTGTGATAATGCCATTAAGGCACGTAAAAAGGCTGAACGCAAGCTCAGTAAACGACCTACACGAATTAATTTAGATAACTGTCGCAAGGCTCGAGCTAAGGCTCGACGCACAGTCAACCAACAAAAACGCGAATCTTGGAGAGGCTATGTCTCTAAGATCAATTCCAGAACTCCTATAAGCAAAGTCTTGAATATGATTAGTAGAATTAAAGGCAAAGGTTCCAAATCTACAATAAAACATCTTAAGGTCAATGATGACCTTCTCACATCAAAATCTGACATTGCCAATAAGTTGGCTGAAACAATCTCTAAAAATTCTTCATCTGCAAATTATGTCCCTGCTTTCCAAAAGTACCAAAAGGTACAGGAAAAACGACCACTTAATTTCAAATCAGACAATGGAGAAGATTATAATGAACACTTCTCCTTATCAGAGCTCAAAACTGCACTTTCTAAAGCTCATGATACAGCAACCGGCTCTGATGAAATCCATTATCAACTTCTAAAACATTTACCGGAACCTTGCCTTGATGTCCTACTTCATGTATTTAATTATATTTGGGTAACTGGTGAATTTCCATCTTGTTGGCACAATGCTACTATTGTGCCTATCCCAAAACCTGGGAAGGATCATACAGACCCTTCCAACTACCGTCCTATAGCCTTAACAAGTTGTGTATGCAAAACTATGGAACGGATGATCAATGATCGTCTAGTTTGGTACTTGGAAACTAATAAATTACTAACTGATATTCAATGTGGTTTCCGCAAACAACGCAGTACCACTGATCATCTTGTTCGTTTAGAATCATTTATTCGTGATGCATTTATTAACAAACAACATGCTGTGTCTATCTTTTTCGATTTAGAAAAAGCTTACGACACTACATGGAAGCATGGCATTCTAAAAGATTTATTTGAATTTGACTTGCGAGGTCGTTTGCCTCATTTTATATCCAACTTTTTACATGACCGCCAATTTAAAGTGCGTGTGGGCTCCACCCTTTCTGATTTCTTTGATCAAGAAATGGGTGTCCCTCAAGGAAGCATTTTATCTGTCACATTATTTAGCATAAAAATCAACAGCTTGGCTAAAGTCTTAAATGACCATACAGATGGTTCACTTTTTGTGGACGATTTTGGAGTTTCCTGCAGAGGCAAAAATATGCCATCAATCGAGCGCCAATTGCAACTCTGCCTCAATAAAATCCATCAATGGTCGTTGGAAAACGGCTTCAAATATTCCAAAGCTAAAACATCTTGTGTGCATTTTTGCAATATGCGCAAAATGCACCAAGATCCAGAACTATTTCTGGATAAAACTCCAATCAAAGTCGTTCCTGATGCCAAGTTTCTTGGTCTCACATTTGATAGTAAATTATCATTTATCCCACACATTAAAAGCCTTAAAGCTAAATGCTTAAAGGCATTAGACATTTTTAAGGTCGTTTCAAATAATAAATGGGGTGGAGATGAAGATACTCTTCTTCATCTCTATCGATCACTCATCCGCTCCAAATTGGATTATGGATCCATGATTTATGGATCCGCATGCCCCTCTTACATCAAAATGCTAGATACTATCCACCACCAGGATCTCAGGCTTTGTCTTGGGGCCTGCAGAACTTCGCCTGTTGAAAGCCTTTACGTTGAAGCTGATGAGCCATCTCTTGAAGATCGGCGCATCAAGCTAGCACTTCAATATATAACCAAATTAAAATCCAACCCTTCCAATCCGGCATATAAAGCAATTCCACCACTCGGTATCAGACTTCAACAACATGTTGAAGATTCTGATATCGACCTAACAAAAATAGCAGAGCACGGATTGCTTGGCACTCCACCATGGCAGGTGGTCAGGCCCCGTGTCAACCTCTCTCTATCTACTCATAAAAAATCAAATACAGACCAATTAATATTTCAACAGGCATTTTTGAACTACGTGATTTTTTCACAGATTATAAACCAATTTACACTGATGGTTCTAAGGATGGACCCACAGTTGCAGCAGCAACTGTGACTCCTTCAACAACATATGCTTCAAGGCTGCATGATGGCAGCAGCATCTTTACGGCAGAAGCTAAGGTCATCCTTAAGGCTGTCCATCACATTAAAAACTCAACCCCTAATAATTACATTATTTTTTCCGATTCACTTTCTTGCCTACAAGCAATTAAAAACTGTAAAAGTGATCATCCAATTATCAGGGATATTTTATTACTTCATAATTCTTGTCTCCAATGCGACATCGTCTTCTGCTGGCTTCCTAGCCATATGGGTATAAGAGGTAATAACAAAGCTGATTCGGTAGCTTAATCAGCATTGCACCTCAAACATATTTCTCCTACTTCAGTTCCATATACGGATTCCAAACCTGCTATTAAATCTTACATTAAACAACGTTGGAAGTCCCAATGGGACCAACAACATCATAACAAACTTCACACTATTCAACCTCATTTAGGTTACACCTCTCTATCCTCTTTTACCCGGCAGGAAGCTTGTGTCCTACGACGATGTCGTATTGGACACTCTCATCTTACACATTCATATCTTTAAAGGGGGAAGATCCCCCGATATGTATACCCTGTCAGTGTCCTCTCACAATCAAACACATTCTATGTGAGTGTTGGGACACTGCACATATCAGGGAAACTTTTTATCCTTCTATTTCAATCCATCAAGTTTTTACTCATTTCGTTGAGCATCGTGTTTTAGATTTTTTAAAGGCTATACAGCTTATTGACAAATTGTAAATTTTAACTTTTCATTATCAGCTTTTATTCAACTTGTGATAATATGCTGACGTTTTTGCGGCCTTCGTGCCGTGTTCTGTTTTTCAATTGCAATTTTCTTTTTTAAATTAGGCAAATAAATCAAATATCTCGCCGCTAATGGCTGCAATACTGCCGCAGCGGCGTTAAATACTAACTCACTCACTCACTTGTGTTGATATCAGCGCCCTTATCTAGAAGAAGTGATACAACATCAGCATGTCCTCTTATACATGCAACATGAAGAGGTGTATCACCACCAATATTTGTTGTGTTGATATCAGCGCCCTTATCTAGAAGAAGTGATACAACATCAGCATGTCCTCTTATACATGCAACATGAAGAGTTGTATCACCACCAATATTTGTTGTGTTGATATCAGCGCCCTTATCTAGAAGAAGTGATACAACATCAGCATGTCCACCATCACATGCATAATAAAGGGGTATATCACCAGCACTGTTTGTTGTGTTGATATCAGCGCCCATATCTAGAAGAAGTGATACAACATCAGCATGTCCATCATCACATGCATCATGAAGAGGTGTATCACCACCACTGTTTGTTGCGTTGATATCAGCGCCCTTATCTAAAAGAAGTGTTACAACATCAACATATTCATCATCACATGCATAATGAAGAGGTGTATTACCAGCACTATTTGTTGCGTTGATATCAGCGCCCTTATCTAGAAGTAGTGATACAACATCAGCCTGTCCTCTTAAACATGCGTTATGAAGGGGTGTATTACCACCACTGTTTGTTGTGTTGATATCAGCGCCCTTATCTAGAAGAAGTGATACAACCTCAGCTTGTTCTCTTCTACATGCACCATGAAGAGGTGTATTACCACCACTGTTTGTTGTGTTGATATCAGCGCCCTTATCTAGAAGAAGTGATACAACATCAGCATGTCCACCATCACATGCATCATGAAGGGGTATATCACCACCACTGTTTGTTGTGTTGATATCAGCGCCCTTATCTAGAAGAAGTGATACAACATCAACATATTCATCTTCACATGCATAATGGAGAGATGTATTACCAGCACTGTTTGTTGTGTTGATATCATCAACCTTATCTAGAAGAAGTGATACAACATCATCATGTCCTCTTCTACATGCATAATGAAGAGGTGTAGTTCTCTTGTTAGTAAATGATGCTTCATAGACATCGCCAAACTGTATGAGAGCCCTTACTACGTTTGTGTGACCTTCCTGACAAGCTAAATCTAGAGCGGACATTGTTAGATAGGTAGTTTTAACACATAATGTTACTGTAGCATCTGCACCTTTCTCGAGCAGCATCTTCACAACAGACCCATCTCCATCTACCCCATGTCGGCAGATATTTAGAAGAGGAGTTCTTCCCTTCTTGTCTGTTGTATTGACATTTACTTTTCTCATCAATAACATTTTTATGACATCTTGGGAACGTGTCTGAGTAGAAACTAACAGTGGTGTTTGATTATCAATATCAGTGACTTCAAGGTTGATGTCCTTGTACCTCTGAAGGAGATACTCCAGAGAGGAGACAGAAGAGTGTTCACAGACACCAAACAGTGCTTCTCTCTGCTCCTCCTCTGTCAAGTTCACATACTGATGGATGTATCTCAGTATATTGTTTGAACCACTCTTTGTCATCAGGAAAAGTAACGATTTGTTGGAATATTTGTCTGTGACATGGATAAGATCCTTCATCTTCTTGGACATGTTTGATTCAATGCCTGAAGGAATAACATCCTGAATGAATCTTGAAACGAATCCTTTATCATGAAAACATGAATGTGATAAAACTCCTGAGATATTTCTAACTTCAACTTCTTTATGAAATCGTTGAATCAATAGTTTATCTAAAGAACTGTCAATCAACATTGTGTGGTGACTGTGAATCGTGTTGTCCTGTTGAAGACCCTTCACTCTAACTCTCTCGTTGAGGAAGGACAAACTGCAGTGATTTATGACAAAAGAAGGATCTGTCTGACAAACAACAAAAGCAGCACTATCATAGACAGAAGGATGATGAAACTCAGTTATTCTACCATTTAAAGCCAGATATGTATCTTTCAATAACTCTGCTGCAGAGGAATATAGGTATTTTCTCTCAGGATCAGTGATACCCTCCAAATCCAATGATCCATCATTTTTCAACATTTCTCTCAACAATGGCCCTGTACGAGAATCCTTCATGAGGGACTCCATGGATTGGTTCAGGAAATCTAATGGCTTTGAGAAGAAATGTTTCATGTTCAATTGATTGTTTTCAGAGTACATTGCAGCAAACAATCTGCAGCAGTGAGGGAACCCGTGTGACAAGTCCAAGCTACACACTTCTCTCACAAGCTTGCTGTCAATGGTAACCTTATAACGGGCTGCATGACACTTCCATATCTTCATTCTCTCAGAAGTTTCAGCTCTGGCTTCAGTGATATTTAAAACATTTTCCTTCCTCAGCACCAAATGTTTATACCTGCCCATGTGCTCACTTGCTTCTTTCAGAACACTTAATCTACTGATGAGGATAACAGTCACTTCCGGCATCTTCTTGTTCTGGGATCTTTGTGACTTATCTGTGTCATCTTGCTTGTGTTCAGATACAGCAAGCACATCACTCAGGACATTCTGCCACTTCTTCATACTATCAGGATCATATGAAAGAGCACCAAAGATGTCATTTAACATAATCACAGGCTGTTTAGTTTCTTTCACCTTGAAGTAGTCACCAGGAGTTTTAACATCAAATACGTCCCGACCTCGGTCGTGGAGATGATTCAAAACCAGATACCCAGCTGTAGTTTTACCCTCACCAGGACAGCCTGTGACTGTCACCCAAGTCTTGCCCTTGATGATATTGTTCAGGATAGTTGTGGCAGCTTTGGTCATTACCATACCTTCTATCCAGTCTTTATATGTCTTCTCAGTCTTACCTAAATAACATACAGAAGTGTCAAACATCAAAGCTGGTTACTAGTTATCCTTGATAATATTCAGGGCAGAGATTTCAGATAAATATCCTGGATGCATCCGTTGATAAACCAGAGATAAGTTTATTACCTCCCTTGGCTGTCGACTTCTACTCATAGTGTTGAAAGATATATAGTTTTTTACTGTCTTGTTAACAAGCATACAGCAGTCACCTTTACCGTATGATTTAGGAGAGACTTAATACACTGATTGATAGATTAGAATCATTGGCTCTGTAGCTCATCTGGATTTGCATGATAACTTATCTAAGGTTAAAGGTTTTTTTTAAAGATTTAAGTAATACATTAACAAATCTTTTGTCAAATTACTTTAAACAGCACGCATTCATCCACCGGCATACTGTACCACCCCCTCTCAAACTCATCTCTATTATACCCAGGTCACAGTAAGGTGGGCTTTGAATAATGCTACAATTTGGTCAGGTCAGGACAGGATCTAGATATATTATTTCCTTCAACATTTTTTCATAACCCTGAAATGGTTACCACTTTTTGCACACCATACCACGCTCTTTTGGGAGTTAGTTAAAGAAATTAAAAAAATTTGGCCTTCTTCCGACAAAAATCATACCCCTAAAATTTTAGCGTCCTGGTGGTGCTTTGGGAGAAGTCTTTGAAAGATTTTAAGGTTGTCCCTCTTCCACGAATATGAAGATCAAATGAACAAACTTTAATCTCTATGTTACAAAGATGTAATTTTGAAAATTTCAACTTTCTATGTTACTGGTTTCAGAGAGGAAGTCGTTCAAAGGTTCCAGGTAAAATGCCTGCCACGCCGATATGTTATGGTGGGGTGAGGACTATATCTACAAACTTTGATGCAAAGTATCTTCCCACAAAATTTTAGCTTCATGGGTACAGTCATTCTTGAGAAGAAGTCAACCAAGTAAAAGCCTACAGATGACTGCCGGCGGCCCATGACGTAAACCTAGCACAGTTCATTTTGAAGAAATAATTAAGTTATGATGACACCTGATTGCAAATAATATATATAATCTGCCTATATTCCCTAAAATCTTGCATCATCACAAACCATAAGACCATCAGTCTGTTCATTTGGAAGCCTCATTTACTATGTTCACCTACTTTTGAGTTTCTGCAAACAAGTTGGTCGACCTTGGGTCTCTGGTTTTCTTTCCTTCTGTGGAGGAGGTCCAACACATACATCTCCACCAATAGTCACTGCTGCTGGTTTGTGGATGTCCGTTCTTGTCATGTTGAAGTGAACTGTGAGAGAGACAATGTTGAATTGTTATTGACAACTAACAATTTAATTACAAACCACAACAACCACTGTAATCTTCGATTCCTTATTGACAAGTACCAACAATTACTAACCATGCACATCACAATGTTCTATCCTTATTGACAAGTACCAACAGTTACTACTAACCATGCACATCACAATGTTCTATCCTTATTGACAAGTACCAACAATTACTAACCATGCACATCACAATGTTCTATCCTTATTGACAAACAGTTACACACCATGAGAATCACGATGTTCAAGTTCTTAAGATAAGATAAGATAAGATATAGAGATTATTACCCAAAGAAGTGTGTCATATGACTTTTACGAAACGAGTGTGAGTTTTTGTATTGCGAGAGCGAGGGTTATACATACATTTATGAGTTTCTTAAAAATCATAAGACACACTTTATTACCCATTTATTCCATTTAATGCTCATACGACAAGCTACAGTGACGTCGCGAACAATTGTTTTATGACATCAGAGACAATAAAATACAGGAAGTTACAGTGACAAAATGGTGGTTAGGCAAACTAGATATGTGCACATGTTTTCATTTTAAAAATATTAACTGGCTTATGTTCAACCATATGGGTAATACAAGATAATATAAACTTGAACTCTTGTAAATACCTTCTTTAGCACCAGTTAGTTCTTGCTGCACTGTCTCCATAGAAAGACTGAAGTCCGAGTCCTTGGGTTTCTTGATAAATGCGCTGGCCAGCTTAAATACCTGTTCATCTGGGGGTGAAATAAAAATTATTTGTATCGATAAGATAAAACATTAGCAGTGTAATATTGTTGATATGTGTATATCATTTTTGTGAAGAAAGCATTGTTTCAGTATAAATTTGTTGATAAAAATATAGAAATTTTACAAAAAAAATGTGTCATCAAATATATATAGAATACTAAACGATGTTCCGTTTGATAACATGTTTATAAAATGAGAGAATGGTTTGGTATTTTAACGAGCGAAAGCGAGTTAAATACCGAAGCCATTCACGAGTTTCATAAACATGTTATCAAACGGAAGCGAGTTTAGTATTTTATTTATTACTCAATGCTGTAAATAGCGCTGAATTGCAAGAAAAGTGGTGTTAGTGACGCTCACTTGCAAAAAGGTCACCCGCCATTGGAGTCGAGTGGGCTAACATTGTGACGTCAACCAAAAATGACTATGACGTCCCTCGCAGATTATGACGTTACGGCAGCACGCGGTGGTAGCACACATGTGTGTAACCAACTCATTTTTATCTAATGAGTGATCTCACCACGGTTGAGTAATAAATACACTTTAATCATCAGGCCTGAAAGGCCAGATTGGCATGAGCCGGCATCCGTCGTCTGCTGGGCGTCTTCCATAAACTTTTCACATTATCGACCCCCCTTCCAGGACCTCTGCACTCCCAAATCTGATATTTTATGGGGACGTATCTTGCAACTACAGTATCTAAATGTGTAAAGATACATAAAGAATTAAATTTGTTCATTTGGTCCTGACCTCCAACAAATATGGGCCTGGCAGGGAGTCCACCTTAAAATCTTTAAACAACTAATTCAGTTATGGTAGGAATATGATCTTAGATGGACTTTGACTACGATATGTAAATTTAGGAAGATTGTAGAAAGATGCTTTAATAATAATTGGACCATGGGTCAGTGAGGGTTGTGAGGGTCTTAGGGATGCTTGTGGTATTATTGTACAATCCTCTAACAGGGACAAAACAATAGGGGTTACACCTTATGTATAAGAGAAATTGTTATGGATATCCATTTCTTCTTTATTGTTTGCACAATGTTTATTGGCTGTTCATTCTAACCAACATCAGATTTATAGATAGTGAACCTATAAAGAATATACTTGTGACTTATTTCATAGATTAAGGTCTATAGTTTATGTTTGTGTTGACTTATCTTGATCAATGTCGATTATGAATTGTAAAATATGATGACATGGTGTTGCCTTATATTTGATAAGTTACTCTTTACCTTCGAGAAAATAAATTAATTAATAGTTAAAATACTTGAACTTGTTAAAAAGTCTATAGTTACAAAATATTACATTACCTGAGGCCTGTCGTGTTCCTTGTGCAGTGTTTGTCAACATTGAACCCCCGACACGATGTACACGACTGGACCCGGAATAGGATGGAACTAGATTTGATATACTCGATTCTGATCCAGGCGTAACAGTTCTACTTTCAGACTTAATCAATTCAGCACCAGAAGTTATTGGTTCAGGATTCAAAGTACACAGTTGACCAGAGCTTGATGTTTCTTCGTCTCTACTTCGTGCTTCTTCAACTTCTAGACCGGAAGTGGACGGATTTATACAAGAGTCTGTTTTTTGTAGCATTGAAGTAGATGTTTTCTGACCTGACATGACAATAGATTCTCTCGTGCTTGTTGCTAACACATGATCTTGCTCATCTTCAGATTCAGATTTCAGTGAAGATTCAGAATTCTCATCTTCAGTAACAAGACTCAACTCGTCCAAACTCACTTCATCATCTATGTCTGAATCCATGGTAGTTCTTGTGTGAACTGAAACAAAGACAGAAGAAGTTTGAAATGCACTGGTATAGACAAACACAACTTGCTACACTGGAATAAGTACATTAGTGATACATGCATTTTGATAAACATGAACAACAATCCATCGCAGAAAATGGCTGAGATACTGTCGAACTCACTCACTCACACTCACTCAGTCTTCCTCAATCCACAGTTGGATATTTATAACTGTCATAATGAATCAATGATTACAGCTTAAAGGAGCAGTAGGACGTTTTTTGCAAATTTTATTTCTTTCAAATTTCCCATTTATAATGATAGTTTATGTCATTTATATTTACTTTAGAGGGTAAAATATCTTATTACACAAACCAATTTCCCGTAGTGGTAATAACGGCGTTGTATATAAAGCAAAAATTGCATGGCAGCCATTTTATTGTGAACACAATTTATTATTTCGAATGACAAAAACGATTCCCATGGCTTTATGGAACCATGTACACTCATTTTTTAGCTTGATTTGCCGAAAGAGGGAAAGGTGTTTTACTGTTGGTGACATTTTTTTTCAATTACATTTCATCGACTTATTTCACAGGAAAAACGTGCTACTGCCCCTTTACATGGTTGAGCCTACCGATTCAAAACAAGACATGGCTATACCCCTGTCATCATTATTCTTCCATTTGAGTATCATATGGAACAGATGAAGCAGAATAATTTTGTTAAAAATGATTTTTCGGAATAAAGACCATCAGAGACCATGGTCCCTCAGACCATGCATCAACTGAAGTGTCAAACTAAAAAACACTCATACATGTTACATATAGTTTTCGATTATCTTGTATGATCGGATTATTATATAAATGCCTATTAATCTGTACGATTATATTCTACTAGGCGAAATGCTGATTGTAAAATTGACAAGAGTCATCAGAAAATGACATATCCCACCGGTCCAACAAAATTTCTAAAACACATGTTTGACAGTTACTTGTGTATCTACTACCGTACGTCAGTTAGTGGGTATTACACATGCTGAGTTTCAGGTATGTTAAGGGTTCTTGAGCAGTCAAAATCAAACACATTTCTATGGAAACAGAAAAAATAAAAAATATCAGAAATCTGAAAATATCAAAAGGCATGCACATACACATACACATGCAAAGTTTCAGGAAGATATGCTGAAGAGTTTTGGAGCTGTGCTCCGGAAACGAACCTGTCTCTGAACAAAGTCCAACTTCAACACGTTTCTATGGAAAAGAAAGCAATTTTTTTTCCAGAAATCTGAAAATATCAAAAGACATCACTTCAGTTAGTTGGGTAATACACATGCAAAGTTTTAGGAAGATATGAAGAACGGCTTTGGAGCTGTGCTCCGGAAACGGAAACGAACCTGTCTCTAAAGTCCAACTTGTACACGTTTCTATGGAAACGAATTTTTTTTTTTTAAATTCAGAAATCTGAAAATATCAAAAGGCAACACTACAGTTACCGTAGTGGGCAATACACATGCAAAGTTTCAGGAATATATGATGAACAGTTTTGGGGCGACAACTCTATCCCACGGTATTACATACAGTACCGGTGGGATAAAAATGAAAGTTGCATTTGATTTGTGTTTTAGTGTGCAAGTAATATAAATATGGTTACAGTTTGTACAGGATATAACTAGACTATGACTTCGAACTATACCAAGATTTATCACATATTAATAGACGGAATACGAAGATATATCAGATGAACTACATTTCACAAGACTTCCGGGTATGGCCACGCCCACGTCTGGTCTGTTTACCTTGAAAACTCGTTGCGGCGTTAGTAAGGGTTCGCTCTACACTCGTTGCTGTGGTAGACGCTGCATAGAGTTCACAAAGTTATCGCTGACTCAACACGACAGGTTAACCTCACTTGGTGACAACAGTATATAAAGAACGTACCAAGCGTTCTACAGAACTAGTTGGATTTCGTATATGTTCCTTTCATTTACGAGAAACAAAAATAGCCACTGTCATGTCCCGGAAGGAGTAAACAGTAAGTGCGTTTACTGAGTGAGTGACTACTAAATATTGTTAGTAATCGTTTGTCCTTTCTAACCAGTTACAATTCAATTTCTGTATATTTACTTTTTAATTCAAAACTGTTTTAGAATAATGAACATGTAAAACTATGAATGGCTATAGTTATAAAAGAAATTATCCATACGAAATGAATATAATATTATGATCATATTATGATAAACAAGTACAGTTCATTGATTCATTTTAATAATCATTTTAATATTGATTAATTCATATATAATATATTGAATTTAATATAAATCACAAAAATACGGGAGTGCCTTATTTTTAAAATGAGGTTTCTTTGGTAATAAATTATGATAAGATTACTAATATTTTAAACAAATATCTCTAGTTCCTAAATTTTATTTCAGAAATTTAACGCCTGAGTTAGTTATTACAAGATGGCCACCACAACCCCTTCAAACCGTCTCTGTCTCAACCATGACAAGAAATGGAGGTGTGAATTCCAACATCTCCTGAATCAAGAGCGGTGTATCGTTCTCCCGGTTCGATACATAGCCAGTTCCATAGACTTGTCTGTGTGTGTAAACCTTGTCCAGGCATGTATAACATTATATTGTTGATTTTATTCTTAATAGAGTCATTGACATTACATTATTCATTATCTCTAAGGTATAGACAAAATATCACACAACAAGAAAAGCTTTTAAAAGGCAAGCTTGGGGCTGTATGAAACCTTATCTTAATAATTTCACTTCACATAACATATGCAAATTTAATTTCATATTGTCATTAAAGAGTTCCTCGCATAACTATATCATTACATATTGAGTTTATTTTGACATAACAAAGGTTGGCGTAAGACCTACTCGTGAGTAGTAAACCGGCCTGTATAATATATTTTTTTAATACATAATCTATTTTTTTTAATGGGCCTGTATAGGATATTTTTTTTTGCGCCTTTATTTTGGACAATAATGACTTTGACCTCATTTATTCAGCCCATAGTAACTGAAAATGTTGACCTCTTGGTGTGACCGAGGTGAGGTGAGGTGAGTTGGTGTTTAACGCCGCTTTCAAGAGTATTTCACTTATATCGCGGCTGCTAGTATTATGGCAAGGAGAAAGCCCGCAACGCCATGTGGCTATGCATTATGGTGAAACCTGCGAGCATCGGCTGGAACTAGCGAACCATGGGTGGTACTAAGCTGAAATCCAGTGTACAGTTAAGCAAGAAACAAAGTACCCCCTTTCTAGAAATTTCTAGAAAGTTTCTAGTGCGTATCTAGAAAGTTTCTAGTGAGTATCTAGAAAGTTTCTAGAAAGTTTCTAGAAATTTCTAGAAATTTCTAGAAATTTCGAGTTTTTATTTTTTACGAGATATCTTAACTATTTCGGTATATTCTGAAACTGCTTATTGACTTTAACACACATAATCAACTTTTTAACTTAATTAGAAAAGCGGATATTTGATGTTGAAGTTTTCCTACTCTACCATGCTTCCTCATTATAACGCCCCTTGTGTGCCTTCAGTCATGCATGGCTGACGCGCTAATTAACGAATGAGTAATGAAGGAATAAGCTGATTAGGAACTATACATTAACTTATACAGGTATGTTGTTATTTCTTTTACGCCTTTGTGCATTTATCATACTTTCTTTTCCCCTGGTATATGCTCTATTAAAATGTTTACCTGACATATTGTTTCCTCGATCAATAAAGCCCGATACATTACAAGGTCATTCAACTGCGTATAGAAAATATGATTTAAACTTCCATTACATTAGAATTCAATTATTTTGCCGATCTGTTGTACATTTAAGTGAATTCAATATTTGGGATAAAGACAAATATGTAAGTCTTTACATAATAGTGTGTCCGTGAATAGAATAATTGATTAGCTTGGTATATAGAATATATTACCTTTTTGGTCATATGATAATAATATCGAATACAGACTTTGTTATTTTGCTGTTAAGACATATACTATTCCAATATTAACTCAAATACTTAATTGTTTCTATTGTATTCTCTTCAATTGCTTGATATAAGATGTACGTATGTCAAAATTGCAGTACGCCAGACAGATGTCTTCGCAAAAAAATATATTTTATATCGATAAAGTTGTCTTTTATTACATGTAATAATATACAGGACTTACATTTTCCAAAAGGTTGTATAAGAATGTATAATGAATTCCTTTATTGAAGTGTACTGTCAATAACGTATATCTAGTTAAACATCGGTTTAATCCTAACATTTGTCCCAACTTATAAGTTCATAATAATCTGTGTCTTCTGCAACATGCTTAAATTGCAATGTCCTTTTTTGATAATTTGATAGTGAAATAAAGAGAAACAATTAAAGTTGTCTTTATTTTTTAATATCCTATCAATTTGTAAATTGTTATTGAGTATATATTAACAATTGGTTATACTGGATGAGGGAGAAAAGCTGTGTGCGCAAGTAAGAAACTATTACTATTAGAGAAGTTATTTCCGCCCCGTGGATAACATCTTTATGATGGTTTTGTAAGAAAAAATCAATGTCTGGTGGCTAATTCATTATATCTGTAAAATATCAAACGTAACACAAAATGTAATAAAACATGGACTGTATCCTCAACTTAATCCGTGCATTTTAAAACAACGTTCAAGTGGAATACATTATATAAACAAAAATCGTATGTTAAGATGCTGTCATCAAAACATATTGTTTTCTTAATTTAAAAAAAATTTAAAATCAATTTCAATATATAAATGAAGGAGAACGAGTTCTATGGATATACAACTTCTCTATTGCAGAAGTTTCGATGTATAGATTCTAACACCGTTTTCAAGCTACATCGAAACGTCGCACTCCTGCAATAAAGAAGTTGAATATCCATAGAACTCGTTCTCCTTCATCTAACCAACTTCTAAATGCCATTGAGAGAAGTTCAATATATATGTTCAAGAACCACTGGATAGATAATGAGAAGCGTTACGTTTAAGCGACTGTTATAACAATTCCTCTGTAATAATAACTACTAAAAACTATGCAAGTAAAAATATAAAATACATTTTCGATAATTTATATATTAAAGATAAGATTAAATCTTGTATTTTAACATCGAGTCACCAATTTTGCATTATCCGAACACTATTTATTTAATCAATTCGAACTCTTGAAATTAGCCAATTTAGATCTTGAGATGACCCACTCACTGTTAGATTGTTAACAGCAGTGAAGAGGCGCATGCAAAATCTACATTAAACATGTTCTTAATCATTTGATTTGTTTACAATTTCCTCTCTCAAGACACTGTTTTATACAAGACGTCTTACGATTTGGTGGATAATATTAACGAATAGCCTTTTGTCACACAATTGTCCTTCCCTAAGAAATATCCTGAGTTGAGTCAATATTGAATATGCGTTTTCACAATATACTCTCCGGTTTGCATTCAAATGAAATAAAAAATAAATATATACCACTTTTTTCAAAATCTCGGATTCTTTAGGGTTCATCCATGAAGTCAGTGAAGCGTATATCCTGAACATTCCAGTTGAATATATCTCTGAGTCAACTACACACGTGTACATTTATTCAGTTTGAATTAACAGTATTGGCGACAATACACATCCGTACGTATTTTTAAATTGGTTTATGGTAATAGCCGCGCAGATCGCCCCCTTGCAATACACACATATCCTAGTTTATCCAGGCTTGCATATTCTATTTAACTCGTTAATAGCGCGACTTGGCTCCTCACAGGATGAGTGATGGCAATTAGATGCTACAATACTATAAGTTATAACATTATAAGACCCGCATTATTTTTTATTCTACGAGCCGGAGGCGAGTAGAATAAAAAATAATAAGGGTCTTATAATTCACGATGTAAACCTCCACTGAATGTTATAACGTTTTTATCCTACCGAATGTCTCAAAATATTATTAAAAACAAACAGAAATGCTCGAACATCGTTTATTCAAAGAAGCAACAAATCTGGGTCAGAGTCAAAATAAACTGTATCACGTGACATGGACTGACTGACGTGGACGCACGCTTTATTTCGGTAGCGGGGTATAAGGCTTTTATCACCCTCGGTGACATTTATCCACCTGGGTGAGGGTGAGTATGGTTATTTGTTCAGGGTCACGTGGACCAATCATAGATCGACATTCTTACATGAGGTAGGATAATGTACTGTATACACTGATACAACTTATAAATAATAAAGAATTGAATTGATTTGATTCATTTCAAATATCCCATCACAAATTACATTTATTATACCATACTTAGAAATCAAAATCCATTTCCAGTTTACAACTCTTCATGTTTATAGAATATGATAATTAAATATCCCGTCGATTCTTAAATTTTACAATACAATACATGTTCTTTGTTTTGAATAGTCATATAATTGTCATATACATCGCGGATTATGATTATCTGATTAATGATTAATACTTAATCTGTATACAAACTAAAATGGCTTTTGTTGGATGTGTGAAGGCAATATATATGTTATGATAAAAGCGAGTTTAATCAATGTTTTTACGGTTAAATACTTATTGTTTTACATAACATACAGAGAGAGAGAGAGAGAGAGAGAGAGAGAGAGAGAGAGAGAGAGAGAGAGAGAGAGAGAAAGAGAGAGAGAGAGAGAGAGAGAGAGAGAGAAAGAGAGAGAGACGGCGCAAATGAGAATATACTTCAATTGATGAGATAAACATGGTATTTGTCAAGAATTGACAGATATTCTATTCATTATATCAATATGTATGTGTTTCATGTTGAAATTGACAGATTTCAAAAGGCAACGGTTTTAAATGATATTATACATTACAACTTAAATGTAGAGCTAATACATACGTTTTTCGGACAGCGAATGTATGTGTTTTCTGTGTTGATTCATTCAGAAATAAAATAATATTATTAGTTTATGATTGCGTTTAAACATCGATACGATGATCAACTGAGTGTTTACAATTCACAATATGTTACTGCACATGACAATTGGAGTTTCATTACTGCCTTCCTAATGTCACATGCTTTATAATAATTGTGCGTTAGATCTATAAGAACATTTGAAGGTGTCAAAGTATTTACCCATCCCAAATAGTCTGGTAGAAGTGGTCTGTTGAAATACACAAACAATTAAGTGAGGGTCAGTTAATTAGTTTATGGTTATCCCCGTCCTCTGTATAAATACGCGAATTCCCATGGCCACTGAAGGGTGACGCAATTTGCTCCAAGCACGTTATGTAAGACACATCACATATCATCGAAGACCGTTATAAATCATTGTATTGTCGCAATACATTAATTGTGTGATTTCATTTGTCACAATCAATGCATGCTTTTTCTTGGAATATGTTTATATCGAATGAAAAGTGGCGTTTGTTCAATATTTCAGTATGCATATGATGAACATGAGAAGTCTATCACTATTGAATAACTGTCAAGGCTATAGAAAACATTTTGTTACATGTTCGGTCTCACATGGAATGCATCACCATCAGCCTAATTATTTCCATGAGTTTGGAAATATTTGAAACAATAACACTTTGATGTCAAATTGAAAGTTGTCAACCTTTTAGAAAAGCATGGAGGTCACGCATTGGGATTTAGAAAGATTAACCTTCATTCTATAAGGCTATATGCTATACTGTCCAATAAACCACCATACAGAATCCGTAGCCACAACGGTTCATAATATGTTATGTTATTAGTAATCACTCCAGTAATGTTACATGAATGAGTCTATAGGTCTACATGTATATTTCACACTGTCTCACTTGGTTATTGACATTATCCGATGGTATTTCTTTTGAATTGTGTGTTTATTCTTATGTATGGTATGTTTTATAGTGCCCCATAAGTCAGTTTGTGTGTGACAGTTAAATACAATAATCTTCACCTTTGTGGAAAGGTTTTTTTAATGCCATTGTCACAGACGTATTTACACTCACGTATAAGTGTGGATACTTATCAATACGAAACATATGTAATGAAATAAATACTATTCATAACGTTTTCAAATGTGCTTACATTTCATATATGCGCTCACAATTGTTCAAAAGTGTTATCTATTTACACGCTGATTTTCATACTATACCGCACTGATTACGAAACTTTTGATTTTTCATGTTTGTAACAATTAAAGAACTATAAGATTAGATTGACGATATCAAAACCAGTGTTTAATTACGCAGTATCATGAAGTTAGAGACGCTCCACGACAGTGCTTTGAATACCCTGCTAATCACGCATGTACAGGTATAGTTAATACCTGAGTATAACAAGTGGTTCCCAATGACCGGAAACTGTCTAGTCATGTACAACAGCCCCGGTGATTTAAGTTGTTGTATATACGTCTACGTATATATACAATATATTGCGACACTGATGTACACACGCCTGTCTCTTATGTAGCTCCTGTGCGGCCTCTGTGATTGTGTTTTATCAGTTCATGCAAAAGACCATCAACAACCAGTTCATATACTTTAGAATAATTGACAACAATGTGAACGAACGTGCGTTACTCAAGCTTATTGTTCCGCGCTACTGATCTAGTGGTTTCAGGACAAAATTTCCGATGGCGTCACCAAACTGAGTTGAAAACAGTTTAAAGGGATAATAATTGAGTATGGAAATGTATTTCAAAATGTTTATTTTTACTTTGGTATTTTAGTTTTTTTTTTATACCCCTTCAAACATGTTACGGTATAGTCCTAAATGTACATTTCTTACGTTTTATTTGTCGAATGATTCTTGAGAACCGCCACAAATACAATATTACTGCCTTGTTTAAGTGTATGGGTTCATGATTGGATATTTTTATCAAACTACTTTCTTAAATACCCATAAACAACTGAATTCTACTCATTAAACGGATCCAATACTTACTTACTTATCATAAAATAACAATTTAATATGAGCAAATGAATGCAAATGACCAAAGATCTACTCATTCAAATAACTTTAATCAAATATACAATTTGTGGATGTATTGTTTTGTGGGGAATTTACGTCCGTTCATTGATAGTTAGTTGTGGTTGATAAAGAGAGATGCCAAATACTTATAACGTGTGATATACTACATCAATGTAATGTATTTTAGTCGAACAAACGAATTCTTACTCAGTGATAAGAAGTTTTACTTTTCTAACCTGACAGGATTAATAACTTTGGTTCAATGACTACAACTTATGTAGGCTCATTACGTTGTCACGCTAGGGTAAATTGATATATAAATGACAGTAACAGATAACTCATTATTAAGCAAATAAACAATGTGTTAATGTGCCATAACAAAGCTTTCAACATTAGCGCCGATGTATAACTTCACTTATCATTTTTTTTGTTTTTTAATCATGCGTACTTGTCTTTTTCCAGTTCTCAAATATAGGTCATACAGATATTATCCTCAGGAATAGTTTTCATCTTTCAATAAGCACATGCAGTATTAATAAGACATAAGTGTAAACAGGAATGGTAGATGATTGATGGACATTTAGAATATGTGATTTTCAGTTCAAATTCATATGTTAGTTCTCTCCATCGGCGTTACATGAAATAATCAAGATATCAGCTTATTGAAGACATAAAACTTCTTTTCTAAATACATAAATAAATGGCTGACAAAACACCCTCTTTCAAATATACACCATTTCCTTCTTTCAATCGTCTTGTATAATCCATGATGTAATCGTGCCATTGAATGAATGACACAACGGCGGGTCCACAGCTAACCACGTTTGACTTGCTGAACAGGTGTCCTCAAAACCTGAGATGACAGGAAACTGTCTTGTCATATACACCAGCCATGACTGTTTAATTAGAGATATACACCTATACATGAAATACATTGCAACATTGCTGTTCATGCGCGTGTCTCGTAAAACTCTTTGGCGGCCTCTGTGTTTTATAACTTTTAACGAGCTGACCGTCGACAACCAGTTCATTAGTAACTGTCGGTTACGCAAGGTTAATTTTGCTCTCTAATAATCTCTGGTTTACAGGACACAAATCAAAATGGTACCAACAAAATGTTGAACACAAGATTAAAGGTGATAAAATAATTAAGTATGAAAATGTATGTGTGACTCAGTGTAATTATCAGAACTTATATTTGATAACCTGACATGGCAATTAACCTTTGATCTAAATACACACCTAATGTAGGCTCATTACTTGTATCTATATTGTTATGCTAGGAAAAACGGGGAAACGGGTAATGGTAAAATGGTTCTTATTAAATGAGTGAAGGGCATTTAGAATTCGGTAGGTTATACAACGTGTGATATGGATTATAGTTTCTTTATCACTTACAATACGAGGTTTCGTAGCTCATTCTTGTCCCTATGTCTTGACATGCATTACTCAACTCCTTCATTACTTAATCTCTAGAAATAAACACATACACATTTTAACTAATATGCACGATGCCATCTTACTGAAAATGTAGTACTTTATTTTCAAAATACATTAAGTGGCTTATGGCAAAATGCCCTCTTTCAGTTATACATTCCTTCTGTAAATCGTCTTGCATTAGTGAGTCTCTCCGGATTTATTAATGTTGTGTCTGTCCATATGTAGTAAGTAACAACAATTGAATTAAAACCAGTCACTTGATTTGGTATTCCAACCAGTTTAGGAACAATTACATTCATATTCGTTGCGACGCCTTACTATAAATACTCTGCTACCTATACTATACTGCTACATGTATACTGTTATCATCATTCAAATGACACATTTATTGTTCATTTGAAAAATATACTTACACATAAGGATTCAAAATATGGCAAACTTAATATATTTCTCGAATTCAGCTAAGCAGATAACCTTAATCCCAGAGACACTTCTTTAGTTCAATACGAATTATTAGGATAGCATAACCACAAACAACGCAGTGAATCAGTGTTTTTCATTGTAAACGCTAAGAACATTGGTATGCAGGATTTAGTACTTACGCCCGTTTTATACCTGATATTGATGTAACATATCATGTTTATATAGTGACGTGTTGTGCATGAATGTAAACAAACACAGCCTATTATAATGTTTTTGTTATCAATAATGATTGTATTTCATGTTTTGGTGACGAACTTTATAAATTACACAATGTTTTATTTCATTCAGGTGTCACCATGATTTTACGGATGATTAAATGTAGTAAAACAGTTGATGCAACACCGGGGTCTTACTGTTGTCCCTGGGGTTGATGAACAAATATTTGTGTCATGTTTCCAAGGATGAAGTGTGATTAGTGATTTGAAAAAATATGTCCAGATGGTACATGGAAAGTGATTGATAAACATTGCTATTTCCCTATATAAATGGTCATATACATATCGCTCCCCTTGACGTGGACTGTATTTATACATTATTACACATAACATACATTATAACGAAAAACAAATTCACATAACAGTTACAGAGTATGTTCAGTGAATGTGTTTTCTGAAGTATATTGGGATCGTTTGCTTTAGTCAATTGGAAACTAAATCAACAATGTGTAAGTTAGTATCATGAAATAATTCACTGTTGCTATAAAGAATAGTTCTGAAATTGGTTTAAACATATTTTAGTCATTAAAATGGATTGGCAAGCAAGCTGAGAGCTCATGTCAACGCTTCAATAAAAGTTACAAATGTGACTTAAAAGAAGCAATTATTATTATGATAGCGAGAGAAGGTATGGATATGACGTTTTAATCCTTGATTGCTGCTTCGAGGCATGGTATTTTGGAATATAGTGATGGCCGTTTTATCAACGAACATGTATTTTTATTTTCGTTTTATTAAGATATCAAAAGCAGACATGAGCTATGGTATTACATATTTTAAAATATTCTATAATAGATTGTTTGTTGACTTACATGTTTGGACCATTATATAGCAATGAAACTAGTAAATGTTTTGTAAAATGGCTCATGATATAGAATGTAGAATGTCAATGATTGTAAAGTTGTCACAATTTATTCACTGAAAGTTGTACAGGATCAGTTTGAGTCGCAAGTCGATATCACGGAGTTCTCACTTAAACCCAATTACATTGTCTACAATTATAATTTTTCTAAACAATCACATACTTCCTTTTATCGTCGCTGAATATCCTTCATTGATTAACTCGCCAGCTACAAAACATCACTGCATGGGCAGTACAGTTTGAAGCTTAACAGCGACTGTTGTCAAGTAATTAGACTGCCCATGAGCAGTTCAGCGGGGTGCGTTATAACGAGGATACCACGAAACTAAACAGCAATTTCCTGCTATTCTAGTTGAGTGACATTGTTGAAACTTACAAATCATGGCAAAGTCAACATGTAGTTTCAGAATATAAAAGAAATATTTGAATATCTCGTAAAAAATAAAAAATCGAAATTTCTAGAATTTCTAGAAATTTCTAGATACGCACTAGAAAGTTTCTAGAAACGTTCTAGAAAGTTTCTAGATACGCACTAGAAAGTTTCTAGATACGCACTAGAAAGTTTCTAGATACGGGGTATGTTTATTTATTGGACACCTGTAGCATTGCACCCAAACCATACTGCGTGTAGAACAGTTCTCTACTGCAGACAAAGTTGCCGTGCCCCTGGCGGGACTCGAACCCCGGACCTCTTGATCCGAAGCCGAACGCGCGGATGTCGGTGTTACCGATTTAAGTGACAAATGAGGTTAGTTGACCTATGTGTTAAAAAATTGACATAATTCGGTCAAACTGACCTCATTTATGCCCTCTCAAGGTATGAGAGAAGGTCAGTTTGTTCCATGAAAACATTCATTCTCAATCGAAGCTTGAGAAGTGTTCTTATGTTCTTGACGTTATTGGTGCTCTGTGCTGTTTACCTCGAAGATACAAAATGGCAAAATTACCCCAGGACCCTATGGAGAGATATGGACTAGCCACTATGACAGATAAGCAGTTGACAGAGATGCAGGATCCTCGTTGTCATTTGGACTTGGGTGGAGATGTGTATGTGACTGCTCAGACTTGGAATGGAATGTTCAGTATACATATCCGCAAGTATGATGATTTCCCTAATGGCAAGAGCTATCCTACCAAACGAGGGATTATGTTGACTCTGAAACACTGGTTGGAACTGCCAGGAGTGTTCAATTTCTTAGAGCAGTATGGCAAGAGATATTTTTATACACATGTTGGAACCAGTGTCTATGCCACCATAGAAGATCATGGTGTGGATCTCAGACACTGGGAGTTTAATGATGATAAACTAGTACCTTCCTCAAAAGGTATTCTACTATCCCAAGATCAATGGACAAAACTGAGAGACTGTTGTGATGTGATGCCAGACCTTGTGCCTGAACTGAGGGATATGATGCCTCTCTCTCTTGAGAGTACAGATTCAAATAAACTTATAGAGAAGAAGAACGAGACCCATGAGTCTAAGTACTCGAATGACTCCTTAAAGAGAAAACTACCGAATGATGATGAGTCTCAGTCTGACAAAGAAGTTCCCAACACTGAAGGAGAGGATCATGTAGATCAACAAATACGTCAGATCCGTGAGGAGATGGATAAAGACTACAGAAGATTTGACCAGCAGATGGACTTACTGATTCCAGGGTATAGCAGTTTGGTTAAGGGGAAGAAACCTGATCATTATCCTATTGGTTATATTAAAACCACAGCATCTGATGGAAGACCACAATATGAGGTTGCAACACCTTTCAATACATCAGATGAATCGCCGCCAATGTACCTCGATTTAAGGTCACCACCATTTTCTGATGATGGTAATAATGATGATAGTGTTGATGATCTTGGTGTAGATGATGAACATTTTCATCAGGGTCAAATGGAGCATTTGCAATGTTCGAAGTGTAATCCTAGTGACTATATCAACTGGTAGAACTCATTCTGCGCTGAGACTTGACTCATTCAAGGACTGGCCTATACAGATGACCTTTGGCTTGAACATAAGAGGTGGTCACCAGACTGTGACTATTTGTATATGGTAGGACAACCAAACCAAAAGAGTGATACTGCTGGCAAAACATGTTACCTTGGTTCAACAGTGTGCTTGGTATATCATGATTTTGTAATAAACATATTGTATGTATTTTTCTTGTGTTGGTCTTCTTTTTGTAGATATATAAATACAGTGAAAATTAATAGGATAGGCCGATTTACCCATCATGGCACCTTACATTACATGATATTTATTATGATCCTTAACATCAGTTATGCCGGACCAAAGAAGTTATTCGAAGCTGTGAAAGCTGAAGGTCAATTTAAGATTCAATTTATTTTCACGTTATCTTTGGGTCTATCCTCTCAAGTCTACCAAAGGTGGTGAAAGCCTTGACAAAAAAAACACAATATCATATACTTGGTATTTTTCAATCTGATAAGGGATCTGAATTCAATATAGGTTGACAGAACTTATAAACTAGGTCGAGATAATGACTAACCTCATTTGCTTAAGAACACTCAGGGAGGACACATCAACATGAGTCAACAATATATACCATTTGTGCCAGACACCGAGAAATGGACTCGCTACTATATG
The DNA here is from genome assembly GCA_936450465.1 of Gibbula magus. NCBI lineage: Eukaryota > Metazoa > Mollusca > Gastropoda > Trochida > Trochidae > Gibbula > Gibbula magus. The sequence continues at coordinate 43,942,666 of OW388298.1, forward strand.
TTGCAAGTCAAGGGTAAATTGAAACCATATAGTTTTGTGATGAGAAAACGGGAACGACAAGGCATCATGTCTGTGGACAGAACACTGGAGCTTTACGACCCGGAATTGCCTAAAATTTTGGAAGAAAGGAAACGAAAAGAACAGGCACTGACCATGCCTTATTCTGAGCAACCCAAAATTAACTTTGTCTCTCCAACACAACAAGACATTGAGCAAGCCCAAGCTCAGGAAAAAAGAGAACAGGCACATTTAAAATGGTTAAAGAAAATCAAAGTGAGAGGAGGTCCAAGGAAACAAATGAAAACACGTTTTTAACCATTTACAAATGATATAAAATGCCCCAATGTAGGAACTTCTATTTAGTTGGATATCAAACACTGAGCTGTCAAAATGTACTCCTGTCCAGTGTGTTTCAAGACATATTCTAGGCCAGATAGTCTAAAGCGTCATTTGACTATTAAACATGAACAACTGCAACCACCACCACCACCACCACCACCACCACCACCACCACCACCACCAGCACCAGCACCACCACCACCACCACCACAACAACAACCTTTCCCTCAATGGATCTTATGGCTTTATCGTCGCTGCCAACCTCTCTACAATGACATTCTACAATCCGTGTATCCTCCTGTAGAGTTTGTTCAAGGTATTCCAATAGATTTGGACCAAGACTACTTTTTTGACACAGGAGTAAGAAATGTCATTGTTCTGGATGATCTCATGTCAACAGCTAGTAAAGATCCTAAAATAACAGATCTATTTACAGAAGGTTCCCATAATCGAAACCTCTCTGTTATCGCCATCAATCAAAACCTTTTCTATAATAGGAACCCAACGCAACGTAGAAATTGTCATTATATAGTCATGTTTAACAATCCAGTAGACCAACAATCCATCATGACCTTGGGTCGTCAAATGTATCCAACCCGATCTCACCTTTTCATGCAAACATTTGAAGAGGCTACGAGCAAACCCTATGGTCATCTTTTAATCGATTTAAAACCTGATACACCAGCAGACGAAAGACTTCATCCTAATGGCTGTAAAGTGAGTAGTTTGGAAAACCATCCTCATATAGAGTCTACCCTCCGAAGCGTGCAGACGTGTGCCGAAAATCTCTGCGATATGTCTTCTTGTGATAGTTGTGGAATAGTCTTCCAATCCACTACGGACCTCATGAAACATAGAAAAACCTGGTGTCCTGGGAATGAAAGTTCACCTTCACCTCCCGGAATTGCCAATGAGCCAATGAAACGAAAGTTTGATGACGCCTTTCCCCCAAAGAAATCTCTAGAAAGCTGTTGTTATTGTGGACAAGTGTTTCTAAATAGTATTTGTTTACAGAAACATCTCCACGACAAACAATGCCCAGAAGTGGAAAAGGATGATATTGATGATGATGATGACATGAAGACATTTCATAATAAATTACAAAACACTAGCAAAGATGTTGAAGAAGAGGTTATAAGAAGTTTGATAAAGAGAGTTGGTCGGGAGAATGAAAATCTATTGAATAAAAACAGACAGCAGTATGAAAAGTTAAACATGTCAGGAGATATGATTGAAAATAAAATGAATAATATAGTTTGAAGAAAATTCAAAGAAATGTATGGGAAAGTTGTTGCCTATGTCTTTGGCTTGAGGCATGGTCCCAATACCTTGGAAATTCTTAACTCTATGGAAGACACAGATGGAAGTTTGGCTGAATAAGTTATTTCCAAACTCTACAAGTACAAGCCATGGATACTGGAAATCATAAAAGATGTTGATGATGACAGTGATGACGAATCTGAAGACGGTAGTGAGGATGATGAAGAAGAAGAAGAAGAAGAAGTAGCTCAATAGACATTCGTGGTTGTAAAGAAGACTTAGGGAGTGTTCCTAGCCTTAAGTCTTCTCATTGAAACGGGGCAAATAAAATGTGTTAAGATTAATATTCTTTTTGTATATTACTGTATAATAGTTGTCACATATAATCTCTGAGAGTGAAAACAGATGAATCAATCACATTTTCTGCAGGGCGAACTCACTATACTGGACGTCTTCCAATTGTATGTAGTTACGTGTAGTTAAATGACCTTTATTATACACCAGGGTCACTTCTTTCCATGGTAACAAGAGCGTGTTTGACCTTTATGACTAGTTAACAATGTCTCTCTCTCTTATGTAAAAAAAACACAATTGTTGCATAACATAAACTGATTGCCGTGTAGGATATCCTAACTACATTATTTTAGATATTTTGTTCAACCATAACAACATCTTATAAATTTCATTAAACACATTTCATTCTAATATCGGATATGTACCTCAAACGGTGTATGTTTGTTAATTGAAGGATTGGAATAAATTCAACTCTAGTATTACTGTCTAAAATTATGTAAAACCATTATCAAATGATAGGGCTGTGTATTGCCTCAATGTTTGTATTGCGATATGTATTGCTGAACTGTAATGTATTGCAATACGTACCACAATATATTGTAAGATCCTCTGACAATGAGATATTTCTATAAAGACCATTTTAACTAGTGCCAATGACATTGCAACATACTTAATAAACTCTACATTAAATTTTTTGGCAGTTTAAACAAGACACCTTTGACAAAATTACTTTAAGATCTTTAAAAAGATCATTTGTAATACAGTCCAACACACATTCTAGCACTTGAAAATAATTTTCTAATACAAGTTAAGCCAGTAAATGTCCCTTTTACAAGATAAATGAATACATTTGACTTCATATTTGTTGGTGCAATATATTGCGATATGAAAATCGTATTGCAATACACGTATTGCACAACTCTGTATTGAAATATATTGGTATTACAATAATATTGCACAACCTTATCAAATGACATTTCAGAAAATGTTATTCATCGTTCTAGCAAATACAGTGTAATGCATTTCAAGCATTTACATTCATCTGCCCGTTGTCTTACATTTCTGAAGAACGCATTATGTGATAAAGGAAATGACCACTGGGTTTTCATTGTCGCTCTCTCAGTTCTTATAACTGAAAACGTGCTTCTTGCTTTCGCTAGAAGACACAAGTTTCGGCCTAGAATTATAGCTTGCGCTATGGAGAAAAGGTACCAGGTCTTCACCCTAAAATCAACACACAAACAGCAGAATGGTCAGTCAAATATGAATCTTTATTTATAGGTGTAATTAATCAATTGTTTGTCATTAACATATTTAACAGTACATCATAGTCAATACAAAAGGTGATATATAAATACATGATGATCCTTAGAATACAGAACAACTTCAACTCCATTAATAATAGTTACATAAGTCCATATAACAATATACATACATGATGGACACTTATTCAATTATGCAACATTTGTAATACAGAATATCAATTCAACATTCATACGATATAGTTAGAATTCACCTTAAGATTTAATATAGAAACAGTAACATCATTCTTGAACAATGATATTTTGATTACATTATGATTTAGCTGAATAAGACATGTTCACTGAAGGTGAACGACATGGCCTAGTGAGTTGAATCAATTATGCGACCAGCCGTGAGGGATTAGGCTTTACCTAAAGATTACTTATTTATTTGTATTTATAGATAATTTATTTGAACACCATATTGTCTGATTTTTATAAACTATTCTACGACATATAACACATACTAGACAATAATGTAGCGTCTATTTAACTTACATTAAAAGACTTATATTACACAAGACAGAGCCTGATTGCATGTATTTGTGAAACTTAATACCACATGGGTGTGTGTCTCTTATTAAATATGACTATTGCAAACGGGATAACTTGCTATGAATATAATGACTATGTATTGTCATCTACACATAAAACATATATTGAGAATTGACAAACAACACTGAAGTATTTTAGTACATGTTAAAAGTAATATCTTATCATTTTTCATGGTCATAGCATGCGTCGACACATTGTAATAGAATATTTATTATTAACTTAATGATCTGTCTTACAGGTAAACATATTGTCACAAGTGTATTAAGGTTGGAGATATATCAAACCATTTTATCGGGAGTAACTCGGATATACATCAATAATCATAAACTGAAGTAAGTCTAGTTTTCACATATACAAGCGGTAGTCTGATATGAATAAGCATTTAGAAGTACACTATTCAAGCAGCGGTAGATCTTATACAAATAAAACAAATACAAAGTGATTTAAGTCTAGGTAAACTTGCTTTGATATACACTGATCATTTAAGTAAGTAAACAGTACTCAAGACAACTGCAGATGGTCTGACATAAACATAGTTGATGTCTCTATTTTAATTTATTATTTATTATATATTTTCAGGGGAAGATTTTAGAAAACTAATGTCTAAACAATCATTTACAAAGCTAAAACAGACTGTGAAAACGCAAATCTGAAATCCCAATTTATTCAAAGTGTTGACATTCCAGCTATATGTTATATATGTTAGCTATATGTGATTTTCTTTTACAACATTTTAAATAACTGAACAAATTACCTGTATAATAAATGAGAGATGTATGGAATAAGAACAACATTTATTTTCAGGGGGAGATTTTAGAAAACTAATGTCTAAAAATCATGTTCGCATGTGTTTTATAAAAGCTAAAACAGACTGTGAAAACGCAAAGCAAGTTGTCAGCCAAATTAAAAGGCCTCCCAGGTATATGCTAGGGCCAGCCTTGGAGCTCATTGAAATAGGCTAGCTTAATCCTTTAACGTTACCCCTCCCCATAAAACGGTCAATCTCTCATGCATTGTTGACTGAGTAAACATAGTGGATCGCCGCATGTTTGTCATGAAAACTGATCTGGCTCGTGCTATGTTTGTTCAAGTACCCTGGTTGTAACTTTGCCTAAATCGGTCACCTGAGGAGACCGGCTGAACACCTGTGTTACAGCTCTGGACATAAATGAGAAATCAGTCTGACCGAATTTTGTCACTTAAACCGTCAACTCAATTAATTTATCAATTTAATTGGTCAAACCGTATATACGTCACTGAGGACACATGTACTCTGTCATGTCTGCACATAATGAGGTCAGTTTGACCGAATTTTAAACAAATCGGTCCGTTCAATTAATTTAGGAGTTTACAGACTCATCAAAAAAAATATCCTATACAGGCCCATTACAAAAAATAGATCTCATATTAAAAATATATTATACAGGCCGGTTTACTACTCTCGTGTAACATCTAGCAGGTCACGTAAGCTTGCATACACATGTATTACCTGAGATAAGTTTTACTCACTCATTCTCAATGAAAGTGCACAAGTAAATATATCCATTCTACAAAATTCGAAGTTGAAGAAAATTAGAAGTCCTCATTGGTGTTGTCCGAAAGTCCTCTCCAAACATCATAACATGTTAATATATCTTATTTTAAGATTTTTCTGTAACAAATAAGAGCCTAATTAACTATTAACATAGGATTTGAATGTTATATATATTTATCTTAATGTCTAGATCAAGTGTTATTTGTTAGAAATTTATAGACTGGCATTATAATTAGAATTAGAATTACCCTTTGTATCCTACTCTTTGTATAAATAATGCAATATCACATGTTTACAGTCAATTATCACAAAGACCTCGATCGGATGTAATATTCCAAAAAACTATCACCGAAAGGATTCGGACTTGTTCGAACCCTAAGGACAAAATGTAACGGGAGTTTCAAGACAGCAACCAACGCACAGCACAACAACACCGTGTGTTATCATTTCAATGTAAAGCTATTAAACAAATATGTCAATTTACCGTGTGGCGATTATGCTTTTAATTTTTAGATTTTAATCTATGGAGACCAACTCTATTACATTGCCTTCGCTAACTTGACATCAGCAAAATTTTGGAAAAGTAGGTCAGTGGCTATCTTTGATTTGTTTCAACGGCATATACACCGACCAAGTGACCAGTGTATCGGCGTACAGACAGAAAGACGTCATCATCCCTCAAACTAGCTTAAATTAACGTGTCATTTATATGAGAAAACTTGAAAACAATTACTTCCAAACATGAATTGACATTTTATTAGCGTGTTAGGTGCATTGTTTTAAAGAACCAGTAATATTTTAAAATAAATCAGTTGGTCAAAGTATCTTGTTGTCAAATGCAAAGTCAAAGAAAAAATATAGTTATTTAATGTCGCAAGGATAGCATTTGTAAGCCATTATACGCTACCTTCGCCTGTCATTTAAAACCGAAGCATTGGATTACGCCTTAGGCGTACGCCGGTTTCACCATTTTCGGCGGCGTATGCCGGCTGTTGCGCCGGGTTCCGAATCAATCAAAACAGTAAAACGTAGTTTCCGATTATGGAATGCCAAATAATGTACTTACCTTATAGAAAAGCGCTCTGTTACTTTTGATATTGATTTGAATTGCAGATTACAAGTTTATCGTTGATTCTAATGAAACATTGAAGAAAATTCTATCTATATGACAAATATTGATAATCAAAATCCACATTTGTTTGTGCCAATTATTTCGGATTACCCACAATGTAACGTGGTTCATGATTTGCTACAGCTTTGGTCATTGGTCAATTAGAATTGCAAAGCTACTAAGACAACGCATATCATTGGCTGAAGATTCTATTTGAAAATTCCAACAGTATAAAGGGAGAAATTCAACTTATGACTGCTTGGGGCGTATGCGCCCCAAGCAATAAGGCACTTCCCAGTCACAGTGAATTTACAATTTGTAATCCACATTGGTCAAGGTAGTTCAACACAAAATTTATTTATTAAAGACCTTTGTATTTTTCTGAGTGAGAGCAAGGAATATACCGATATTCAGGCATGAATGTTATAAACATGTTATAAGGAATACACCCTGTCCGGCCGCTAGCCCAGTTCGGCCGCTCTACGCAACCCAGTTCGGCCGCCAGTTCATTTGAAGATGAATTAGTCTCTCTGATTTCTTACCCTTTTCGTCCGCCCATATATCTGATGGTTAATTAGAGGATAGTTTACTCATTTCGGCCGCCGATAGGTGTTTTGGGAATACGATTTATTTTGTGATTTGAATTCAGGCTTAAAATCCAGAAAGAACGGCAAATAATGACAACAGCTATTTCTTTATGTCTCATAATTTTTTATTTAATATGCATATGTATGTTATTCACATTTCGTTAATAATTTTGCAACATTTTCGTTTTCGTATTGTGTGCACACTTTGTCCAGGGCGTTGTTGAACATTTTTGTTCTGTACTCGTTCTGTACTATATCTTTAAACATGAGTGAACTGTTATCATCACTAATTATTATTATTAAAAACTAGCTCTTAGCACACTGGTCCACATATTGCATATATGTGCTTTAAAATAGATAGCTTATATAAACAAATATATGATTCAGAATTATTGTGATGCACAATTAATACTATATTCATCAAGTCAGTACTTACGTGGTCGCTATCGACAATTCAGCTGTCCTCAACGGACACGCAACAATGTAGAACAAGTCTCCCTCTTCGAGTGTATCAAAGCTTATACATATATCTTATAGGTGTGTGGCTCATATTGTGGTGACGTGGCTAAACAAACGGGGCTAAACAAACAGGAACATCGTAATTATGCATATTCCTTATGCAGGTATCGCCTATCGAAGTAACCTAATGTTCAAATGTAAGTTTACATTGTGTTATTTTCGATTCGTTCAATATCTTAAAAGAAATATGATGCCTTTGTTTATGGCATGATTACATAAATATCACGTATCTGAAGTAGTTTGAATAAATTTACTGGTGTCTGGTAAATATTTATTAAAAATATATTTGTTTAATGTAGATTTGATGTAAACAGGTGTAAGAAATGAAATTTAAACTAACAGGTCTCCTACAATGTTTAACATGGTGTTAATGTGTGAAGAAAGAGGCACATTTTTTATTTTCACATATAATGTAGCTTGTCATAGATATGTGTTTATCCAGTTTAAGTTTGGAAGAATTTATGAATTACGTATGACTTTAAAGATCAAAATCCACAGTGATGTATTTACTGACTGATGAGTCAACACCGCTATTTAGGTTAAGTGTACAATTTGATGGCCCAGAGGGGACATCGCTCGTTCGCCCTCTGGTAACAAGGCGATAAAGCGATATGACAACACGACAAAGCGATATGGTCACTGACAAAGTGATATAACAACAAGACAAAGCAATAGAGCAGCACGACAAAGCGATAACGCCGCACGACAAAGCAGTAAATACCATATCGCTCGTGCAGTTATATCGCTTTATTGCTCTATCGCTCTTTCGCTCTTTCGCTTTATTGCTTTATCTGGTGTACCTTTTTGGAGTATTTGAGAGTGGAGACTATTTTTTTCAAATGAAATGATTTTATGTATTGTTCATGCACTTGTCTGAAATGATTAATGTTCTAACTAAATGATAATACTTGACCTTTAAGGCTACTTCAAAAGATGTGCTTTTTGCTCTATCAGATTTAATTGGTTCTCGTCATTTACAAACTGCATATAGTTTTAAACTCCTCCTTGGTATTAACTGTGCTGTGTAATTTTAATCATTTGTACAGCATCTGTACCGCAAAAAAACGTTCCCATTTTAAAGAATATAAATCAAAATGCCCACTTTTCATATACATTTGTACATTTAATACCATTATTCACATGGTCACAACTTATCTCGATCCATTATAAGCTTTAAATCATTTAAGTAATTAAATGCCTTACTAATAATCGAGGTAAACTACAAAAGGCGATACATGAGAAAGACATTTTACAGTTTGCATACAGCACAAGATATCAGCTTACTGATACAACAATACAGGCTTTCTAAAGGCATTAAATACATATTTGATGAATTTAGATAGCCTTCCAAGTTCACGTATGCTGGTAGTAGATATAAGTTTTTTTTTTAAAATATGAACATCTTATTATTATACTTTCTTTGTTGCACATTCGAGGAACATTCCACGTCATATGTAAAAACATAAGCTGACTTTTCTGATAAATACCCATGAAGTAGATAATGAAACATATATTTGGTTTGGAAATTAATTAATCTATCAAAGTATCCACCCTCGTCGAATTTATTAATAGAATTCACACATTTCAGTTTGAAACAAATCATTGCAGTGACTCTTTAATAGTCTTACAGTCTGAGACGAAATACCCTTAGTGTCACTTTCTATATTTTAGTATCCACTAATTTAATCTCAAAAGTGCTCTTGATCATAATTGAGATTGACAGAATAACGAAGCTATGGATTAACATGGTTTCTGAAGGCTACAAAGTAAAGATTCTAATCAAGCTCTTGACTAAGAAGGATGTGTTAGCTCCTAGCAAAATCAAAATACCACTCACACTGTATCACTGTAACGTTCAAATGGAACTTTACGAAAAGGATATTTTAAGATGACATTATTACTTATAATATTGACTATGGTACAGTTCGAAGCAGGAAGTTTTGGCATTAGGATAACCCAACAACATGTCATTGAATCAATGGGACAAACAATTTTCGTTAGTGGTTAACCAATACTTTTCATACATTGTTGTATTTCTTAACATAATCGGTTATAATGTTTAAATAATTATATATTGCCTTGACAACAATTAGGTTTGATTTCATATATCTAATAGAAACCATTTTAGAATTGTTTGTATTGACATTGAAGTTGCTGTTTGTATTTAACACAATTTCCTAAACATTGATATCAAATTTAGCACTTTTTAATTTTTGGAATTTGTATCCCTCCTATTTATCAAATTCTCTTATTTAACACAATTTCCTAAACATTGGTATAAAATTAAACACTATTTAGCACTTTTTACTTGAAGTCACATCTACATTATAGTCATTAAACAATTTGTTAAGGAAACAGATGTCAGGCAGAACAACTGAAACTCGAATGAATTATAAGATAAATAGTTGGGTTTGTAAAGTTTCCGGGATTCATTGCTATTCAACACCCGCAAATTTAGTTTAAAACCGACGGCGTTGCCCTAACCCATTGTGACAATGACGCTAGCATTGTGACGTCAAAACGGTTGATCACTATGACGTAATGCCATGGCAACGACATTCGGTAAACAAAGCCGCATGGAAGAAGGCGTCAAACTTGGACAAATCTTACTAGTAAAAACATTTTAGTTACTTTAAACTAATTAATTTGGAGAGTTATTTGTGACCTATACTGCTATACACATGTTAGAAAATGACAATGCCACCTGTCAAATTTGAGTAAGGAACTCATATTAAGAGAAATAGAAAAAATAAATTTTGAGTCGGGCCGAATCTTGTGAACACGATGTGTATGTTCGCGGTAATTCGCCCCAAGTAATTTGCGGGTATTCATTGTAATTCATCATAGGCAAATCATCCAATCATAATCAAGGATACACCGAAATCATGTTACAATACAGAACTAAATGGTGTCATAAAATAAACCATGTATTTCTCATTACTGTTAAGGGCAGATGACATCGAAACAGTGTTTTGAAGATGTAGTCTTAAAAGATCTATTCACAATTCTCTTTTTTTTAACTCCAGATAGACGGAATAGTTCTGTTTCTCTTACATAAAAGTATTTCTCTAGTCGGAAATGAAGTAATTACCATTCGTAAAAGATGTATTTCAAACAATAATTTGAATTTTCAAAATACGTCTACCACACCAGCAGCATTCCATTTAGAGTCGTCCATTCACTCCATTACATACACAGTTGCTTGTTGTAATAATTGAACTGTCATCATGAGCAAGTGGTTCGATGATTGTCTACCTATGTTAATTCTGCAGTACACTTGGACGTCTGGTTTTGTAACATGGCAATACATCTCAGTTCACAGCTGGAAATGAACTAACATTGACCGTCTTACTCACCATACACTTGGTCAAATCAATTTCGGCAATGAGTTGACGTTCACTAGATGTAGATGAGGATTAAATGCAAATTTGTCATATGAACATTTTGACTTGCCTTAGGTTACCAGCCCTTGAAACCCCTTTTCATGATGATTTAGTTACCCCATTCAGAAACAGATATACAAGGATTGATCGATTAATATATATATATATATATATATATATATAAATAAAAGTAAACATCAGATGGTTTTAACTGGATCAATCTTCTTTAATAAAAGAAAGATTTAATTAAAGAAGATTGATCCAGTCAAAACCATCTGATGTTTAATCTTTTCTATATATAACCTTTCTTGACGTAAGAAGCAACTCATCTTACATATATATATATATATATATATATATATATATATATATATATATATATATTAAAGTATATATTTGTAAAAGGTCTTTCAGTTATTAACACAGACATAAACAATGAGACAGTATAGCATGAATGGTTAATTTATAGGAGGGTGAACTAAAATTAATTTTTTGAAGGATAGACATTGAAAGCAAATTCACGACAAATAAATACATTTTTTAAAAATGTTGAATAATCTAAATATGTTTTATTAATTATTTCATTGATAACCCAAGCATGTACGGGTCCATTATGTCTGTAAATATTCCTATTTATCAGATAACAATGAAACGTATAATTTTTTGTTTTGGCATTAAGGAAGTCCATTGCTGACGACAAGTTTCTGGAATTATCTTGAAAAATTAACATCTAGAATACCAAGTTAATTAAACTTATTCATTTCCATACACATCACTCAAATTTAAAGACATTAAAGTCACATATTGGTGCCCTTGGTTACATAGTTATATTCCGTTGCTTGACATCCCTCCCATTGCATTTATCTCTTACATAAAGACAAACAACTGACAAAGTAGCTTCGGCATACTTTCCAGACATATGCAGATACATTTTCAATACTTTTTTTTATCACATATTCAAATATCAGAGCTGATGAATTATTGAGACGTTGCATAACATAAGCAAAAACTATAATAGTGGCACATTTTATAATTCGAAACCCAATCTACAGTCCAGACACTGACACCATTGAGAATCCATACAATGACTCCTCTTACAGCAAGTCTCTCTTCTCTGCAGTACTATAACTTATACGCCTCTAGTCACGACAGTCTCAGGATTTCTTTAGCTGATTATTCAGAGCATTCCTTTCAATGATTAACATTATTGTCATACATTTAAAAAGTATTAACTTACATGTTTTGTTTTGCACTCTGAAATCTTCAATTACTAATTTGGCAGTGACTACAACGAGACTGCGATGGATGAGGACGATGCATTACATAAGCACAAACTAAAATATTGGCAATATTTTAAACTGAGGAACTCAATCTACAGGCCAGACAGAGGCAGCATGGAGAATTAATGTAATGACTCTTGAATCCCAAACCTGACATTAATTTTGATCTCCTGGCTCTGTTCTCTACAGTACTATTGCTTATACGCCTCTACAACACTTCCGGGATTTCTTGAGGTAATTGTGCAGAGTCTTCCCTCCAGTGACATCATCATTTGTATGTAGGAGAAGGCATAGCAAGTGCCGCACTTGTGCCTAATCCGTTTGACCTTTATGTCAATAAAATATTAATATAGTTGTATTCAATAGTTGAAACCAAACATCATGAATTGAAGTAGATATGTGCAGTAAAAATCGGAATATTAATGTACATGTCTTGTTTCGTACTCTGAAATCTTAGATTAATAAGATTTTTAATTTGACAGCGATATCAACTATACTAAGATGTATGACGAGGAGAAGATGAATGTTTGTCAACATGAACCCTTTGTTATAAAGGATAGCACACACAGCTGTGAATGTGTTCATTCACACATTAGTTGAAATCTCAACTGTAGATATAATTGACATATTAAGTAAGTGTAAAGTATTACATTATATGTAAAGAATATCTTCGATCGGTTCATAAGTAAGATCACACCTTCTCGGTTTTGGTTTAGGAAGCAGTGCAGGGAAAGTGGAGAGTGTCGGATTAAACAAAGTAGTTTATACATGTAAACTATATAAGATCATCGTCGTCAATGCAATATCTTATAATATATTATAATCTAAAGGAAAATACTGATAACCTCAATTTACAGTTCAACGTGACATTATACCTGCAATAGTATATAAATCTATAAATATCTATAAATATCCTGCAAAAATATATAATGTCGTCATCACTATCTTATATATATATGTACATCTTTTTTTTTGCATTGTATCTATGAATGTATCAATGCAATGTATTGTGACGTCATAATTACACTTTATGACGCATCAACCGACTCAACGTCATTCACCTGATGAGACCCGTAATGGTCGAAAGCATGCTTGTGAATCTGATTAAACCATCGTAATTTCTTTGAACATTTTATTATATATATATATATATTACCCATATGGGAAGACGGACACAGGGTAGTATTTTTCCTGTAAGTCACATGGGAGTTACACCTTTTTCTGGCTTTTGATTGGCTGTTACAGAATTTCATTGATTGCCGGAACTACTTCATTCATCTTTCTTACTTTTCCCGACTAGTAACTTTAGAAACTGTCTTCTGCACTTTAACATGTTTTATTTGTTTCCCGCAGTTGAAATTAGCGTTTTCGTACATGTGCCGACGCATCAAATGTCGGAGTAAGCAGTTAAATTGTCCGAAATTTAAAGAAACTAGCGATTACTGCTTGACTGTATAACCACGGAAAGCTTCAAGAGCGACGGCGATCGTTCGAATGTAATGACGTCATATGCGCGAGCGGTTATGACGTCACAGTGTCGATTGTAACGTCACAGGGCTTTTCGGTTTGAGCCGACTTGTTTTTGAGCTTCGCACACCTCTTGATATGGATGTTGCAATAACTTATATGTATAATCATGGATTGATAGTAATTGGCAGGAATACAAAACTTTCAACTAAAGCCACATCTTTCTTTTATTGTGAAAGACATTTTCGCAGGGGACATTTTAATCGTGCGGAGTAAACAAGGATAGGTACGTAAGAAGTGAATCCACGTCACACGCGTATGGATATGGAGATTCATCTCCTTCTAGGGTCCTTTTAGAGAAGCTATTGGCTTTTAATGTTCGCGTTTTTACTTTAATTTGTCATATGGGTAATATAAACAATAACCAACTCGTGACGGGGAATGGCAGATTATCTTTCCCTCGTTATATCAATTGTGTAATTCTCTCGCCAAGGCTCGAGAATTACTCAAATGATATAACTCGGGAAAGATAATCTGTCATTCCCCGTCACTCGTTAGTTATTGTCTAAATATTATCCGTTTATGTTTATATGTGACAACTTGGCTCATGCTACCAGTAAATGTGGTTTAGACAGTAAGTGGTCGCATATTGATGTAGACCACTTAGAAATATGAAATACATTTGTCGATTCTCTTGAAATAAACTCCTTCACATCGACAAAATAGACATCAGTCTAACTCAGAAACTATTATCCTGCTAGAAGAACAACTACTTTCGTTAATAGGATCTCTGAACCTCATATGGTCATTCCAGTCCAAATGAGTTTCTAAGTTTGTAGGACGGTTACACGGAGTAGAAGATATTTCCTGACAACATATTAAACAAAGCACCGGAAAACTGCCACACTGGACTTGACACGGTGTCTCAGTTGTCAGACAATTCCTCTGAAAGGGGCCAAGTATTGCATTGGTAATCAGCTTATTCATTTAAGCTGTTATAACAATCGTTTACAAACATAATATTATACATTGCAACCTGTTTTTAAATGTTAAAAAGTCATGATTATAACACTATGAAATTATGACATTACATACATGTTTAGCCTTTTGGTTCAAAATGTTCTTGATAAATTGTCTTGTATTGTCCAGTCAGTAATACTTGTTCTAGCTGTAACTTCATGAATAAATGATATAAATATTGACTTGACATATTGCTAAGCATTGATCTTAATATTCCTTGTTTCAAACGGACATCACGAGAATGTCCAAACATATCAAACTCCTCACGATACAAACTTAAAATCCCTTGTGGAAACTAAAAGTATCTTTCCTGAGCTCCATTATCGACTTATCATGATATAATTTATGCCAATTACAAACGGTCTCTGGATTACTGCATCGCATGTTGGGGTGACATTAGTTTTACTAGTGTAAAAGTACGTGGTCTCCTGTGACAGGACAGAGGTATATAGTCACGTTGTACTGTAAATTGAAGTTATCAGTATTTTCCATTGGATTATATTTTCTCGCACTCACAGGCATTACATCGCTGCTCTTTGAATTTGAGAAAATATATAAACAAAACATGAAGTTGAAACATCAAATGACAATATACACTTTCAATCATGCATAAGGTGTTTGATATTCAGAAACATTTATTCAAATGAACTGCAAACAGCACGAAGTCAAGGTGAAGGGGTCATTTAAAAAGAAGTAAGGTGAATATACAAATCATGATATTTAAGCTTTATATTAGCATTATACTATCTATTAGTCTACTTGCTTTCTCTAACTTTTCATGCAGGAAAACGACTGATCTAGCCAGTTGGAGAGCCAAAATAATATGTGACTTTCAAAATTGGAAACTGGACGTCTGCATCATACAGAATGGTATGTATTCTCGGTACACTGACGCCGTTCTTGTCTATCAACTAAGAGAGATGCATAAACCAGTAATTTGCACATGCCACATCACCGTGGTTTAGACCTAAAGCCGTTCACCGTAGTGTCTACAATTAGTTCCTTTGTCTAGTTTATATAGCAGTCTCTGATATCTACACATATGTGCTCAGTACTTAATCTTTCGAATAAGAATCTGGGGTCGAGTCTCATCCCCAATTAATTTAAGTGGAAATACCTTCTGGTCTAGCAACGTGTACCCAGACAGCGAGGACAGAGGAACAACAGATGTGTGTAGAGAGAATGCTTACGTGAGCAAATTGATAAATCTCTTATGTCTCCAGATTATACACTTGCTCTAAACAACGCTACAGACCTAATTGACAATGACAGGAAATGACTGATATGTTGATATGTTCAACGAAAATATGTTGGAACAAGCATCATTTATTTTTAAAATGCGAGCCTTTCTGTAAGAATCACAACAAAACATGGTGTGATTAAATTAAAGCTAAGAAAATCTTACGTAAGCATAAATAGAGGACAACAAAGAATCAGGACCCTCTTTAGACAGACGTATAGTTTATCCAACGAGCTTCCTCTGTCATTATTGATCAAGGGACATGAACCTCATATGAGAGGGAAAGGACTATTCAATGTATTTCAAACCTGTACACACATTGGCCATGACACTATGTTATGAAACCACGTAACAGATTAAATGTGCCATGTGGGCAATGGAGATCTTTCCGTATTAGATACATACGTTATGTTATGTGAGATCAAATATACGTCTGTCATACGCTATTCCTATTTGGTTCGGGAGAGCAGCAGATACTGCGTATGGAGTGCATACCCATAACGTAGGCCTATTCATTACGTACGTTTACCGCACTCGACCGATGGGAAATCGATGCATTGCGTATGAATAACTTATGAGTTGCATATCATCGTACGCAGCATAGTTTTGAGCATGCCCAAAACTATCATGCGTATAGAAATGGTCTATGCATATGCCGACGTACAAGAAACGACCTAAAACTTATAAGATGCAAATGAGCCGCGTATATTGCGTACAGCTGCGTATGAAAGAAATATCAAAACGCAACTCATAAGGAATGAGGATACGAAGAAGTGTGACAGGGGCTTCACCAAAGTAAAGATGAATCCCTAGAACAATGGTTAACCATGCTTACCCTATTGCGTCACAGCTTCATATATTACAAAATTGTGAATAAAGAGTTGAAAGTTATCTTGACAGACCATATTTTACCAGAATTGTTGCAATAAGCACTCCGGTATTGATTGCCTTACCCTGAAAAAAAAACAATATAATAAACTGTTTGAAACGGGTGTCATCCCCAAAGACTTATGAAGGGAATTGTTGTTCCTATTCATAAGTGGATTAAAATGCTACAAATTATCGAATCTATGCATTGACAGGTTTCAGCTTTGTGGTATGTAGTGGAGAATCATAATGCGTATCTTTGATTGTCCCATAGGTCTAAAACAAGAATGTGTTCTTTTTCCTGTGCCTTTCTCTCTGTTCATAAACTAACACATTAACATGATATTGCCAGAATGCACCGAGGAAAACCAATTCCAGATCTTTTTTGAAAAAAAATTCTGTCAATTCAGTTCAGGATTTCCGGATTATCCCAAAAATTGGCGGATTGTTTGTCCTGTGTGTGGAGTCACCAATACCTTTGGATATTGCCAACAGCATCTGCGTTTCCATGTGAACCCTATACCATGCAACAAATGGGAAGCATTATTTAATGAACATCTTTGTATAATGCGGACATACAGAAAGTTACGAGAACTCGATACCTTTTTCCTTATGTTGGTCAGCACAAAAAAGCTATACTGAAATGAAATAATGGGACGCACACACGATCACCATTTAAAAAGAGTGCAATATTTGACATGTAAATGCTGCATTATACCGATACCAAGACACCAAAGGCTATTGCCCATGGAGATTGTGGACGATATACTATATGGATTTAGTACACTCTGATTGGCTTTTGCATATAACACAAAATAAAAGTGTTATTAAATATTCGAAAAAAAACAAAATATCACTTTGTCATGACACAAAAGTCAATCCATAATGAATATGTTGAACTGTTGTCAAACAACTAATATTAACAAAACAACGCACAAGACAATTGGCGTCAAATTCGTACATCTGTTGAATCTTAAACATAGCTTGAAATTCTATAGATGAAATGCGCAATAATTAGAAAACATGAATGTGATTGGTTCTTAAAAATGTCTGCAATAATTTTCCATTCTTTCTCTGAAACAATTCATCTTATTTTCAAAGAAGGTTTGTCAACATCAATAATTATCTGTTTGATTTTCTTTGGAATATATCCAAACATTGTGTCATTAATCATTTCAAGTGCCATCGTAATAGACAAATTTAATTAGTAAGTTGGTCACATCATGCTAATGGACGCATGTGAAGGAATATTAATAAACAGAACGCTTTCTGAAGAAACTTTTAGTAGAAAATGAATTGACAATTTCAGAATGTTGTATCTTTGGAAAAGGCAGGCAGTGACAAAATGATATCACATTTATTGTAGAATTGACCTGTGGTATAATTTACTGAAATAGACTACTTCTCCTACCAAAAATATTACTGCTATTTCCAATAATAAAACATATGCTACTACTGCTACAACCTCAATTAATACTACTACTACTACTACTACTACTACTACTACTACTACTACTACTACTACTACTACCACTACTACTACTACTACTACTACTACTACTACAACTACTACTACAACTACTACTACTACTACTACAACTACTACAAACACTGCTACTACTACTACTACTACTACTTCTACTACCAATAATACTTCTTCTACCAATACTTCTACCAATACTTCTACCAATACTACAACAACAATTACTACTACTACTACTACTACTACTACAGTAACATTACTACAGAAACTACTACCACAACTATTATATGCTCAATACATGTTACTACTACCAGCAGTACATATACCAGTACCAACTACTACTACCACAACCAACCACTACTGCTGTTACTACTACTACTACTACTACTACTACAACTACTACTACTACAAATACTTCTACTACTACTAAAACTACTACTACCACCACAACACATATTTGGTTTAATTATACCATCATGTATCATTTACGGAAAACAATATACATAATAAAATCTTATCAATTTTGAAAGGAAGGAAACAGTATTAAGATCATATATCTTCTGTTAACTAATAGGAAGATATGTTGTCACCAACTGTGACGATATGATATATTTAACCTCCTCAGTTCCCGAGGGGGTGCTTATAGAGACACACTATTTCCTATAGGTCGTGATATACTGAAACAATAGTTCCCCTGAGTAGTAACTTGTGTTGATATGACAGTCATTGATTCAATTCTTACACTGAGGACCAGTAAAAGGTGATTTGATGACACAACTGTCTACCAGGTTTCATAATGACTATACAGATAGACCCTCTAATCGAAGTTAAGACTGATGTGGGCATGCGCTCATTTTCAATATAAATTACATGTAATGTTGTACAGTTAATACTTCGACATGCTATTTGATGCACTATTTCAGCTATCTTATCACTGAAACTAAAGTAAATGAAAAAGCAGAAATAATTGCAAACTGATTACAAATTATAAGACTCATACGGCAAAAAAGGTATTTTGCGGATTGTAGCATCATATGTGCATACTTACATATAATATGATTTTAAAACATTTTCTCAATGTTATAATTACCTATTTACTTCCCTCTATACTTTGCATGTTATTTTGAAAGTGAACAAATGGAGGTATTAGCGACTGGGATGTTAATATAAGGATATGTTGACGATCGGTGTTCTCTTCCTGAATCAGGCAATTGATTCGTCATGAAAAGAACTTTTACTGTTGTAAATAACTTGATTTCAAACATAAGAATGTTTGTTATTTTCTCCCCTGCAATCTGTTCGGAAGATGGTCTGCACATAAGATTAAGGCTCGGTGGTCCATTTGACTTGAAATTATCTTTATCACCTGAACAAAACTTACTTGTACAAAGAGAAAATTTTAAGCAACAACATACTGGGAATCTGCATCCTATTCTGATGCATTGCTTATTGTGTCGTAACACACGTAATATGTATGTGTTCACAGGCTAAATGTCACAGCGGCTCCTGGAGTATAGAAATTTGTACAATTATACTTAATAGTGACATCTATAGTATCCATATCTAGAGAGGTTGCTCTAATCATTTTATTGCCGAAAATGTATATAAACTCATCGGCAAAAGAAACTTATCACCTCAGTTTTTTTTTATTAAAGCATTATTTAAAAGAAATCAGATGCATATGACTGTGACTAGATACAATAATACTTATCTGCAGTTTAGATGAATTAGTAGGTGACTGTGGTTACATTTTAGTTAAAATATCTTTGTTTAATGAAGACAGGGGTAAGAAATGAAATTTCCACCAACATGATCCCTACCATGTTTAAAATGGTGTAAATGTGTGCGAAATCAGGCACATTCATCAATTTTCACATATAATATGTCTTATATGTCAATGGACAATTGTGTATCATCAACAATAATTTTTGATGAAGTTTAAAATTCAAATTTTCATATTTTTTTTAAATTAAAAAGACACGTGGAAGTATTCTTTGACTGCTGACTTAACACCTGTACTTTCAGTTTATATTATCATTTCGAAAACTTGAGATATTTGCAATTGAAAATCATACATATGATAAAATCAACTGAGGTGGTAAGTTTCTTTTGCCGATGAGTTTAAATGGCCATCATTTCTCTCATTCCCTTGATATTGCTAATAATTTCATTTGATGTGTTAAAGAAAACATTTGATATAAATATGATACACGTATTTACCCATTTATCAATATAACATCAAAACACTGCAAGGAAAACATTGATACAAAGAAAAAGGATACAAGTGTTACCCATTACCATATGTTCGTTTTCTTTTCTTTTAGCATAAAGTTCTGTTAATTATTGTCGTCTTGTAAGTTATTTTCATTGATAAAAATAGCTTGGTAGAACAGATGTTTGTTAAGTTTAGACGCGCATGTTAAATCTCCGTCCCTATAGACATAATGTAAAGAAAACATATTTGTATATTTGGAACACAAAAGCTGAATTCTTAAGAAAACAAGATTTTCTGGACAACAACTTCTTTATTGTGAAGATACATGATGTTTCGGAGTATAAGCTCAATCCCTCATCAGGTGATTCCATGTATTTTCTTAATTAAGATTAGTTTGAACAAAAAATATAAATAATTGGAAATGTCATATGTCCTTTTCTAAAGATTTGGGAATGATAACAGTTATTTCTACAGTCAAGTCGCGATAGTCCGGCCACCGATAATCCTAATCTCGCAGTGTCCGAACGGTAGCAAGCTGTAACCAAACTAATTAACTCATTAAATGTGGATTCATTAATCCGTTCCTTCCGTTTCCGAATCCGAACGCTAATTAGCTGTAACGGATTTGTTAATTACAGCTATTTCTGTTTCATTAATCCGACGGTTCATCAAAGCGTTCGGCCAATCCCCTAGACAAGCGAGTATATTGAAATATGTGTTTATCCAAGACTGTCACGATGTATTGTCCAACCCTACTTCATTCAAAATCTTATTTACTTACTATAAAATAGAGTTACTCCGATGTTTAGTCAATTAGTAACATGAGAAATGTCTCCAAATCAAACTGTCAACTTAATCTCCACAGATTATAAGAACAAAAAACAACGCATGCCTCTGGAGACCGATTTCAATTAAAATGTGTTACACCGCCTCTGTGTTGTCATTGACGTTATCACTTGTGCCCATAAGTTAACTTAAGGAATAACTGTCTAATATATCATTCGCTTAAACCACCAAATGAGATCAATTCTCGTTTGTTAAGTGGCAGAACGGCATCAATGAAGATTTTGTTTCGAAGTTTATTTACATTATTCCCTCATACTTTCAGAATGGCTTGCAAATTTTACAGAAGGAACAATTGACCTCAATGAAGAACTATTTTGTTTGGTTTAAAGGGGCAGTAGCACGTTTTTTGCAAAATTTATGTTTTCAAATTTCCCATTCATATTGATTGTGTATGTCATTTAGATATACTTTAGGGAGTAAAACATCTTATTACACATACCAATTACCCGGATTGGTAATAACGATGTTGCTTATAAAGCAAAAATTGCATGGCAGCCATTTTATTGTGAACACATTTTATTATTTTTAAGTACAAAAACGATTCCCATGGCTTTACCCACCATGTACACTAATTTTTTAACTCGATTTTCCAAAGATAAAAGGGTGTTTTTACTATTGGTGACATTATTTTTCAAATACATTTCATCGACTTATATGAGCGAAAAAACGTGCTACTGCCCCTTTAAGAGTGAAAATACAACATCTGAGTATAATTATTATAACACAATAGAAATGTTAAAACACATGTAAACCTTTGCAACAGTAAGCAACAAACTATTATCAAATAAAGAATGTATGTATGAACATATTCAAATAGCAAACCTAAAAACTTCAATACTTTCTGTTTTTCTCTCTGTATGCTTTTTAGAAATCGTATGTAAGGCCATAATATATGTACATTTACGTGCACACTTAGTAACTCTGTTTAACTGAAATATGCGGATTTGTTTTCTAAAAAAGGGAACTACAAAAACTAAAATATATCTGGTAAAAGACAAAAATAAGTAATTTTACATATATATATATATATATATATATATATATATATATATATATATATATATATATATATATATATATATATATATATATAATATGTATATGTCTTGAACTATTGTTTAAAACTTAAGGACATAATTTGTGCACATTCACAACGCTAAGATTATTTTTGAATGACTTCAATAACCTTGGTTTATGTCAATGTTTTATTGACATAAACGTCAAACGGATTAGGCACAAGTGCGACCCATACTAGGCCTTCTCCTAGATAAACTAAGTTTTCTTTAACATAGACTACTAACCACAAAGTGCCCCACCCCGCTGTCAGAGATCTGAGAGTGACACTGAAACGGTCTCATTGTGTCTCATATATTGACTGACGTGTACTACCGGTTGGGGACGACATGTTAGCCATCAATGGCGATTATTGATTCTTTCATGTTTGTTACGATTTAAAATTACCTAAATGTGTGCTCAACAAGGCTTAGTCACATAACTAACCTCAGCCTAAGTCTTATACTCCTAAACTAAGTTCAACGTAAAGTATATATAACTGATGGATAAAATCTACACACATCGAAGTGTTCATGTGGCCACGTCCTTTTCACATTTCCGATATATCAAAATGTAAGACATGAGTTTGTATACCGAATTCATTTTGTGAGATAATATTAAAAAATACATATAAACCAAGCGTATAACTCCTACATGTAAGATGCCACTTGCATCATTAGTTACGTGGCAAACATGATTTCGAAAATATATATAATATAAGGGAAAGGAGCATTTTCAGAGATAATGACAGTTCACAACGCAAAGGGGTCATCATAATTATGGCTGACAGAAACCCAACAAACTATTTTACATCTAATGTTCAAGCAGGTTCATTTCTACAGTAGAACTGTCAACAGTGATGTATTCTTTTTCTGTAATAAACATATGTTTATTCTGAAAAAGAACAAATGGTTTGGTAAACAATCACAATATTGCATACATAAATATTACACCAGTACACACACCATAAAACAATTCCGTGCGAACTGGACATTGAACTTCCAATTAAAACATTATTAACTCAATGATTGTGTTCAAGGTACCTTCTGTAAAAATACTGGAGCTTCGCCATGCATACTACAATGCTTTTGGGCACTGTCACTTAGCAGAACAAACAGGTTTCGCCAATCATTTGTTTTAAATAGCATATATATTAATTGAAAATAATATAAGAATAACTTGAATGATCATTCAACACAAATATATATAATGTATATAGTGTATATACTGTATAAAATGTTTTTAATGTATATAATGTATATCATGTTTTTAATGAATATAATGTAAATAATGTATATACTGTATATACTGTATATACTGTATATACTGTATATAATGTATATAATGTATATACTTTTTATGATGTATATAATGTAAATAATGTATATAATGTATATAATTTATATAATTTATATAATTTATATAATTTATATAATTTATATAATTTATGTAATTTATATAATGTACACAATGTATATAACGTATACAATGTATATAATGTATATATGACTGGTTAACGTTTTATACTGGAGACTGTATTAAATGCAATGCAAATTTCCTGCCTGATAATAAAGACATATGTTATCGTATCTTAACTTATTCTATTATATGTATACCATAATTACAAAAAACATTGATAATAACAAAGTATTAAAGCGAGCAAGCATCTGTGTATAGAACATATTGAAATTGATATCAAACTTCATATTCCATATAATATGATTTTAAAATATTTTTTCAATGTCAAAATAAGTAGAAACAGTTTTATCATTCCGGATTTACCAACCCAAGACTCCACTACAACACCGCCCGAGTGTCTCGTTACAAAAAGAAGGATGAAAGAACTGCAGGAACATTAGATAAGGGCTGCGTGTTGTATTCTAATGCGGAAACTGGTTCCTAATTGGCGGAGGTGTATATGGTGGAGACAGAGATAATTATTCACATTTTCAATTGCACGTGCTTTGTTGTTCATCTGATGCCTTTGATAACAAATGTCATCCACTGAAAACCTCTCAAGATAGTTTGGTCACTCTGTGAAGAGATCATCAAAGATATCGGAAATAGACTCGATCTGGATGTCTGCATTGTACGTTAGTACTGTCTCCTTAAATGCAAATTGTCGGAGTTTCAGTCGTATATTTCCTGTGTTAAAACTTCGGAGTATGGGCCATTGCAATGTAGAGTTAGAGTTATGAAGTTATATCAAGGTATATACAAATTGTGAAATTATGATGGATTTTATGATCTACATGGACATATACTATTTAAAACGACTAATTACGCATCGAATCCCTTGCCCAAACTCTTCACAGAACGAAGTTTCCTTTGGTATACTTTTGAAAAAACAGTCTATGTAGGTGTATGAACTGAACATGAACTCAGAGCAATGAAACATAACACATTTATTCGCACTCTCAAGTTATTTAGATATCATGATAACGATGTGATTTATGACCTATGATCGGCAGTTCTTCAGATTAAAGTTTTTGTTATGAAAACAAGGTGTGCATCTTCAAATACCTTGTATCCTTAAATGGATCTGCATGCATTTTAACCGATCCAATTAACTCATTTATTGATTTGAGAACTTCAATGAATTAGAATTCTAATTATTCTTCTTACCACGCACTAATTACAATGGACTCTAAATATGGAATTATATAAAGGAGGATAAGACCTGCTTTTATTCGACCACACATGTACTAAACACTGTCAATGAGAAAGACATTTTAAACATAGCTTTAAAGGGGCAGTAGCACGTTTTTTCGATCAAATAAGTCGATGAAATGTATTAGAAAAAAAAGTTCACCAATAGTAAAACATCCTTCTCTCTACGGAAATCAAGTTAAAAATGAGTGTACATGGTTCGGTAAAGCCATGGGAATCATTTTTGTTATTCGAAGTGCAATAGTGTGCAAGGTTCCGTAAAGCTACGGGAATGGTTTTTGTCATTCATAATAATAAATTGTGTTCACAATAAAATGGCCGCCATGCAATTTTTGCTTTATACGCAACACCGTTATTACCACTACGGATAATTGGTTTGTGTAATGAGATGTTTTACACTCTTAAGTTAATATAAATGACATAAACTATCATTATGGAAGAGGAATTTGAAAAAAATAAAATGTGAAAAAAACCGTGCTACTGCCCCTTTAAATACCCTATATCCTTGATATACATCCTTCACACAAATCCAGTGTCTATGCCATGTATATGTATATGTTTAAACGATTGTCCATGTTTGAGAGAGGGCGAAGATTTTCCATTTACAGAGACGCTTTCTTTGTTTCCAATGTTTTACAGGCAGTGGTGCTTGTTCATATCCAGAGACGGTTTGATTGTTTCAAGTGTTTGAGTGGCAGTGAAGATTACTTCATGAACAAAGACTGGTTCTTAGTTACCGTGATTGAGAGACATTGGTGTTTGTTCATATACAAAAAAACAAACGTCTGTTACCTGTGTTAAGGCATAAATCTCATGCAGCATCAGAAGCTATTTTATGAGCTGTCTCTCTCTTGGTCATGTATGCTGTGATCAAATTATCTTAATGTGTTTCTCTAGCCCAGGATACGTTTGATGTAAAGAGACTACTTCCATTGTGTCTTTGAGTAACATCCATCCTGCTTTTATGGATCTTATACTTTTCTTATGTTATGCACAATATATAGTTTATTATGTTAACAGTATAAAATAAAGAATATGCAATCATCACCACAGAAGGGACAAGGAACAGCTATTTCAAAAATTATAAAAAAAAATGATATGAGTGAATCACTCATCATCAGGTATCATGTTGCACAAATCATTCTTGATATTGTAGTTGGGACAGGAATACATCTTATTGAACTTTCCATCATTAGGTGGTCAAATATATACTATAATGATATGTGTTATTAATATATACGCAGATGTATTGGTATTGGCTAAATGGCTTATCCTAACAATAAGTAACATTGATGACAAACAATTATCATGAATTATTTAGGCAAAACACAGAATTCACACCCATTTTATTTAACGTTCTTGTCTATCATTCTTTTTTATGTCTTTCCTTTGTATATATAATGCATATTATCCTCCTCCAACCTTCATATCTGTCTCACTGTCACTCCCTCTATTCCCCCTCTATCCCCCTCTCTCTCTCTCTCTCTCTCTCTCTCTCTCTCTCTCTCTCTCTCTCTCTCTCTCTCTCTCTCTCCTCTCTCTCTCTCATTCTCTCTCTCTCTCTCTCTCTCTCTCTCTCTCTCTCTCTCTCTCTCTCTCTCTCTCTCTCTCTCTCTCTCTCTCTCTCTCTCATATGCATATTGCATGTCCCGTTTCAACATGAAGACGATATCCTTTAAAGATGTTGATTACAGAATGTTTTCTCTTTTGAAATTCCTGTATCAATAACACATTTTGTGACGAAAACCGAAGGTAAACTGAGCAGCAAATAATAAAATGTAAGCTAAAGGAATACAAGCAGACGGAGTCGACAATATCCCCACCAAGGGGGAAACGTTTAAAACATAATGAAACATCGCAATGGAGCTATATTCTGTTATAATATATATATATAAAATCCTTAATCACTCATAAGTAATAAATACACATACACGTATTAATATCTGCCTAAAGGTTTTCAAGATACTGTTCTGGTAGTGAAATCGTAAAAAGCATTTTGAGTTTTGTTCCAGAATCAAAGGAAATGGTTAAAAATAGAAGTTGGAAAAATATGAAAAAAACTCCATGAACACATTTACACATGATGACTGTTTGTCTTACCAAATGAGTAACGCCTTTTTTAATTCTGGTCCGGAGACGGAAATTTTAAAGTATGTATCCATGGAAAAGGTTAATAATAAAATACCAAAGAAGTCGAAAACCCCAAAGGACACATCTTAACATGATGACAGTTACCCATATGAAGTTTCATTGAACTATGACTCACAGGTTTTGAGTTCTTGCCCCAGTCTGATTAAAATCGACAAAATTGCAAAATTGCAAAATAATGCATCTACCGGGATACGAACAGGTTCTGTAGATTCCTCGCCACAAGGTCTGATAACACCCCATTTATGCACGTTTTCCATACCAGTTTAGCTCAGTCAAATAGCTTACCAATCACATAGTTTTAAAACAGTCGCCGTTTTTAAAGCATCCGAACAGACGCAAGGAAAGATGTTTGAAGTTATCTGCCCCTATCTTCTCGCACCGAAAGCTTTTGTTGGAGGTCTTGTGATTGGCTAACTGATTTGCGCCAGAACATGCAAGCATACGGGCTGTTATCAGACGGTTAGGCGACGAAACCTCCGAACGACATGAGTTCAATTCATTTCTCGGGAGATGTACTATTTTGAAAATTTTACTCCTTGGAAAACCGTCAATTTTAAGCAGACTGGTTCTGGTCTTGAAACGAAATGCTAAAATATGTTTCCATGGTAACAGCTAAACATAAAATACCAAAAAAGTCGAAAGCCCCCAAAGACACATATACACATGATGACTGTTCCCTAAATCAAGTTTCATTGAGCCATCCCTTACCGTTTTTGAGTGCTTATCCGGAAACCCAAACCAGACGCACGCACGGACGGTCTTTTTTATATCCTCCGACAGCTTCATACGCTACACCGTTATTACGACTACGGATCATTGGTTTTTGTAATAAGATGTTTTAATCTCTAAATCAAATATAAATGACATAAACTATCATTACAAATGGGAAATTTGAAAAAAATAAAATTTGTAAAAAAACGTGCTACTACCCCTTTAACTAAGATACAAACTTTATGGCTCCAGTGAACCTTAAAATAGTTCAGATAAAGCTGCAACGTGTTAAGGTTTATCATTGGTTCGGCATGTCCCTTGTGTTACGTGGATTAATTTACAAATATTGTTTGAATCAATAGCTACATAAGAATTACTTCATGAATAATGTATATTTTCAGTAAAGAAATACGTGCGTGGCGTCCAACTAGCTCATCAAAATGACATTCATTGAACGATGTACAACTATGCCGTTATATTGTTGATCTTAAGGATGTTTGCTCCTCAAATTTATAGAATTAAACTTTTTTTCTAACTTAAATTTTTTAAAAGATCAAAGTATATGATTGGAAAATCAGCATTAAAAAATAGGGGGTAGTGTTTTTTTTTTCGAGATATGATGCCTGTAAGGAGTACAATTTTAACAAGGGAGTCTATGGGAAAATGAGAAAAAAACTGCTAAAAACTTTAAAATACTACATTTCTAGAATTAAACTTTTTTTCCTTTTTTGATATGTTACAAAGTTCATTTTACCCTACCGAAATCAATGAAAATATATATATGGTAGTGTGAGTTTTTTTGAGCTTTGACACACAATGTACCTGAAAAACCCCCTTTTTAGTCAAATTAAGGCCATTTATGCTGTTTAAACGCTTTTTAGAGGTACAAAGGCACATTTTCTATATTTCATATGTTTCTTAAAAGTATGTAGATGATGTAGAATATCATGAAGTAAATAAAGATGAGAAAAAATCTTTACTTAATCATATTTCATTTTTGAAGTTCAACCAGAAGGAGCGGACATCCTTAAACTAGTTTGCATTTCTAGATTTATTATATCTAAAAGTATCTGATTTACTGCTTAAAGAAGAATATGATTGTTATTCAAGTCAATCTTGATAATTGAATGTTTTATCTAAAATACAATCTACACTGATCATGAATGCCATGTGGCGCCATGTTCCCGTGATATCCATGTGCAACGCATTTCATTATTACCATATTAGTGTGGGTTATTCAAATCCATGAAATAACTCTAAATAGCGAGACACAAATGTAACCAATTAGCGTGACTGTGTTTAGCCCTAAAATAACAGGGAATGACAAATATGTTCATAAATAGAGACAATAAGTCGACGTGTAAACTTGGTCAAGTTGGTTAAAATTTCATGTCATATACACATGTATTGTAATTAAGCTTTTCATGTCAATCATAATATCTGAGAACGAATTTTACATCCTGCCATCGCAAATGGTATCAAACATTCTACCATGACATTGCTGGATACTCGATTCTGATTGGTTCTCCAGAAAAATCTAGCGTGATCAATTCTGGATTGAACCTCCTCTGATTTTAGAGCCGCTTCACCGCGTATTGACGCATCTACTTTGTGACGTCACAATCTATCCGAACAAACGGCCGATTCTAAAATGTGCTCTACTTGTGGACATCAAAATAACTGATACTAATCAAATCAATCTTTTCTTTAGCGTGTTTTAGAGCTACATTAAATGATAGATTAGCAAGACAAACATCATCAGTAACAAGATCTTCAAATAGCGACACTTATGCACTTGAGAAAAGTGAGCAGAAGCAATGACGCAATGGTCGGCCGGGTCTGAAAACCGAGCTTAACGTTTTGATGCAAAATAAGAAATTATACATATGTCATATCATCTGCACACCTACGTGTATCACTAGAATGTGATTCCTTACCCGAATGAGACAGTTACCCTCCTCACCTGGAACAATTCATTTTAAGTCTTAAGTCTTCAAGCTCGCCATTCACAGCTGCTGGCAAACGGTAGCCATTTTGAACGTCGCGCGAAATGTTTATGAGGGTAATTACAAAAAATGCGAATTCCAGAAATACGAATCTTGATTTTGTGAACGCGAATGTTGGGAAAACAAAATTAAAACTCCCGTAATAAATGAAACATATATCAGATTTTTTTTAAATGGTTAAAGAGAACTTGTGGGGGGAAACTTTGTGTATAATAACAATATTTGTTTGTACGAAATCGCTGCTGTTGTCACAAATGATTTTTCGAACGTAATTCGGAGCTCGCGCCCTGCCGTTGTACGAACTGTCAGCATCCGACAAAAAGAGTCCCATGGTAAAACGGTCATGGTAGAATGGAGATAAACCTACTGTGTTTTAAAATCAGAGACATGTTATACTGGATTGATAGCAAGTAAATTTTAAATTGAAACCTCTGAAACGCCTGCAAACTTCACTGCAGCGGACAAAAGAGGCTGGTCGCAAGTTTGAAGACCACCCTTCATTGGAAATTCGTAATGGTAGGTGTTTTGAAATGGGGGCGTTACTTCGTTCCCAGTTAAAAACGTGTTAGGGGGCGCTTATAGGGAGGGGGCGCTTATACGGTAGTTGTATTTATCATACACTTAGCAATAAAATACATGATTTTGCAATGAAAATATAATCTGCATGTCAACAAAAGGAAGAGAACGTTATATTAACACTGAAGTGGCAAGGGTGTGACAAAAGCTATATATACAAATGTATATGCCTTTCAAGATTACCACCTTTGGAATCACAAGTATCCCCCTTTGTAAAATGACGTCTAACGACAACTGGCTTAATGACATGTTGCGATGTGTTCAGTCAACGACAGTTTACTGTTTGCTTGGTTTATATCATATGCATTCTGAAGGTTCGTTTATGTTTGTTCGCTACATGTAATACTTTGTCTTGCGGAAACAGAACGAGAGGACAATGACACTTGTGAAAATATCACTTTCTTACTGTACCCAAGTCTGTATTAATTATTTGTTCAATGAAGAAATACGACATTTATCAGTTAAAATCCGTATTTTCAGCGAGTGGACACTCATTCAATCATATGACGTCATCATTAGCGTCATGGTTGAAATAGGTGACGTCATAAAAGGTTAATGGCCAATCTGGATACTTCATTCATTATTATCGTAATTATGGTCATTAACATCGCTTTTGGAAATATAATATTTAAGAACTTCATTTCTCTTCAAATACATGTACCATGTTTATATTGCTCCTCTCTCGTATATTACGGTCGTTGCTGCAAAATAAAATAAAAAACTTACATATTTTTTATTATTCAATCCAACAGACAAAGTATACTCAAACGTCGTATTCCATGCTCATAAAATGGTATCGAACAATAATCAAACAATTAATTTGAGCAAATTATCACTAGTTTTAACTTTTGGAATTGTTTAGCCTTGGCTTAAATTCTGTGTTACATTGCAACGGCTCAATTACGTGCATACCAGTACAATTTGATTGATCGCTGTAGACTTATTTAGTATAATAACGCAACTCCCATAGAAAAGTCAGAAATCTCATTTCCCCTTTAAATGGTTTCAATGGCATAAAGTGGCAGAGCCAATCAGAAAATAGAAAATGTTTCACAAATTAATTGACATACACCTTTCGTGCATCAACATTTTTAAAGGTACGAACATATAGTTAGAAATATAAACAATATTAACGAGTTTGTGTAAATTGGTAAGTATCGCTGAATAGCGATATTAGCATTTGTAAACATTTGATTGAAAGATTGATATTAAGGAAAACATACCTCTCCTGAACTAAATAATGTCCTGTATCGACAAACAACATAAACAGTTATTTGTTACAAAATATTTAATACAATCTGGATATAACTAGTGTGAGTCTATTAACTTCCCTTGATGTCAATTTCCAAACGCAAGGCATAACTCTTGCCAGTCTGCATTACTGGCTGATTTAACCCTTGCGATATTTCCCTCGTTTTCTTGTGTCGAGGCAGTGAATCGCTGCACTGGAAATGCATAGCGGGCCTGAATAACACAGATTTCTTAAGGAAATACTACAAGGCCTAAATCAGCCAGTAATGGAGACTGGCAAGAGTTATGCCTTGCATTGGGAAGTTGCCTTGATGTATGAGCATTCCACATCTAAACTGCGGGGGGGGCGGGATAGCGAAGTGGTTAGCACCTTCGGCTTCGGATGAAGAGGTCCGTGGTTCGAACCCGCCAGGGGCAGGGCAACTTTGTCTGCAGTAGAGAACTGTTCTACACGCACCCATGGTTCGCTAGTTCCAGCCGTTGCTCGTAGGTTTTACCGCAATGCATAGCCAAATGGCGTTGCGGGCTTTCTCCCTGCAATAATACTAGCAGCCGTGATATAAGTGAAATGCTCTTGAAAGCGGCGTTAAACCCCAACTCACCTCACCTCACCTAAACTGTGACGGCTTGCTTGCAGTCAACGATTACTGTGACCTCAATGTGTTGGATATACAGGTGTGACTATCTTCATGTATGGATATACATATTATCTTGATTCGGTGATGTAAGAAATTCGCGGCAGATAATTTTGTTAATACTTTTTAATAAGTTTTTATAATACTTAATATGTAAGCACATACCATAAGTAGTCTTTTATGGCCATATATTCGAGTCGTGGCGGATTTGTGTATGTTCCGTAATTCTAGGAATAGGAATAGGAATGGCACAGGAACTGGAGAATGCAGAGGATGAGCCAATTAATTTTTGAACTGTCAAAACTCTCAAAAACATTTAATGTTGGTTAGAAATACATGCCATTTAGATAGTGGACAAATATAACAAGGTTAAATTTGGGATAACACTACCTTCAGTAGTATACATTCGTATTATTGAAGGTAGTGTAATCCCAAGTGTAACCTTGTTATATTTAATTTTGGTTTGATATATTTGTTATCCAAGTTTTTTTTTAGGAAAACTAAATCTGTCTGTGTTGATTCAAGACAATAATCTTTGGTAAGCAATTGTACTTCAAACAAACCTAAAATGCAGTTATTGACATCAGCCTTGATGGTAATATACCATTAATTCATTCTAGGTCAACCATTGATTAGCATTTCCTGTCCCAGAGAACATAACACGTGGGTATTTTTGTTTACTTCTATAACTATGCATCACTTGTTAAAGCTATTTAAAAAATACTCTTGTAATTGTGCCCCGCTATTGTAGGTGTCGGTGATTCCTACACATACAATGTAGGCAAACAAGTGCATAACTGTCCAAACATTTTAATAGATTTGGATTTTAAATCTGACATCTGGCATCTCTTCTTGTCACGTGTTATTTTTTGACAGAGTGGTTAACAAACAGACGACAAAACATGAGAAGGCTTGCGCTTAATGTATTTTTAATGCTTTTTATTTTTATGTTCAAACATGATTAAATGTAATATTCAATCGTAACTGTTTCAGGTTACAAAGGAAATAAATTTAAACGCGCTCCCTAATAAAAGTGAAGGTATTTATTTCATGTCATGTTATTTAATATAATGTAGCTGTATCCATAACGCATATTAGTAACATACCACACAAAGGTCATATTTCAATTTCATAACACACGGAATTATTTTGTGAAAATCAATTAATACATTCTTTAAAAAAAGATTCCCTATTTTATATTTGTTGAGGTCATATTCTTTATATATCCAATATGTTATTGCCTTTCAGGAATATGCACTCCACATAAACGCAGAGCTGAAACACAGATACCAACATATTTGTTTGAAACATAAATTTAATGTTTTTCACATTTATCTCAAACATACGTCTTCCTTGGAAGTCATAACAATGTATGTTAAGCTTGGTTTCCTTGAATTCTAAATAACTGGTGGGGGTCACTTTTCATTTCGGTCCAAACATGCTAGAATTATCAGATCATGAACAGAAATACTAAGGCGTTATTGTATCCAGATTTTAGTCAAATATCTATCCTCAAACCAGTATTATTCACTTGCCACAGACGTGAAATCACGAGCCACAGTTTAGAAACTACCTTCCTGCCAGATCTGATGTTCTACTGATGTTCTACTGATGTTCTACTGATGTTCTACTGATGGCCTCTTGGTCACTGCGGCTGATCGTACAGAAGCATTTACTGTATTTGTTCAGACGTTTACTAGTTGTATCAAGCTACTTGCAGGTATATAACTATTTTATATTGCAACACGGGGTATTCAGTTGTTACGTAAAACCGGGGTTCTAATAAAGACCCGGGTTCTATTGGAGACCCGGGTTGTATTAACCTCAGCACCCCTTACCCCCAAGGTTGTATTTGAGGCTCGGGTTCTGATAGAGACTCGGGTTCTATTAGAGGAAATACGGTACCTCTCCACATTCACCGTAGCAGTATCGTTCCGTTGGTTCTGAAAGGAACCCATTAGCAGGCAGAGCTCAACACTGCTGTCATTCTTAGATAACAATGATTTTCGTCTGATTTTTCGACAGATTGCAAGGCACGCCAGATCATAACGTTTAAAGAACCAATATTTATTAATTCATCGGAAACATAAAACAGTTTATACAGCGCCTCGGGTTTTCCATATTTGTATTCTCACTCAGTGTATTAATTCCATGATTTAATACAATTATTAATTTTGCCGAGCCTTTGCTAATCAAAGAGCATATAATTTTTTCATCATAATTTGCAATAAATAAAATAGCTCTGTTTTTCTTCGGCTGATAGGGAGTGATGAAATCTTGGATATATTCTGGAACCAGGTCATTTAACGCCTTCACGAAAACCATCAACAGTTTGAATTCGATCCTCTCTCGTTGGCAGCCAGAGTAACTGTTTGAGTACTGGTTTGTTGTGGTCGTACTTCTGTATATGGATTCTTTGTGTTTTGAGTCTGCTGGAGCATGTCCAAGATGTTGAATTGTTTCTGCATCCATACAAAAGTCTGTTGCAGTTAGCCTGGATGTTACGAAGACATGAACAAGGGATTTGTCATCTTCCTGGGTCATTTATAGATTCTAATACCCGAGGAAGTGTGTCAAATGACTTTTACGAAACGAGTGTGAATGTGTGTATTTCCCGAGCGAGAGCGAGGGTTATACATACATTTGCACGAGTTTCGTATACGTAATATGGCACACTTTCGAGTGTAATAATTTCTTTATTACCCATTTGATTCACGTAAAATAGTCAGAAAACGGCTCACTTCTCTTGCGACGGCAAGCTACAGTGACGTCACGAACATTCGTTTTATGACGTCACAGACAACAAAATACGGGTCGCGGTGAAAACATGGTTGCTAGGCAAACTTGATATGTGCACATGTGCTCATATCAATATTATTGACTCGGTTATGTTCAACCATATGGGCAATAAATCTTGAAAGCTGATCATGTTCCTGGTGTAGCAGTAGTAAACCATACGCCATATTGATTTGACGAATATCTTTTACCATTACAAACCGACTTCATTAATTTAGAAACTTACAATGCTTTACGTTTATTCACGTTTGTTTGCATATAGGAAACCATATATTCATACATTAATCGTTCACAAATAAATATTCTATCGACAATGGGAATGTCACAAGAAGCTCCTGAAAAGATATAAATATTGAAAGAAATATTATCAAAGTCAGAAATGACCAAAACAACATTAATCATATTTAATGGGAAGTAACACGATACGCCATGGTTACTAAAATAATAATAATGATAGTGGATATTTATATCGCGCACTCTTCCATGCATTTAATGCTTGCTCAAGGCGCTACACACATGATTACCCTAAAAGAAAGTATTCGTTCAGTGTTGTTAATAAGCGCTCTGCGCGACCGTATAGGTCACTACTTCCCGTGTCCAGGTACCCATTTGTACAGCTGGGTGAACTGAGTGCAATGTGGATGAAGTGTCTTGCCAAGGGACACAACACATCATGATACCCAGGTCACATTTTGTTTGTCTCCACAGGGATGATTCGAACCCGTGTCTCTGGCGTGAGAAGCCAGCAAGCTGACCACGGTGCTCCACATACTTATGGTATGACTAGTGTTTGCAATCCTTAAACAAATATGTTGTTGGAAGTATCTGTCTTCCAGTGATTGAAATGTTTTGCAATGATAAGAATTTGATGAATGTGTCATTTGTACGAATATAAAGTTATTATTAATACAGTTATCGCCATTGTAGTTACACGTTGTACTGTACATAGCGCAGTCGATGCTATCAGTGAAGTTCAGCTACAATGGGCGCGGCTCGGCGCATGGATGGGTGACCCGCTTCATTGCTTAGTAACTGAGAGTTTGACGGGAGATTCCGGGTAGACTGGGCCATTAGTTAAAACACATCAACTGGGTGAGTTATTCTTATTCAGAGTGTGCCTCTATTCATCTTCACAACGTCACAGGTGTAACGAAGAGATTTCCATATTTTTTCCTTCCGCCCTTGACCTCAACCATCGCATTTTCAGTGCTAAGATTTGAACGTACTGCAGGCTAATCGGATAAGCCAATCAGAAGACAGTTGTATTGCCTCTGTGACTGTGTCGATCGTCGATTATTTTGAATTGGTTCCGAATTGAAAAGGCGATTTCATTGGCTGTATGTTAGCAGATGATAAGGGACGTAACTCGTGATCACGACAAGTGTCGCTGATTCGTTTCACCACTTCTGGCTAGGTTGAAGGCAAGGTAAAAAATGGAGAGATTTCGATACATTTTCACCTTGCCGTGGGAAGATGGCCTCTATTCACCCAGTAAGAAGTGTTGAAGGTGACATTTGAGGGTTTCAGCAGCTCTTCAGAGACCAGGGTAATAACATTGGACTGCGACATGAGCATTCTGGAAAAGCGTAACACAAACCCATTTTCATTACTATAATCATTATTGTAGCTGCCCTTTCATTAAATCTTCTTTCATAATTTAGTCTCTAGTAAACAAGCAACTGCCTTAATCCCAGACTATATGTAAGTGTTGTCAGATTCTGCCAGATCACCTCTTCACCAAATCAGCTCATTAATCACTTCTCCTATTTAGGGAAATGGCGAACTGACATATACACCCGTCTAGCTTAGGAACTATTATCCTGCTAGATTTACAACTACTTTTGTTAATCTGTCTTTCTGAACTTGATATGGTCACTTCGGTCCAATTGCGTTTCCGTACATTGATTTTAACTAAGTCAAGTAGACGTCCCAACGTCACAGTCTATAATTAACCTATAAATATACTAGCATATTAAATATGACACACTGACAACTGAGAATTGATTTTTCTGTTGAAACATGCGTAAGCCGTCATCGTTGTCATAATTAATTAATGTTTATAGAGCATAATCAAAATGTAAAAAAATAAAGGTGCATGAAAACATTATATACTGGCCCAAAAAAGAAACGCATAGCGAAAATGTGTTTTTCTAAGTATGATATTTTTAAAATTAAGGCTTGAAATTTTGTAAAAGTTACTGCTAAAGTTAGACTATAGTTTTTACAACAATTTCTTGCACTTGGACACACAAATTTGTGAATTGCCGCCAAAACGCAGCAGCTTGAATCCAACCTGAAAAAATGTGCATGGAGAAAAATCCTAAAGCATGTTGCACGTGCAAATACGGGTACTTAGGCTTGATACCGATGGGTATAACAACCTGGGTAGTCCCATTGCGAATCACTCTCAGATGCTCCGTATACACGACTCTAAAGATGCCAAGACTTAATGAAGAGTGCAGAAACAAAGCCATTGGACGTCTAGAAACTGGTGAAAGTCAGTCAGCAGTAGCCAGGCACTTCAACGTTACTCAGAGTACAATATCTCGTCCCTGGCACCGCTACACAGTCCACAACTCCACGAGAGATCGACCGAGATCCGGCAGGCCAAGGGTGACAACTCCGGCGCAGGACCGATACATCCGGGTGATGCATCTTCGCAACAGGACAGTCAGTGCCACCTACACAGCCAACAACATTCCTGGACTTAGTAGAGTATCAGCGCAGACCATCATCAATCGCCTTCGTCAACATGGGATACGTCCTATGCGACCATATACAGCGCCATATTTGCAACGCCATCATCGTCGTGCACGTCTGCGATGGAGCAGAAACGTTCGCCCATGGACTCTAGTGCATTGGAGAAGAATCTGGTTCAGCGATGAGTCGCGGTTCATGCTCTATCGCCACGATGGTAGGATGAGGGTCTATAGACGGAGAAATGAACGTTACGCTCAACACTGTATCCGTGCAATCGATGCATACGGTGGAGGGAGTGTAATGATGTGGGCAAGCATATCCTTTAATGGTAGGACAAATTTGGTTCACGTGCAAGGAAATTTAACTGCTGTACGCTATCGAGACGAAATCCTGCAACGTCACCTTCTTCCCGCAATTGACGTCAGACGTGAACTTTTTCAACAGGACAATGCCAGACCGCATACTGCGCGTGTTACCATGGATTACCTTGCCAACAGCAATGTGAATGTACTGCCATGGCCCTCCAAATCTCCAGACTTGAACCCAATCGAGCATTTGTGGGATTTGTTGGATAGACGGGTACGACGTCGACAACATCCACCGCAGACGCTTCAAGAACTGACCCACGCACTGCATGATGAGTGGGGAAGAATTCCACAACGCCAGATTCGACGACTCATTCAATCCATGCCCAGGCGATGCAGAGCAGTGATCCATGCTCGTGGTGGTAGCACCCGGTACTGACTTCGTCACAGTGATGTCACAATCACAGACGTCCACAGGAGGATTAAATAACTGCATTTAGTGGAGGAGACATGCATTTAATGCTGTGAAAAATTTGGTTGTTGTACATTCCATATTTAGTGTGCAATTATGCTGTAAACACATGACAATAAACTCTGATTTTTCTGTTATGCGTTTCTTTTTTGGGCCAGTGCAAATAGATGAAAATTAAGATAATTTATCTCCTAATGTTTAACCCAAAACAATGCAATATGAATGACTGTATTGAATAATGACTACAAAAGTTGTTTTTTCTATGTTTTCTAGTACCTTGAACTATCAGAAATGTTACTACTAGTTCTCTTGCAGACGGCATATCTTAATTTATTTTTATAAATGACTTCACTGCTTATTTGTTATTTATATAAATAAATAATAAGTAGGTTTTTGAAGGGCATCTAGATGGTATACATAAGTACAGGAATGTTTTCTGGATAACAACTTATTTAAATTTGAATTTGATGTGTCGTACTATATGCTCATTTATTCATCAGGTGGAATATGTAGAAGGAGTGAGCATATGCTCGGAAACGCCGTGTATTTTCACATTAAAGAAGTTGTTATCCAGAAAATATTCCTGTTCTTAAATAATTATTATTTGAAATGCGAGACAAGAAACATGGAACTAATGGAAAGCATATAAACAAAGGATGATATTTATTTTAAAATGGACAAACATATTTCAGGTAATATGAGTTTTAGAAATAAGTATTTTGTTTCAAATCAAATAAAAGATTACCAATTTTGCACAGTGCGATAATAGACCAATTACTATGTATGGTGACTCTAGTTGGGTCCTCTCGTTCTATTATTCAATTAACTTTGATAAGGATTCTTCTAATACATACTGAACAGCGAAATGTAAAATTGTCATACATACGTCACACATGTGGTCAGCTTCACTACCCCTTTGGTCACAACAGACATTATCCATTATCCATTTTGGCTTCAATATCAGCATCCCCGGGGCTAGAATAGAGGTTTTGGTTGTCATTTTGTTTTGTTATGATGTCTTCTAATCGCACAGTTTTTTAAATATATGTCTGAGGGAAATATGAATTAAGCTGTATCTTCATATTGGATAATTGATGAATGGTTTTATATAATTATTATATCTTTGGTAAGTAGTTTAACTATTGTCAATGGTCATTTGAATAATACTTATTCTAACTTTAAATTGAATTCAATGCAGTTTTCTTAAATTTAAATATTTTGCCTGACTGTGTTAAACAATAGTTAGAATTAGAATCTATATACGCTCACATGTATCATGAATTCCGTGTTCTGTTCTACGGGTTATATTCATTCCCTGAGTTACCCCTCAGGAGTTGTTTATGTTATTAATAACCATCCTTCGGCCTCGGGGATTTTAATCTGTTACACTACTTAATAGTAAAACTAATTAAAATAACTTGAGGACGCAAGATGATTAATAACCTTTAGGTTTTTCGTTTTAAGTAGGACCTGATAGAAGGTTTTCCAAGTGGAATGTCCGATAGAAGATTTTACAAGTATCAACACTTATTGTCACGACTTGTATCACAGCAAATCAAAAGTCAAGGAGTCGTAACAGAGCTCTGAATTGGACACGTCATTCCATCTGATGAAGGAGTGAGCACATACTCCGAAACGTCTTGTCTCTTCACAATAAAGAAGTTGTTATCAAGAAAATACTTCATTGTTTATCGTAAGACAGGGAGAGTTTATGGATGATCAACTTCTCTATTTTACAATAAGGACGTTTCGGTATACATCCTTATACCGTTATCAACATAATTACTTTATAACGGTATACTGATCTATATCGAAATGTAGCCATTGTAAAATAAAGTTGATCATCCATAAACTATCCTTGTCTTTCCATTACACCAACTTCTAGAATGCCTCAACATATTCGTTGTTTATGTTTTCTTTTTCATTGATATATGTGCTGTCGGGCACACGGTTGTTGTGTACCCGATTTTGGACATGCGTGTGCTGTTCTACATCTGAACGAGGTTCTCTGAACGTTGAAATATAAAATCACTACGTTGGTATCTTTAGTAGATATGATCAGAAACAATGTTCATAAAAGTGACAATATGGCTAATATGACTCATATCATTCACCGAAAATAACTCTTGTGACGTCACTTTATTATTCTCTTGCTTCATTATTTTTCAATAATTAAGAATCGCACGTCACATCAACTTAAAATTCATGTTTAATGTTTTTAAGTAAATTTTATAAATAAACAATACTTTGAATTTAATTTTACTAGCTTTTGTCTCCATTCCTTAAACAAAGAGGTCTCGGCTTCATGCTCCATTAAGTTTAAGTAACTGAAAGTTTCTCTGACATTTACCTGAAATATACATAACATCAATTTGAATGAAATATGAATATGAATAATCGAACGATTTAACGATTTAACGACTTAAGCAACAAGTGCATGGATCCGATTTATTGAGGTCTACAGCTCGACAGACAGACAGGCAGACCAGATTTATTCAGGTTTAAAGGGGCAGTAGCACGTTTTTTGCAAAAAATATTTTTTCAAATTTCCCATTTATGATGATAGTTTATGTAATTTGAATTAATTTTAAAGGGTTAAACATCTTATTACACAAACCAATTACCTGTAGTGGTAAAAACTATGTTGCGTATAAAGCAAAAATTGCATGACGGCCATTTTATTGTGAACACAATTTATTATTTTGTATTACATTGTATTTGCATCAAATTATATTTAAATTATAGGTATTCCCCACTATTCATAGTTTAATATCATTTGTATGTGAATAAATTATATTTAGTAAACTTTCTGTATTGAATAAAAAAAAATTAAAAATCGTTAAATATTCGAAACCTACAAAAAACATCTATTTCAGAAAGATTTACTCATCACGTGAGTGCCACAACTGCTAGATTGTAAGTTGAATGATAAGTATTTCAGAAATTGAACATAGGAGGATAAAATATGTCTCTGCATAGTCAAATTGTATGTTGCAATGTATACGACGTTTCGATGTTAATACTACGGCCGTTTACAACACTGTAAGTATCAAAGGTCATGTGGTAAGCTATTGGTACAGTCAATGCTGGCGATAGTTGCCTTACCCTGAGGGCTTGGGTTCGAATCCCGCATGGGTACAAGAATTTGTACTATTGAAAGTAGTGTTATCCCAAATATAAAACACTTAATTACTTAATTACTCACGGTGAGGTCATATATATATATATATATATATATATATATATATATATATATATATATATATATATATATATATATATATATATATATATATATATATATATATATATTTATGTAGAAAAAATAAAATCGTAATTTCTTCGAACATTTTATTTTTTCTATATGAGACCTGGGAGTTGGAAGATGTTTTAAACTGTTTATATATATATATATATATGTATATCACCCCAAATCACCTCACCTCAACTCACCTCCAATAAGCTAAGTTATGGTATTAAAGGGGCAGTAGCACGTTTTTTCGCTCAAATAAGTTAATGAAATGTATTTGAAAAATAATTTAACCAATAGTAAAACATCCTTCTCTCTTCGGAAAATAAAGTTTAAAATGAATGTACATGTTTCGGTAAAGCCATGGGAATCGTTTTTGTAATACAAAATAATAATTTGTGTTCACAATAAAATGGCCGCCATGCAATTTTTGCTTTAAACGCAACATAGTTTTTACCCTCTAAAGTTAA
The DNA here is from genome assembly GCA_936450465.1 of Gibbula magus. NCBI lineage: Eukaryota > Metazoa > Mollusca > Gastropoda > Trochida > Trochidae > Gibbula > Gibbula magus. The sequence goes on from OW388298.1 coordinate 43,985,013, forward strand.
TTCAAATTACATAAACTATCATTATAAATGGGAAATTTGAAAAAATAAAATTTGCAAAAAACGTGCTACTGCCCCTTTAATAGAATAAATATGCTGATAACGTGAACAGAGAAACACGTGAGGTTATGAGTACTGTTTTTACTAGTTTATTATGTAAATTGTATTAAATGATTTACATAATATACTAGAAAAAATATGACATGTCGAAACGATGTCTCTCCATTACGCAATCCCTTTGAATATACGCTGGCAGCTTTCAAAGATAATCAAAGAGAACTTTAAAGAGATTTTTTTTACGTCCTTTAAGAATATAACAAGTGGGCTGAGGAATGCAATTTGTTTCAGATATGTTCAGATAGATTCCTTTGAATTTACTTGCTAGATCATTTAAAATGGGGCTAATCTGATAACTAGGTCTTTGACTGAGATACAGATTTCTGTGCAGTATTTGTCGATACAAGCTTGTAAGCAACGTTTATTTCAACTCTAACTAATGGGTAATGGTATTCCAAATGACAGTCACTCATCTCTTACAGCATCCTTATTTAAGAACTAATACTGGTATATGTCATATATAGCCCTTTATACTTGTTCAGAAGTTCAATCCCGCCAGGGGCACGGCAACTTTGTCTGCAGTAGAGAACTGTTTTACACGCAATGTATAGCCACATAGCGTTGCGGGCTTTCTCCCTGCCACAATACTAGCAGCCGCGATATAAGTGAAATACTCTTGAACGCGGCGTTAAACACCAACTCATCTCACCTCACCTTACCTCACAAGTTTAAATGAAGCGAATCGAAACCAAGAAACACTTCGAATTCACACAACATTAAACAACTAAATAGAAGATAATAAAATACATTCAATTTAATAACATTTGAACTTGCTGAAAGTGTGCTGAAAGTGTGCTAAAAGTGTGCTGAAACTCAGATATCCGCGAGTCATGTACCATAGTGACGGCATATGCTTTAGATAATGTTAAACACTGCATTGGCCATTGGTCAAATTAGAATAATTCAAACATACTCAATTTTAGTTCCTGACATTAAGACGCCTTCATTGTAAGAGAGTTGTGTCTTTAACTTATTATTGATGTATTAAAATGTACACCTTATATGCATTGAAATCCGATTTGAATATCTGATAAATCTTACTATCAATCTTGATCATTTACAACGCCTCTTCTAATTTATACTGACAATAGAAAAACAGAATGGCGTGACTAAGGTCTCTCTGGGATCGACACAATGCCGCTTATGTCAAAATAAACTTCCGGGTCTTAAATCACAGACAGAAACCTGTCCACAATAATGATCACGGATTTCAAAAAATATTAGGGGTCGAAGATTTTCTTTTCCAATAAACTGGCATACTTATTATGTTTCATGTCACAATAAATGTTTGTGTTCGTAGCTGTGTATCCGTAAAGTCTCAATTTATTCAGATACCAAGAGTTTTGTTAGGAAAAAGTGCTGCTTGGGGACCATTACGCAATACACGTTTTTAAACTCGTGACAGCGGCACTTTTAAAAACTTGCAACTTTTAAAGTCTTTGAAAAATAGCACGATGAAATTTAACTTGTAATTTAAGCTATATTAAAATCCTTTGATAGTATTACAACTTAAAATACATGCCGAATTTATAAAGTTACACTTTCGGCCAAAAGAAACGTCAACTTGATTTTCCTTAAAATGAAAAATGGAATAATTTCTGAAATATAACAAATGGTGGTCTCCACGTTATGCTGAAACAATAATAGATATTAAAGGCCGTTGAAATCGTTGAAAAACTGTGATTCGAGTCAATAACATTCATGAAAACAACGCACAATGAAGACCGGTATCTCCGGTTGATTCACTCGCGCACCGTAACCACGTACATCTGTAGCGTCATCACCACGTTAATGCGAATGCGTGCCTGTTTTGCTGCTTGTAGTTAAAAGAAACTCGGTTTTTTTTCTGACAAAGCACTGATCGAAAACTGAACAAGTATGTTGTCTCATTTCAACAATCGTCATTCTTTTGTGACATGACAACTTCCGAAATTTAAATATATAATGCAGAAATGGTGCAACTTCATAATGCTATAATATTGGTGAACTGTTCATTATAGTTTTTACGAAATGTGATAATATATCTGGTAGGCGTTTGTTTTGGCCGACAGTGTATTGACGTTACGAGTAATCGATCGTCTGCTCCCAAAATATCATCAATATGATATTACAACTACCCTAAAAGATCAGTTTTACCAAAAGTGGAGAAAAGATGTCGAAATAAGTTCGAAGGGACAATATTATAAATACATAAAGATTTTACCTTTTTTTTTATTCCTATCTTTTATTACCCAAGTATATGAGTTATCCGTTGTTAAAATTTAAAACTTCTAACCACTGTTTGCCTGTCGAGACAGGACGTTGGAATAATACCCCAAGAGAAAATAGAACATGTAGATTATGCGACTCACCTTCATTAGCAGATGAATTTAACTATATTTTTCGTTGTCCTACTTTCCATGAAACCAGAAAAAGTTATGTTCCAGCAAGATTACTTACCTTCGCAAATATTTCATCTTATAGACAACTCTTTACCACACAAGATTTTATTGTTTTAAGAAACCTAGCTAAGTTCATAAACATTATACTCTCTACAATTTCAAGAGCTAAGAAACCTGAACAATTATATGCTTAGATCATTTAAACTTGTTTCGTTTGTGACTGTACTGTATATAACTGTACTTGAACATATCCTGTTATAACCCACCGCCATTTTGACATTTTATATTATATGATTATTGATGAATATGTACTCGTATACCATCAAAGGTGGTTTTTGAGAATAAATGAAGTTGAAGTAGAATGCTAACCAGAGAAATTTGAAATTAAGCATGTATTTAAGTATGGATGAAACATTACAATAAAATAACAATATATATATTTCGTAAGATTTTATGTAACATACATTTATTCAATTTATAGTTTATTCGGTTTCATGTTAAAGGGGCAGTAGCACGTTTTTTGCTAAATTTATTTTTTCAAATTTCCTATTTATAATGATAGTTCGTGCCATTTAAATGTACTATAGAGGGTAAAACATCATATAACATAAACCAATTATCCGTAGTAGTGATGATGGTGTTGCGTATAAAGCAAAAATTGCATGGCGGCCATTTTATTGTGAATACATTTTATTATTTCGAATGACATAAACGATCCCCATGGCTTAACTGAGCCATGGACACTCTTTTTTAACTTGATTTTCTGAAGAGAGAAGGATGTTTTACGATTGGTAAAATATTTGTTCAAATACCTTTCATCGACTTATTTGAGCCAAAAAACGTGCTACTGCCCCTTTAATGTTTTAAAAAAGATAAATGTGAACAACATTTGATCATAACTGTGCAATACTACATCGATGTTTCTTTTCATAAACATCAATTCCAATGTACATGATCTTAGGTAATCCAACCTAAAACCAACATGTCGATAAAATTGCTGAGTGAATCTATACAATATTGCGTAATAAAATGCGATACTTGAAAGATTTCACAACATGCTCAAACTTTTTTTTTACTCCTACTCTTTCCAAGTTTTTTTAAGAGATACCTACATGTATATCCATAAATTATATGGACTTTCGTAATACATTGAGCTCTGACTTGAAGTTAATAAAAAATCTCATGATCAGACGCAATAGATAAATCACGGCCAAAACAAGTTAAAATAGTGCGTTTCTAACCGTTAACAGACCAATTTTTCTGCTTTAATAATTAAACTACATGACGGCGTCTCATCTTTCCTTTGCTTAAAGATTCATTAAATATAGCGTTCATATTGAGTTGTTGAAAGATAACAGCTCATACAGCTCATTGCCATAGTTTTGACCTTAAATGCAATTTATAAAACAACTTATTATATTTTACATTTTACATTTTATTAATTTGCTTGTATCACAAAATATTTAAAATATTTGTTTGACCTGATTTACGTACGATGGCTACAGGCTGTTTGAAAGTGATTACGGGCATGTATTATCACAATATAGGAGACAACATATATAGCTATTACCACTTACGTCCTGCCTGAAAATCAGTATTACCCAAGCGATAGCAATGGGATATACCAATATTTAGACACGATATTCCTAGCTCCAGACAGCGAGTAACCGCTCCGTGACGTCACTAATATACTCGCTGCCATCAGAAGGTGTTCGGGTGAGAAAGCTCCAATACAGCGCGTGCAACCAGTGATTGCTGTCACGTTCCAAATGCAAACTTTTAACTCTGAGGATTCGCAAAATAACTCCGTACAGCGACACAAGAAAAGAGGCCGTCAAGCTAAGGGATCGGTCATTTATTACAGGGGGGGGGGGGGGGGGGTTCAGGGGAGGGTCATGAAAAAATATACAGCCACCAGGGGAGGGTCAAGAAAAAAATTACAAGGGTTTGGGGAGGGTCACGAAAAAATAGACCGTAATAAAACAATGTTTGTTACATACTTGAAAGAGGATCTGAAAAATGATTGTAAAGCAGTTGATAAAAAAGCATATACAGCTGGATATTCAAAACTGATGCTAGTATTTAAAAAATACCCATGAGTTCTCTCCTTTGTTCGCGGAAACACAAGTAGAAAAGTAAAACTGACACTTTTTTCCCATGCAGGCCGGTAGTTTATTTTCAAGGCTTTTGTTTCTGTTTGATATATTTTGATAGATACATATTAAAAGTCACTATATAAGTTAATAAAGTCAGTCAAATTCACAATCTCAATGATGCAGTTATAAATATGATACAAATGAACGACACCTATCAAAACTCCTGAAACCTTTGAAAATTCCTTGATTTTTGCAAATATCTGACAACAGACACACAATTAAAATATATGAAACAGGTACCGGTATATGTAAATAAATTTCAATGTAGATATTCCTATGAGGAATATTTGCCGTATTTTGAGCATATATATTTTGGAATATTGTATGGACCATCGTCCAACATCCGTTCATATTTGACATTTTTAACTTCTCCTCCAAAACCGTTGCACCCCCAAAACTGAATTTCTGTTGGGAGATACCGTTTTCTTTACGTAAGGGTCATTTGGTCCTGACCCCCCTCAAATATTGAAGTGGCAGGCATTTTACCTAAAACAATCTTCTCAGAAACCAGTTTACATAGGAAGCTTAACTTTTCTGAATGACATCTTTGTTACATAGAGACTTAAGTTTGTTCATTTGGTCTTGATCCGGATCAAATATGGGCATGACAACTAGTAAGTAGTAAGTAATAAGTAAGTAAACTTTTGAGAATATCAACTTTGTTGGATGGAGACTAAGATTTGTAACTTTTGTTGCCCTGTACCAATACCATTTGGTCACTATACCAATTGTCTATAAAGATAAATCCAAAAAATGAATCAAATCTTATTGTCAAAAGTACACTTGTTTTCGAAAAACAATAATTTTTTGGGTGGCAGTTGTTCTTCAAAATTAGGGAGCATATTTGCTTCCTGTAATTTTGAGTAAGGAAAAACAAAATTCAGGGTCAGCTTGAAAATTAATATCTGAATGTAAAATAACCCACCTTTTCTTCAAAATGGTATTGACTATTAGCTACCTAAAATATTTTCCTGTTTTTATTCATAGATAGAGGTATTTTTAGCAATCTAACTTTTTTAGTGCTCCTTGAAATTTTATTTTGCTCTTAACAATGTGATTTACCTTTTTTACTGCCATAAGATGTGCTATGTAGAGGTGTATATTGACTCATATTGGAGGGAAGGGGGGAGAAGGGGAAGGGGGGGGGGGGGGGGGGGGGGGAGGAGTAGGGTCATACCAGGAGGGCTGGAAAGTAGGGTTAACAATGGTTCATGGAAGCAGTGATATATTTCCCAAATACTCATAACATTTGGAAAGGACTCATAAAACTTGAAGCTGCGAGTCACCAGGACACAAGGTTATTTTGGGGGTTGTATTTGCCTAATTATTGAGGGAATGACTTTAGTGCAGATATCTGCTGGGACTCCCTCTAGTTTGTAGTAGCAAGTTCTTGGACTATGCAGTCATATTTGTAAATTTACCACTGGGGAGGGTGTGAGCAGTGGGGAAACTTAGAGATCATTGTGGTACCATTGTACAAACCTCTCACAGACAAAACAATAGAGGTCACATCTTTAAAATGTATGTGTTATACAAATTATTATGAATCTCAATTTCTGGTTCCTTTCCCCTTTGTCAGGAAAATGGGGAACTTTAGAAATATATATTTGTCATTCTTCCTTAGAATGTAAAAGTCTATGATAACAAGCAAAAAAGTGAGCGTGGCTCACTATTACCCCCGACTGTTAAAGTTTGACGCACACCTAAGGATTGATCAGCTATGAAATGTAATTGCAAAGATAAAAGTGTTTGTAAAAGGGTAGGACGAGTCTCTTAAAAGTAAAAGTAGGAATGATAGTAACTTGAAAAGGTATGAGTAACATAATACACTACTGCCATTACCACTGACTTCAACTTTATTTTGGAAATTAATTCATCATAATGATTCATTCGAGTGACTTGAAACAACAGGTACATGGAAGCACACCTCTGAGGGATATACAGCAGTTTATGGTTGACAGGAAAGAAAATTTTACTTTTTCCAAAATATAACCAGTGGAAATATAAAATAGTACATTCAACAAGAACACAGAAGTAGCTTTTGATGAAAGTTACATGAAAAAGAAAATGATAAAGTCAACAAATCACAACACAGAAGTAGCTTCATTCATTTTAGCTCTGAATATGACGAATTAAAAACATAAAAAAATCACCAAAAATTCACCAAATGGTGTTACATTTTGCACTGCACCTCTCCTAGTGGTGAAGAAGACATGTGCCAAATTTGAAAAGGATGAGATGAATAGTTTTTCTGTAATCGATCGGACAAAACTTGTCTTCGGACGGAAGGACGGAAGGACGGACGGACGGACGGACGGAATCGTTGGTATTGCTATATACCCCCGACCTTTTTAGGTCGGGGGTATAATAATTAAAATTGTGTGTTGACAGTGGGGATTATAAATTTGGTGACTCGGTAATGCCTTATCATTTAAGATGTTAATAGTTTTTACCTAAGACAGAAAATGTAATACCTGTAATAATGTGTACCTGATGAGCTACATAGCCAATGAATCTGTTGTTCTACAGATACTTTTAACCCTAGATGTTACACATGTTAAACCCATATATAGCTGGTATATATTCTATAACCGTTTTTTTTTAGAGAACCGAATATATCTCCAGAAGTCCAATTTCAAGACGAGTTATAGATGTATGTTGGGGGAGGGTCGTGAAAAAAATTACACTAAAATGGGAAGGGCCATTAAAAAAATTGCGACAAGCCGGGGAGGGTCATATTTTTATGTACAAACCCAAGTAAAAATCTACCGGCCCCACCCCCCCCCCCCCCCCCCCCCCCTGTAATAAATGACCAGTCCCTAATATTGTTGTAGTTGTGTTACGTTTTCCATCGCGTTATTGAAACAATTAAATTTTTCGTTCAGTTGCCAAGGCCATTAAACATGATATTTTTAACCAAAAACATCAACAATACTTATATTCATACGCCTAACGCATAAAACATACCCTCGAACCGATTGCTTGGTATGTTGACTAAACCGTTGGTTCTTAGCTATATTTGACGTCATATTCAATTGTTGTCAACTGGGTTGACATCAATGCCCCCGTGAAAGATGGCAGGGCCACTACCGTAGAGCTACTCGGAGGGAGAGCGCCCTGACTTGGAGGTTGACGATATTCACAATATGACATGTACAGGAATATAATATCTACTAATAACCGAAGTCATCCCATTAAGGAAATATACAACAATCTACTTGGAAGCATTGCGGAAGCGAAGTTATAAAAAATGCGTGACGTCATAGCATTGTTCATGACGTAATACCATAGCAATGAAGTGAAATTTGTTCTCTATGATTTCCCTCGTGTGTTATAAATTCAAATTCAATGGGAATGCCATAAATACTGTTGTATTCCCGTGCTCGTAAATTAAAATATTTGTTTATAATATAAAAGTTCAGGCTCTAGCATGATTGAGTAGGTTTATTTGACGTTTTGTACACTGCTTCAGTGTAACTCAATATTGTTGAATATCTAAAGCTAACAATGTATCTTCTCGTAGATACTCAATGGCATCAACATAGGAGAAATATATATTAATAAAAAATAGAGTACATATTGTATTTAGACTATCAATCATCATTAATGTCCCAACTTAAAAAAGATAAAATTACTAATCAATAACTATTAACACTGCACGACGCCGGCATCCTTTATACTATGAAACAGAACGACATTGATTGAAGTCGTCGTAAAATACTTTTATAGCTCATATAAATCTGCAAAAGACAGGGGTTCCACGCCCATCAATAGTTTTAAAAACGTGATAAATCCAACTTGATAGAAGAAAGGATGGAAAGTCCAAAATATCGACATCATATTTTTATCAAAAACACTCTAAAACGATTATGTGACATTTATTGGAAATGATAGAGACGCCCATATATAAAAAAAAAATCAAGTCTTTCTTTACATAGCAACATCAAACGTTTCACGAATGACAGCCTGTAGTGAATGTAACATTGCTAAATATTTACTACTTCCGTGGGTGAATATTTTCTTTTTACCAATAAACGTTTTAAATGGTGTTACTTTATCGAGAATTACCGACTGTATAAAATACCATTTTGATGATAGTAGACTTAGTATATTGACGATATGAAGGTAAAAGAAACAATTTCTGATCGAAAACCGGACAATGCACAGCGTGTGGCGCGCGTCAATGAATCAAACGTAATTTTGGAATCTTATTTATAACAGACAAAAAGAAAAATTTGAGTTGATAATGTTTAATAGGTAATATGCTACTCTGCATGTAAATGGGACGTGCAGTTTCGGTTTCTGCACATGCATAATGATGTAAATCAAGTTTAATTTGAAATTAGTAATTATGATATATTTGGCGATTGGGGATAAATATGCAAGCTTAGTGAATGTATTTGTATTGTAGGCAGCACATGTGGTGAGTTGGAACGTATTAAAGGATGCGTCTTTAAAGGTAGGATATTAAAGGGACAGTAGCACGTTCTTTTCGCTCAAATAAGTTGATGAAATATATTTGAAAAATAATGTCACCAATAGTAAAACACCCTTCTCTCTTCGGAAAATCAAGTTAAACATTGAGTGTACATGGTCCTTAAAGCCATGGGAATTGTTTTTTGTCATTTGAAATAAAAAAATGTGTTCACAATTAAATGGCCGCCATGCAATTTTTGCTTTATACGCAACACTGTTATTACCACTAGGGATAATTGGTTTGTGTAATGAGATGGCAGACAGACAGACAGACAGACAGACAGATTTATTACAGTATAAGGCCATCGGCCAAAAATACAAAATCAAACATGAATATATTATACAGCATGCTTTAAGTAATATGTTTTTGCAATGCGAACCGTACTTTTAATAGATAATTGCTTAAGTTGTGTAAGGTAGTTTTTTTGGTTGATTGTAATAAAACTTTTAAAATGAGATGGTTTACCCTCTAAAGTAAATATAAATGACATAAACTATCATTATAAATGGGAAATTTGAAAAAATAAAATTTGCAAAAAACGTGCTACTGCCCCTTTAATGTCAACGTTGATAAGACTTAGCCCTCTCCTGCAATACGGAATCAACGAGGAGAAGGGGACATTCAAAAGGTGGGTGAGGCGTCCGAATCCTCTTATCAACCCAGGAATATCTTACACATTTCCTAGTTGTTGTTTTTTTCGGTCTGCAATTACTGATTTCTTCATGCAAAAATCCACCAGGAATCCATGACTAGCAAGTAGGTACTCTATTAAGGCTTTCCGCCTCGTTAGTCTGTGCTTCCTTCTTTTCATCAATAAATCCAATCTCGTTTAGATTTAGCTTTACTGACTGCTATCTTACGTACCTCCACTAGACATCTTGCAAAGCATTTCGCTGACCAACTGACCTTTGGAGGCCAATCAGCGAACATCGGTTGAATGGTTTTCATCCGGAAGAACACAATACGCATGTATATATATATATAAATATATATATATATATATATATATATATATATAAATATATATATATATATATATATATATATATAAATATATATATATACATATATATATATATATATATATATATATATATATATATATATATATATTTCAAAGATGTATATTTATGGTAAGCACTGTTGCCTAGCAACAAATGTTGCGGAAATAATATATTATGACGTCTGGGACCTGTATCGTTACAATTGTTTGCCGTGTTTACTGAGTGTGAATTTTTGTATTGTCCGAGCGAGAGCGAGGGCTGTACACAAATTTGCACGAGTTTCGTGAAAGTCATATGGCACACTTTCGAGCGTTATACTTTCTTTATTACCCTTTCTATTCCGTTTCATTGGCATACAAATAGGCAGAAAGCGGCCTACTTCTCTTCAGTCGTCACGAACAATAGTTGTTTGACGTCACAGACGACACAATACGGGAAGTCGCGGTGAAACAATGGTTGCTAGGAAAACCTGATATGTGCACATGTGCTCTCATATCAATTATATTAACTCGGTTATGTTCAGCCATATGGGTAATAAATCCTGTTATCAAGTAATCTCAGTTCGTTTCGTTAGATTCATACGGCACATTTGCTTTGGTAATATTATATTATCTGACCGTACGTATCCTCCTTTAAGTTGTTTTCTTATCCAAGGGCCCCTTTCACAAAGCAACATTTACTAAGGTTAACCTATCACCCACCCTTTAACATCACACTAAGATAACCTTAGTGATTTACGATCACTTTAGTGCTTTGTGAAGGAGATCCGGATGTACGATCTAAGATATGTTTATTGAAACATAATTTTTGGGCATATTTCCGTTTACACAAATGTGCTATGAATGCACAATTGTGCTATTAATGCACAAATGTGCTATAAATGCACACATGTGCTATTAATGCACAAGATAAATATAAAAAAAATAATTTAAAAAATAAACCACTGAATTATAATAGTAAACAGATGTCGTTCATGCATTGATTATAACAGCACTTATTGATTCGTGTATCCCCAGAGTGAAATATGAACGTATTGTAGACACACTCAACTTTCTAAAGAAGCACGAGAAGACGTGAGCTACTTACTATGCAAGAGTTCTTTTGTATATAGTCCAAACAGTGGAAGCTGAGACTAAAGAGATGTTGTAATAAGTCAACTGTGTGCTGTCTGGCGGGCCTTGTTTATTTGAGAGCGCTTAACAAACAAATCGGATTGTTTACTTCCAATAGAGTTGGAAAGAACAATATTGATCAATATTCTGGACAGATTTTCAAGCACTAAAGAATAGATTTCATATTGGATACAAAAGATGCAGAGAGAATATGGCAATGACAACGTTTTAAAATTGGACAATGGATGAATTCCAAATTTCAGAAACAACACTCCATATCTCTGCAATATGTCTGACATTATGCTGTATAAAAATGTCTACAGGAAACAAATTATGATATTAATCGCGCAGTTTTAATGATTAATTTAATCAATTACTTTTAAAAGACTTTACGTGAGACAAGAAATAGTTATACTCTTTTGAAATATACCCTTGAAAGACAATGCCGATGACAATGAGAATGAGGAAACTGATATGGTTCCGGGATGAAGATGTCGCTTCCCATAATTGTTACTCTCCAAGTTACCACTCACCTGATTTTTATATGTTTATACCCCCACCCAAAATCCCCCTCCCAACTCTCATCTATGTTTTTATTTTTCGTATGTTTTACGGTACGAGAGCCGAATTCATTTGTGAATGTTACAACTGTTTCAAACACGTTGGGTAATTTCCCACATTAATGATGCATTCTTCACTTCTTCAACATCGTTTATGCGTGACGGCGTAACTTGTTCTTTCACGTTCGCCATAAACATCTTAAAAAATAATGTAATTCGTCTGACACATTGTTTTAATGCCAACAAAACCAATTAGCGTTATTAATAATAATCGCAATAAATGGAGTGGATATTGCTCCATTTGGATATTATTATGCTTGAATGTTTAGATCTATCCATCATTATCCTTTTACAATAGTGTTATTTAAAAAAACCCGGTTAAATCAAAGCGTATAGAAAAATAAAGATGAATTCTAACAAAATGAAAACGTTCATTAACAAACAAGGTTATTCCAACGTACCTCGGACGATCACCATATACAACACATTTTTAATATTGATCTGGTTCTGACAAAAACACCACACTCTTAATAGTTATCTGGTTCTGACAAAAATTGCACACTCTTATGACAAAAACACCACACTGTTAATATTCATCTGGTTCTGACAAAAATTGCACACTCTTATGACAAAAACACCTGACTGTTAATATTTATCTGGTTCTGACAAAAACACCACACTCTTAATAGTTATCTGGTTCTGACAAAAATAGCACACTCTTAATAGTTATCTGTTTCTGACAAAAACACCACACTGTTAATATTAATCTGGTTCTGACAAAAACACCACACTGTTAATATTTATCTGGTTCCAACAAAAAGACCACACTGTTAATAGTTATCTAGTTCTGACAAAAACACCACACTGTTAATATTTATCTGGTTCTGACAAAAACACCACACTGTTAATAGTTATCTGGTTCTGACAAAAAACACCACATTGTTTATATTATCTGGTTCTGACAAAAACACCACATTGTTATTATTTATCTGGTTCTGACAAAAACACCACACTGTTAATAGTTATCTGGTTCTGACAAAAACACCACACTGTTAATATTTATCTGGTTCTGACAAAAGTTGCACACTCTTAATCTTTATCTGGTTCTGAGGTAACACCCCACTGTTAATAGTTATCTGTTTCTGACGTAAATAGTCCATTGTTTATATTTATCTGGTTTTGATGAAAACAACACATTGTTAATATTCATTAGGGTCCCCGTATACAACATACTGACAATATTCATCTGGTTTGGATGAAAACAACACTTCAATTAACTGTTAATAGTTATGTTGATACACCGGACATGTATACAACACACTGCATCTAGCTATCATGTTCTGACGTATACATCTCGTTCGACGTATTGGTTTTACCATGCCATTAACAACAGAGCGGGTGTGTCGTCTTATTACCA